>HG995254.1:7500000-8125000 GCA_905332985.1 Mimas tiliae
TAGAACTATATATTTTATTAAATTTGTTCTATCAGGTTAGCTGCGAGCGTGTACAATGTTTGACTAGTGTTTAACATTTAGTATGAACGTATACAATGAATGTTTAATTTTAATGTGTTATTATAAAATATAAATAGCTTTCTGCATTTCTCCTCCATATAAACTTTAAGTATATCATATCCCACACCCTTCACGTATTAATTAATAATTCGATATATAGAACACTAAAGAAACTATATTCATTATGCTGTAAGCGTAACATTCTACATAGAAAAAATGGCTCCTAATTTAATAAACAATTAAGAACACAAGTCCCTGGACTCGGAAACAATTTTAATTAAAGAAAGCTTTGTGTCACGGTATTCCTCTGTATGATGTTTCAAATAATTAATGAAATAAGGGATATGATGCCACTTGCTCGATATCGAAACAAACTTTCGTGTAATACTTGGTAATCAGTTCGGATTAAATAAAACAGTTTATGAACATTCGTAAAACTTTTAATGGAGAAAGTTGTAAAATATTCTGTTTATTGTGAATTAGCATTTGATTGTTTAAATATTATGAAGGGAAATAAAGAAATGAAAGCATAAAAACTGTTTATTTTCTTAATTGGTATTGTAAATTATAACTGCAAGTTACGAAACTCAATATTTAATCGATAGAAATTTATACTACTCGTAGCTGTTGAATGCACTTACCTCGCTTGAAAATCTTTTCCGTATTATTTCATCTCTTTTTTCCATTTCTTCTCTTTCTTCGTTTACATTTTCTTTCTTTATTTTTATAGCTTACTAGCTTTTGCTTAACGGAGGAGACAATGTCGATACTTTGTTGTTGTGGTGGTCAGACGTCGGGTCGTCCCACATATTACTAAATCCACCATCAAATCATGATGGGAAGACGGACCCTGGCATTAATCCGCGATAACGTCAGGCAGAAAGAAAGAAAGAACAAAATGTTGTAACAAGTTTGTTTGCATAAGACCATTATCACGCGTTCGCATTTTCAAAATAGACAAAGATTGCCCATTGGCAATCTTTGTCTCTTTTGAAAATGATATATACGGTGAATTATGGGTATATACGGTGGTATATAATTATGGGTATATGATATATACGGTGAATTAATTACGGGTATTTTGAATATATACGGTGTTACCATCAAAATGATCCATTGATCATTTTGATGGTAACACCGTATATATTCCATGCTTTATTTTAAAACTGGGACGGCAGTAGCCGAATGAAATGGGTGTCGATGGATTCGTTTTGAATGTAAAATGCGCCATTTGGACGGTTAATATATCCGAAAATCAATATAGCGGAAATAAAGCTAAGATGAATGGTCCATAAAAAGTGGCGCGGCTTACCGAATAAAACGATTAACGGCCGATTTCAATAAACGATCTTCGTTTAGTTGTCCAGATAGATAGCACAAATGCCAATCAGAATACAGTTTAAAGATCACGCGTTCAAACTTAGTTTGATTGTTTCATTTCCTGGGTCTAACTGGATAATCTGGACTGCCTCGGTGGCGCAGTTGTAATGCGTAAGCGGTACAATTGTTGTGCTGAGGTCTCGGGTTCCATACCCGGGTCGGGTAAAGTTATATTGGGTGTTTTTACGAAATGCTCAATATTAGCCCGGAGTCTGCAACTGCGCCCGGTATGGCGATAGGCTCGCCCCCTATCACATCATGGGACGGGAATAAGCTCGGCGAAATGTAGGTGTTCTGGTTACAGTTCTGTCTAACCCTTCGGAGATTGGATTATAAAATTAAGAAAGTTTATTGAAAACGGACATAAGATGAATACTCTACAGCTCAACTACGGTGGCTATATTACTAGCTTTTGGTCGCAGCTCCGCCCGCGTGAATAGACTTTTCCGAAATAAAACGTAGCCTATAACCGTCTCCAGGGTCCCATCTATCTCCACATCAAAATTCATCAAAATCGGTTGAGTGATTTAGGCGTGAAAGCGTTACAAACAAATATATATTTTTTTTCATAAAAAGTATCCTATGTTCCTTCTTATACCTCCAAGAATATGTGTACAAAGTTTCATGATGATCAGTTAAGTAGATTTCGCGTGAAAGCGTAACAAAAAAACTTACATTCACATTTATAATATTAGTATGACTACTCTATCGCTTAATTTCGATACAGTATTTGTACCGCAGTGGGCGAGTAGCCGACTGTAAGGAGAAGCACCGGGATAAAATGTTTGGGATATCCACAAATATTTGTTTTGGGTCCTGATGTTTTTTTCCTAGAGGGGTTTACGTCAGGCAGACGGCCAATCGTAAAAACTACAAGCACATGTTTCTGTAACATGTGTTTAAAGCATATTTAACACATGTTACAGAAATATGTGACAGCCTCCGTGGCGCAGTGGGTGAGTAACCGAAACAAATGTGTGACCCACAAATGTTTGTTTTCGGGTCTGGGTGTTGTGGGACCACAAGTCCCTCGTAGTTCCTTATACCCACGATACAGGTTAACCTCAGTGTGGGATCAGGACTATGTGTGGGATTGTTGGGTGTATTTATATAAAGATCGTCGTAACTTTTAACAACTGTTCACACTTGACAGTTTTTCAAGCTGCTTATCACAGTCACCCTTCGGTGCGGCGAAATGTCACATGGGAAGACGCGCTTTTTAGTTTCACTAAATTTAATAATTCCTAAATTTTCTCGTAGATCACAAGTGAAAAGACTGTAAAAAGAATACGAAAAAATGTGTCTTGAAAAAACTAAGCCAGCTTTATTAAGGCAGTCCTTTGACCTTTGCCACATGAATTATTCTGTAGTTCATGATAATATATTCCTTGATGTGAGGCATAATCTTCGTGCAGGTCAGTAATCTAGAGTAATGTGGCAGAAAATCCTGAGACTCTTCCGCGAGGGTCGACGGGATGTCCCATTTGTCAGGACGATCTCAAAAGCTAGACGGAACGGACGGCTTCTGCTTTACCGGGTACTAGTCGTGTACTCATAAATTTAGTTGCAATCTTGCCGACGTTTAAATTGTTAGATATTTTTTTTTATAGTATATGCCGGTAATCGAGCAAGTGGGTCATCTGATGGTAAGTGATCTCCACCGCCCAGGTACGCCCACAATACCAATAGGATCATGGGCGCATTGCCGACATTAAATGAATGGGATAATTAAGGGACTGGGAAGGGGAGGGGGATTTGGACCTCCGGATATCTGACTCACCGTACGAAACACAGCAGCAAGCTATTTACGCCGGTATTCTGTGAGACAGTGGTAACGACCCGGACGAACCGGCCTATTCATGCTATAGACAAAACCGTCTACAGCGTGGCTCTACTACTCACAAAAAAGATGCTTTTTACGGTAGCTAGAATTTCAACAAGTAGCGAGTATTATGTTTATGTCGTGACCAAATCGTAGAGGCAGCGGCCTGCGAGAGCCAAATGCAAACTTTTATTTCATCCAAAGTTGTTACCGTGTAGTGCCGTAAACACCGTCCATGTATTTCTTTTTAAACATATCTTTCATATAACATATCCGTATTTCCATGATGCCGTATTTAGAAATAGTGCTTCGACTTTCGTTGCGTAGTCACTCTATCTCGAATTTCGTTACGTAGATCTCGTATTCAATGATTTGGTCAAGCAATAGTCAAATATTCCATGAATTGCGACCATTTCGTCGAATTTTCGACTATTCTTGATATTTCAAATTTTACGATCTGGTTATGACATTTATAATTTGAAAACCAATGACGGGCGTTGCGGTTTTTCAGGGTTCCGTACCAAAAGGGTAGGTACTCACGGAGCCTACCTTCTTCTACCTTTAAAGAGCTATATCTTTTGAACCGTAATAAATAACCGGCTGAAATGTTTACACAGAATTTATTATTATGGCGGATATCCTAAAAAATAATAAAAAAAAACAGCAAATAGCAATTTAGTATTTTTTTTTTAATAGTTCACATACATAGTCCTGGCACTACACTTGGTTAACCAGTATTGAGGGTATCAGGAACTACGAGGGACTTGCGGTTGCACAGCACCCAGATCCGAAAGAAAGGTAATGAGGATACATAAATATTTATCTCGGTGCAAGAATCGAACCCGAGTCTTCTCGTTTTACAATCAGCTTCTCGCCCGCTACGCCACGGAGCCAAATTAAAGGTTATCAAATCATATATCATTCGGTTCAAATTGGTAAATAAATCAAGCCCCTTTGTTATTTTTTGAATCACGACAAAACATTTTGTATGTTGTCAAAATTAGATAAAATCTCGACGCTCACGAAAAATTGTCAGTTTTTAGTTTATTTGAACTAAACTGGCGTTCAATTTTGTTCAATTCTCTTGAAACACTCGTTATCGTGTCCAATGAGACTGAAAGTCGTATCAAGATATTGCTTTTTAAATATAAACCATAGCAGCAATAGCTCAGTGAAGATTGCTACGGGATTGAAAGTTCGACATGCATGTTCGAAATCCGGCTTAAGACCATGCACTTCTGACTTTTCTATGTTACAAGTGTATTCATTGTTAATTAGTACTTGCTTTAACGGTGAAGTAAACATCGTGAGGAAACATGCATAACTGAATATTCTCTATATGAATTTCTACGGTATGAGAAGTCTGTCAACCTGTATTAAGCCAGCGTGGTTGACTATGGTCTAACCCCTCTTATTCATAGACGAGGCTTGAGTGTGGGACAAGGTGATATTATCTGTATTATTAATGCAATAGTAACGTCACGTTTTCACGGCTGAACGGATTTTATTGAAATATGGTAAGGAGATGATAGGTCATGTACCTGAGGAAGGACATAAGGTATTTTTTGTCCGGAAAAAAACATTCACACCAGCAGAGCCGCGAGCAAAAGCTAGTTCTAAATAAATAGATCGTGAGGCTAAACAATGACAGCAGTTGTATATCTAATTGTGAAGTTCGTGCATTTCACGCCGGCTTGTAGAGTTGTAAAACAAAACTTCCTCTTTCGCACAAATACAATAAATATTTTTCGTTTATATTCGGCTTAATATAATGTGAAGTCGTGTTTGTGAAATTGTATTTATTCGTATAGTGTACGAGCAGAAATTTGTTTTTATTCGAAGGGATTGAGTAACTACGACTATGAAAAAAACTCATCAAATCCAACAACATTTAAGGGAGCAGTGAGCGTGATTATAATGCAATAAACAAATTGCTATGTCGTGTTACATAGAAACTCAATTTTCGGCATGCGATATTGTAATTTATGCCTCTAATTTTATATCTTTGTAAAGATTTGGCACACCTTTCAAAAAAAGGGAATGTTACGAAATAATGCTGTAGTAACTAAGCTATTGATCACAAACCATTCGACTCTAGAATATAATGATTTTAGTCAATAACGGTGACTACTGTTGACTAAAGTAGCCTTTAGTCTTAAATTAAGTTATATTTTTATCAATATTGACTTTACCATATCTTCGTTGGGATCTATGTAACGCTACTAAAGTAGAATCAGCTACTAGAATATTCAGAAGGCAACAGCAAATTCAATTTATATTTGCGTTTCCGCTAAAGATCTTCGGAGGAAATGAAATCATTCCAATGTTTAAATGTTAGCGGCCCTTCTGTCTAAATTGCTTATCTAATGGCGATACAAATATTGTTTTATTAAGACACTAATTATCATTTTAACGATTTCGAACATATTTGTAATACAATTTTGCAACAGATTGTTTTTATTAAGATTTGATAAGGCATTGGAGATTTTTTGATAAGGTCAAGGTTTACTTTAGTTAGGCTCAGCTTTCGTAGATATACTAATTTTATTTGTACGAAATGTTGAAGAAATCTGTCGCCATATTGAATACAGCGACAAAACCGCTTTGAGACCGCAAGTCCCTCGTAGTTCCTGATACGATACAGATTAACCTAGTGTGGGGTTAGGACTATGTGTGTGACTGTTGGGTGTAATTATTTATTATTATTAAAACGTCCTAAGTTTGAAAAATGTAAATGGGATTAAAAATAGGTATTATTCAAGAATCGGTTTATTTTTTTGGTTACATACTCTGAAGTATTACAATTTTTACCGATAATTTTTATTTCAGCAGTCTAGAACAATCATGATAGCTTTGAGAGCTAATCCTTTTTTATCTCGCAAACATCAATCTTTAAGCTATTTTATGATCATGCTTGCACGTTAAAACGTCTGTCCGTATAAGGTCAGTGCGCTGCTTAGTTTGGGAACCGGTGGAAAACTTTGATTGTAGAGTATTAGCTACTACAATCACAAGGATAAATCTGTTAATTCAACATTGTCAAGATAAATACGTACCTAACATTAAATAGATCGATATGCAAATAGGTCATCATTTAAGTTAACTAAGTGGTAGGTCCTTCGTTTAAGAGAAGCCGTCTGGATTGGTACCACCACTTTATCTATTTCTGCCGCCAAAATAGGCAAGCACTGTTGTGTTTCAAATTGAAATCCATTGAAGTCAGTAAAATTACTGGGCAGTATGAAACTATGTATCGAAGTAACGAGCGCAGTCCAATGCCATGCAGTACTTTTTAATTCATAGTTCTGTGTGGTGTTGCTTCTGTTTTTAGGCAGGGGTGGCGTTTACCATCAGGCGAGCGACCTGCTCGTTTCGTTATTCAGGTTAGTAAAAAAAAAAACTTATTTTATATTAGTGATCATTTACCATCAGATGATCCTCTCGCTCGTTGCTTGCGTTCTGTTACAATAAAAATATATCAATGAAGGTCAAAGCCGAATCTACCGAAGATATAAGTATATAAATATTTTACGACACAATTTCTACAAAATATCGTTATCCCAGATATTAATTCAACAACTCATAATATAAAGCCAATTAGGCACATTCAGCATTAGCACCACGACATACCTATAAAAATTAATTAGGGCATAAATATTTCCCTTTCTGAATCATTCGTGTGAATTTGCATTTTAATTGGAAAGAAAACGTTACAGCTTTTGTGCACAACAATTCTGTTTCAAGCGTGTGTCGTCGCACTTCCCGACACTTTTTTGTGCTGTGTAAATACGCAAATTTTTTATTTGAATAATTTTTCCGAGACTTTTGTTTTTGTGTATACTTCGCTGTTTTAAAACCATATACGAGCTGAGTTATAGAATTTGTATGAAAGTAAACAGTCATTATGGCTGACAGGCTTTCATTTGCGTAAATGTTCAGGTAAGCGTAACAGAAACCCCTTATGATTTGTTGGACTGTAAGCACTTCATTATCTCGCTGCGAATGCTTTTTTCGTCCGCGTTTTACGGACCCCATTCAAATGTAACACTGCTGTAGACACCATTTTGTTCCCGTCATTAATCGTAAGCCACGCATCTCGTTTCGGCTGGCTTATCTTAATGGGTCGGGAACACGCAACAATACCAGTGCTCCTCATCTACCAATCCGGATTGAGTGGACATATCTTCATATAACTAACATATTATTTCCTCCTAAATTTTTAAATTTTTAACCGCCTTTAAAAGGAGGTCCTCAATTCGTATTTATTTTGTTTATGTATTTTACGCGATATCTTCAAATATGATTTTGATCATTCTTTTTGTATACGATGAAGAAGGGTGGCCCATATAAATTTTGTTAAAATCTGATGATGGAGTATTTAGTATTTATTTAGTTTTGAAGTTTTACATTACACACAAGAGTTTACCATAATAGTGAATCACAACAAATTACCCACTTACCTGTGGTGGTATACTGTGTTAGTAGTATAGCCTCCAACCGCACCAGCTCATAAGCTAGACCCAAACTGCACATTGCTTGTGAACACTCTTTATACACACGCGGATAACACTCGATTATTGGTATAGTAATACTTCGTCGGTCGGTAGGGAAAGGGCCTCCGTAGCGACGAGTATAATTATAACGTGTTATTTGGTATTAAAGTTTATGAGCAGGCGTGACGCTTAACATCAGGTGAGCGACCTGTTCGTCTCGTCATTCAAGCAAATAAAAAAAAAGTAATTTAATTATTATTTAACAGTTACCTGTGGTTTATTTATATTTATCCAATAAACACTCTATTCAAAAAAAAAGTAACTGGCGCCGCCGCCGTGCCGCTGCCAAAAGCTTGTCACGCTATCTCCTCCGAAACCGCTTGGGGTATATGGGGTCGAGACCGATACCAATCGATGCAGAATAATGTGGGGAAGAAAGTAAGATATGTCTCATATTCGCCGGACTTGTAAGTTTTTTTTTTATTTTATGTTTTGTGGAAAAACATGGGCAAAGCCCCTAGTATTTAACGAAAAAAAAACTTAAGTGTCGAAGGCAATTGAAGTCGTTGATATTGATAGACCGCCATAATATCAAACTAAAGTTTGAATTTGGTGTTATCGAAAATGTCGGTCAACGTAAAAGCGTGAAAAATTGCAAAAGATTTTTTTCTTAGCGTTAAAACAAGTTGAACTTTGCAAATACTTTAAAGAATTTAATGAAAAAAGTTGACGGAGATCTTAATAAAAAATTGTACCCTTTGGGGCTAGATCTGATAAGTTTATTCGAGAATAATTAATTAGTAGACCTCTGCTCTCCATTTGTGAGGCGTAAGGTTAGATTTGATTGATGTACTATTTAGATAGGATTAGTTGATGGATTTTGGCATCGTTTGATTAAGATGAGCAATTTGCGTCATATTGTTATTGAAACCACAGGGGGAGTCACTCGTGCAATTGATGTGTTTCTTAATTTGGCAAATTAGTTATACAAATTAAGAAATCTACGAATACTGATATTAATTGAAAGTTTGATTGTGAACAGGTAAATTCGCCGTTTTATTTTCATAGCATAGGCTGGCAAACGAGCAAGTGGGTCACCTGATGGTAAGTAATTTCCCCCGCCCATGTACGCCCACAACAACAAAAAAAAAATGGTAGCGATTCCGATCTTAAAAGAAAGGGACAATTAAGGGATTGGGAAGGGCGATATCCGGAGGCCCAATCACCCTCGATGATCTCTCTCACGTACGAAACGCCGCAGCAAACTGCTACTTTACGTCGATTTTCTGTAAGACAGTACTAACGACCCGGACGAGCAGGCTCATTCATGCTGTAGACAAAAAGTGTCTACAGCGTGGCTCTACCACTCATACAGATTTAACTAACTTCTAAAATAAAAGGAGAAGGTTCACCTTTTTATTCGATTTTATTTATGCTAAGCGATATCTCCGCTAAATGTAGACTGATTCATATAAATTGATCATTCATTGATACTGATAAGATGTGACGAGTTTACGAGTATATTTACGAGTTTTCGGTCATGGGGAATAAGGCCCCTGCTTTACATGTCGACATTTGAGCCGCGATACACAGACAGTTTTGTCTACAGCATGAATAGGCATGCTTGACTGGGTTGTTACGACTGTTTCACAAAAATCCGATGTAAAGTATGTTCCTTTACGTCGGATTGATTTATTCGGCTTGTTGTTGCGTTTCGTACATGAAGTGAGATATATGGAGGCCCAAATCCTCCTTCTCTTCCTAATCCCTTAAATATTCCCCTTCTTTTAACATCGGCAACACGTCCATGATACTTCTGGTACCTACTGTGGGCGTTCATGAGCGGTGGAGATCACTTACCATCAGGTGGCTCAAGTACTCGTTTGCCGCCCGGTGGTATAAAAACAATATCAATTCAATATTAATTACTATACCATTGTTAGAGGACAGTAAGTTCCTAGAGTAACCAAATAGTTTGTCAAAGAGACTCATCGTATGTCTCTACGCATACACAATTTGTCCAAAACGGTCCCAATTTCCGGGCCAAGTTCATTGTTAATTCATAGACATTGTTGGTTGCTTGTTACGACTTGGGAAGTGTAAACGGTGTTTGATTTCTAAACCATTTAAATGAAGCTAAGGATGTGGTAGTGTTTAAATATTTATACATATAGAGATTTATAATCCAGTATCATGTAGAATGTTTGGGTCTTGCGGTAATATATCATCGTAATGGACCTTTAAAGTTAAAGTCAATTGCTGAAGTTAAGGCCGGCTTTCTAAACTATCCCTAATCGTATTTAGCCAGTAAACATGTTTAAGAAACGTTCAATCCTATGAAAATTTGTCATTAGTTAACATATTATTAATTTAAGACCAAAAATTTGCAGGTAAGTTAATTAATCGGCTAATTCAGAGTTTCATAAACGATTTCTTGATGAAACTTAATAAGACTTCGCACGTAACTTTCACGCGTTGCACTCTCTACTTCTAAAGTTAATAAGGTAAACTTCACTCGTTTTCTGAACTAGAACAACTAACGTGTTCCATAAAAGCAATGTGATGTTACGTTATTTATGTTAAAGAGCTGAAAATTATACTATGTGGGCAGTGGGTGGCGTGTACTACGTGCTAACTTATAAAATGTTTAGTGGTAACAGTGACGAGGGATTATAGGAAAAGCTTGGATATTTTTAGAAGGTTAAAATTTTGTGTCAACTTTATTTTGTGATTTTAGATTTAGATGCCTGAGTAGAAATTAAAAGCCCTGACCTAAAAATGTATAGTGCGGCCAACCACCCTTAATTTGTTTAACTACGCCAATGACTGACAAATCAAGCTCTGTGTGTCCATACAAAAATCCTATGGTGGTGAGGTATCGTATGTCCGTGAGCAATCGTGATGGGAGGGTTCTTTATAGTTATTATTTTATTTTTTTGTGAAAAATTCTTTAAGCATTGTGCATGATATAACTGTAATACGTAATGTTTTTGTTCGATCACAAGTTAATTTACGAATCAAATTTATGCAGATAGAAGAAATTAAAACTTTTTAACATAAGTTAGAGCGATATGTTCTAAAAGTAAAATTGTAACTAAGCTATATTATACATTGGGTTCGCAGAATTTTCTTGCAACCCAACATTATTTTTGGGATTACACTTGTGCCTAAGTCGTCTGGTTTTATTTAAAACTTCACATCTAAGTACCAAAATTTTATTAAATAATAGCTCGTGAAGATAACACTTTAATTATATACCAAATTGTCGACATAAACATCTACAAATATTGCACTTATGTAAATAAGTTTATTTTTGTTGTTTGGAACTTATATTACACCTCATACGTCATAGATTATTTAATTTTGTTTTATTGCAACGACACAATTGCATTACATTGCAATTCTTCTGTGTCTCTCTCCCTCTCTCTTTGTCACCTCCCAATTAATAAACCTTGCTATGTAGCCAACTATCATCTTATGAAACTATTCAATATCATCTACTACTAGAAAATCATATTTTGGACACTACTATAACCATATTATAACTGGGCTATGGGAATAGAGATGAGCTAAACTCAAGATTTCTGCATTTAAAAGTTTATGAAATGGTAAGTTAAGTGGTAGCCAACACTTTATGTCTATTATAGACGAAATCCTACATTCACTATTTAGAAAAAAAAATTTAAGACATAGGCCGGCAAACGAGCAAGTGGGTCACCTGATGGTAAATGATGTCCGCCGCCTATGTACGCCCAGAATAGCAAAATAATCATGGATGGGTTGCCGACCTTAAAGGAAAGGGATAAATAAGGGATTAGGAAGGGGAGGTGGTTTGGGCCTCCAGGTATATTACTCACCGTACGGTTACGCAGCAGCAAGAGACAGACGAGCCGGCCCATTCATGCTGTATTGTCTACAGAGTGGCTCTACCACTTATGAAATACCACCACTCATAATAGTATTATATGAAAATAAATACCTCTGTAATTGATCCCAAAATAAGTAGGTAAAAACTTATTAAAAGTTAGAATTACATACGATCTTTTGGTGTCAAGATGTCATTGTAATATGATTTGTAGTTTTTGCCAAATCTTAAGATAGAAGGGGTAGCTGATAGGCGCGTGTTTCAGTCAATAAATCTTAAAGGGTACCTTGCGTACTGATTTGTTCATTCGACAATCCAGACTTGTCCAGGACTTATCTTGTACATTCGATGTGAAAGGGAAATATATTCGGGTAACATATTCACAAGTAATGTTAATGTAGGCGTGAAATTAATTAAGTTACGTAGTAGTTTCAGCTCTCCAAGGCTTACATTTTGTGTTTGTTACTTCTAGGCATTATCTCTATAGGTGAGGAAGTTTTACGACGCCGGCGAAGTGTTTATGTTGATAAAATGTACAAGGTTGTCTAAGTAGGAGAATTAATATAATAATAATTCTCCATTTTTGACTTGGCTGCACTGAAGAAACTAATTATCCTTGAAGATACGTTTCGAGGGCAAATATACTGAATGACTTACCTACATTTTATAAATAGTCAATTGTAATAAAAATGTACTTTAATACCTTTTTATACCACATGATATATTGGCTATTGAAAAAACATTAATTAATTGCGTTACGACTGCCATGTTGAGGTCTCGTGTTCGATCCCCGGCTCGGGTAAAAGTGATGTTGGTTTTTGCTATTACGAAATTCCCAGTATCAGCACAGAGTTTGGAATTGTGCCCGGTATGGCGATGGGCTCGCTCCCTACCACATTATGGGAAGTGAGCTCAGCGAAATGTGAGTGTGCTGGTTACACCTCTGCCTACCCCTTTGGGGCGTGCAGGCGTGAGTGCGTATGTATGTATTAATTAACTAATTTCTCCCTTTCTACGTTTCCTGTGTTATATAGTTAATTCAAAACTATAAGGCATAATCGGTTTTTTATACAGGAAATACAAGTACTGTCCGATTTTATTATAATATACCATTTAACTTTCCACTAGCAGGAACTCATTTTTTTATTATTCCTGATACATTTGATAGTGGGGCATAATGAGAAAAGTTTAAGTTCGAACGGTTACTGCGTAAACTTACCATGTACAATTTTCTACATTTGCAAATGGTATAAAAGTACTACAAGTAGGGGTTTGTTATAAATGCTGAATAAATTTTGTGTAATTCATTTAATTCATATTTTGCGATGTTATTTCTGTTTTTTTAAATACGACGCTCCCCGACAATGTTATTTAAATTATTAAAACTTGACACAATGTGATTATTTAATACAATTGTATTTTTTAAGATTTTTATGACGAGTGCAAAAGTCCGAATGGAGTAGTGAAATTGTGTCATCAAAGTGTATATAGGTCAAGCGTGGCTCAAGGTAACAGAATTGAATTTATTGGTCGTTGCTCATTTAGCGCCACTGAGTGCCTAAAGTGTTTTTAAAACCAAATGCACCATTAACCGTTCCTAATGAGTTTCATCTATTATCAAGTAAATGTAAACAATTTATTTTATATAGCTCTATAGCATTATCATAATACTTTTTCATGCTAAGTGAACCATTAGCATACCTAAGTTACACACCCTACCATACCATGAACTCCAGGAAAGTACATTATTGATTAAACACTATATGAAATACTATGATAAAGATGTAGTATGTACTCGTATGTAGGCGATGATTTCCCTACATAATATTCGGGGAACCCACGAAAATTTGTCTCAGTGCGGAAATCGAACCCACAGTCTTTCATTTCGCAGCCAGCTACTCGCCAAGACTGTTAATATAGCAAAGGTTTAGGACTGAAATCGATTTTCAGGGCGATCAGTACTTTGTGTAAGTTTTGTTAGTACTATAAAAACACGATTTATTTAGAATTTATTATATATAGCGACTTTTTAATCATGAGAATGAAATAACGTTCTAATGTAGATTGTATATGATATCCGACATCAGGCGAGTTACATCTTTTTGTTATTCAGGTTAGTAAAGAGGGCCTAGAAATAGGCTTGTTCACGTTTATATTCAATATCAGGTACTGTAAAATTAGTCAACAACTGTCCATTATCAGTATTATGTTAATCTTTACAAAATAAACAACACTATAGTGGCCACCGCAAAAGAGCTTCAACATTTTGCGGCTCTAATAATTTCATGGTTTAACCCAGTTGCCAGCAAACACGAAGTTCGTCAAAGGGATTTGGTTAATTCAATTTCTGTGTTCAGCCTCCGTCTTTCCATGCTTAGGTAGAAGTAAATTTGCGTAATATTTAATTTCAATACCATCTTAGGCTCACAACTTAGCGAATCTTTACAAAGTTTAGGATTGCAAACGCGATTTGAATTTTATTACTTTGCGTCGCGCGTGTGTTTCTTGTTCTTGCCCTGGCGTTTCCTTGTGTTATTTGTTCGTGCTGAATTGCTTTATCATCAGTATGGATGTTATTAATATTAATTTTTAATCGGCCTTCTTTTATAACGAGTAGTTTTGTTTTTATAGAAGATAAACATTTACATACTGCACTGCAGTCATTTAGACTTTTCACAATAACGGTCAGTTTATATGTCGAATGTGACTAAATGATAATCCTCAATACTCAGTACTTGTACTTGAAAGTTATTATGATATACTAACTTTTCATGAAAACAATTCCAAAAACGCTGACGAGATTCATAATTAAACATTCTTTATACATTAAAATATTTTATGATGCTCCATTTTGTTGACTAAAAGTTATTCTATAGCCTGGACTACCTAAATGTTTAAAGCTAGCACAATAAACTGATGAATCATCTGAAAAAACCTTTCTTAAGCCGAGTTGAGCCGCGGAGACGCTAATCTGCCTTGTCCCGACGTAATGTATTGCTATCGTGTTATTAAAGGCTGGTCGTTTAAACATTAAGCAATATGGACCGGTATAGTACGTATAGTCTCCAAATGTGTATTCATGTAATACAATATTAAAGGTTGATAATACCCCAATGCACGTATATGTGTAAATATAATTCAAATAGCCTACATTCGCTTTGATACTGTCCTCAAAAGAGAGTGAAACTTCAAATGCATACCGTGATTAGTAATATAAACAACTATTAGCACTGTATACAATGCAATTTAATATGTAAAACGCTTTAATTGATGAAATATTAGACACGTTTATAAAGCAACGCAGACAGCATATCCATTTGGCTAAGAATAAAGTGATTATGTGGCAACCGTGATAGTGCGAGAAAATTGCGAAATGCCAACCAAAGGAAAGTATTACAATTTTTTTAATAAAGAAATATTGTGAGCTAGATCTTATCATTGTGATATGAATGAAGCTGATGCTAACACTCTGTCTGACAGATGCTTTGCAAATATTAAGGATACAAAGGATATAAATTTAAGATGTTTCTTTTAAAACACAATACTAGGCCATTCGATACTGGAGATGTATTTTAAAAATATGATCAATATAAATAACACATAAAATAGCCAAAATATAGCTTTTTAATTTTATTGCAAATAGTAAAAATATTCAGTTTAGGTATCTGATATTTAGGATATTCCTATGATTAGTTATCTGATACTTTAATAACACATTTTCAACTAGGAACTTAAAATTTCATAACATCGTTTTAAACCCATAAAATAATTGACGCATCATGCACGTATTTTTATGTACGTAACCCCACTGATATGGTTTTACTAAGTCCCATTTCTGAAACCTATTGTAACTAATGAAACGTGGACTTATATCCGCATACTCACGATAATCCCACAGGATTTAGGGCTACCTTGTTTTATCTTTATAGAGGACCCACTATTGAGACTCTGTGCAGGTATAGCTCAAAGTAAAATTATATTGCGGTATGTATATTATGTTATAAATAAGGATCAGACTGTTCCGCTCTGCGGCAAAAGATCTAATTAATTATTTCTTTTACGCCCTTGTTATCGAGGCGAATCCGGAAAAAAAAACTTTTTCTACCAGTGACCCATTTAGTTACGTGTGCTTGGCAGAATTAGGAGTGCGTCTTCTTTTACTTCCTCATTTTTATCGTTGGCAATGATAATGTCTTTGTTAATCTATATATATAAAAGCAAAATACCTCTGACTCACTGATTAATCACGATTTCTCAAAAACTACTGAAGCTGGGATCATGAAATTTGGTCAGATGATAGTTTGTGTAATGTAGACGTCAGCTAAGAACGGATTTTACAAGGGGTAAAGGGGGAGGGATGAATTTTATATATTATTGATGTGAAAGTTTGTATGTTTGTAGATCAATCACGCCTTAACGCCTGAATGTATTTTGGTAAAATTTGGCATACAGGTAGACCAAGGCATGAATTAGAATATTAATAATAATAATAATAATACACCCAACAGTCACATACATTGCCAACTTTTATCCCAGAAAAAGACTTTTACGCGGGCGGAGCCGCGGGTAAATGCTAGTAAAATATAAAACTGTATAAGAAACGAGTAGGTAAGAGTTGCAAAGCGTTATGCAAAAGGACTGATTAACAGCTGGTGCCGTCAAGTCGAAAACTGGAAGTCATGTAGCCTCATTACTCGTACACGGCTTCAAGGAAACCAGAAAATGATGAGCACAATAAACTGATGAATCATCTGAAAAAACCTTTCTTAAGCCGAGTTGAGCCGCGGAGACGCTAATCTGCCTTGTCCCGACGTAATGTATTGCTATCGTGTTATTAAAGGCTGGTCGTTTAAACATTAAGCAATATGGACCGGTATAGTACGTATAGTCTCCAAATGTGTATTCATGTAATACAATATTAAAGGTTGATAATACCCCAATGCACGTATATGTGTAAATATAATTCAAATAGCCTACATTCGCTTTGATACTGTCCTCAAAAGAGAGTGAAACTTCAAATGCATACCGTGATTAGTAATATAAACAACTATTAGCACTGTATACAATGCAATTTAATATGTCAAACGCTTTAATTGATGAAATATTAGACACGTTTATAAAGCAACGCAGACAGCATATCCATTTGGCTAAGAATAAAGTGATTATGTGGCAACCGTGATAGTGCGAGAAAATTGCGAAATGCCAACCAAAGGAAAGTATTACAATTTTTTTAATAAAGAAATATTGTGAGCTAGATCTTATCATTGTGATATGAATGAAGCTGATGCTAACACTCTGTCTGACAGATGCTTTGCAAATATTAAGGATACAAAGGATATAAATTTAAGATGTTTCTTTTAAAACACAATACTAGGCCATTCGATACTGGAGATGTATTTTAAAAATATGATCAATATAAATAACACATAAAATAGCCAAAATATAGCTTTTTAATTTTATTGCAAATAGTAAAAATATTCAGTTTAGGTATCTGATATTTAGGATATTCCTATGATTAGTTATCTGATACTTTAATAACACATTTTCAACTAGGAACTTAAAATTTCATAACATCGTTTTAAACCCATAAAATAATTGACGCATCATGCACGTATTTTTATGTACGTAACCCCACTGATATGGTTTTACTAAGTCCCATTTCTGAAACCTATTGTAACTAATGAAACGTGGACTTATATCCGCATACTCACGATAATCCCACAGGATTTAGGGCTACCTTGTTTTATCTTTATAGAGGACCCACTATTGAGACTCTGTGCAGGTATAGCTCAAAGTAAAATTATATTGCGGTATGTATATTATGTTATAAATAAGGATCAGACTGTTCCGCTCTGCGGCAAAAGATCTAATTAATTATTTCTTTTACGCCCTTGTTATCGAGGCGAATCCGGAAAAAAAACTTTTTCTACCAGTGACCCATTTAGTTACGTGTGCTTGGCAGAATTAGGAGTGCGTCTTCTTTTACTTCCTCATTTTTATCGTTGGCAATGATAATGTCTTTGTTAATCTATATATATAAAAGCAAAATACCTCTGACTCACTGATTAATCACGATTTCTCAAAAACTACTGAAGCTGGGATCATGAAATTTGGTCAGATGATAGTTTGTGTAATGTAGACGTCAGCTAAGAACGGATTTTACAAGGGGTAAAGGGGGAGGGATGAATTTTATATATTATTGATGTGAAAGTTTGTATGTTTGTAGATCAATCACGCCTTAACGCCTGAATGTATTTTGGTAAAATTTGGCATACAGGTAGACCAAGGCATGAATTAGAATATTAATAATAATAATAATAATACACCCAACAGTCACATACATTGCCAACTTTTATCCCAGAAAAAGACTTTTACGCGGGCGGAGCCGCGGGTAAATGCTAGTAAAATATAAAACTGTATAAGAAACGAGTAGGTAAGAGTTGCAAAGCGTTATGCAAAAGGACTGATTAACAGCTGGTGCCGTCAAGTCGAAAACTGGAAGTCATGTAGCCTCATTACTCGTACACGGCTTCAAGGAAACCAGAAAATGATGAGCACAATAAACTGATGAATCATCTGAAAAAACCTTTCTTAAGCCGAGTTGAGCCGCGGAGACGCTAATCTGCCTTGTCCCGACGTAATGTATTGCTATCGTGTTATTAAAGGCTGGTCGTTTAAACATTAAGCAATATGGACCGGTATAGTACGTATAGTCTCCAAATGTGTATTCATGTAATACAATATTAAAGGTTGATAATACCCCAATGCACGTATATGTGTAAATATAATTCAAATAGCCTACATTCGCTTTGATACTGTCCTCAAAAGAGAGTGAAACTTCAAATGCATACCGTGATTAGTAATATAAACAACTATTAGCACTGTATACAATGCAATTTAATATGTCAAACGCTTTAATTGATGAAATATTAGACACGTTTATAAAGCAACGCAGACAGCATATCCATTTGGCTAAGAATAAAGTGATTATGTGGCAACCGTGATAGTGCGAGAAAATTGCGAAATGCCAACCAAAGGAAAGTATTACAATTTTTTTAATAAAGAAATATTGTGAGCTAGATCTTATCATTGTGATATGAATGAAGCTGATGCTAACACTCTGTCTGACAGATGCTTTGCAAATATTAAGGATACAAAGGATATAAATTTAAGATGTTTCTTTTAAAACACAATACTAGGCCATTCGATACTGGAGATGTATTTTAAAAATATGATCAATATAAATAACACATAAAATAGCCAAAATATAGCTTTTTAATTTTATTGCAAAATCGTTACCTATAAATAGTAAAAATATTCAGTTTAGGTATCTGATATTTAGGATATTCCTATGATTAGTTATCTGATACTTTAATAACACATTTTCAACTAGGAACTTAAAATTTCATAACATCGTTTTAAACCCATAAAATAATTGACGCATCATGCACGTATTTTTATGTACGTAACCCCACTGATATGGTTTTACTAAGTCCCATTTCTGAAACCTATTGTAACTAATGAAACGTGGACTTATATCCGCATACTCACGATAATCCCACAGGATTTAGGGCTACCTTGTTTTATCTTTATAGAGGACCCACTATTGAGACTCTGTGCAGGTATAGCTCAAAGTAAAATTATATTGCGGTATGTATATTATGTTATAAATAAGGATCAGACTGTTCCGCTCTGCGGCAAAAGATCTAATTAATTATTTCTTTTACGCCCTTGTTATCGAGGCGAATCCGGAAAAAAAAACTTTTTCTACCAGTGACCCATTTAGTTACGTGTGCTTGGCAGAATTAGGAGTGCGTCTTCTTTTACTTCCTCATTTTTATCGTTGGCAATGATAATGTCTTTGTTAATCTATATATATAAAAGCAAAATACCTCTGACTCACTGATTAATCACGATTTCTCAAAAACTACTGAAGCTGGGATCATGAAATTTGGTCAGATGATAGTTTGTGTAATGTAGACGTCAGCTAAGAACGGATTTTACAAGGGGTAAAGGGGGAGGGATGAATTTTATATATTATTGATGTGAAAGTTTGTATGTTTGTAGATCAATCACGCCTTAACGCCTGAATGTATTTTGGTAAAATTTGGCATACAGGTAGACCAAGGCATGAATTAGAATATTAATAATAATAATAATAATACACCCAACAGTCACATACATTGCCAACTTTTATCCCAGAAAAAGACTTTTACGCGGGCGGAGCCGCGGGTAAATGCTAGTAAAATATAAAACTGTATAAGAAACGAGTAGGTAAGAGTTGCAAAGCGTTATGCAAAAGGACTGATTAACAGCTGGTGCCGTCAAGTCGAAAACTGGAAGTCATGTAGCCTCATTACTCGTACACGGCTTCAAGGAAACCAGAAAATGATATCTACTTATATTAATATGTCTCGTTCGTTCTTCTATTTGAAAATATTATTGTCTCGTTCAAATCAAATCACTTTTCCCTTATGGTGCAGTTAAGGTCCATATACCGACTCGTGATAGTACGACCTGAACATCGGATTACACACGGCCTACTCGCATCGTGTATACACGACGCCGGACTCCGTTTATCCGTAGTTATTTATCAAAAGTTAAAACTTCAGTTATTTTGGAGGTGAGTCGCGTCGTGTACACCTAGTAGGCTGTCCTCTCTGCCTGGCTGTCGTCCTCCAGTAGCACGCTTCGTTTAATTGCATCATTATGATATTGTACAGTTAATTTTTATCTAATTTTGTCATCCACATTTAATTTGTGTGTACCATCGATTCTATTTCTAATAGCAGGTCCACACCATTCAATTTTATTTGATCAATGACTAAATCGCATGCGATTTGAACCGTCTAAACAGACTTTCAATCGAATTGATCAACGGAAAACATACAGCTTTTGTATATTCAAGTCAGTTGACCGACTAAGATCGATTCGTGTGAACTTGCCATAAGTGACAATTGGCCTAAAGCTATACCAACGATTATGGCAGAGATAAGTTCTGTTATAAAATTTACATTTCTGCTTCAGTTAATACCGACGATGTAATTCGTTGTTTTAATTAATTCATTTGCCCATGGGCAATAAACTTTACGTGTCTGTATAATTCTTGGGGTTGAAGTTTAGTAGAGCGCTGGGTTATGGACACGTATTTTGTAATATTTCAACAGCTTTAGATGTAAACTCGACAATGATTACGCTAAATTGTTTAATTGTTTGGTAATAATTCACATTTCTTGAAAGGATTATAAGTGGTTCTATTTGTATCAAAACTTGAGTATTATAACTGTAACCAAAATTCTGGCAAACGATAGAGAGGGTCACCTGTCGGTAAGCGATCTCCACAGTTATGCGATCTCCACAGTCATACAATCACAAAACTATAAAACCATGGGTACATTATCAATGGGGATTGGAAAGGGGTATTGGGTATTGGGTAACAGCAAGCTGCTACTTGACACTTCACGTCAGTTTCCTGTGAGACAGTGGTAACTGGTAACAAGCCGGTCGAGTTATGGCCGTTCCCAATATTAATCTTTAATTTCACGATAGATAGCTATCGTCAAACATCCGTATTGTGCTATCTACTGCTTGGAATCGTCCCTATTTTTTAGATAGGCACGTCGGATACTATGATAGCAATAGATAGGCAGTCTATCTGGGCCCTCTTGTGCGTTATGTTCATACAAGCTGAGAAAGAAGAACTATTGTATAATTTATATAAAAAAAATATGAAGATATGATTTAGATTAGAAATATAAGTTTTAATTTAACATTTATCTATAATTCTTATTTTTTACCACTTAATGAAATACTAATAACGAGAAATACTTATTAAATTGCAAAACACAATGTAATAACGAAACTGTCAATACATTACGGCTCTGAATACAAGTCCTTTGAACGAAAATCCCAAGCGAATTTGGGGGATTTTACTGAAGTGGGGAATTATTTTGTTCGCATTAACAAATATTTATATGTCTCTTGCACTTAATTTAATTATCAAAACGGTGCGTTATTTTTATTTAAGGGAATTTTAGAATTTTCTTATATTTTCTTTTAGATTTTTACTTAATTTATTTAGTTTTTTGTATTGCAGTGCAAGTGCCATGTAAGCCTTGTATTCTAATGGCTATTTCTTCAAAATGCGTTATTTATTTCGTTTTTTTACAGCCGAGGATATCTGTTTATCGGTCAAAATCTACCGATAAAGAAAAAACTAAATAATTTTATCGACAGATAGCACTTAAAAAATATTGGGACGCTTGAACTGTCATTTTCATAGTGTTGTATATCTGTAGTCAGCTATCAGCCCTCTCATCGGTAGACAGCAATGAAGAATAGGATTACCTATCATTAGTAAGTTTATTGGGACGGTAAAACGGAAAATAGATAACATTTTCTATCGCCGGTATAGCAAAACTAGAGACAGACAGAATATAGGGAACGGCCATTAGCCTATCCATGCTGTAGTCAAAAGAGTACATAGTGCAGCGCGGCGTGGCTCTACTACTTATGATAAATCATTGTCTCACAGATAACCGACGCAAAGTAGCGGCTTGCTGCTGCGTTTTCTACAGTGGGTGAGATATCCAAAAGCCCAATTCACCTTACCTTAATTATCCCTTTCCTTTAAGGTCGACAACGCGCCCATGATTCTTCTGGCGTTGTGTGCGTACATGGGCGGTGGAGATCATTTATCGTCAGGTGACCCACTTGCTCGTTTCCCGACATATTCCATTAAAAAATCATAACGTATTTACATTAGAGTATGTTTCTTAGTCACGTTGTACATATTTATTGGGCTTAAAGGTTCTATCGCATGATTATCTATACGTAGATATGGCAACAATTACAAATTAAAATACACCAAGGCAATTCATGCGCGCATAAATAATAAACCAACTAATAATAAAATGTAAACAATATCCGTGTTAGCATGAACTTTACGGAATGAACCAATCAATAAATGATTATGTTTGTTAATTTTCGTTTTGTTGTTAATAATTAATTAATTATATTTGTGAATAACACCAGGATAACGAAAAAATATGTGCACTCTCGCTAATTACTTTTGCTGTTTCAAAATGTCGGTAAAATGGGAAACAATTGTTTGAATACTTTTCGATTTATTTTATTGACTCACGTAAAATATTGTTATTTCATAGTGCATGTTCTGTTATTAATTTTAAGTAAATTACTGGTATTCAGATTTAATACTTAACATTCAAATTTGCAAATGCCCCTACATAGCCATCTATTATTTAGCCTACATTTTTTCACTGCTGTATATAGAAATATTATCCATAACTACATTTAAACATTATATGAAGTGTTTTAACTAATCATTGTTTTATCCCTTTCTGCCAATTTAAGAGTGAAAGAGACACGGATTTAATTAGTCTGATTAGTTATTTAGGTTAATTTTGTTAATTGACTAAGTATATTTATTGTAGGTATAGTTTAAGCTGAAGTCAGATCTGGCCAAAGACTTTAATTATACATTAAAGTCTTTGGATATGGCTAATTTTTATCAATGAAAGTTAATTGTCATCTTTGTGTACGGTAGAGGCTTTTAGAACAGATCTGCAAAACGATTACCTCTATAATGACGTTACGTGACGATAATGTAGTCCAAAAACGATGTAGAATAACTATAGCAACCACCACGCTTCTCCAAAGTTACATAATGTATACTGGTTTCATATTATTGCCGTTGGCATGCATCGAGACCGACGCGGGAGGTTGCAAGATATCAGACGCTCTGAGTAATTTGACGGGTGTCGTATAAAGTGAGAGAAATCTTTAAACGCCTGAATACCTAAGGAAGTAACAGGGTTTTCAAGCTTGAGTGCGAATATGTGCAAAACTACAACAAAGATTGAATAATCTTATGGTCGATTACAATAAACGATCTTAGTTTGTTTATCCGGATAGATCTCGGAAATCAATCAATCAATCAAACTAACTAATTCGTCGCGTGACCTTTAAACTGTATGGGTATTGTTTAGTTCATTAAATAGTTATATGTGACAACAGTAGGTTGGTTGGGCGAGGACTCGATGATCATTACCAAAAAGATGGAAAGTAATAAGGTAGATAATTTCGATCTCATCCTATTAATATTATAAATGTAATAGTTTGAATGTTTGCGAGTTTGTGAATTTGGATGTTTGTTACTCAATCACGTCTTAACGGCTGAACGAAATTGGATGAAATTTGGCACATGGGTAAATCATGGCCTAAATTAGGACAAAAGCTATTTTTTATATAAATTTATATAGGCGGAGCAACGAGCAAAAGCTGGTCAAGATCTAAACCACACATTGTAATTAGCAATTCCAACCTCATTAGGCTAAAGCAAATTGCACGCCCAATTGATCGTCTTTATTGTTTCAGCACAACCGTAAAGAGATCAATCTAATTATGTTATTTTCTGCATGTCACTGCTATCCAACGCTGAAATTGTACCTTTTATAACAGAAAATCAATGCTTTTTACCACTATCTTGACAGTTTAATCTTATAGGGTATGGGGACAGGACTGTTCGGGAATAAAAGCGAATCCTATTACTGTTTACTGAAAAAGCGAATAAGTATAGTTAGAGATATATTAAATTTAATTTTTATGAAGCGCTGTAGAGTGTAGTACATAAGAGGAGATTTTTAGGCGTACAAGGGATAGTGAGCGACTATCTACTAAGCTTTATATGCTTTATATTATATGCACTTACGCCTATAATCCCTGAAGGGGTAGGCAGAGGTGTAACCCATATTTCGCCGAGCGTATCTCCATCCCATGATGTGATAGGGGTGAGCCTCATACCGGGCACAATTACAGACTCCGGGCTTATACTGAGCATTTCGTAATAGAAAAACTCAATATCACTTTTACCCGACCCGGGGATCGAACCCGAGACCTCAGCGTCAGTCTCAGTCGTAACGGGTACACATTACAGCTTCGCAGCTAAGCTTATTGTTTAGTAATTGTGAACTTGAGACCATTGTGATAGCGAAAACCGCAAAATTTTATATAAAAGTTCGCGTCAAAGTGATTCTCTTGAGTCTCGTTTCATAGATATATGCAGTCACTTTGTACTCTGGCATTTGAAGACTAATATAAACCTTAGTTAAACTTCAGTTTCACTGCCGGCCCCACACTAGCGGATCTAATCGGGGGCTTGAGCCCCTTAGCCCCCCCCCCCAAAGCATTTGCGTCCACTGACAAATCTCAAGTTAATCTTCATATTATAATCCTACTTTCTTAGTACTACCTACAATATAACTTTCATCGCTTATCCTTACTTCCTCCATTTTACGGCGACATAGTATATTCTCATTTTTTTTATTCTAATTTTCGGTCAAGCCCAAAAAAATTAAATCCTGGAACCGCCACAGGGCCCACATTACTATAAAATTACGTCCCATATTACGGATTTAGTGAAGAGTGTACTGTTAATAAGCTGTAAAGTCAGTACCAAAGCGATTTCATGCAGTCTTATATCCACTTCCCGTATATAAATAAATAATTAAACAATAAATTATACACGAAGTTTAAGATATTATGTACATCTAATTAACTAGGCACGTTATCTAGTGCATTTAATAATGTGCACAGGTGGTTCTCTAGGAATTTATGTTATAAGTTACACACAGGAAAATTAGTACATATTATAAATATAAAGCTGGCATTTTCATTTTGGTATACAAAATACATAGTGTACAGAAAGAAAATTGAAAATGTCTGTCTTGGTGTGCCAGTTACAATGCGTACGCGTTACGATTGCTGTGCTGAGGTTTCGGGTTCGATCCCCGGGTCGTGTAAAAGTGATATTCGGTTTTTCTATCACTAAATGCTTAGTATCAACCCGGAGTCAAGAATTGTGCCCGGTATGATGATAGACTCGCCTCCTATCACATGCGAAATGTGGGTGTACTAGTTACACCTCTGCCTACCCCATACTGGTTAAACTTGTGCCTAGTCCTTCGGTAGAGCGGTAGGCGTGTGTGCGTATGTTCGGGGATTACAGGCGTGAGTGCGTATGTATGTATATATGTAAAACTGAAAATGTTTCTAAATTAAATCACATGTAATAAAACATTTCTTACGCATTCGCTACATGCATTTATCGTCTGACTTACGAAGTGGTTGGCCATATATTTTATTATTATGGAAGATATCCAAAACTCATTTTATATCAAAATATACTCAAAGACATAAAATATAACACATATAAAAATACATAAATTCTTACAGAATTTCATTGTGTATGTGTTGGATCATATCGTGGAATGAGTATTTTATCGCACATTGAGTATTGTTGACTTATTAAACGGTTATGGTATGTTGCAAATATAAGAAATCTGTAGTAAAAATATGCAGTAATCTATAGAAAAGACATTTGTTAGATTGACATAATATTATGAAGCTATATTGGGGCATTACTTATACACGTTACTTATGCATTGATTAGTTAAACACTCTTTTGTCTTTCTCTGTCAACGTGATTTATAAAGTAGCTAGAAACAGACGAAACATTGCTTAAAAAGTTTATATTTATTTATTTTTTATTTAACACTTTATTTCAGATTATAATCCATAGTTGATATACACAAATTTTATTATTGTTATAATTTTAATTTGTAAGGTAGGTACATTATGGGTATTTTATTATAAGTTTTTTAAGTTAATTTTAAACTAGCTCTACCCAACCGATTGAGCTGAAATTTGGCACACAATTTTGGGGATGGTTAAAATATAATCTAGTATAGACATTTACGTATGTTTTGTTTTTCAAAATAGCCGCTGTGGCATTCCAAGTTCGCGGATATGCTTTCTTTTCTTTACGTATGTATGCGTTATGTATATCAAATGAAAGAGTGGTGACTGACGACGTACTGAATCCATTAAGGCGGCCGATAAAAGCCTGATTTAGAAAAGATTTTTAATATAAACTTTTGTTGACTTAACAACATGTGTCTTGGGGCGACGAGCGCAGTCCAGTGCCATACAGTGCTTTGTAATTCAAAGTTCTGTGTGACGTTGCTTCTGTTTATGGGCAAGCGTGGCGCTTACCATCAGGCGAGCGACTTGCTCGTCTTATCATTCAAGCAAATAAAAAAAACTTAATACAAGTACATATAACTGTTAGTAAATAAATTAATACCGAGACTGTACGTATAGTATTCGTGCGAGATACACTCGTATAATCTTACCCGAGGGATTAACTGCATAAGCGAGCTTTACAACCGGACTCGATTGTGTGGCTCTATGGTAACCGCAAGCCTGTGCTTGCATCTTTATTTTTGTGTAAGGATCCCCGTTTGGTAAATTCGAAGCTAAAATGAGAATTTTGCGACTTAATAGAATTTTGTATTACATTCATAAAATTTGTTCGGAATATAATATAACACAATAATTATGACATATGTAAATATTTTGACATAAGGTTACTCCTGTATCCCTAAGCGGTAGGCAAAGGAACAACTTTTACACCCACAGATCGCTGAGCTTATTTCCGTCCTATAGATGCCTAATACCTATTTATTCGCAACGAAAACGTTTGTGACAAACACGAAGGTATAATAAAGGTGGAGGCAATTTTTCTAATAAATTATTGAAGCCCAAATTTGGATTTCTATATCACTGTCTATGGCCCGATCTCATTTTCATCCGTGAGGCTCAAGGTTATCTATGCTACTCTAATAGAGTATTGGAGTACGAGCTGACAAAATCGAGTTTCAAATAGGTATTTTATGTGCTGCCTCCACTTTTACTGTAGCTTGGTGGCAAGTAATTGGGATGCGCGGGGTACGGAGTACTGAACGTTGATTAGTCCGGTTCGTGTAACGACAAATTTTAAACAAATCGTAGAGACGGGGTATTTATTTTCTAATAGCAGTTCCCAATATTCTATATAAAGATAGATTTGGTTACTATCAATAGTGTTTTGACAGATCTTCCATATAAAATATTTCAAAATTTTACTGCCAATAAGCATATCTGTCGATAGACAAAATATTGGGAACGGCCACAAGGAAATAGTAATCTATATCAATAAGTACGTTAAAATAACTAAGTTTTACTATACATTGTGTTATTGTACTATTGCCGTTTTCATACGTATTATTGTATAGGTACATACACATAATAAGATCATAGTGAAATGAGGTGGAATTGTGTGTAGCTATGCAAGTAAGATTATTTATTGTTGGTTCTCTTGTATTAATGCATTCCTTAAAAAAGGAAAGAACTAAAATATAATCAGTAATAAAGAGTTTGAGTAATAGGTTCCCAAATATCATATCATTTAGCTATTTCAATCGACTTTAAAAATAGAGTTTTTTGTATTTCTGTATTGTTACATTTTACGTGCATTATGCGATATTTCAAACTAGGCTACATATCAGTACATTTTATATTCCAACATCTGGTGTCAAAGATTACCAAGTCTAATAGACAAAGCGGTGGTACCAACTCAGATGCCTCTCACATGTCAGAGACCTACTTCCACCTAGTGAGTGGATCCCAGGATTTCACGGGATAGTGGTTACCTAAACTTACTACGATGCTATTAGATCAATAACGCAGTTAAGTTAGAAATGTGTAGTCAATAACCAGACAGTTTAATTAACAGATAATTTAATATTTAATTCTAAGTTTAAATTAAAATTACAAAGGTGATTGTAAATGACATTTCGAATAATAATTAATTTAAAGATAATATTCTAAATATGATTTGTAGAGAATAATTAAAATTAGCGCTTTACAACAGCCCGGTAATTATTAGATAGAATCTGATTGTTCTCCTTGTTTAGCAAGGATCTTATAGAAAGGGAGATAACAAAGCTTTGGAACCGACAGGAGTCAATATAGGGTAAATTTATTGAGTTGGAAGGGTGACACGGGACTCGACGAGCGTCGTTGAGTGTATTTATTGATGTTTTCATTTGCTTTTATCAGTAAAATTGTATTGTGTATAACAAAGCTTTGATGCCCTATTAAGAACAAGTATTGGTTTTATTTAAGTTGTATTGCAAAACCTTTTTATTTTTATAAGGACGGATTGACAATGCCCAAGTAATTGTTAACAGCCGTAAAGCGTATGTCAAATTCGTATTTTCTAGACTAGGTGATTAATGCGTTACGTATCTGCCGGATAACAGTTATACGGAAATTGTTAATTAGGACCTTATAACTCAAATGATAACGTATTCACCACACTATTAATATGATTCCATTGAATATGAGCACAGTTTTGTATTAGTCTTGGAGACTAACGCCCGGTTTCTGAAAAGCTGATAAATGTTAAATTAACTAATCAAATGTCAAATTTCATGTCAAGTCGAAATTGAGTTGCTAGAAGCGTGATCAACTCCTTTGATTTGACACACATGTTAGCTAACATAAATTTAAGAAAAATCGTATGTCAAACGGTACTAAAGAGAGATGAAATATTATATTTTTGACACTAAATAACGTTTCAGCAACTCGAATTGATTCGAGTATGACAGCGATGTCAACTCAAAGTTCTGTTAGTTGAATGTTGATTTGATCAGCCTTTTAGTAACATATTTATGATGATATTAGACTAATTATGATACATACTGTATATGTATTTTCTTATTAAGCTTTCCTTTCGGAAGCCAACATCATCTCATAATAATTAATGAAAGATAAAAGACAAGTAGGTCAACGCAAAAAGTTGACAGGCACCGTGATTTCCTCGGCTTATATGACCTAGTATTACACGGTCTTGTGGGTTTACGACTGACTCCTATTAATCTTGCTTTGTGGTCAGTTTGGCTGTACGTTGTCGGAAAATATTCGGAAGTAATTGGTGTCACACGCGAAATGTTCTTTCGCCTCGCCTAATACGACGTGCGGTTGGTATTAAGACTACGTGGAAAAGTTTTGTGATAAACAGAGACTCTTTGACCCCTGTAATTAAATGCACAAAATTTCGGTTTTCTAAGCGTATATTTCACAATATCCAATAAAATTTTAACCTCCAGATAACTTATCATACAGTCAATTTAGCAAGAGGCAATTTGGTATAGGCTTGGCCATGTATGTAATATTCGTACTACTAGTCCTGTATTATACACGTTCCACAGCTGGGCCCGGGCTGCCTCTACTGAATGAGAGGGGTTAGGCCTTAGTCCACCACCCTGGCCTAATGCGGGTTGGCAGACTTCACATACCTTCGAAATTCTTATAGATAATTCTAATCAGGGACTTACGCAGGTTTCTTCACCGTTAAAGCAAGCGATATTTAACAATGAGTACACACGTAACGTAGAAAAGTCAGAGGTGCATGCTCTTTGGGTTGGTTTCGAACCTGCGACTTTCGCCTCGAAAGTCCGTACCACTCTCCGCTAATAATAAAATATTTATCAATATTTGTATGAGGGATTGCACTTTAGATCAAAATCAGATTTCCGAAGTCAAGAATATCTCCAATTCCCATAATAAACCGTGCCAAATAATACGAAACCTTATTGTCCAAAAATAACTGACGAGAAAAGTATGAATTCATTTTTCAACTTACAAGAGTTCCCGTTAAGTAGGCACTCAAGTGAGGTAAACCGCAAGTCGGAGAAGTACCGTTTCATCTTCGAAGCGCCTACTTAAGATGTAGGTGGAGTAACTTCATCAGTGTTATGATGCAGTCTACATGAGACACGGGCTTGGTTGTCTGGGTACAACGTGGGTGCACTCTGATAGTATAATGTACTTATATCGCGCTGCATTAGTCGAGCAATAAATGGAAAATGGTTTGGATTAACCTGTAACATTTGAATTGTCATTTATTCAATACTACGAGTACAATGTTCCAAATTTGTGCCAACCTTTGTGCCAAATTTTGATTTTTGATTTGATTGACTAACAAACATTCAAATTCACAAACTGACAATCATCCAAACTTACAAATTTATAATAGTAGTAGGATTATGTGGTAGATTCACGCGGTAGTTTTGTCTTCTGAATACAAAAAGAAAAAGAGTACATACTCAATGCAATACAAAAATTATCCAAATCGGTCCACATTTGGCGGACTTACGCTTGAACATACATATATAAATATACAGCCGAATTGAGAACCTCTTTGGTTTTTTGCGTGGGTTAATGACGTCATCCCGAGAAATGGCTTAATAAGTTCCATCAAACAAGAAGGTTTCGGACCTTGTTAAAATAAATGTGAACGTCATTCCATAATCGACTCCGCTTCTTCATACATGATGTGGAATTAATGAACAGTTTAGTCTCAGATATTTTATGATATCTATTGGGCTTCTGATTCCTACCGATTGTTGTTATTTGGCTTCTACCAGGACTAATGGTTCAACATGATTCATAGATCCTGATAGTTACTGGATGGTAAACCATCACGAGGGTCATTTGATATTTAATGATCATCAGCGCCATTGAACACCCATCATTGCCAGAAGAATCAAATCTGAAGGCCCAAATGGTCTAGTGGTAGTTTACGTACACTTTGAAACCAGTAGGTCATATGTTTGATTGGTAACCTGAGATTTATACCCAAAATGGTGATATAGGATTGAAATAAGCTTGACGAACTGTAAGTGTAATTCAAAGTTTTGTGTGGTTTCGATTTATGGGCAGGCGTTACCATCAAGTGACCTGCTGCTTTCGTCATTCTGGTCAATAAAATAAAAAAGTTCACGTCATCCGGTTCATTCAATGGTACTGAAAATGTTTATACTCAGAGGAGCGTTGGTGCGTTTGTTATGAGAAGTTGCGCTGTTATTGTATTTCATTGAGCCCGACTGAACATCTGACTTGAACTGATTGCTCAATGGAATAGTAGTAACAGTATGTTTCCCTGCTATTATGTTAAGAATAACTTTGCTAAACCCTGTTATTTTTATTTCTTACTCTAACCTCCGTGGCGCAGAGGGCGAGTAGCCGGCTGCGAAGCGAGAGGGCGTGGGTTCGATTCCTGCACTGAGGCAACTGTATGTGTGATCCAAAAAAAAATGTTTCCGGTCTGGGTGTTGTGGGACCGCAAGGCCCTCGTAGTTCGTGATACCCACGATACTGGTTTACCTAGTGTGAGGTCAGGACTATATGTGTGACTGTTGGGTGTATTTATTTTACAGTTTACTAAATTATACTTTAACTATAAGTAACAAGAAAAAAATGTGTGTCTTTACGTACATTAAGATCTATAAAATGAAATTAAAATTGTCAATAAGCAATCGAAGTCGTTCCATTCATGTCATAGATTACAGAATCCTGAAAAGGATTTACTACCATCCGTGTTTACAACCGCTCGGCGGAAACAAATGTTGAAATATGTAAGTGGCCAATTCAAAAGAGAAGTGACGATTTTACGGCTGTCTGTAGTTTCCGCGGGGAGGCCGCACAAACCGATGAGGACAATAAATTTCAAGCCGTGTTTAACCCACCGGCGGAGATTTAAAGCAGTCGATAAGCGAATGTTTTGTCGGAGGTGGGCCTGGCGTCGAATGTTCGAGGCACCCACGGATTTATGCTCGCTGCGAGAACGTCTTATGTGTCTTCGGGAAAATACGGCTTTAAATAAGTAAACAAGCCACTTTATATTTGAGGTTAGTAAGTGCTATAATGCCGGTGATATAGTATTAAAATACGTTGAATCTATCAACTAAATGTATTTTGGAATATCATCTTATTTAGTACAATTATGGGTTCTAATCTAGGTATGCAAATGATGATATTAATCAGCTGAGATAGGAGGCACTAATCAAGATTATTATTTTTAACATAATATGATCACGCCTGACTCTGACTGTCTCTATGGCGCAGTTGTAATGCGTACGAGTTACGAGTCGTAACTTACGACTGAAGCTGACGCTGAGGTCTCAGGTTCGATCACCGGGTCGGGTAAAAGTAATATTGGGTTTTTCTATTACGTAATGCTCAGTATCAGTCCTGAGTCTAGAATTGTGCCCGGTATGGCGATAGGCACCTTATCACAACATAGGACAGAGATACGCTCGGCGAAATGTGTGTGTAACCCTTTGGGGATTAGTGCGTATGTATGTATGAATGATCATGCCTGTATCCCCAAGGGCGTTGACAGATATATCTACCCATGTCTTGGGGATACCCAATGGGGCAGGCAAGAGGGCAACTAGTACATCCACGGTTTACAGAGTTTATTTACGTCCCATGATATGATAGGTGGGCAGGCTATCGCCATATCGGGCACAAACTCCAATCTCGGGAAACGGACATGTGATGTGATTACCACCCGTAAGCCCAAACAATATAATTTGTGATTGCCTGACCTAGGAATTAAACCCAGAACCTTACGGTTTTGTAGTCTAAGTACTACTTCACCAATGAGGCAATTATTCCTTTTAAGTCACGTGTTATAGCGATAGGCAATACAATACCATTTGTTTTCTAAAGGTTAATAACGCCTTCGTTTCGTACCCTAGCCAACAACTCCTTTGTGATAGGAAGTGCCCTTTATTAGAATAAAACCTCGTTCTCTAGATCTTTTGTTATAATTCTCTTCAGTAAGCCTCTATCTTCTTTAAGGTAGTTCTTTCAGTCATTTTGGTTTTCATAATAAAATATTTTTGTTTATAAGATTAAAAAATAAATAATTAGATTTACATATACATACGCACTCACGCTTGTAATCCCCAAAGAGGTAGGCAAAGGTGTAAACTGCATATCCACGTTTCGCTGTGCTTATTTCCGTCCCATGATGTGATAGGGGGCGAGCCTATCGCCATACCGGACACATATCCTGACACCGTGTGAGCATTTCGAAATAGAAAACCCAATATCACTTTAACCCGACCGGGGATCGAACCCGAGACCTCAGCGTCAGCCTCAGTCGTAACGCGTACGCATTACATCTGCGCCACCGAGGCAGATTAGATTTATTAGAATAATAATTTAGTTTTCAGTGTTTATTTTACTTGATCATCTATAATATAAAAATGAATCGCTGAATGTGTTGCTAAGCGCAAACTCGAGAACGGCTGAACCGATTTCTTCCGAATTCTTTTTTTAGAATATTCCTTGCAGTACAAGGATGGTTCTAACGGAGAGAAAAATTGCCTGAATAAGTCTAAAAACAACACTTTTCTATACTCCCATATAATCGATTCGTAATCATACTTAAAAGTCAATATGAACTTTAATACCATACCATAAAGTTTAAGTGTTAGTGGAGAGGTTCCGGTAAGGCAAAACAATTGAGTGACGTTAGTATGGTATAAATATTAGTATGTAAATGTTAGTATGGTGCGGGTGAAACCGCGCGGGACAGCTAGTATTTAATAAAAATATATTGGAAAATAGAAAAGACGTATGTTTATTTAGATATCAACTTATTAAAACTCTACTGAGTGGCTGACTGATAACGCACAGCCTAAACTAGTAGGATTAGTTTCTAGAAGCATATTTGTTGCACAGTTAAACCTAATCACGATAGCGAAGCTGAAGTTGAATATGAAGTACGTAAATACACGCGAAATTTTGTGCATACTCCGGGTCCAATTTTCTGTATGATGGTTACATAGTCGGAAAAATATTATAGTCAATAAAAATCCTATAATCATTTTTAAAGATCTATCTAATGATACCCCACACGAATAAGTATTGGATTTCGACAGCCTCCGTGGCACAGTGGGGAAGTAAGCGGCTGCGAAATGAGAAGCAGTGGTTTCGATTCCCGCACTGGGATAAATGTTTGTGTGATCCAAAAAAAATTGTTTCGGGTCTGGGTGTTGTGGGACCACAAGTCCCTCGTATTGATATAGTAATACCCATGATACAGTTTACATAGTGTGGTGTCAGGACTATGTGTGTGACTGTTGGGTGTATTTATTTATTGAAATAAAACTAGTATATACGGATTTTATCACGGTTTAATTTTATTTTATTCCCGACGTTTCGAAAACTTTTCAGCCTTCGTGGTCACAGGAGAGACTCGGAGAAACGGAGAACGTCGGGAATAAAATAAAATTAAACCGCGATAAAATCCGTATAAACTAGTTTTATTTCAATGTGTAATATTCGCGTAAACACAAGAAATCACTATGTATTTATTTATTTCATTATTTTCATTCCTCAGTTATAAGCGTGGAGTGATAAGACAGACAGGTGGACAAGATTAAATTATAAGGCTTCTTTTTTGCTTAGGCTACAGAACTCTATACATATATACACTTTTATGGTATAACTTGACAGTTTCTTCAGCGCCCCTTGACTTAATAACAAAGAACGGAATGATCAACCTACTTACTATGATACGGTACTTATCCATAGATAGTTTGAAGCACAAAGGGTGCACCAATGCGTTAAATGCACATTAAATGGCGTGTGAGCCGAGATCGGGTAAGGAGTACTATTTTTAGATTTTAAACGCACACATTATAATAAAAATCATGTTATTTTAGTAGCTTGAAAGCGCTTGTATTTTATTTCTGCGTTTACTCTTGAAAATGTCTTCTAGTTTAAACGCAAAGAGATGTAGCATTTACGATTAATGTTTAAAAGTATTCCTTTAAAGTTGTCGTCAAGATTGTAAAGATTTATATTATGTAGTTGTTTAAGGAATATTCTTCATTTTAATTGCCGAAGTCGGGTAAAAAGTACATATTTTGATCAATTTCAGAGATGATTTCCAGTATATTGCTATTAAATTTGTTTAATACTTACAATATTGAATATTTTTTTTGAATTATTTACTTTTGACGATCTGCAATGAAATTAAGGACAGGATAGTTAGTTACCTTGTTGATTAAAAATACTGGCCTTCGGAAGTTTGGACATCTCAGCAGGAATTTTTCTGTCTTGCTTTGTAGTAACTCACCAATAAAATCTTCTTCTTCCACCTGCCCTTATCCCACTCAAACTGGGGTCAGCGCAACGTGTTTTTAATACATGTCACAGAAAGGTTTGTAGTTTTTACGACTGGCCGCCTACCTGACGTCAACCCCTCTGGGGACAACAATATATAACATCGTGAACCTAAAAAGCAAAAAAAAATATACACACAAACACGCCGATGTGAGAACCTCCTCTTTTTTGAAGTCGGTTAAAATACAACTGAATCCATCCCGTGAGGTAGACAGGACATAAAACATGAATTATATACGCTGGCTTAAACCTCCATTTCACACTTTACTCAACTTTGTCACGTAAAAATTGACAACATCAGGAGATTCAACATTTTATCGTTTCTCCATTCTCACGTGCAAAATGCTATAAACACGCCTCCTCACATCGTTGACGAAATTAAACACGGAAAAAATAATATAAAATGGTAGTTGTTTTCACGCTGTATTTTTTTACTAGCCCTGTATACACGTCCCACTGCTGGGCACGGGCCTCTTCTAATGAGGGGGTTCACCACTGGCCTCATGCGGATTGGCAGACTTCACATATCTTCGAAATTCTTATGGAGAACTTTTCAGGTATGCAAGGTTTCCTCACTATGTTTCCTTCACCGTTAAACAAGCGGTAATTAACAATTAATATACACCTTACTTAGAAAAGTCAGAGATGCATTTGGGGCTGGTTTCGAACCTGCGATTTTCATCTCGACAGTCCGTACCACTCCCCGCTGAGCTACCGCTGTATGTTTACACGTTATCTGTATAAAATTTCAGGTGAAAAACTTATATACTGCTCTGAAACGTGTTCACGTAAGTTTATTAGCGAGAAAAGCCCTCGTGAATGCAGCCGCAGATTTTAATTTCGCCGCTTGTGCTCTTAATTTAGTGTGTGCTACTTCCGGAGGCCCTACGTTGACTTCGCACTTGTGTAATATAAAAATAAAATCTGCAGTAGTTGTACTTTTTATAAATTAATATGAATAAGTCATTTGCAAATGTTTGCTCCTTAGAACACTGTTTTAATTGACCGATATGAATGGTGCTGAACGAAATAAGCGTTTTGAAGGAGGATTAAAAGTAGCATAAAATAACTAAGTTGGTTATCAACATTATTGTTATTGGCCATCGTCATAATGGTCTAGTGACAGCGTACTAAGGCTGAGAATCGTGGGGTTCTGGATTCAATTCCAGGCAATCATAAATTGAGTGTGAATTTTCGATTCAAAAAATCACACATGAATTGCCCAGTAAGTATTGGAATTTGTGCCCGGTATTGGTAGCGCGGTAATGATCGCCTCCTATCTCATCATGGGATGGAAATAAACTCGACGAAACGTCGGTGCTCTAGTTGAAATTCTGCCTACCTCATCAGGGATAAAGGCGTAAGCTTATTTATATATATTTACAGCCTTTTTCGTTCCACTTGCTCTTTTTGTACTGTATACGTACTCACTCACTCCTGTAATCCCCTAAGGTGTAAGTGCAGGATACCTACATTTCGCCGAGCGTATCTCCGTCGCATGATGTGATAGGGGGCGAGCCTATCGCCATACCGGGCATAATCTCAGACTCCGGGCCGATATTGAGCATTTTGTTATACAAAAACCCAATATAATTTTTAACCATCCGGGGATCGAACCTGAAACCTCAGCGTTAGCCTCAGTCGTAACGCATACGCATTACAACTGTGCCATCGAGGCAGTTAATTTATTCACCATTTAATTAAAAATCGATCAAAACAGAACGTTGGATCACAAAGCGCTCAAATGGTCCAATTAATTATATCAGTTAGTTTTCCAATAATTGCTCCGCTTCTTGTCGGCTCTCAAATTAGAACCAACCTATAAGGTTCACTTTGACTTTTTCACAAAGTAAAGCTTTGTTGATTTCTTCCTAATGGGAAAAATTTAATTTCTTTTACGAAACGTTTTCAACTAAACACGGGTCTGTAAATTGGTTTAAAAAAGTAGCAAAAATCTCTATGGTGGTTTTTAAATTTTAAAGTTGATAGCATCTGCACGCTAAAAACAAATCGCGAAGGTTATAGTAAATTCATAAAAAGTAATATAGGGACCGTTTAAAACCTAAGAAGTTAGCGCTCTTACTGTAGGTCAAAAATTGTGGCGACTGTCGGAAGAGGGGGGGGGGGGGGACGTTTCTCGTCGATCGACACTATATATCGACTGCACTGTACTTATCATAACGTAGTGTAATCACTTAGGATAAAAAAAATAAGTTCGTACAAAAACATCTTTCATTTCCGTATTTTAACAAGTATTCGCAAGCGGGAGTATTATTTATATTTTTGTCTAAAGGCCTTTGTAATTACTTTGTAATCCTGTTTTGATTGAGGAGATTTCCAAAAAATTTTGAATGCATTTTCTTGAAAATGTTGTCGTCTTTCTACATTTAGAGATGTTTGGCATTTTTAGTTTATAACTTGGGTTGGTTAGTTTGTTTTATTTGGAATTTATGTGAAGTATTATTATGATGCTATTCAGTCTTAAACTTAGCTCCACATTTCGCCGAGCTTATTTCCGTATCATGATGGTGTGAAAGGGCGAGCCTATCACCATATCAGGCACAACTACAGACCGCGGGCTGATACTAAGCATTTCGTAATAGAAAAACCCAATATCGCTGTTACCCGATCGAACCCGAGACCTTAGCACAGCAGTTGTACCTCGACCGGGGCGTTACCACTGTCTCACAGAAAACCGGCGTAATGTAGCGGCTTACTTCTGCGTTTCGTACGGTGAGTGAGATTTCCGGTACTTTGATTCTTAGCGTTATAATTGTGTAGCAACCTGGATATAGGCGAAATACACACTATATACTTCGCATTTAAGTACATAAATGACAATGTTATTATATTGAAAATTCTTAAATGCATTGTTGAATCTGCTATTTATATTATCTTTTTTATCCTGGCAAGTTCAATTACGAGTATAATGTCGACGGTTATGAGACATTGCGTCCCTCGACGGTCTGCGCTGGCCTGAAGTTACTGGACACTGGTTAACCCCGGAATGCGCTTCGTCTTAACGAGCCACTAAAGTGGGGTTTTCGCCATGTGTATGGTGCTGCTATCCAGTCAGGTACAACAATAATCAGTCACCAATTTGATTCGTGTATCATTCATGATTAACATTGGTTGTTTTTGTAAATAAATATTTCAAAAATAAATTATAAACACTTATGAATTATATAATGAATGATTATATGTGTGCTAAAACATCTGAAAACAATTTTGTTTTACATAAATATGTCTGTAATTGAAAGACTAAACTTTATATTTACGCGAAGCACGTTGTAAACTTTAAATTAGTTGAAATCTAGGTTTATTAAAATCGACTGGAACTTTCAAATTAGTTAAGAAATTTAAATCAGATTTCTTTATTGGACATTGTTCTAATTAAATCTTCTTAATTAAATTGCAAAATAATTTTAACAGGAAGCTGCACCTTCAGTGGGGTTTCAAAAACATATTTAATGCGATCGATGCGGTGCGGTGAAATGTCTTTTTCAATTCCCAGTTGGTGTCGGATGTGTGAAATAAAATTCACGTCTTTGGAACGTGTGCTTTGTGCCACAGATGCCTGGACATGTGACTCGGTTCTTGAGTTACCTATGCATGTTTAAAAATGCAACTCTATAAAGCAATAGTTAAATCGGCTTTGCGATTGTCAGGAGAGATTTTTTACATTTGACTGAATTTAGAATTGATATCTGTAACTTGAAAGGTTTCGCATTGATTGAAAACTTTGATTATTGTTCGAAAACATTTAACAAGCTAACGTCCGTCATCAAAGGGGTAGGTAGAGGTACAACCAGTTCACCCACGATCTGCCGAAGTTATTTCTGCGAGACTAACGAACAGCAATTGATTTTTATGTAGTTTAAGAAGAAGAGATATAGATTATGAGTAGAGGATTATTATTGATAGCCTCCGTGGCGCAGTGGGTCAACTTTGGGTGATCCACAAATATATGCTTCGGTTCTGGGTGTTGTGGGTTATAAGTTCCACGCAGTTCCTGATACCCACGATACAGCTTCATTTAGTGTGGGGTCAGGACTATGTGTGTGATCGTTGGGTGCAAAATCTTAATCAAAATATTCACGCCTACGCCGATTTGGTTAATTTGCCGATCGACTACAGGACAGGAGTAATGTATACCGGACCTTTTTTAACTGAATTATTTCTTTACGCCAATGTTATACCTGAAATTTATAAAAAGGTAACGAGGTATTTGTGTTCTATATACCAAACATAATACATACACACAAAAGCTCACGCCTATATCCCGAAGAGGTAGGCACTGTGGCGGACTAAAGTTGGAGAGGGAATGCCCTTCCTAATCCCTATTGTTAGCTTCATAATATTAATAGCACCGTTTACTGGTGTTATAGAGGGTACTCTGGAGAATAACTATATCAAGTGGGTAGATATAGATATTGTGAGGCATGGTGGAGATGGTTGGTGAGGTATATAAGAGGGTACGTTATTAAGGAAACTCAGTCGAGCTTTGAACTTTAACGTGGAGACGCTGGTCACGTACGGTTGTAATCATTAGAAAAGTGATAAGACTTCTTACACTATTTACTTCCTTAGAGTTCAGCAAGACATCCATGATACTTCTGGTGTTGTGGGTGTTCATGGTGGAGATCACTTACCATTAGATGAACCACTTGGTCGAATATCAGCCTCTGTTATGAAAAAAAAACTTATGGTTGCCCTCTCTGTGAAACGCTTTTTGAACGTTCTTGTTATCATTCAAATACTAATATTATTACACTCCCTACTCTTCAATATGTCGAAGGTAGCATGCCATTTCACAAACAACCTGTTCCGATAGCAAACACCTGTCGTCAAATGTTTGTTCACACCGTAAATCGATCCGTGGCAGGTTCTTTCACTGGCAGTGTTATTTCGACGGCAAAGTTTTCAAACTGATATTACGTACTATGTAAGTTCAATGGTGATAGTAAGTATATGTGTGTATTATGAGTATCTATGCATATAAATAAAAAAATACATTTAATAAAATTTAAGTATCTATAGCCTACTCCTACTTTATACTAATAAAAATGTGATAATTTAGATTTTTGTGAATTTGAATGTTTCTTAATCAATCACGCCTTAATGGCTGAACGGATTGGGATGTAATTTGGCACACTGGTAGACCATGAGGATATAGATTAGGTTCATTTTATCCCAGAAAAGGATATTTACACGATATTCAGGGATAAAGAAGGATATACAATTACAAGTTGAATATCGACATGTTACTCAGTCGATAAAAAATGCTATATTTATGTCCTAGCAATGCAATCGGATTTGGCAATATATTTTACACTATACCTTGGACTGCGTCGGTGGCGTACTTCTAATATGTACGCGGTACGACTACTGTGCTGAGGTCTCAGGTTCGATCAGAGTCTTGAGTATCAACCCGGAGTCCGGAGTTGTGTCCGATATGGCGATATGCCCACCGCCTATCACATCATGGGACGGAAATCACATCATGGCTCTGCGCGGCGAAATGTGGGTATACTAGTAACACCCTTCGGGGAGTACAGGCTTGAGTGCGTATACGTTGGTTAAATTTGACCACACATTTCTGTACACGTCGTTTAAAGAAGATATCGATGCCCTAAATAATTTTGTAGCGTATCCTTTTAACGTACGAAATGTTCCCCATCTCAGGTGTAAGGTATACTTAACACTGTACTGTGGCAATTTTGCGGCATTACTGCAACACAGACATTTGACGACAATGCACGGTAACGACTGAGCTCTCAGTGAGACTGAGTGTGGGTTACATCATCCATCGTTTAAAGTTATTGTACCAAGTAATCACGTTATTTACGGCCAGCTATAAACAATATGAGATTGATTCTCCAGATGGATGGCATAAATGAGCCAATCCGATTACAGTTTGAAGTTCACGCGTATAAATGACATGATTTGATTAGTTTATTTCCAGGATCTATTTGGATAATCAAATTAAGATAATTTATTGAAAATGGGCGTTAAAGGTATCCAAATGGATACGCCATTTTACCTAACACGATTTATTTGTTTTCATTAGGTACTATAAAATCTATTTCTGTCGCTTAACACTATTGCAAGTACTATTGTTTGAAGGAAATTAAAGCCAGAGAATTGACTGGGCATTGTGAAATTTAACATCTTATGTCTCAGGCGAGTTCAGTCCAGTACCATGCAGTACTTTATATTTCAAAGTACTGGTGGTGCGAGCGACCTGCTCTTGTCATTAACACTGTTCAAGAAAATGTAAAATAATATAATAATAATAAAAAATATCTGGATATCATCATTGCTTGTTACAGTAACTTTAACCGACGTTTGGTGCAAGCTGCAACTGACAGTGAAGGAATAGAGAGTGGTTCCACTCTGTTCCCATTACCTGCATTAGGGTTATAGCATGCTTACTCAGCAAGTGGCTGTAACATTGTGGAGTAATACTTAATATTCTCCTGTAACTTTGTCCAGAGTGATAGAAACAGTTTGTTAGACCGTGCCAGGAGTATGACAAAAATATGGTCTGTAAAAAAATCTTAGGTACATTTAGTAGAATTAAGAGTCGTTTTTAGATGTGGATAATTTGAAGGTAAAAAAAATTATAAATCGACTCGCCCAAATCACGGTGCAATTTCTGTTGAGTACTTTCGGAATGCTGCTCATTCAGGCGAGGTGCATTCTGGGGTGAGGCAATGTATATCCAGTAACTTTGCCGACCATTATTATTATATATTTGTATTACAAATATGTACTCATCATGAGGTCCACTTTGCCGTGCTAGAATAAAAAAAGTATATATTATTATTTAATATTATGTTAAGTATTTATTCCAATATATTAATGGTAATCTCCCATTCCCAATCTCTCCTAGAGGGGTGGACAGTCGTTAGGCAGGCGGCCGGTCGTAAAAACTACAAGCCAAATCATTCTGTAACACAAAAAGGCACCGATCCCATTGCATGTGGAATAAGGTGGAAGGAAGGACTGGGTATAATAGTATGTTTTATCGTTATTAAATATAATATAATATATATATTTTTATTACCCTAATGACGAATTATATTTATTTAATTGTATGTGTTTCGTATGTATGTTTTTAAGTGTAATAATAAATTTATGAAACGTATTCCCTTGCAAATTTCTGATTGCGTCGGTGTGAATACGTTATTACATTTCTCATTTTAGTGAATAAACGTGTTCATTTTAAATATAAAAGTACATAGTGAAAAATATTTTATTAATACGACAGTAATTTACCTCGTGAGTTAATAATACGAGTTCTGACTGAGCTTTGATGTACTAAAGTGTATTTACCACGTTACAATTCATCATTTACAAAGTTGTATTTATTCGGAGGTTTTTATAGTGCATATTTTTTCATACACACTCACGCCTGTGATCCTCGAAGGGGTAGGCAGAGGGTACACCTCTGCAGGAGAGGTTACAACCAGTACAGCCACTTAAACATAAACAAGTGGTAGAGCCACGCTGTAGACAGTTTTGTCTACAGTATGAATGGGCTGGCTAGACCAGGTCGATACCACTGTCTCATAGAAAACCGGCGTAAAGTAGCAGCTTGATCTTACCGTTTCGTACTGTGAGTGAGATATCCGGAGGCTTAAGTTCCCCTCCCCTTCCCAATCCCTTAATTATTTATTTTGTTTATTTATTTATTACACTTCATATACTTAATGCTAAAACAATTCTCTATGTCTTATTATCCCTTTCCTTTAATAACGTCGGCAACGCCCCCATAATCCTTTTGGTATTGTGGGCGTACGGTGGAGATCACCTACCATTAGGCCACCTTGCTGGAATGCCGGCCTATGATATAAAAAAATCAAGGCGTGATAAAGCCATGCAGTCACTAGTTTCAATGCAATGAGCTACACGGAACGTGCATAATGAGAGGGGAAATGTCACGGGACAATCCGATATAACTCATAAATTACGTTCGACTTTTTAGCAATAATGTACCATTTAAACACCTATATATTTAACATAATTTCCATATAAAATCTTATTTTTATTTCACGCTTAAATATTTTATATTCCACGATTTAGAATCTTTCTTTTTATACGCAGTGGCTTAAGTTTTACGGTAAAATATTTCAAGAAAACAAATTCGTTTCTATCCAGCTATATTAATTTGTTATGCACACAAAGACCAAAAATTGCCCAAACACCAACAAAGATTATAATTTCGTAAATGTGATTGATAGATTGAATTCGATTTATTTTTCAATATCCATTCATACTGATTCTGAATTGAATATTAAAAACCGCAAATAAATTTGTTTGGAAACTCATGGCTTCGGTTGAATCTGATAAAATTGAAGGCGGGCTTGAAACGATGCCATTGTACAACCTTACGACTACTGCCGAGACTGAAGAGACAAATCCCCGTTTGCTGTGGCGTTGTGTCTTATGGAAAACAGTTCCTGCCAATGTTATTATCTCTAAAGGCCGATTTTCTAATCTTGAAGTAAACGTTATATAGCAGATAAATGATAAGACGGCAAAATGCAAAATTATCTCATGTCAAACTGGTACTTCCAATTTTTTTTTTTAATTGCATAGGCCGATAAACGAGCAAGTGGGCCACCTGATGGTAAGTGAACACCACCGCCCATGTACGCCCACAATACCAAAAGAATCATGGGCACGTTGCCGACCTTTAAGGAAAGGGATTGGGAAGGGGAGTGGATTTAGGCCTCCGGATATCCCACTCACCGTACGAAACGCAGCAGCAAGCTGCTACTTTACCATAGGCTGTTTATTGCATTGAATGCAATATACATTAAGGTAAATTTATTTTGTATATATTTTAAGCCGCATTAGCATAAGTGCACGGCTGTGAACTGTAAGATATTTTGTTCGATCACCATTTCGACGTACTATGGTGTGACCTCAGGAAATTCATTCTGTGTATGGTTCGATTTGAAAAAAAAATATTTTATTCGCCTAATGTTCAATTTATAGCTATTAACAAGTAAAGCTTTGGCGTCTATTACGTTATTCCATTATATTACATCATAAGTATACAATATTTAATTTTAATAAATTGTGTTTGTACGATGTAGACTAACTACCCTTTTTCTTACCCATCCCATGGTTGTCTGTAAGAGATTACCTTGAGCGATAAGATCGCCAATTGCTTTTATCTACATTTTGAATATTTACTGTGTATGTTCTAGTGTACAATAAAGAATTTGAAATAAAATAAGTTTCTGTATACACCTGAACCTTCTGTTAACCATTCAGGGATAAAGGGGTGACGATATGTCGTTAAAGAAAATATTTAAAACCTGCTGGATAGATTTTGAGATCCTAGATACACGATAAACCGGGATAAAATAAGATGGATAACGGTACATAGTATCGTTAATCAAAATTTACGAAGGAGGTCGCATGAAAATATTCTATAAAATACATTTTATGTTCTCACGATTTCCATTACCTAGATAATACTTCCCTAGATTATCCTTATACATCCTAGGAAAGTCTTTATAATTATCTTAACGTCCGGGCTCTAAAGAATTTTTTTATTTATGTTGTATCAGGTAAAAATGTTTGTTGCGTCTCTAAAACATATTAGTAAAACAAATACAGATTTGTTAATACAGAAAACTAAAACCATATCTAGTTTTAAACCGTACCTGTTTTTATAAAAAAGGAGGGTTTTAATAATATCGTATAATATATTATATAATGCTTTAGTGAAGGTGACCACTGAAAATCAGCGGTGTGTTGTGCTGCGCGCCATAGGACAGCAGTACGCTGAGTGGTCACCTTCCTGTCGCAGTCACGACTCACGACGCGCAAATGTCATAACCATCCATAGTTTTACTGTAAATTTATTGTGAGCTGTAACTAATAAATAGTCTATCTTTCTTTCTAGTAACGTTTTAGTCAACCTCGCTTGTGTAGAATTCACCATGAGTGCTTTTTATAAATGAGTTATATAAGTTTTCAGTTTTATTAAAATATTGTTCATGTCTTGTTACTTTTAATACTTAGGGCCTATTTCACAATATTTGAGTAAGATTTAACCACCCATTAACGTATAAGACAGGTATTTTTAAAAGTATTTATAAGTATATCATCTTTCTACTGAAGGCCATATCGTAATTAAAAATGTTCAAACTATCATTTCGATCTAGTCTCAGTGTCAAGAAAGTTGCAATTGCTATTATAATAGACCAATAATTAATCAATGACAATGGGGACATTGATCGAAATGAAACCGGAGTGAACTTAAAGAGGAGCAGAATACAATTAATTTGTCTGGGTGTTGTGGGACCGGAAGTCTCTCGTAGTTCCTGATACCCACGCTACAGGTTAACTTAGCGTGGGGTCAGGACCATCGTTATATTAGATTCGACATCTCCCCGTCCGCCATCGCCCAGCCCGATGGTGGACCCAGTGCCCCGCATCGGGACGGCCCGCGGTGGGCATTGAAGCGCCTCGATAAGGAGGCCTTAGATCTTGCTGCTCTGGTGATGTCGTGGCTCCCTGTGCCGGACGGACCGGTACGGGTTGAACAGGAGGCGGAGTGGTTCGGAGTGGCAATGTCGGATATATGCGACGCCGCAATGCCCCGGGTCCGACGCCTCCCGCCCCGACGCCAGGTGTACTGGTGGTCGGAGGAGCTGGCACAGTTGCGTGTCGCTTGTGTTGCAGCACGCCGCCAGTATGCCAGGCACCGTCGCCGCCGTCTAAGGACGGAGGAACATGAGCACCAGGAGCGGCAGCTCTACGGCCTCTACAAAGAGGCGAAGAGAGCGCTGCAGGTGGCCATCAAGAGGGCAAAGGTCACGGCGAGAAAGGAATTTTTGCAGACTCTAGACAGTGACCCGTGGGGGCGCCCATATCGCTTGGCGATGAATAAGCTTCGCCCAGTGGCGCCTCCGCTGTCGCAGGGTCTTCAGCCAGAATTTCTGGCTGAAGTCGTCGCGGCCTTGTTCCCGGCCACCGTGGAGACCACTCCTCCACCGATGGCGACCCGCGAGTCAGCGCCATCGTCGAATTCGGCAAGGGATATCTCAGAGGTTTCGCCCGCTGAATTGCGGGCGGCAGTGCTTCGGCTGCGGGGCAAGAACACCGCCCCGGGGCTCGACGGCATCCCCGGCAAAGTTTGGGTGCTAGTAGTCGAGCACCTGGGTCCGAGGCTCCGTGGCCTATTCTCCGCATGTCTGGAGCAGGGCGTCTTCCCGTCACGCTGGAAAACCGGGAAGCTCGTCCTACTCAGGAAGGAAGGACGACCCGCAGAGTCGCCGTCAGCCTACCGGCCCATCGTGTTGCTCGACGAGGTCTGCAAGCTCTTCGAGCGTATCATTCACGCTCGCCTCGTCGAGCACCTCGAGGGGGTCGGCCCGGACTTGGCCGATTGCCAGTTCGGTTTCCGGAAGCGCCGATCCACCATCCACGCGATTCTGCGGGTGAAGGGACAAGCGGAGGAAGCAGTGGCTCAGGGCAAAGTAGTTATTGCGGTGTCGTTGGACATCTCCAACGCATTCAATTCCCTGCCCTGGGCCTGCATTCATGAGGCACTGCGGTACCACGAGGTGCCGCCCTATCTTCGGCGTCTGGTGCACTCGTACCTCTCTAATAGGGACGTAGTGTATCCGGGCGCTGATGGGTGGCATCGTAGAGAAATGACTTGCGGTGTTCCACAGGGCTCAGTCTTGGGCCCACTCCTGTGGAACATCGGTTATGATTGGGTTCTCCGTGGTGCCAACCTCTGGGGCGTCGGCGTCACTTGCTACGCCGACGACACGCTAGTTACAGCAAATGGCAGGACTTTCCGAGATGCCGCAATTTTGGCGGCGGTCGGCACCGGCCACGTCGTGAGCCGCATCCAGCAGCTGGGTTTGAAGGTGGCCCTTGAGAAAACCGAGGCCATTTGTTTCCATGGCCCTCGGAAGGGGCCACCGGCCGGTGCCCACATTGTTGTGAACGGGGTGCGGATTCCCATCGGCTCCACTATGAAATATTTGGGTTTGATTTTGGATAGCCGGTGGGATTTCCGTGCCCACTTCAAAAGTTTGGGGACAAAATTGTCCCGGGCAGCGGGTGCGCTCTCAAGCCTGCTGCCCAACTTGGAAGGTCCTGGCATCCCTTGCCGAAGGCTGTACGCCGGAGTCGTGCGGTCTATGGCCCTGTACGGAAGTCCCGTTTGGGCCGAGTCCCTGGGCGGCCGATGCGTCGCTCTGCTGCGCAAGCCACAGCGTATAGTAGCGCAGCGGGCGATCAGGGGCTACCGCACGGTCTCATTCGAGGCGGCATGCGTATTGGCCGGTTTCGTCCCGTGGGATCTGGACGCTAAGGCCCTCTCCGCCACCTTTCACTGGCGGGAGGAGGTGTTCAGACGCGGGCAGAGACCGCCACCAAGAGAGGTGGATGCCGTACGCGGCTCCCTACGCAGAGCCGCCGTGGAGGAGTGGCGTCTCAGGCTGGAGAACCCGTCAGCGGGTCATCGGGCCGTCGCGGCAGTGCGCCCTGTCTTTCACCAGTGGCTGGACAGGCGCCACGGCGCGGCGACGTTCCGACTGACACAGGTCCTGACTGGCCATGGCAGTTTCGGCCGGTACCTGTGTCAAATAGTCGGCACAGAGGAGTCGGCCGTGTGTCACCACTGTGACAACTGTCCGCAGGATACGGCCCAACATACATTGGAGGAATGCCCAGCCTGGGACGAGGAACGCAGCGCTCTCGTTGCAGTCGTCGGAGGAGACCTCTCACTGCCGGCAGTGGTATCCGCCATGGTCGACAGTCGGAGGTCCTGGCGTGCGGTGGCCCACTTCTGCGAGGCCGTAATCTTGCAGAAGGAGAGTGCCGAGAGGGATCAGGAACGAGCCGATCCCTCCCGCCGCCAGAGGAGATGTAGGAGGCGCCGGGGTGACGACTGACCGGCGTCTCCCGCCCTGTGGATTGGGGGCGTTTGGAGAATTCCGCCACGGTATCCCCTGCCTGTCGTAAGAGGCGACTAATAGGGGCCATCGGGGGTCGCGGGCGCGCAGCGGGGGGCTGTTGTAGCGCCCTTTATATTTAAAATTCTTGTATGTGCGACTCCGGGATGGACGGCAGCACGGGTGGTTGGCCTCGTTGCTGCCGTTGACGCCGAGAGCGTCCTTCGGTGGCGGGGGCTTCTGAGCCCCCCATATTTGAAGACGGGCCGCAAGGCGGCACCGCGCAGGGACGGTACCGGCTGAAGCCGGGGCGCTTCTCGCCTCGGGAACCCGGGGCCGTTCCTAATGCGCCGAAGATGGCCACCGCGGGGTTTTTAGTTGGTATGCCGGTATAGGGTGTATATAGTGTCAGGGACTCGGCCCAGCGGTCGCCTGGATGTTTACCATCTCTCCCGGGCGGCTTAACGTTGGGTCGTAAGGCCGGTGAACCCAACATAACCGTTCCGCTTCCCCCCGGGGCGGGCGGTAGCAATAAGTCGCTTTTCCCCGCGAAAAAAAAAAAAAAAAAAAAAAAAAAGGCGTGGGGTCAGGACTATGTTTGTGATTATTGGGTGTATTTATTTATTTGTTTATTTAATTACCACGCATTATTCTCCTAACATGCTCCGTTTTATCACATTACCTTTAAGATACAAGTCGATTTGTACATAAATCATGCGTGACAATAATTTTCTTTATGTTGACTGGCGTTGTTATTGCGGTACGCATAAATTTAATAGTGCGCGTTGGCGCGTTGCACTAAATGTTGTGCTAAATCGTGGCACGCGTAGCATGCACACATAAGAAATCTACATTCTACTTATATGTATGTTAATTGATTCATATTTTTATCAATCTTGACTATTTCTGAATAACCCATCTAATGTTTAAAAACAACAAAGGTAGAGTGTCTCTGCGTTATTTCATAGGTATAGTTTCCTACTTATTTTCAATTTGATATAAAGCCTCTCTGTTCATTATAAATTAAGTGCTCATGATACATTAGCTATTACGCTGAGCTATGCAACGCTCTGCCAATGTCCCCAAGTGCTCTTATGTCTTGATATATGTTGATAGTTTTGTGACATAAAATGAAGCGAATTATGGAGTTTCATTTCAATGGGGTTACTGTTATTTTATGATTTATGTGGCATTAAATATATAGAGGACTAAATACTTTTAGGGCGTAAAATTAATAAATTACTTTGTTCCAATAAACCTCAGCGCAGATAACGTATTATTCTATCGCCAGACACCTTTGTTTAGCTAAGATTAATATGTGTATTATGAAGTAATTAGTCACGGTAAGACAAAGCAATTTGGATTAAACATCCCAACATCGTTTGCATTTCATTTTGTTTTAATAAGACTTATCGTAACTTAAATAGGTATTATTTTGAAGTAGATATAATTTGAAGTACGTTATTTTCAAACGACAGAACTAATGTCAAATTATATATGGGGGTATATGGGCTTATACACTCTATCTCTCTCATTGTATCTAATGGATAATGGAAGTTGAACTGCACAACAATCCAACTGTGTTACAATAGCAAGAGCACATTGTAAAGTCATCAACAATACCGTTCAATATTGTCTCCGCTAGCTCAGATCACAGGTACGGCTTCCTGAATGCATCGACGAGTTTATGACGTCACTGCAAAGTTACGACCGATGTATATGACGTAGTGGTCATAAACACACGCCATAAAAGCGCTCGCGTCCGGACTCTAACGTCCGCCTCATAACTAAAGGGAAGAGATTTTTATGTAGTTCAAAATTTTCCGCCGATTTATATTGTGAACGCGCCTTTATGGACATCGACTTTGGAAAGTAACACTTTGGAGTTTTATAATGGTGAGACGGCTTTGTATTAGTTTTAGTGGGTCGTTCGAGATAATTTGACCATGTTTTAAAACTTCTAACGGCGTAAAACAATGTAAAGTTATTTAAAAGTAAAGTCAACGCGTGAATTTAAAGTAAAAATAAGTTGAAATTGCCTTGGGTTTTGGTAAAAGCTTCGTCTTGCTATATTATTATATAATACCTAATTACCACTGTAATGGCTATTTTAATAATATTTCCAACACGTAGGCACTGGTTTTAGGCTGTTGCTAACTTTGGTAATATAAGATGTCAATGTTGAAGAAATTTACCTCGAGTTGGCAGGTCCCTTATATGCGGAAGACTGTCTGACTTATTAACACCGCTTCGTCTATTTTTGCCGCCAAGTATACTGTGTAAGTACTGTTGTGTTTCGGTTTGAAGGACATTGAAACCAGTGAAAGTACTGGCCATTACCGACCGCCTGCCTGACGTCAACCTCTCTAGGGAGAAAACGCCCAGACCCGAAACAAATATTTGTGGATCAAATATTTTGTCTCGGTGCGGGAATCTAACCCGCTTCCTCTCACGAATAAAAAAATAGGTATACTAACATTAATACAACAGTTGCCTCGATTATTTTCGGAGTATTAATTACAATACATTAAATTGTAACATTACACATTATACATTTTATTATATAGCATGTCAAATATAATAAAATAAAGTACAGTTACCGTATCTAGCAAAAGCGTCACAAGGATCAAATGTATTTTCATTGATATTCCACATGTCTATGAATTTATTTATATACTAGCTGTTTATGCCCTGATAGACAGACAAACAGGCGACCCACCTGATAGTAAGCTGTTACCATCGCCCATGGACTTCAGCAATGCTTTGAGTGGTAGGATCACGCTGTAGACAATTTTGTCTACAGCATGAATGGGCTGGCTAGCAGCTTGCTGCTGTGTTTCGTACGGTGTGTGAGATATCCGGAGGCCCAAATCCTCCTTCCCAATCCCTTAATTATCCCTTTCCTACGCGCTTATGATATTTTTGGTATTGTGGGCGTACATGGGCGGTGGAGATCACTTCCCATCAGGTGACCCACTTAATCGTTTACCGGCCTATAATATATTTTTAAAATATCCAGTGCCCTTGGCAGTGCTTGGCTTGGGCCGTTGCCTACCGTTGAAGGAAAACTCTTTTTAAGCCTCGCTTAAAAAAGGGTAGGTCATACAGCTTGGGAAACACCGATGGAGGGATTCCATTCCAAAGCTTGCACGTGGTAGAACTAGATGCTGGAAACGAACCGTGCAACACGGAATTGTCAGGTGATATGGATGAAGTCTACTGCGGTGTCGGGTGGTGCGATGATAAAATGGCGACGTTGGTACATGCGACAATTGATATAGCAGAAAATAAAAAAGAAAAGTATTTCCATATTTATATTCACTGATTGCTGACGGCCAGCGCTTTTACAAACGTCACCGGACGAAAAAGTGACGTCGTAACCTACTTTCGTCTGTACGAAGGTACAATACAATAGCCATATAAATGGGAACTGTTCTAGAGAGTTGCCAACTCTAAGTGTACAGGTTACTTAACTAAATGCGGCGTCTTAAGGTTTCATTGTCCGAGCCGGGGGTAACATTAATGAAATAGTAATTGAGACACATTCTAGGTAATTACGTACATCTATTTTGGATGCGGAGGTTCGGATTGTCGGGAATATACTGAAACGAATCTGTAGATACATACATTATTTTCACACTGCCATTATCTTTAGCAAGTATCTGTTTGTGATCGTGTAATTTTTTAACAATTGTATGTATATACCATACTTATTATCAAGACGATACACTAATTCATGTCAAATTCCGTATATTTAGTCACTAAGTACTTGAAGTTTAGCTTAGTTTTCGGACGCGGTATTTTCATTTGAGAAGCTGATAGAATAGAAGATTTAAAATAGTTCATAACTTTGACGCTAAAACCAACAGATGCGGAGTAACATGATCGTGAAACTCCTAGGAACATCTAATTCTTTTGTATTTCATCCTAATAAAACCAAAGTTCGCGTATTTTTTTAATATCGTCTTTTGAAAGTAAAGACAATATCATGTCATGAAGTAGCAAATACGTAAATCATGTAAACACGGCATTATCAAAGAGAAATACACTTTGTCATTTCCTTTTGGATCACGAGGTATGGTAATGAAATTCAGAGACTAATAGCAAATTTATTGATGCAGAGGGGATCACAGGAAGTAAATTCTACCGGATGGAGTGAATAAATATTTATTAATGATTTCTATTATGAAAGAGGGAAAAACAAAAAGTAATTTGTTTATGAACAGACTGTTCCGTGTATTATTGTGAGTTTCTGTTAATTTCGGACATCTTTTGATCATCGGTTTGCTGGTATATATTGTGGAATGAGAAATGTTTCGGCCATGTTTCAATTTACTATACTATACATTTATACTATTTTTAGTATCTACCCGGACGTAGCGGGCGAGTAGCTGGCTGTGACTCGTTTCACAGGCTGCGTGTTCCATTACCACATCGAGACAAATGTTTCTGTGATCCACAAATATTTGCTTCGAGTCTCGGTGTTGTAGGATCGTAATTCTTCTGATTCTGATACCCACGGTACAGGTTAACCTAGTTTCAGGATTATATGTGTGACTCATAGAAATATATATTTTATATGCATTTAATTTTCTAAAATTTAATTTTAGCATTTAAAATTTAAATTTTATTTTATCTATTTATTTACATAGATATGTACGTAGTCACGCCTGTAATCCGCGAGGCAGAGGTGTAACCAGTACACCCACTTTTCGCCGTGCGTATCTCCGTCCCTTGATGTGATAGGGGGTGAGGCTATCTCCATACCAGGCACATATTCTAGACTCCGGGCTGATACTGAGCATTTCGTAATATAAACACCCAATATCAAATTAACCCGATCCGGGGATCGAACCCGAGACCTCAGCGTCAGCCTCAGAAGCTTAAACGCGTACTCATTACAACTGCGCCATGTAGCCACGTTATAATAATTGTTATGAAATAAAGTATGTTAACTAGAGGCAAATATGTAACAGCATGTAGTTAACTGAAGTTGTAGAAAAACTTTTAATTAAAAAATCTTGTGCATACCTGAATAAAAATGTACAATACACATTAAAATGTAATGGAACTTTGTCAATTTAAAGTTTATATTAATTACATGTAGTTTGGTGTTTAATAAATAACTTTCATAAGGTGACAGATGTCAATTATTTAGTTATACTGATAACAAGCGCTGCAAGGTTTACTAAGTTTTACTATGTTAAGAATGACGAATGCTTTGTTTTCAAATGAAATATGAAGGCGCTTAAAACTGAACGCTTGTGATATATTGTGGGTATTATTAGCTCTAGAAGGATTTTGTTTTGTATTATTTTACCTTTTAGGTGAAAGCAGTTTTATATTCTAGTCTTCGCTTAAATTCGCCTGAGTATACCTAATTAATACTTTAGTTATTTGAGTAAGTTCTGACTCTGAATTTCTGAGTCAATATAAAGTAAATAACCTTTTTTTTGGTTTCCTCTACGATGTTTCGTAGAATATTTATACCCTAAATTAATAGTCGCTTGGTGTCCCTTAATCACGTCTTAACGACCTCACGAACAACGAAGGCGACTTTCTGTGTGCTAAGTAGGGTTTAGTTTAAAATAACTTAAAATATTTAAAAAATCTTAAGTTCGGATAATCTCCTTCTATCAAAGAGATGTATTAACATTGATCAAGGAAATATTTCTTTTGATGTTCAAAGATGAATGACACCAAAATCACGATATGGTAATTTGATTCAGTCACTTGCAGATGAGAGCTCAATTTATCCTGCTTCGAAACGATGTGTCTTGAGTGACTTTGCGATTTGACTTTCCACAACCTTCGTTTTTATGTGCATGTCGTACCGCCAGCTATGAACCGGGTGTTTTCACGCTATAGCTGAGGCATTATCTTTCAGAAAGTAAATAATTTATTACAAATGGTTTTCTACATGTAAAAAAAATTTATTCTTATAAACAAAATGTTACTTATTAACATGAGAACAATATTTACATTTTCGTTGTTAATTATTTATACAAGTTTTCCTACCTTGTTTTTTTTTGTGGTATAGGCCGGCAAAAGAGCAGGTGGGGGTCACCTGATGATAAGTGATCTCCACCGCCCATGTACGCCCACGGTACTATAATAATCATGGGCGCGTTGCCGACCTTAAAGGAAAGGGATAAGTAAGGGATTAGGAAGGGGAGGGGAATTTGGGCCTCCGGATATCTCACTCACCGTACGAAACGCTGCAGCAAGCTGCTACTTTACGCCGGTTTTGCTGTGAGACTGTGGTAACGACTCGGACAAGCCGGCCCATTCATGCTGTAGACAGAATTGTCTACAGCGTGGCTCTACCAGTCAGGTTATTTAAGCAGTGTTATACAGCTATATTGTTGATTAAGGCGATTGCGACTGATAATAGGTTTTCAAATACCTATTACTTTTCTACAAAGTCAAATTTAAAACTTGCAGAAAGCAATTCATCGAGTACGTACAATTTGACTAATGATTTAATTACTACTAATTTAACGATTGTAGGTACTTTTAAAAAGTAAATACGTAATATTAGAATTAGTTGTGAAAAAAATTACACAAAAACAAGAAATTAAAAAAGAAAGATATCAAATCATAAGAAAACGAAGAAAGTAATTGACCGAGTTAGCTTATCGCATTCTCTTGAACCGCCATTTCTATGCGTTATTTTCGTTAGAGACGAGTGGATGATTCTTTTATTATACAAAATACCGTTGATTCAAATGGCCTCTTCCAGGCCTCTTGTCACAAAAGATCGAGACATTCGAATAGCAAATAAAACGTGCTTCTTTTTCAACAATTCTGATTTACATAATGTGTTTTATTCAGACATTCATGATGAAATAACGCGTTACAGATTATAAATTGTACTTATTGACAAACATTTTGTCTCCTCTTGGAATATTTAAGGGTTGTTTTAGAATAAAAATGTTTTGTCGTTTAATTTGTTCTATATATTCTATCTATTGAAGATTTTTTTTTCTTTTGTTTATTAGTTTGAATGACGAAACGAGATGTTCGATCGCCTGACGGTAAGCGCGATGCCTGCCCCAAAAAACAGACGCAACACCGAACAGAATTGGAATTACAAAGCACTGCATTGTCGATTTGCATTGCATTGGAATGCGCTCGTTACCTCGAGAAATAAAGTTTTAAGTCTCATAATGCCTAGAAATTTCACTGGCTTTAATATCCTTCAAATCGAAACACAACACATACCTACTGCTGCTTAGCAGCAGAAATAAACAAGCCGTGGTACTCACCATGACGGCCTCTCGCATACAAAGGGCCACCTTTTGGGTTTTGGAGAGTATATCTCCGTTTCTTGTTGTTGTTAAACGACTTATGCCTCCAAACAAAGTTAGAAATTATATAAGCTGCGAATCATAATGGTAAATCATGGGACTTAGTATAAAAATAATAACTACTCCCCAGAGGGGTTGACGTCAGAAAAGCGGCCGGGCATAAAACAACAAGCCAAATCTTTCTGTAACATATATTAAAAAGCATGTTACCCCGACCTCACTGCGAGTGGGATAAGGGCAGGTGGAAGAGGAGTGTAAATGTTGAATATAAAAATAACAGACCCAAAAAAAAACTAAAGCTGATGTTACAGCCCTTCCTATGTTTGCCGATCTTGTCATTAATGTAATTTAATAAGCAAGACTAAGCTACATAATATTCTGATTATATCAGACTACTAATTACTCTCTGTCATCGAAATCTCTGAAGCTAGATAATATACATCTAACAATAATTATAAACCTATTAAGGTTAATGAATTCATAATCGGATTATTATTATCTTCTGGATATGATATAAGTTTCCAACGTTCAATCAATTTAATCACTTTTGAACTACTGAAAGTACATATTGTGAAGGTTTATTGTGTACTCGTATTATACGTAAGTCGCTTATTACTATTGATAACTTAATTTATGGTAGTCATATTTAGATATTATTTACCTCTTTTATACTGATTTTACCTAATTAACTCCTCAACTGAGAGGTTACTGCTATTTTATTTAAAGTTAACGAAGGTTTTATGTGGGCTAAATATCCATGCAATAGGGTTTTTGCTTCTGCTTGAATTTGTACACTACTTTAAACGCAACAGAAAATAATAAGACAGTGAAAAAATCTAAATCGGTTCAAAAATGAGGCCGTAATAAATATTTGCATTATTGTAGGTGTATTAATGTAGGCGATTAAAAAAGCGCTTATGACAAGTCAGTACAAAAATAAAAGCAAGATATTTAGGTATCAGAAAACATATGATTCGAACAAAGTGAGCGTGGTCAACACCTTTGATTTAGCACACATGTTAGTTAACATAAGCTTTCAAAGTAATATGAAAAATATGTCAAACGCTGTTAAAGAGACAACATACGAGTATATTATTTAAAAAAACACTAAACAACATTTTAGCAACTCAAATTGATTTGACAGCGGTGTAAAAATCAAAGATCTGTGAGATGCATGTTGATTTATCAGCCTTTCAGAAACCGGTTGATAGTGTTTTATTTAAAAATTCAGAAGTTTAATGTAGAGTATTATATTTATGATATTGGTCAACAATTGGCTTCACATGTTTCTATTTAATCCATTTTCCTGCCATAAATGCAGGTTAAGAAATGTTGTGGGGATTTTTCCCTTGAAACCTAGCCAACCTAGTTTAACTGACATACCTGAAATCGCGATACATTCCGTACTTTGAGACTGTCGATATAGTCGTTACGAACACACAGCAGCATTGTTATTACATAAAACTTTTTAGCCTTCGTGGCGCAGTGGGCGAGTAGAGGTTAGGTTAGGTGCTCAGCAGTGGAGGGGGTGCGGATTTCCGTCGGCTCTACCATGAAGTACCTTGGATTGGTACTAGATAGCCGATGGAATTTCCGTGCCCATTTCGAGAAGTTGTCGCCGAAACTGGTGCGGGCAGCAGGTGCGCTTGGAAGCCTGCTGCCGAACCTGGAAGGTCCCGGCAACCCCTGCCGAAGTTTGTATGCGGGAGTCGTGCGTTCCATGGCCCTATACGGTTGTCCCGTTTGGGCCGGGTCCCTGAACGCCCGCTGTGCCACTCTACTGCGTAAACCGCAGCGCTTAGTGGCACAGCGGATTATCAGGGGCTACCGCACGGTCTCCCATGAGGCGGCCTGCCTGTTAGCGGGTACTCTCCCTTGGGAGTTGGACGCCCAGCACCTCTCGTCTGCGTTCTTTTGGCGAGAGGGGGCGTCCCAACGTAGACAGAGATTGGCTCCGAGGGAGATTGCGGCCCGATTTCGCAGAGCCGCCGTGGAGGAGTGGCATGCCAGGCTGTCGGCTGCGTCCTGTCCTTGACGAGTGGTTAGACAGGCGCCACGGTGCGCCCACATTCCGGCTGACACAGGTACTGACGGGTCACGGTTGTTTCGGCTCGTACCTGTGTCGCATAGCCGGGAAGGAGGATTCCGCAGTGTGCCACCATTGTGGCAACTGCCGCGAGGACACGGCACAACACACCTTGGAGGAGTGTCCAGCCTGGAGTGACGAGCGCAGCGCTCTCAGAGCAGTCGTCGGAGGAGACCTGTCGCTGCCGGCCGTGGTGTCTGCCATGGTTGGCAGCCGGAGGTCTTGGCGGGCGGTAGCCTCCTTTTGCGAGTGCGTCATCTCGCAGAAGGAGAGCGCCGAGCGGGATCGTGAGCAGAACGATCCCGCGCGCCGCCAAAGGAGACGTAGGAGGCGTCGGGTGGACGACTGACCGGCGTCTCCCGCCCTGTGGAATGGGGGCGTTTGGAGAATTCCACCACGGTATCCCCTGCCTGTCGTAAGAGGCGACTAATTGGGGCCATCGGGGATCGTAGGCGCGCAGCCGGGGGCTGTCGTAGCGCCCGTTTTGTACTCTTGTAGGTGCGACCCCGGGATGGACGGCAGCACGGGTGGTCGGCCTCGTGTCTGCCGTTGACGCCGAGGGCGTCCTTCGGTGTGCGGGGGCTTCTGAGCCCCCCATAAGGAGACGGGCCGCAAGGCGGCACCGCGCAGGGGCGGTTCCGGTAGCAATCCTTAGATTTAGCTAAGGATACCCCGGGGCCGCTCCACATGCGCCGAAGAAGGCCACCGCGGGGTTTTAGTTGGTATGCCGGTGTAGGGTGTACATATGTGTTAGGGACTCGGCCCAGCGGTCGCCCGGATTTAACATCTCTTCCGGGTGGCGTAGTGTTGGGTCGTAAGACCGGTGAACCCAACATAACCGTTCCGGCTTCCCCCGGGGCGGGGCGGTAGCAATAATTCGCTTTCCCCGCGACAAAAAAAAAAAAAAAAAGGTGCTCAGCTAGTAGTTATGGGTTCGATTCCCGCACCAAAACAAGTATCTGTTTCGGGTCTGAACTGCAACTCCCTCGTAGTTCCTGATACCCACGATATAAGGTTAACCTAGTATGGGGCCAGGACTATATGTGTGACTGTTGGGTGTGTTTATTATTTATTTATGACAAAAATAAAAATGATTTGATAAATTTAAACTAGTATTAACCAATTGTGGGTTGGTACTGTTGCAGTTTAATTAATCAATGACTGAAAGCACCGACTCCAAATTGTATACTTCTAATTTTAGCATTTTTGTTAAAACTTTATCAATCTACAATCTTTAGTGGAAGAATCATCAAAACCGGTGCATAAATACAAAAATTTTAGTATATCATTCTCGATTTGACCCTCTCAGGATGGAATTGTGTCTTTCAATTAAAATAGAACAAATGTATACCTTATCGAATAAAGAAAACAAATATCAGAATCGGACCACGGAAGATATTAGGCGGGGTTATATATACAAAACAAACAAAAAAATATACGTCGTATTGAGAACCTCACCCGTTTTTATATGTCTGGTAAAAAAGCATATAATTTATTAATGAAATACTTAAGCTGCATCTTCATTAATCTCCCATACTAAGAACTCATTGTTCGCAGGCTTAAAGCCGCATGCATTACGGAACCGTGGTTCGGGCTCGCGAACGACGGAACCCGACTCACTCGCACATTCATCAACGTCAACTAGCTAAACAGATAACTAACAAAGTGATGTATGGAGTGAATCCACTGTGAAACGAGTCCGGACAGACACCGCCACCGGTGCGAGCGCTCCAGCAGAAAATTTGAATTTATTTTTTAAAATGCCAAAATTGTGCTAGTTGGTTTATAGTTGCACGAAAACAGCACATCCTCTTAGAATGCAAAAATTCAAAAACGAAACGTTCCATCGCGCTGTCTCTGCTTTGTATTGTATAACGTCACGTAATTGGTCGAGAGACCATCTTCTTGCCTCAACGGGTGGAGTAAGTGTTGAAAGAGTACGCGATGAAGTTATAGGTGACTCACTCGATCATCTTCCCTTCTCTACTGTATTAATTTATTCACTTAGTATAACATATTCACCAGTCTACTTATATATTGGTAATGGAGAGACAAGACAATGGTGGCTATAAGTAGATAAAATACTCATACATATATACCTACATAAATCTATTATATAAAACACATATAAACCTCTTCTTCCACCTCCCCTTATCCCACTCGTAGTGGGATCGGTGCAATATGATTTTCATCATACAGAAACATGATTACAGAAACATTTAGCTTGTAGTTTTTACGACTGGCCACCTGCCTGACGACAACCCCTCTGGGGAGGAAACACCCACCCGGCACATATATTTGTGGATCCCACAAAGATTTGTCTCGGTGCGGGAATGTAACCCGCGGCCTCTCGCTTCACAGCCGGTTACTCGTCCATTGCGCTACGGAGGTTATAACACGGATAAAATAATTATAAATACTTGTATATTATATGTACTAAAATGAAAAGTCAAATGAGCAAAATCTTAGACATATTTGAATAAAACGTCTAGCTATTTAGGGCATCGACTCAGCAGCCAATAGTTTTTCTCTTCCGAACCATTTCTCTGTTATGTAAAAATATGTAATTTTAAGTGCAATAAGAAACTAAATGATGTGCTATAATTTATCAGATGTGGAATTATAAATATGTTTAAAACATTAAAATCCTATTTCACAATTTTCGAGTAAGATTAACTTATAATACAGATTTTTAAAGTTCCCAGTATACATCTTTCTGCCGTATATACTTACTATACCGGTATATACTTACTATGTCAGAATAGGACTTTTGCATATCAAGTTTCAACGCATCATAATTTATTGAATAAGGAGCATCTACTCACAGGCGGTGACACAAGCGCTAAGTATCAGATATAAATAAATGAAAATACCTCTGAAACTGGCATTCTTACCAAATTAACACATTTCTGAGAAACTGGGTTAAATTGGAAGACATCGATTTAAAAAACCAAAGGGCAATTAATTAGGTCAAAAACCTTTACACAATCAAATATCTACATTTCACTTAAGTGCCGGAAGATAGGGCCACATATTTTGAAGATAATTAAAGGATTTTACATACGCACTCACGCCTGTAATTCCCGAAGGGGTAGGCAGAGGTGTAACTAGTACACCCACATTTCGCCGAGCGCTACTCCGTCCCATGATGTGATAGGGGGCGAGCGTATCACCATACCGGACATAAATTCCAGACTCTGGGCTAATACTGAGCTTTTCGTAATAGAAAAACCCAATATCAGTTTTACCCGGCCCGGGGATCGAACCCGAGACCTCAGCGTCAGCCTTAGTAGTAAAGCGTACGCTTTCCAACTGCGCCACTGAGGCCAAGGCCAAGGATTTTCTTCTTGTAATATACCGAGATACATACGAACTCACGCCTGTGGTAGGCAGACATCAAAAGACAGATTCGTGAACCAAGAAAGACAAAATTTGCTGTTAATTAATTATATCGAATAGTGTAATCGTAATTTTATGTATTTTCTGTTGAAGTTGATCTTCTCGAAGTGCTTTAACAAGATGATGTATTTGATTCCTATCAAATAATATAACACCCTGTACATACACCTACATCCTGCAATAAACGTTTCTGTATTTTAGTATTTAATAATAATAATAAGAGAGGCTAACCCCTAAGCGTTAGAACACCATGCTGTCCTATAATGCGGGTGTTCACACACCTTTGAAATTCTAATGGAGAACTTCTCAGGTATGCAGGTTTCCTCACGATGTTTCCTTCACCCTTAAAGCAAGCGATAATTAACAATGAATACACACGTAACTTAGAAAAGTCAGAGGTGCATGCTCTTAGGGCTAGTTTTGAACCAACGACTCTCATCTCGACAATCCGTACCACTGAGCCCTGCTGAGCTATCGCTGCTATTACATAGATTACATATTTAACCACCCATATTCCCTTCTAATTTCCGCTGAAGTTGCTTCTTTTTTATATAACCTATTTTGTAATAGAATTAAACACTGCCTCGGAGGCGCAATTGTAATGAGTTTGCATTACGACTTAGGCTGACGCTGAGGTCTCGAGTTCGATCCCCAGGTCGGGTAAAAGTGATATTGGGTTTATCTATTATAAAATACTCAGTATCAACTCGGAGTCTGGAATTGTGCCCGTTATACCGATAGGCTTGCCCCCTATCACATCATGGGATAGATAGATACCTGCCCCTTCGGATATTACAGGCGTGAGTACGTATGTATATATGAATTAAACACTTTATATGTTTCACTCACTCATCCTTAGAAATCGTCTTAACTGATCTTAATATGATATGGTTTAAACTGCTGACAGGTGAAACAGGAGATAAAGTTTACCTGTTTACTTATTGTTTCATGCAAACAAAGTTTACAATGCTAACATAATCCGGAACTAGGGGGTTAATAATAGCACGTGTTTATTAGCCCTTACTAGCGGGGTACCTTCGACCCTTGTCATGGGGCATTTGCCATGCGCGTAACAAGGGTTCCACCAGATATGTAGAATTAGTACAAACAACCACCTTTGTCAAGTACTTACCGTGTCGATTTTATTCGAAATTTATGTTTGAATTATAATAAATAAAATATATTTTTAAATTAATCAACTACTTTAACACATCAAAACGTTCAACTTATTACATTTGAAAATCTTTAAGTGTATTTTCATGTTTCCAATTCGAGTGTTAAATCGTCTAGCACAAGATAGATACGTCCCTCGTAGATTTTCAATTTATTTGTAACAGCGCCCTGGTCTGGCATGAAGAATGATGAAGAATGAGAATTACTATGGAATGTGAGGAGACGGTATTGATGACGGCTAATGTTATGACGGAAATTATTCAAGCTCGAAGCATTGGCGATCGCAGGCGCCATCTGTCGCCGGTCCAAATTTGAATTAGAAGCATTTATTAAAACCTCCCTTATTCCTTTATATTCCCAGCAGGGTCGAAGATTAAGCTTTTTCAAATTAGATTTGTTTCTTAGGGTTATTTGTTACACTCTACGAGCTCACCCATATAGGGAAAAACATCTTGTGTCTTTACTTGACATCTTCAATCGGAATAAAACAGGAAAAGCTGATTTGTGCCATGTGCACATATGCTTACATTAAGCTGTTTATTAACTATATTGTTGTTACAGAATATGAATACTTCTTGAAAATGTATGCTAATTGGTAAATACAACGAACAGTGATAAAAAAAACAGCTCATGGCTACACATATACAAGTGCTAAAACTAATAAATTTGGTTCAGATGTGTTTACAAAAATATTTATCGTGCACATGACGTAACATAAAATACTGTTACACTGCCAGACATTACTATAATACCTTCGATTTCCCGGCATGTCATCGAACGCAGGAAGGTAGCTTGGTCAGCGTCTAAACCCGACGGTACAGCAAATTCAAACCACAATTGCGTCGTCTAGACCTTCCGGACGCTTTTGGTCGACACGTACAGCTTAATTACTGCTCTGACCTGCAACTGTATAAAACCCGAAGCCGTACCATCCCTTAGTGACATTTTGAGTGGCGCGTGAGTGTACACTAATATCGTTGGTGAGATATAACCGAGAGGCGAACGATAGTTGGAACGGCACGACCAGTGTTTTGCACACAGATTTATCAACAGTTTTTTTTAAATAATAGAAGGCAACCAAAAGCCTAACGTCCGGTGTCTGAAAGGCTGATCAATGTAAAATTAACTAACCAAATGTCAAATCCAAATTGTGTTGCTAGAAGCGTGGTCAACACCTTTGATTTGACACACATGTTAGTTAACATAAATTAATATGAAAAATCGTATGTCAAACGCTATTAAAGAGACATCAAATATTATATTTTTTTTCACTAAATAACGTTTCAGCAACTCGATTTGATTTGACAGCGGTGTCAAAATCAAAGTTCTGTTAGTTGAATGTTGATTTGATCAGCCTTTCAGAAAGCGGGTGTAAGTATAATAGACCCTATGGTGGTCAACAGATCGTCCATGTCTCATGCTCGTTTCATAAAACGGACAATTGGAAGGTCAACATCAAAAAACTGCCGCTAAGTCACATCAACAAATTTCTTGTATGATCATTTATACAAGCTGGTCTCCCGGCGTGGAACTCCTGCTGCTTTTTACTTTAGCCACAAAGCATTCTTGAGCTGCGTTATTGTAACGGTTTTTCCTGAACCGTAATAAAACGTTTCACATGTCGGCCGCAGACCCGTTGACCGCGTGCGGTCGGCGTGAAGCTAAATTGATGGGTCTCTCCATCGGCAATGTAATGGTCCTTCAAAACGAACGACCCCTGGCCAGTAAGTGAAATTCACGTTTGATTAACTTTTACTTGAGGTCTGTGTTTTAACGAAAGTGCTAGCTCTTGGTCATAATTCTCAGAGCTTGTACGGCCTTTGTATTTTTTACCGGCCTCACAAAATTCGAACGTCAAAGGAAATTTTTCGAATAGGCTCGGTAAAATACCCACGATGCAGCTGAAAACAAGCATATTACAAATACTACAAGCTTAAAAAGGAAAAGTGAAACCTTTGTGAATTCGTCATGAGAAATTAAATAGTAATAGTAAGTACTCTTATCGTTTTTTTGTTATCCCATTGAAGTACTGATTATTCTCTCAAAAAAGTTTAAGAAATAATGATCACACAACGCAATTAAAATAAAACACGAAATCAGAACTTACACTTCACATGTAGGTACTTCGGATCATATAGTCTTGCGAGATCTCTCTCACAGCAAAATAAATTTCAGTCATTATTGTGAAGAACTCATGAAAAGATTAATGTACTGGAGGCGGTACGTAATGGAGAACCTAACTGGCGCTTTATTTCACCTGCCACCTTTGGACAGAATGTAATGTTTGTTATTTTCAGATAATAGAACAATTTAAGCTATTTTGAAGACGTTCATTACTCGATATTATATCGAAAAATACACGCTCAAAACAAACCCAAATTCTTCCAATACCTTCATCCACGTGCCATTGGCGGAATAACTACATATTAAGTCATCATCATTAACCATGAAGAAGAAATAAGGTAGGTATTACCCCATTTTTTGTTTGAGAGGTAAACTATTAGCCCAGCAAACATTTTCTTGATTACAGATATAACAGTGTTGAACTCTATTTTAGAACTTGGAACTAAAGTACACGAAAACATCAAGACTTCCCACCATGACACGTAAAGTGGTACCATGGGATTCATATTATATTTCTTCGATGTATAATGAAATTTTCCCAAACTTCGTGAAATTAAAAACAAAAATATAGCAAAGTTGACAACTCACGCGGGAGCCGCTCTCATAATCAAGCGCAGGCTCGATGAGATTTTGAAATTTATGCACAAACATTTATCCGTCGCGTTTCGGCAAAGGAAAACATCAAGTAGCGCGCCTGTACGTACCGGGGGAGCAATTTTCACTCTGTACAAGGTGTTACGTCGACGCCGATAAGAGCTTCGGTAACATTTTGCGTTGCTTCTGTTAACAGGAACCTATGTTTTTTATGAAAGATAGGGCGTATGAGCAGGTGGGTCACCTGATAGTAAGCTGATCAGGTACCCTGATTAATTTTTGTACCTGACTGGATAATGACTATACATGGTTAACAGCCTGCCTTCGTGGTTTGTTTAAGCGAGTCGCGTTCTGGCGTCAGCCAGTGTATATCTAGTTTTTTTTCTGGCAGGCATTATTCTGTCGACCGTCCAGGATTGAAAGATCACTTGACTTTTGACATTATATTTGGACTGCAGCGTACTTAACACTAATGTTTGTTATGTTTTTGTATACACGTTGTAATCCCGAAGGGGTAGGCAGAGGTGTAACCAGTTTTTGAGTGGTAGAGCCACACTGTAGACAGTTTTGTCTAAAGCATGGATGGACCGGCTCGTCCGGGTAGTTACCACTGTCTCACAGGAAACGGGCGTAAAGTAGCAGCTTGCTGCTGCGTTTCGTACAGTGAGTGTGGTATCCGGAGCCCCAAATCTCCCTTCCCTTCACAATCCTTTAATTATTCCTTTCCTTTAAGGTTGGCAGCGCGCCAATGATCCTTTTAGTATTGTGGGCGTACATGGGCGGTGGTGATCACTTACCATCAGGTGACCCACCCGCTCGTTTACCGGCTAATGATATAAAAAATATTACATAATCTAATGTTGCTACAGTCATCAAAAATATAATTTTTAATTTCCAAAGTGGCCGACGCACATAACTTTAAGCTTAGTGCAGTATATTCTATAGATTTTAAATGTGAAGAAATTACATCAAACACAAATTCCATGATAGCGTATAAATAAAAATTCCTTTAACAGTTCATCCTTCAAACACGAAACATGTTCACCTTCCCGGAAAGGATCAAATTCCGGCTATTACTATATTTCCTTAGTAACAATATATCCGTTATTTGTTATTGCTTTCATTCCTTAGCTCACAATACTCTTCATATTTTATTTCAGTATTCATGGAAGATATTAAAACATTTTCTTTCATAAATCGAGAAAACCAAATTGTGAGAGTATTCATTTTGTTTTATTTCATTTTATTTTATTTTATAATACACAATACAGATTACAATTATTGCAAAAATAAGATTTAGATTTAGATTTTAGTGTCGATTTTTTAATGTCCGAATAAATTTTAACCGTCAGATAACAGATAAGTCATTATATGTATCGGGGTGATGAACGCAATGCAGCGCCATGCAATGCTTTGTAATTCAAAGTTATGTCTGGTTTTCTTCTGTTTATGGGTGGCTTACCATCAGGCGAGTGACCTGATCGTTTCGTCATTCAGGCTACTAAAAAAAAAATGGCCGACATTACGATAATTTGGAATGAACTGTACTTACAACGAGGTGCAGAGTAGTTATTACGCAATGCAAGATCAAAAAAATAATGTATGTGGTAGAACCATACTGTAAATAGTTTGTCTATAGCATGAATGAGCGGACCCGGCTCAATCTGGTTGTTACCACTGTCTCACAGAAAACCGGCGTAAAGTAGCGGCTTGCTGCTTCGTTTCGTACGGTGAGTGAGATATCCGTGGACCCAAATTCCCTCTCTCTGCCGAATCTCTTAATCATCCTTTTCCTTTTAAATCGACAACGCGTCTATGATTCTTCAGGTATTGTGGATGTTCATGGGCGGTGAAGATCACTTACTATCAGGTGACTCACTTGCTCGTTTGCCGACCTCTGCCATAAAAAAAGTATTGGCTGCACTTCTACTTTCTTCTTCTTCGATGTACAGGTGCGACGTTATATAAAACTGGTATTCAAGATATCATACAATTTGCGAACAGACTGTTTAATGCCTAATGAAAATAATTATTGTCGTATAAATTTGTACGACGTGGGCAGTAAATGTGAATTACGGTATAAGAGCCAGAGCCAGAGCTACAATTTTGGAGAATTTGTTTAATTTATTTTCTGTTCAAATCAACAAAGAATATTTTGCTATGTTGATTGGTTACTGATGTTTTTCTTTTTTAACTTTTTTCTTTTTTTTTGGTGTGTCAGGATCGTAGCTTGTGGTACTCAATCGTCTCTGCCTACCCCTATGAGACATAGGCGTGAGTGTGTATGTATGTTATGTTTTTTTTATATCTCCGTCCACGAAATGTTAAATCATAGATATATATATATATATATATATATATATAAATTGCTGTCTAATGTTGAGTTACGATAAAAATGTAATTCCTCGAAAGGTGAAGCGTATTTTAATTGTTATTCTAGTTGATGCCAAAGTCAATTCAATATCAGGTAATTTTAAATAGGGTAATTATTCGACTATTTTAATTTTTATCAATAAGTTATGCTGCTGTAAATCTATTATCGAAAGAGTTATATAAATGTAGTCAAAAATAAATAAGTTAGAGGCCATTTAATTCTACTGGAAGGGGTAGTTGTGAAATGGCACAACATGTCGTGTAACGTCACAAGACATATCGGATATCCGTCATAATAACATATTTTGTGAAAATTTACAGCTACCTTTTACGGTTCAGAAGATACAGGTAACACAGACATACAGGCAGAAAGACTGGGTACGGAACTCTTATAACAAGTGAAGTTGTATAAAGTAGGTCTTTAACTTTCTCTCCTTAAATCCTACATGCATTAATAGATTACAGAAAAGTAATCAAAGTGAATTAAGCTTCATTTTATCTAACGTTATTTTATTTCTTTGTCTGTCGAATTCGTCTCTGCCGTTAGTAAAGAGAAAAGCAGTATAATAAGTACATTACAACGGCCCAACGAACCCATCCCTACTTTATCGGTCAATAACAATACTACTATAAGAAATTTATAAAAGCTATTAAGTCGAAATGTTGAACTTTACGAACTGTGAATTCTTCCGTTTCTCATTTTTATTATTTGTTCTTATCTTCGTATATTTTCATCTTTTCTTTTTTGTTACGTCGCTTTGAAAGTTATTATTGTAGTAATTTATATGATAGTAGGATTTACTTTACTACCTAAATAAATTATGATTTAAGTTCGTGTAAGCATGAGTCAGATTGTTTTATAATACGTGACTCGTGACGTGAACATCGAAACTTGTCCAAACATTTTAAGTATTAATTATAAAAAGAGGAGAATGGAACTTGTTCAAAATATACTATGTCATAGATTAGCACAAAATAAAATCAAGTGTGTATAATTTAGACTGCTAAAATATAAAATACAAACACGATTGTTTCGAATAACACTCTTTAACCAATCAAATGAAAGCATTTTCACGTTTAACTGTTTGATTGAACTAAGATCCCTTTGACTTCTGAATACGGAAACATTAATATGTACAAAAAAGTTATAAAATAAAATTACCAGCCCTGTATTATACACGTCCCACTGCTGGACATGGGCCTCCTCTACTGAATGAGAGAGGTTAGGCCTTAGTCCACCACGCTGGCATTTAAGTACACTTTGAAATTCTTATGGAGAGCTTCTCAGGTATGCAGGTTTCCTCAGGATATTTCCTTCGGCGTTAAATCAAGTGATAATGAACAATTGCAATTAAGACACGTAACTTGGAAAAGTCAGAGGTGAGTGAATGGGGTTGGTTTCAAACCTGCGACTTCGTCTTGACAGTCCGTACCACTTCCCGCTGAGCTATCGCAACTATTCAAAAAAGTTATGCAAACACAAATTATTCAAAGCAAACACATCTTAAAAATATCCATGTTTTTAGAATTATGGTCGCTATAAAAGTATTTTTGTATATATATTATAAAGTTATAGGTAGAGATACCATTGAAATATGTACAAAGGTCATGAAAATATTAAATATATCAGAAATAAAGAAAATAGAGGTAAATTTCCAGCTACTAAAATTCAATATCTCTACAAATGGCGGATTTTTTCACACACAGAGCTCGGTTTGAATATTTGCCTACTAGTCGATAATTCCAATCGGCTTACGAAAACCTAAGTATGTTAGAGATATTGATGTTACCTAAAGATATTCAGATTTCTGTAACTAAAATCCAATCATGCAAGCATAACGGTAGAAAGTCTACTAACTGAAAATCATCTTACAATTCGTATTTTTCCTTTTTCAAAATCAGCAAAGGCATCCGATTTAGCCGAGCTCACTTGCCGTAACAGATTAAAGATTCCGATAGCGTCAATACGCGATGCGAACACGAAACTAATAAGTTCTCCTTTAGAGTTTGTGACTTGTAAAGCAGTGCAAGTGGAAAAATGGTAGGGGAAATCACGGCTTCTAACATATAACAGTCAATCATTGAGTTCTATTGCAAAGATTTTCGGAATTTAAAGTCAAATTTAGGATATGAGGGATCTTGAGTCGATCTTTTTTATTTCTGGTAAGAGACGTCTAGGATTGATTGTGCTTACCCTTTTCACTTTTATTTCACTATAGACTTGAAAACATGCGGATTCTAATGACCCGGAAACAAGTCGCTGGTAGAGAGTTCCATTCCGAGAGGTCTGCTCAGCTTAGTGGAATAGGAAACAAACAATCACACCCGTGAATATCCATTTAGTTTATTGACTACTTGACGACTGTTAAAGATGAGTCATCATTGATCGCCATCCTTTTTGGGCAAGATCAAACCTATTATCAAGTGTGGGAATAATGAAAAATATCAAGAGGGTATAATATAAATAATTAATATTATATACATATAGGCACACGGTAGACCCGTATTTCACCGAGCTTATTTCCGTCCCTTGATAGAATATTGTTTTCAAATACTAGAGTTTTATTCCGAATTCTTTTCGCATCTATATTTAGTAATTCGACACATGAACGCGAACGGATTGTAATTTTGTCGGCAGTGGCTATTAACTCGAAAATTGGGTAGTGTGGCAAAATTGAGTTTTTGTGTAAAATTACAAATCTGTCACATATTTTCTTGTTAGTACACTTTTTGTAGAATAAAACCACGGGCTTTACGGTAAAATAAACTTTCAATAGTAATATCAACAACATTTACAAGGTGGTAGGTCTTTCGTATGCGAGAGGCCGGCTGGGTTGGTACCACCGCTTTGTCTATTTCTGCCGCCAAGCAACAGTGTGTAAGCACTGTTGTGTTCCGGTTTGAAGGACATTGAAGCCAGTGAAATTACTGGGCATTATGAGACTTAACACCTTATGTCTCGGGGTGACGAGTGCAGTCGAGCGTCATGCAGTGCTTTGTTATTTAAAGTTCTGTGTGGCGTTGCTTCTGTTTATGAGCAGGCGTGGCGCTTACCATCAGGCGAGCGACCTGCTCGTCATTCAATCTAATAAATAAATAAATAAAAATATAATTGTATGTGGACATATTGTAAAAATATATTATGGTATATGAAGGGTATACCTATGTGTTTTTGTTCTTGGTCTGTTTTACTCAATAGCATCTTGAGCCTTAATGATGAAACTAGCAAGTTAATTGCATGATAGAAAACTATACAAGTAATTGCTAGATCCTATAGGACCCAAACCAATTATCCTAGGCCAGTACGACTCTAAAACACTTTTACGAGTAGTAGAGCCACACTGTAGACAATTTTGTCTACAGCATGAATGGGCCAGCTCGTCCGGGTCGTTACCACTGTCTCACAGAAAACCGACGTAAAGTAGCAGCTTGCTGCTGCGTTTCGTACGGTGAGTGGGATATCCGGAGGCCCAAATCCCCTCCCCTTCCCAATTCCCGCGTTGGCCTGCTTCCGCCAGTTGGACAGTTCCGGGGGATCGTGGAATACCTGTATTGGTACCAATACCGTCCCTGCACCTTGGCCTCCTGTAGGGCTTCGAAACAGAACACTCTCGGCATCTACGGCAGCACGAGGTTTTCGTACTGCCGACTGTTTTGGGTTCGAACCAAATAAATTTACAAAAGTACGAAAACGGCACATCCCCCACTATGCAGCCGCGACCCCGATGCCCCCAATTAGTCGCCTAACAGGCAGGGAATACCGTGGTAGAACTTGAATCACTTACAAAGTATGTGCAAAGTACAAAGCATGACACTGGACCGCGTTCGTCACCTCGAGACATTAGATGTTGTGTCTCACAACACCAAGGGCAGGTGTGGTGGCGCTTACCATCAGCCGAGCGATTTGTTCGTTTCGTCATTCATGCGAATTCAATAATTTTACTCTCTTTAATGTCGTTAAAACCGGAACACAAAGCTTTCTTGGTGACACCTACATCTGCTTGGTGACAGAAAAAGTCAAAGTGGTGGTACCTACTAGAGGGCCTCTCGCATACGAAGGACCTACCACCTACTATCTTATATCATAAGCATACCGAAAGAATTCATTGAGTTAGTAAAAATATTACTATAATTTTTTCTCGACTGCATACATCATACCGAGTTTACAATAATTAGATACACCTGATGTATAGTGGCAGCGGATTTTTCTCAACGTCAAGAGCACTTAGGGAACAAGGGACTTGTTAGGTTGTGACGCGTACTTTGTTACTTTGTAGTGTATACACCAGTATACACTACATTGAATATGTTGGGACCGTATCGGCTATAGGCCGTTAGATTTATTATCGGTACGCATGACTGATTCCCGTTGCCGTTTCTCTCAGGGGTTCATTTTGAACGGTCGAACAAAGCTGATATTCGTAATGTATGCTGTAATCTAATTTTCGGCCACGCAATGTTAGAACGTACATGAAATATTGGGTTGATTTTGTGTTTATAATTTTACGGACTTTGCAAATTTTGTAAATGTCCCGTGTTGATAATTACCCAGTGTGCCTAGTGCGAGTATTTTGATAGCTGTCAGGTTATTCATATCATATATTAATACAAACACAATACAATACAATCAATAAGATCGATCATTTGACTATAAATTATTTGCATGTTTATGTCAGAGTTTATTCTTATCAGCTGTTTATTATTTAGAGCTGTCCAACGTCGAATACCGTCATGTTACTCACTCGATAATGCTTTATTGATTTCCTAGGTATTTGATTTGCTTCTACAGGGGGGTGAAATATTTATATTGTAACCTAAATGATGCTTTAGTTTGACCACACCTTTCTGTAACACATTGTATGTCAAGGTAATATCTTGGAAGTCAGTATATTTAATATCAAAGACGTTGATCTTCTCTAGCGTTACAACGTCTTTGTGAAGTTATATAATATGAATGACTATCAAGTATTGGAATTCTCAACATTGCTTATTAAAGATTTGGTCATAGACTTTAGATGAAAATAGTTAGGAGACTTACCAGCCTGAAACAAGTTAGGAATGCTATTCACGCTTCTATCACATGCTTTATCTTTCCACAGCTGCATGTACCCTATAGCTCTCATATACGTCATGGATATTACGATTCGAATCTTTATATAACTAACTCACCAATCTAGAAATAATATATTAAACAGTACTAGAATGTAATCCGCTTCGGAAATCTGAATGAATTAGTACGAATATGCAATCAATATCCAGTCTTCAGAGTCTGGTCAAACACTCAAGAGAAGAATAATTACATAATGTAATGTGAGGAGCATATCTATATTAAGTCATCCGAAATATACGAACTTGCCGAAGTGCGTAATTTAAATTTATTATGATAGATATAGAAAAAATATTGAATTAAAAAATGTCCCAATTAGACTCGTGAAAACACAACCAATGATATACACATCTTTCATACGTATAATGTGAGTAAGATTGGCATCTTCACTCTACGTCGATGTGTAATTAAAACAATATAGGCCGATATAAAATTAAATATATAGCATTATAAGGCAGTGTTGTCGTTGAAAAAAATTGTTAAACAGTTTAATAAAGATACAGCTGTGTTGTAATGAAATTGTTAGGAAAGGCACGCGTTCAACATCGCATTGTTCCGCGCGCCCGTTTCAATTGTCTGCTTTGTTGTTTACTATGCACTTTGTTCTGTATAAGCATTACGTAAAACTTTTAAAGCGTACCCATTTTTATTTCTGAATTTCTTGACCTCTTATTTTTTAATAATAATTGTATTTCATTAAAATCCGTTAAACCGTTTAGGCCTGAAAACGTAACAGAGTTACTTCCGCATTTATAATAATAGTATGGATTACTTATACATAAGAACAAGTAAATGGCCATTAGTTTTTAAGTTGTTGTATTTAGCTGTTGGTTTTCCAATATATAAATAGTAATAATATATTTTTTAATACAATCGATGTATAACTTAATTATTGTGATAATTGGAAATACCGACGTGTGTGTTAATGACCTCATACCGATCTGTTACAACATTTGATTATCTACTTATTTTACTCTTGGATGACTGATCAACTTCGGATGACTGGTTATTGATTAAATATTCGTACTACGTAAAAACCAAAGATATCCCAAGCGAATACTTTTAATCGTAGTACTGTCCATAATTTTAGACATTATAATTCATAAAGGTTGTTATGGTTTGTTATAACCGTATTCTGTTTTCAAAATGTCGTTTAAAAGTAGTTAAATTTAATTCCTGGGATAACTATTATGATAATCCTTATCGCCACGATTTTATTCCCAAACTACAAGTTTATTGCCTTTTCGTAACCGCTACTGAACTGCTTTTAGGGTCACTACACCCGTAATAATTCCAAAGGGAAATATTGTGCCTATCATTCTGCGTAGTAAAACAAGCATTTTAGGACGTTGCTGAATTTATTTTATAACTCAATAGGTTACATATAAACGCATTATAAATAGATTTTAATGCCCAAAGGTTTCTTACAAAATAATTGTTTTTTTTTATTTACATATTTCATTCCTTTATTTCCTAACTAGATTTGGTTGGCGGCTCCATCGTGTAAATGTATTTTTTATATGCTAACCCAAATCATGGTCTACGTATGTGGCAAATTTCATACATATCCGTTTAGCCGTTTAACTTTCACATCAATTACAATATTAGTAGGAATATTGGAAGTAGTATATAATATTAGTAATATACTAGGAGGTAAGATAATCAACATCCGTTTTAACAGTTATAAGACATTCACAGTATATCATAATGGTAAAAAATGTCGTAGTTCTTTATCATTACATTTCTTCTTCCACCTGCCCTTATCTCACTCAAAGTGGGTTGGTTTTGAATACAATATGTACACATTATAAAAAGATTTGGTTTGTTGTTTTTACGACCGGGTACCTACATGACATCAACCCCTCTGAGGATAAAACACCCAGACTCGAAACATATATCTATGGATCACAAAAACATTTCTCTCGGTGCGAGAATCGAATAGCCTTTCGTTTCAAAGTCGGCTAAATATGGAAAAAGAATTATAGGAGTTATTTGGCGTACTTCAATCATAATAGCACATCTTTCAGCGACTTATACTACTTTTCTTCATTCACATAAAGCTTTTAGATGCAACAATTTCCTTTTAAAACAGCAGATTACAAGAGCAATATTTCATTTCACTGCAAAATTATTTTCCATTAAGATCATATCACGACTTGCACTTTGTACACCACTTTAATGGCTTTCAATATTTTAAAAGCTATACTCAACGATTCAACCAAGCGTTCGATTTCTATTGACAGAGTGTTTTCAAAATTCACTCAAGATTATAAAAAATGGGGACTTCTGTATACGTGATAGATTTTTATTAATATTGAATACAAAGAGATGCAAATAAGTGGAGCGGGAAGACACGGCCTGATAATCCTGAGTTTCAGAATAAATATTTGCATTGGAATTGAGGAGTAAATACGATCGCGTCGGCTCTGACAAGTATCGACTCTCGGCATTCATTTTAATATTTACATTCTACGTTTCCCTCACATGTTTTAAAGTTAACACTTCATAAATGTATTGTGTTGTTTATAATGTTCTTCATGGGTCGTGTTAATAATAATATTATGCTTTAGCATCACTCAGTACATCTGGGTTATTTATATGGCATTGTTACTGCGCTGACTATATGCATTGTACATGTCATTCTTTAACAGTAGTGGTACCGTTCGACTCTGAATTGTATTTTTATTTTTAACTTATAACTTTTTTAATTCAGTTATATTTTTGATCAAAAGCCTTTTTTATGTAATGGGTTATGTACTGTTTCGATAAACTGTATTATACCAAAAGTACTGTTAAAAGTGTTATAAAGCTGTACCTCCAGCTGTAGTACTTCACTATTGTTGTTCCTGTAACAATGAAGTACGGTAATTCTTATTTCAAACGTATTGTCATCAATATTTACAGTAATGCCCGTTGCAGACGATGCGCAGTAGCTTGCGCAAGTACTAATACTGTGCATAACGTTTCATCGTGTGAACATATTTTGCTTAGTAAAAGTGCGAGTGCAAGTTGCTTAGTTGTACTCGCTCTGGTCCTTGCGCGAGTACTACCCGTTTTCCCCCGCTACGCTGGCTCAACCCCGCGCAGCTGGCATTGTGCATCGTGTGAACTCGACGCCGTCAGTACTGGCGCCAGTTCATTCTTTTTACTAATGATTAGTACTTGCGCAAGCTTCTGTGCATCGTCTGCAACGGGCATAAGTCATATACGTGTTAGATATGTGCAGTCAAATTTAACCAACGTTTAGTGTACTATATAATTATTTCACCCCCCGTAGTATGATATCTGATTGCATTGCTAGGGCATGTTATGTAAATCATTTTGTTTTTCATCGAATGAGTAATGTCGTTATTCGACTTACAACTCTGGACAACACTAAATGATAAACTACTGAGCTTTTGTCTCACTCCAGCATTGTTATTCTCGCTCACCCACTTGACTTAATTTATAGGGATGTGATCAATCTTATCGATTGTAATAAAGGAGTGATTAAAATTAGCGAGTAAGTTTACGATGTCTAGGCTTTGATAAGATTCGGTACATAAAAACTCACTGACATAAACCTGTATATAATGGTTCTTAAATATGACTGCACGTTTCTGTTACACGTTGTATACATGCACAATGTACACATCCGACGTGATATGATATCGTGCGGTGCCGCGTCTGTAACAATAGTAATATGTACTAATATGTGTAGCGAGTAATTATTTTAAGCTACTACTTATAATATGCTCTATTAATACACAGTATTATACTATTTATAAAAAAATGCTATAAATTAAATTGTTTAGTGGTTATGGATGAAACTGTTAATTTATTTCTGTTTTTTTTTTTTAAAATAAACAGCTTCTTAATTATCACTAATTATACTAAGCATTATTTTTTGTTATGTATATGCTGCAATGGTTTGGGCATATGGAGAGGATGGATGAAAGAGGACTTACGAAAGGTATTTATCGTGCGAATGTGAATGGTAGGGAAGAGGGCGCCCGAGGAGAACATATGCGGATCAAATAAATGACATTCTCCGAAAAGGGCACGTCACGAGTACCCTCAACCGACGAAAATGTATGAGAAGATGTATGAATGTGGAAGAGGCGAAAGAGGTGTGTCAGGATCGTAGCTTGTGGTACTCAATAGTCTCTGCCTACCCCTATGGGACATAGGCGTGAGTGTGTATGTATGTATGTATGTATATTTTTATATGTCTCCTTCCACCTGCCCTTATTCCAGTCGCAATGGGGTCAGCGCAACATTTTTATTAATACACATATTACAGCAAGATTTGGCTTATAGCTTTTACGACCGGCCACCTGCCTGACATTACTCACTCCACTCACTCCACTCCACTCCTCACTCCACTGGGGAGAAAATACCCAGATCCGACACAAAATATTTGTGAATCACACAAACATTTGCCTCGGTGCTGGATTCGAACCCACAGCCTCTCGCTTCACAGCCGGCTACTTGTCCACTGCGAAACGGAGGCTGTCTTTATATTTTTATAGTTACTTATTATTTTATGGTTTCACTAGTTGTTTAATAATATCAGTTTATTACACATAAAACACGTTTTCTTTTTTGATGGATCTGTATTTGTTTTTAATATGAGTAAATGTTTTTTTGGTTTCTATATGTGATGCGTGCAAACATTAATTAAAGGGCTGATATATCACCTTTAATTACCTATCTGTCTAATACATGACAAATGTACAGAATTTTCATTGGTTTTATCAATTTTTGTCGATATAAATCATGATGGTTTTGTATTTTCCTTGTGGAAGGTTTTGCATTTGATAGCAGTTTAAAAAGTCGCCTGGTTTGAATATTATATTGATGTTAGGTCATGAAAATGTTACCATGCTCATATTCTAATCTTACTACTAGGGTTTTTTATTTGTTATTGCTGTAACATAAAATTCAACTACCAGTAAATTATCAATACAAAATCTGGTTAAGCATCTTTTTTTTAGAATAGCCAGAGAAGTCTTGGAATATTCCAAGGTAAGAATACGATATATATACATTTCACGAAGCTTATTTCCGTCCCATGATGTGATAGGGGGCGAGCCTATCGCCATATCTACACAATTCCAGACTCTGGGTTGATGATTGAACCCGAGACCTCAGCACAGCAGTCGTACCGCGTACACATTACAACTGCGCCACCGAGGCAAACAATTTATGTATTATTCAAATAAATATTTATCTAAAGAGAACTATCTGTATCAATATGTCCCCGTCGAAAGGGAATCCAGCCGATTAAGCCACTATATTACACCTGACCAGACATGAAATTACACGATATATCTGCGACCGCATTACATCGCAAATCATATTCTAAGTATGGATATCATGGACCACATGTACTTAAGTCGCGGATTGTTTGTAAGCCGTTAGCATTGGTCATTTGTCGATGTAGCTTATCGGCTATTCGTCCCCACCCGCTGGATTCAATTTCCTAACACAACCAAATTGGTACTATATTCGGCTAGTGCGACACCGTGAATACGTTTTTGGATATCGTTTTCCTTTGAGTGGCTGTAAAAATGTAAGCACTAACCAGAATAGGTACGGGTACGTATAAAAATATGATTGGTTTGGTTTCTATTCGATTTTGTGTATGGAATATAATAAAAACTGCTGTCCACGCTGTCTGTTTTTCTATTGGAGCAAGCGTTCTGTATTTTTAAACGAGGCTTGTGTGTAATATTTTAGATATAAATGAGTTGAATGCGATCTTCAGATTTGTTTTTTCTTGCTATGGCCGTTCCCAATAGTCTGACTATCGACAGATTTGCTTATGGCAGTTAAATTTTTACTCATTTTGTATGGAAGATCTGTCCAAACACTATTGATACTATGAAGTATGAAGCAAATCTATCTTTATATAGAATAATCATGACCTTGAAGATAAAAAATAAATAAAGTAATTTAAGATATATCTGAGTTCGTCTCTTTACGATTCATAAGTTGCCAGTTACTCTATCCATACTTTACTTTACTATCCATGTAGTTATACTATCCATACTAATATTATAAATGCGAAAGTAATTCTGCCTGGTACGTTTTCAAGGCTAAACGGTTTTTAATAAAATTTGGCAACGATATAGATTATGTCATGAAGAAGGATATTTTAGAAGGACAGGTTACTTTTTGTCCCGAAAAAAGACATTAATGTGGGCGGAGCTGCAAGTAAAAGCTAGTACTATATAAGGTTACATTCTTGACTAATTAACAACATTTATGGAAAATTTCGTGATCACATGACCCTACACTACTGTGTACAGCAGAGGCCCAAAAACAAATTTGAATTACAAGAGTATTTACTGGGATTCTTATTATTTTCTGATAGTCCTATTATTTTCAATTCTACAGCCTATCACTTGTTATAAGAAGCTAACTAAAAATGAAAAAAGACATAAAAATAAAACCCGAATCAAAATTCCCTCGTCGAATTATATACCAATATAACCCTTGGAGTAAAGCCTATCTAATACAAAAAGATTCTGTATATATTTGGCGGTGATATCGCGTAAAATACATTAGAAAAAATTGCAGACGAATTCAGAATCTGTTCCATTATTAAAATCTATTTCATTATTAAAAAATTCAGTAAATTGACAATTTTTCTACGTATTTTTATTAGACTTTTTAAAAGTCGGCAGCCACAATCCAGTACAGTTTGATATTGCAATATACTATATTATGTAAATAAATTCCATTCTGTAAACATTTAAAAGATAAAATTCATTTTTGTATGATGGCGGTTGAGAAAATACCGATATTTATTCATGTTTAATTTAGGTAAAATCCAATCAGCCGTGTCGCTGCGGTCGACTAATAAATAAACCATATAGGTATTTGTTTTAATGAACGTTAATTCATCAATTTATTTATATTTTATTAACGGAGGAACACACCGTGAGGAAACCTGGGAAGTTCTCTACGAGTATAAAGTATTTTAAAGGTATGTGAACCGCAGTACTGCCAACCTGCATAGACCACCGTGGTCGGCCGGCCAATTATGTAAAATCAGCAGACAGCTAGCGATCAGCAATCAGCGAGCAGACACCTAGCAATTAATTGCTATCTGTCAAAAAAAATCGAATTACGCATAGCGATCGCTTGCTTGTCGCTCGCTAGCTGCTGCATGCACTTTCAGCGATAGTTACAGCGCCACAGCAATGAGGTAGCAATCGATGGAACTAAAGACTACAGAGCTTATATTTTTAGATTATCTGTGGAATAAAGGTTCAAGTATAATAAGAGAATTTGGTGGGAAAAATAAACAGTTCAAATAAGTCTGTGATTGGGAAGACTGTGTTTTAACTTTAAATATTTTTTTTTGTTCAACTCGTAAGTATATAAGTTTTTACAAGTGAATACATGCTAATGATGTTTGTGTCGTTTATGTGCTCCATGTGATTAAAAGTTTAAAATATTTTAGAAAATGGAAAGCAGAGCTGCTGACAAAGTATCCGAAGCACAATTGGAGGAATTGCTGGATTACTTGGCACAACATCCGCTTCTCGCTAAAGGTGTGGGTATGGGTGGACGGTCCAAAGAAGCAATGGATCGTGCCTGGAATGAAATATCAAATAGACTGAACGCTCACGGCTTGGGTGCATCGAAAAGTGGCCTCAGATGGAAACGCGTAAGCAAAATTTTAGCCTCCATGGCGCAGTGAGCGAGAGGGCGTGGGTTCGATTCCCGCACCGAAAGAAATGTTTGCGTAAATCACAAAAAATGTTTCGGGTCTGGGTGTTGTAGGCCCATAAGACTTTCGTAGTTGCAGATACCCACGATACTGGTTCACCTAGTGCGAGCTCAGAAATATGTGTCTGACTGTTGGGTGTATTTATTATTTAGGGTAGTCTCACTAACAGACTCCTTGTGGCTTCTAGTTAGAAGTGTGCATTGACTTAAGACTACTTACTTCTTATTGCAGTACTGGTCTGACCTTAAACATAAAGCAAAAGCCAGGGCTTCAGCTTTGAGGCAGGAAGCTAGTGGGACTGGTGGTGGGCCATCAAAAGTCGACAGTTTGACTGGCACTCACCAGAAAATCCTTAATATAATTGGTGATGCAGCTGTATTTGGAGATACTCAACACAAAATACCAGTGTTTGTAAGTAATAAAAAATTTAATAATAAAGATAGGTATTCATACTAAAGATACTCCTGAAGCTGGAGAAGTGAGTACATGCGTTAATATTTATTTATTTCATTTATTTTACAGGACACCAAACAAATAATAAATCCCAATGAAGTGAACTTCTCTGAAGAGGTTATTATAGGAGCAGGTAAAGTATTGTTACTAATTTAAAACATTCCTCAAACCATAAACTTGCAAAAAATGGTTCATAAGTACAGAGTTAAACAAGTTTTTTATACGCTTCACACGGTTTCGATCCTGCAAAGCACTTGAACACTCACATCACACATGGTTTAAGTGGGCGTAGGTTGAAAACCCTTAGCTGGGCTGACAAAACATTAATGTTATCCTGTTTACGAGTGTTATTGAAAAACTATGTTTAGGCTGCTTAGATAAACATGTACTCCAAGAAACCGTACCTTATCCTTGAAGGATTTTACAGATTGGGTATAAACAAATAAAATCATTAAGGTTTCAAATTCATCGTTTATTTTAGTTAACAGCAATTACCTAGTATTGAAATTAACATACTATGTTTTCATATATTCCAGTTATAGACAAAAATATACCAGGTGTAAAATCACCTTCAACAAGAGGCCACACTGATATAATTCGTAAGTCTTTTCTGGAAAACACCATTTATTTATTTTCCAAAGCATTATTCAACCATTTGCGTTTGTAACACCATAATACGTAAACACCAAAATCAAGAAAATGCCACATTAAGAGTGACATATTTTTACAGATTGCTATGCATTACCACCTAGAGCTACTACAGATACCAGTGTTCAGCCAGTTCCGCACGCTAATACCAGTACATCTAGTCCTTTTGATCAGTCGGTGATCGGACTTGGTCCCAACAGGATAATTGGTGATATGGGTTCGAGCAGGCTTCCGGGCAAGAGAGATCACCCAATCGTCCAAAGACACACCTACAGTAAGAACGAAATTTATATCGCCAATTAAAAATAACTAAAAAACTTTTTCTAATATCATGGTAGCATTATAATTGACAGCCTCCGTGGCACAACGGGCCAGTGGCCGGCTGTGAAACGAGAAATCGCAGGTTCGATACCCGCACCGAGAAAAATGTTTCTGTGATCCACAAATATCGGTTGTGGTACCGTAAGTCCCTCGTAGTTCCTGATACTCACGAGTTAACCTAGTGTGGGATCAGGACTATGTTGGTGACTGTTGGGTGTATTTAATAATATAAAATAATAATAATATATATACATACTAGTAAATAAACAGTAGTATCGTATTTTAATACAACATTGATATTTAATGTGTGTCTGTAGGTACATATGTTAAAAGTAACAATCTATTTACCTATTTCTAGATACATATTAAATTTACATTTTATTTTAGGTTCACCATGTCGTTCACCTGCAGCCAAACGCAGATTATTTTCGCAGACTAAGTCCAGTACATCAAGTGAGTAATAATACTGCAATAAAAATATAACTCAATTTTATTTCAATTATGATAAATAAAATCGGTAACTTATTTCCTGTGCTTTAAGGTCAGCAATGCGCCCATGATTTTGGTATTGTTGGCATACATGATGGAAATCACTTACCAGGTGACCCACTTGCCTATGCTACAAAAATAAATTAAGTACATATATCAGTACACATAATTCATATGATATAAATAACAACCAATAAGTAAAAAGAGCACCAAATATGTTAACTTTATATGAATAAAAATAAAATCTTTCCCTCTGTTATCAAATGTATTATGCTTAATTAAAATAATTGCGCTATGTCCGATTACTTTATTTAGTATTAATTTTACACTTTGTTTTATAGAAAATCAAAAAAAAGTTGAACCTGCTTGGCTGGTAGATTTAGAAAATCGTCGGGTACGAGCCGAGGAGAAGATAGCAGACGCAGTATATATGATGGCAGAGGCTGCAAAAATACAAGCAGAAGCGTCTAAAATACATGTTGAAACAATGGCGTCTATGGTTACTGTTTTAAAAGAAACAATCCGAAAATAAACGTGTTTAATCTTTAAATGTAATTTGTGTCATTCTCAAAATCTAAGACGAAATTGCTATGTACGTATAGGTACTGAAAGTTATTACCGATATGATGTTACAGTCCATAAAAAATAGACACAAAAGTTGTTATATGGGTTGCTCTAATTACCTTGTGATCATGCTCGTTATTATTTCTAGAATTAATATTTACATGACATTAATAACAATAATTTTAATCCAAGTCCACTTATATAAAATTATAGCACCTGAAAGTGCATGGATGGAATACTGTAGGTAATATTTAAGATGCTAAATTCAAAATATTATATCGATTTACAATTATTAGTTACCAAAAAATATATACATAGATATCCATTGCTTTAGGAAAGTGATCTGACAACACTTTATTCAATATTTTATATAAAATTGCAAATATTTTATCATTTTGATACTTAATAAAAGTAGCATTTTTTCTATCCTGCCACGGCAGTGATTATACTTAATCTGATGTTAAGTACAGTGCAGTTCAAACATAATATCGACCGTCAAGAGACATTGGGTCCCCCGAAATTCGGCAGAATTATACCGGCCTGAAGTTACTGGATATACATTGGCTGATCCCGGAACGCGAATCGCCTAAACACTACAGCGGGAATTTTACCGTGTGTATGGTGGTAGCTATCCAGTCGAGTACAAAAATATTAGGTGTTAGGTACCCTCCCACCAGCAATTCATCAGTATAAACAAACCGGCTTACTAGTTAGTTACTATTAAATAATACATAATAATAATAAATAAAAAAGAGCACGACTTTTTGCAGACATTTCTCTTAAAAATAACTGATATAGAGAAACTAAAACTACTTACTTGGCATGTATCTACATCTAACTAAATCTATTACGTTTATATAAATAAAATATTATTTTATTACAAAAAAGTCATAGATCGTTTATATTTACACCTAAAAACTAAATAATTACGAAATGCTAAGTATACATAGTTTGTATCTACAGCTATTAAATCTATTATAACTGAAACGGGACTTATTCGTGATTATCATCCACCCGTGGTTGATGTTATTCAGCCGAAACCAAGGGGAAAGTATATGTGTTTCAATTATAATATGTCTAAATGAGAAAGTTTAAAAATAATTAAATCGATTTAATAAGAAGTATTACATCATATTAATCCTATAAATGTGAATGTAAGTTTGTTTGTTACGCTTTCACGCGAAAACTACTTAACCGATCATCATGAAACTTTGTACACATATTCATGGAGGTATAAGAAGTAACATAGAGGATACTTCTTAGGAAAAAAATCTATTTGTTTGTTACGCTTTCACGCCTAAATCACTGAACCGATTTTGATGAATTTTGATGTAGAGATAGATGGGACCTTGGAGACGGTTATAGGCTAGGTTTTATTTCGGAAAAGTCTATTCACGCTGGCGGAGCCGCGAGCAAAAGCTAGTATATATATATTATTAACTATTAGACCTATTTCTCCATAAGCGTTGTACTATAACATCTCGATGACGGCGACCTCTTTCTAAATGCTCGTTTTCATTTATTCTATCTACAGGTAATAAACGAGGAACTTGTAAGATAGAGTCCTGATGCACTTCTTCAACGGATAATTCCGGTGGTGGTATTCGATGGTGATTCGCAATATTGTGTAACACTGAACACGCATTAATTATTTTGGCTACTGTGTGATGATCGTAATGGAGCACTCTGTGAGTCAGAAGGCAACGCCAACGTGCCTTCAACACCCCAATACATCTTTCCACAGTATTCCTCACCCTACAGTGTAAATTTGTGTAGTGCTCATGTGGACTATTTAGTTCAGCGTTAACAATTGGTGTCAAAAGCCATGGTCTAAGTGGGTATCCTGAATCACCTGAAAAAGAAAATATTGATATTTTAATCAAGTGCATCTTATCAGCTATTTGAAAATTTCAAGTAAGGTGGTTGGACCTGCCCAAGAAGGCATAAACATCTACAAACAAAATTACTTGATACAAAGTTATTTGTATTCAGTTTTATTTAAATAAAAATAAAGAGCAACATGATTTAGAATACAATAAATTACTAAATGATATTATATTGTACCCACCAAGGAACCAAACTACTTCTCCATTGCGGTGGAGTTGTTGCATGTGCATGTTAATTTCACTTGTTTTCCAAATGTGTGCATCATGTGTTGCTCCACCAAAAGTGGCATCAATATTCAAAATATTTAAATCACTATCACAAATCTGAAATAAATTTATATTATAAGATATTGCAAAATGTACATTAGATTAATTAGATATATATTTTAGGTATCAAAAAGTGGCATCTATTTTCTTTATAACATAGGCCGGTGAACGAGCAAGTGGGTCACCTGATAGTAAGTGATCTCCACCACCCATAATACCAAAAGAAACATGGGCGCGTTGCCGACCTTAAAGGAAAGGTATAATTAAGGGATTGGAAAGGGGAGGGGGATATCTCACTCACCGTATGAAACGGAGCTGGTGGCCGCTACTTTACTGTATGATTACATTTACATAAACTTACGATCTGAACATTTCTAGAATGGTAGTGTTTTCTGTTGAAGAATCTTTCCTCATGCTCTGTGGGTCGTACTAATGCAATATGTGTTCCATCAATACAGCCAAGAATACCAGGAAAACCAAACTTGTCTGAAAATCTGGAATCGATATATTTTAAAATGAATTAAAAGGCCACTCTCATATTACACTACCTAAAATACTTCAAACTTTTATTTGCCAACTAAGTGTAGGGAAGGAAAAGTTCAAAGGTCATTGTGAAAGTACAAGAGAATGTCACAAAGTTTAATATCCAAAATAATCACAAAATTTATATGAAATCTGCTGTGCATAGCTTCCAGTATGTTAGTATTTATATTAGATATTTAAAAAAAAAGTGTGCTGATAGTTACCCATTGATAATCAATTGCCTCTCATGACTAGTTTTAGGAAATTTTATATATTTTCTGAGTACATTGTGGTCATTTAGAGCTGCAGTCACTTCTTTTATAGCATTTGACACACTACTTTGACTGAGCCCATGTAGAAAACTCATTCCAACTGGCTTTTGGTATGAACCCGAGGCAAAGAATGATAGTGCTGTTAAAATCTGTAAATTATAATAGTCTTCTTTACTATTCATACTAGTTAACCATGTGCTGAATTGTATGTGGGTACCGAACTTCCATTGTATGTAATTGAAAAATGAGCCATCGCGGGATAACTGGCAGATATGAACCATCAAAACTGTTTTGTATAGAAAATATGCTTGAAAGGATGGTTTATTAAAAGAAATAAATATGGCATAACGAAAAACAAAATATTCAGATATTATTATAATAATAATACTAGCCCTGTATTATACTCGTCCCACTGCTGGGCACGGGCCTCCTCTACTGAATGAGAGGGGTTTAGGCCTAGGCCAGATATTATTAAAAGAAAAAATATATTATAAAATACATACGTAGCTATTGATTTAATACCAAAATTATATTATATAATACGTATTGAGAACCTCCTTCATTTTAAAGACGGTTAATAATTACGTTCAGTAAGTCATAGTGAAGACAGCACAAAATTGGCATAGGAAGATATAAACAATTTTAATTAAATCTCGCTTTAAATTTATCAAAATACAAACTAAGTCTCCAAACCTGCCGCATTAGATGTGTCACATCAAAATGTAACTGAAATAGGTACTTATTAATGTTTTAATTAATCAAATTTCACTCACTTTTGTTTCAGCGGCAACTTTAGTTCTTCTTCGAGGTCGTGATAAAAGAGGTGCAAGCTCCGAGCACAGATCTAAGAATACTTCCTTAGAGAGACTGTAGTGAGCCCGGAATTCTTCATCGGAAAGCTCCAAAGCTTTGGCTCTAAGTCGAAGGCTGCGTCTCAGGCGAGCTGTGTCTAGATTCGCGGAACTTCTATCTTGCATTTCTAGAGCTTCGATGATAAACGCAGCACGAGCCATCTGCATTAATATAATTGTTACGTTATGTTGTATATATGGCTAGATTATGTTATCCACTTCATTTAAACTGTACTTTTAACTGCAGATATGAAATAAATTACCTAAGTTATTGATCAAAATCAACTTACCTATTCAAAATGTAGAGTACTTTAGTCACAATTACTGCACAAGAATCAAACAAATAATGTATTACTAGCAGCAGACAGTCAGCAGATGCTCAGCGAACGCTAAAATGGCTGTTGCTGGATAATATAAACAACACGCGATAAATTGCTATCCGATCGCTGTCAAATAAAGTACATAATACGAAACAAAGCGATTGCCCATACAAAGAATGCACATATAGTTTATGATTGCTACACGTGGAGGCAGCACTGTCGCTTTTTGCTGATTGCTAACTTGTTGTGAGTTATGAAATACGAAATTCAATTTTGACAGCAGATTTCCAGCAATTGTTGCTGTTGCTAATCGTCTGCTACATACATAATCAGCCTGCCGTTATCCCCCCGTGAAACGATTTCTCGCGTGTATACCTACAAAATAGCAATAAGGCCGTTGCGCGCCACATACATTGCATTTTTTTTGTATATGGTATCGAAATAACCAAGATATTGAGGGTCTTTCTACATTTTGACAATAAAAACTGTATATATTTAGAATCTACATAAAATTTTCTATATCTAACAAAACTAGAATTATAATTATAAAATTACCTGTGATATTGCAGATTGCGCATAAAAAACAATAATTTTCACTCGACGAAAAAATACATTTTGTCACAAAACACAAAGTAATCTTACACTAAACACTCAAATTACACTTGAACACAACCACAATGAAGTCTTTATTCGATAACACTTACACTTACACTGAACAAGTCATAAATTATGTTTATAACATAAATATTTACGATACCGCGCGTAACAATAACAAGTGACACTCGACGCCATTTGCGAACTCCGAACAACAACTCAACAAAAATATTTTTGTTTCTTAGGTTGTCGTACCGTTCAAATTGTTGCCAGTATATTTAATCCATAGAGTAATAAACTGTAGTAAGGGTCTATGTCCATAAAATGCAAAGCTAGTAGTCGATTTTGGATATTCGACGAACCATTGGAGCGGGGTGCGGGGGGCCGCACTACCGTTAGTGCGTTGCGCGCGGTGGCCTTGTTTTGCTTAGGAACTACCGTTAGTGCGTTCCGCATTTGACGAGTTGTGGAGGCAACCCGTATCATTTAGTGTTGTCTAAAGTCGATATCGACATTTTACTCATTCGATAAAAAAGAAAATTCTATAATTATGTCCTATGACGATGTACGGATTTGGTAATATGCGGGATGAAATATTTATATCCTACATATATTATATTGCATAAATTTACATACACCTTTCTCATAAGACATTGTATATATAATACAGGGCTGGTATTTTATATTTACTTTATTGCGATTTCATCTAATTGTCATTATTATTCTACGAAATTAACTCTTATTTGTGATCAATAACTTTAAATTTGATCATTATAAAGATCCGAGCTAACGTTTTGTTTATGCCTTTTAATTTAACTCTAAAATTATTGAAATACTAAGAATTAATATACACTATCATACGCTGATTTTAACATTCAAAATATTGCCTTAAATAAATGTTAGATTCACTAATAGTTTTCTCTAACCCAGTCATATATTTTAAAAATCAATGAGTTATGGGGGGTCTACTCAAATATGAAGTTAAAAAGTTATGAGCGCGGAATAATATCTGAGCCAAACTGAAGGCCCTCTCGAGATTAGTGGGGAGACCCTCTCCTAAATAACTTAGGCAATATTGTGATTCCAGCCCAGTTTTGTTTGACTAACTTTTAATAGGTATACATTCTTTATGCGATCTCTTTATAGGCCCATTTTCAGATCGTAATGGGATCACACTTCGGCGTTAATGTTTCCTTTTGATGTTACCTCGTTTCGGTTCAATGCAGTTTTTAATTGCTGACTTTTTAACGTTTCTTTGCTGGAAAGTTATTTACGAGTTAATGAGTGTATTAAATGTGATATTGCTACTAGCTTTTTCTCACGCCTCTGCCCGCGTGAAAAAATTTTTCCGGAATAAAAAATAGCATATGTCCTAATTTAGTTGACGGTCTATTTATAATAATATTATATCGGATGTAAGGGAAACACTTCCGAAAACGAAGGTAGATGGTAGTAAGATACCACTAAAAAAATATCGAAATAAGCCTACATATTTTTTTTACGCATAGTATTGTAAATACTATTACTTTTTATTAAAATATTTTTTTATGGCATAAGCCGGCAAACGAGAAAATGGGTCACCTGATGGTAAGTGATCTCCACCGCCCATGTACGCCCACAATACCAAAAGAATCATGGGTGCGTTGCCGACCTTAAAAGAATGGGATAATTAAGGAATTGGGAAGGGGAGGGAGTTTAGGCCTCCGGATATCTCACTCACCGTACGAAACGCAGCAGCAAGCTGCTACTTTACGCCGGTTTTATGTGAGACAGTGGTAATGACCCGGACGAGCCGGCCAATTGCTGTAGACAAAAGTGTCTACAGCGTGGCTCTACCACTCATAAAATTCAACTATTAAAACACAAAATCCTATTTTTCTTAATAACGTAATGTAGTCAATAAAAAAATTAGCTAATACTCGATATCAGATGTGCGGCGCTATGTAACTCAATAGCAACGCTCATTTACATGAGTATTGGCGCGCGAGTCATTGACCCCTATTTTTATTACATACATACGTTTTACATTGCGGGCTTACGTTTCTAAAACGACAAATCATCCCTCAGTTTCATGCGTATGAGGCACCCAAAATATTTTATTTCTTAATTTTGCTAGTCCGTTGTGTAGCGGTTCATAAAATACATCTATCATCCAAGTTATACTCGATATAGTTCTAATAGTCTCCAAGTAAAACGACTGTGACATACGGACGGACAGACGGACAGTCAGTTGAAGACAGACGGACATGACAGAAAACATCTGTAACTTAATTGGCTGAATAGGTTTTTGAGTTTGAATTATGTAAAATGCGGATTATACATAATACACATTGTCGACTGCGTATATGAATATAATCATACGCGAAGAAAATTATAAATTTAATTTACTGTTCTAAACTGCGTGGGTCTCAATTGTCACCCACGCGTCTACGAGCCAAAATAATCTTAACTTTGTTGCCACGGCTCCATATTTGCTTCTCCAACATTCCAACAACACAGACGTCTAACTGAATTCTTGAAGATATGAGGTAACAAAATTTAACTAAATTTTGACATTACGGTTACCTTCTTGTAACTATAACGCACGAAAATCTTTGCATTTTGGAACGATGATGCTAAATTTCGTCAAAATGGCTGGACATGTTTGGATTAATGTATTACTTATACTTATATTAAGTGTTTAGTAGATGGCAAGATGGCTAAGAAGCCTAGAATAAAAAAAAACTATATTTTCATAGATAACGATTTTTCTTTCTTAGCCTGAATGCGAAATGACGAACTTTGAATTAAAAAGTTTAAAATTATGACTGTGTTCGTCACACCGAGACATAAGAAGTTAAGTCTCCTAATGCCCAGCAATTTCACTAGCTTCAATGTCCTTCAAAACGAAACACGATAGTGCTTACACAGAGCTGTTTGGTAACAGAAATATTGTTAAAACTACTGATTTTCCTATAAAAATCGTGAGGTAAACATTATGAGTCTGAAGTCACGTAGGTCTTTACAACATTGATCACATATTGCGATGACTTTAGGTCGCCTTTCCTTTATCAAACTTTACAATATAAAGCCCAATCACCTAAGCAGATTTTAAGTAGCAAGGCATTAATCACCACCTGCACCTTTGTAAGCATCAAACAGATTAATAATCGCCAATATAAATTTCGTGGAAAATTTCACCACAATCATCCTCTGGGACAATTGATTACGGAGCCTAACATCCGTTCATCAATTGTAGAGAGATAAACGTCAAGCCGAGTTTGCAAATGACAAATGTTTGCTAATGACTCGCCCGGTGAAAACCAAATTTCGTCGAATATTTTAAAGGACGCCCATTGTGCCCAATGGTGGCAACAATTATGATTGTCATAGTTTCCATTCAAAATGATGTCGGTGTAATTTTACGTTTTCATGTCTTTAATAGCGCCCTTATTTTATATGGTTATGATTGATTGAATTTCTTTTGTATCAATGCTTCGGTGGCGCCGTTGTAATGCGCTCGCGTTACGACTGCTGTGCTTAGGTCTCGGGTTCGATCCCTAGGTCGGGTAAAAGTGATGTTGGAGTCTATTACGAAATGCTTAGTATCAGCCCGGAGTCTGAGATTGTGCCCGGAATGGCGATAGACTCGCCCCCTAACACATCATGGGACGGAAATAAGCTCGGCAAAGCGTGGCAGTACCGGTGACACCTCTGTCTACCCCTTCGGGGAGTACAAGCGTGAGTGCTTATGTATGTATATATGAATGTATCAAAGATCCGGTAAACGAGCAAACGGGTCACTTGATGGGAAGTGATCTCTACCGCCTATGACCACCCACAATACAAGAATCATGGACGCATTGCTGACCTTAAAGGAAAGGGATAATTAAAGGATTCGGAACAGGGGTGTTGCGTTCGAAGAATGAATTTCCGGAGGTCCAAATTCCCCTCTCCTTCCTAATTCCCATTAATATCCTTTAGGGTCAGCTACCATCTATAAATAAATAAATAAATATACCCAACAGTCACATACATAGTCCTGATCCCACACTAGATTAACTTGTATCGTGAGTATCTGGAACTTGAGGGACTTACGGTCCCACAACACCCAGACCTGAAGAAAACATATGTAGATCACATAAACACTTGTCTCTGGAATCGAGCCCACGGCCTTCGCTGCCGGCTGCTCACCCATTACGCCACGGAGGCTGTCCCTGATTCGATCTTATGAGCAACATCATCTGGTATTATGAGTGTTCAGGGGCGGTTGAGATCATTTACGTTCAGGTGACCCACTTGCTCGTTTGCTGGACTCTACTAAGAATATGAAGCTCTGACATTTGTATTTAAGGTGTCTTTTTATATTAAAGCAAGTGGTAGTATTGTCCATAGAAACAAAAGACAAATCATACATTACACTAATTAAGTTTGCACACATCAAACATTATTGATATGTGTGGTGTCAATGTACTAGTTTGCAGTAATTGGATTAGGAGATTCACAGATTTGATATTGCCGCACTGTCGGAAATGTTTATAATTGCAAATATTAGTATTTACCAGATCTTGTGGGACTGTTCTGCACAATTTCAGTTTGAGGTTTATGCTCTCTGTTTGCCTTTAGGGTTTTAACTAAGGGTAAATCGTAAAGATAGAGCCTCGCTGAAGATAGTTTTGTCTACAGCACGCATGGTCGGTTCAACTGGGTTATTAGCACTGTTACACAGAAAACCGACGTAAACGGCATGAAAGGAAAGAGATAGATTCGATTGTTGTAATTGTTGTATACACGCCGTATCTATCAGTTACAACATTCTAAACATAAAGTTAAAATAATAAATAAAAACCATTAATAACGCTGCCGGTTTCCGTCGCGCTGCATTTACTCGTAAACCGCGCGAAACCTTCATCAGGTAGATTTCTGTATGGCGCAAATCGTCATTGGCCTGGGGTACAGTCTTTAATGAGTGTATTTAAAGGACTTTGAAGTGTTTTAAGGATAGGCACCAGATTGCGGATGTAAGGCCTTTCTTTGAGAATATAAATATACGTAGAGTTATCAATGGCAGATATGCATTTAGAACTACTTATTGTTGTTTTAAAATGCATGTATTTAGGTATAAATATGGGCAATTCTCAGTGAATTAGACATACAAGAGGGATAAATAATTATATGTAAATAATTGCAGTTACATGACATATATTCTTAAATAAACAAAATTAAAGCTTTCAACATAAATGTGATCAAAAACAAATATTAGATACCAAAGACTGAGCAATGAAAATTCTTGACCATTCACAATAATGGACACAAAGAAGAAAATGTTCCGAAGTGCGACTTAAAGTTTATCAAAGAACGTCACATCCGGATTCAATCTCGCAAGAGACGATCGAACAATGACACAAGTAGTTATAGCCCATAACTGTGGCATTAAAAGGGTGCTTAACACTCCACGGATTGCGCTGTGAATAATGGAGAAAGAATAGCTGGGGGCACCATTTTTAACGTCGACTGAAAAGAATCGTAACCTGGTAGTCATTCAGAACAGTAATGTAAGTTACGTGAGGTCGTGTTGTGCACGTACCGCGTCGGTTCCATTTGCCGATAGGGAGACTGGCAATTCGTCCCCATTCGGCAACTCATGCGTTTTATTGTATGTGAAATTTCATATCTGCGTTGAAGACGTTTTGATACGATTCAATATTGTTGCTTGCGTATTTGATGAAAACACTGTCACCCGTTATGTCTGAGGGGTAGGCAGTGAGTTACATTGGCTTAAGGTAGGTAAGTATGTCTGATTTATTATGGCCTTTCCCCGTATTCTATTTACAAATAGATTTGCCTATCAATACTGTTTTGGCAGATCTTCCTTACAAAATTTGTCAATAAATTACTGCCAGTAAGTAAGTCTATAGAAAAACAGAATATAGGAAAGGATCATTAGGGGAATACGCTGTAGGAGATTTGGTCTAAAATCTAAAAAATTATATGTAATTGAAATAAAACTAGTTTGTACGGATTTTATCGCCGTTTAATTTATATTTTAGTCTCGACGTTTCGAAAGCTTTTCAGTCTTCGTGGTCACGGGAGAGACTCGGACGAACGTTGGGACTAAAATAAAAATTAAACCGCGATAAAATCCGTATAAACTAGTTTTATTCCTATGTGTAATATTCGCGTAAACCTAAGAAATCACTAAATAATATGTAAATTCACTCAGGCAAATGTATTTTGTATATAACTATAATTGGAGAACGATATATAGTATTGTTACTTGTAGTCGTAAACTTGGTCTTAGGTAAAATTTCTTGTTAGGTCGGGAATGATGTGGCTCGACAAAATTACTACAACTGAACTAGAGATCTTAATACGAGTCCCAATCTTAGGTCTTTCAGCCTCACTGTCCATTGCTAGGCAAAGGCTTGTCACTATATTTAATGAGGAGAAGAAAGGAATTGGAATGGTCCAATTCCTTTGATCCAATGATCATGGGATCGTGACCGCCATTGCCTCGTTCATTGGTCGTATATTGTACTACTGGTCGGTGAGGTTGGTTTGAGATCTGATAGATGTTACATGCAATACACATTAGTTCACGCCTATACCCCTAAGGGGTAGGCAGAGGTTCAACTGGTAAGCGTTTGGTTCGCGGATCTTATTTGCGTCCCTTAGTGCAATAGGTAACAATTCTATCGCAATACTGGGTATACATTCCAATCACGGGCAACTCATATGTGCCGTTTCTAAAAAAACTCAACAAAAAATGATTGGAGGGAGGGGAAGGCCTCGGCGAACTTTCATAGATCAAGTTGGAGATATTCTCGAGAAAGGCCAGGTCAGGAGTACCCTAAACCGACGTGCATGTATGAAAAATTTTATAAGAGTGAATGAGGCCAAAGAGGTATGCAAGGATTGTAGCAAGTGGAAATCTGTTGTCTCTGCCTACCCCTATGGGAAACAGGCGTGAGTCTGTGAGTATGTATGTATGTATGTAAATAGTGATTACCCGACTGTGGATTTCAACCTAAGACCTCACTGGTTTCTCAGCCTGAGTACGCTGCCACTACACCAATGAAGCGAATACACAATATTTAATAATATTAATACATTCGAAAAAGACAAAGGTCAAACAAAAAGTAGACACTAATTGCGTGATTAAGCCACTTTCTAAACAGTTTTTTCTATAGCATGAATGGGCCAGCTCGACCGGTTTGTACCACTGTCTCACAAAAAACCGACGTAAAGTAGCAGTTTGCTGTTGCGTTTCGTTTTCGTGTGAGATTTCTGGAGGCCCAAATCCCACTCCCGTTCCCAATACCTTAGTTATCCCATTCGTTTAAAATTGGCACGTGCCTATGATTCTTGTGCCATTGTGGGCGTCGATGGGCGGTAGAGATCACTTACTATCAGATGACCCACTTGCTCGTTTGGCAGCCTATGCCAATGCGACGTAATCAGTCGCCATGCCAGTCTACAAAATAACATAATATTGATTGTCCACGAAATGAGAATCAAGAGTCCTGATGATGGGTTTTTGATTGTATATGGGTGGCCGTTATAGAGAGGGACGTAATTCGCCCTACCACCAAGCACCATTTATTTCAAAGTCTTATATTTTCTATATCATAAAATCGTACCGCATTTTTATAAAGAACTTCGTGTGAAAATCATTTGGTTTTAATAATAATATACGCACTCATGCCTCTATTCCCCAAAGGGGTAGGCAGAGGTGTAACCAGTACACCCACATTTTCGGCACGTATTCTTTGATTCCTATGGTATAGTGGATGTTCATGGGCGGTGGTGCTCACTTACCATCAGGTGACCGACCTCTTCTATAAAAAACTTTTTCCTTTCCGGCTTTTTAAATTTAAGAGTTTTCTTTACAAAACTGAAGATTCCCAAATTGATTAAAAAGCAAGAAATGTCCTACCTACCTACTCGAATGTACCTGTATTCCTACAAATCGGTATTCCTTACATATCTGTATTATACAATTCGCAGAGCTTTTATAATTTAGAATATCCTCTATCATTTTTATTGAAAATATTTTCTGCGGAAAGCTTTGTCATAGGAACGTTGACCAATGGGTTCCAGTCCAGTTTTGCAGTCGACATTCCACTCACGTATATTTTTGAAGGAAAATGCATTCGGTCCTATACCATTTATTCTAAAGCACTCTGACATTAAATCAATTGTGTTGGGGTTGGTCTTATGCGATCTTTTTGACTTCAAGATGTAGAATCTGCATTGGTATGATCGGCGATTGGTTGGCGATATAATATTATGAAATTTATATTATTTTTTCTTTTTCTTTTACTACTTCTACCACAGTGTAAGTGCAATTTTCAATCCTACTACTATAATTATTTATGTTTACAGTACTCTTTATTTAAAAGTTCTTTTTTACATTTTTAAATATTACAATTATAAAAACTAAAACATTTAAAGATATCAATATATATTTATTATTTTTATTTTATAAATGTGAGTTTGGATGTTTGTGAGTTTATGAATTTTTATGTTTGTTACTCAATCACGCCTTAGCAGGTGGACGGTTTTGGATGAAATTTGGCACACAGGTAGACCATTACCTGAATTAGGAAATAGGCTCTTATTTTTTATCCTGAAAAGGCAATCGGGCGGAGCCGCGAGCAAAAGCTAGTAGTATTATATTTATTACTGACGCAAGAAAATAGAGCAGCTTTTAATCATCCCTGTGAAAAGGAGGATGTTTGTGAGTTTGGATGTTGGTATATTTGGATGTTTCCTTATTCAATGACACATTAACGACATCAAGCCATCGTGGTGGACTAAAGCCTAACCCCATTATTTTTAGACTAGGCCCGGTGTCCAGCAGTGGGGCGTACATAATACAGGGCTGGTATTATTATTACTACATATTAGCAACAAGACATAGAGCCATACACAGCGGCGATGCTCTTGCGTAGACAAGAAATTGCTCCTTTACGGCTTCATGGCGAAGATTTTATGTCTTCCACTTACGAACATTGACTTTCGAGGGCGACAATTTCCCGTATTCTAAACGTGTTACGTTTTATACTGAGTGCCGACTGTGATTTCGGCAATATATTGAAATAAAATCGCTGAACAGTCAGTTTTCTGTAATCCAGAGTTCTGTTTGACATTGCTTCTGGTTATGGGCAGGCGAGACGCTTAAAATCAGGCGAGCGAACTGCTCGTCTCGTTATTCCAGCAAATTTAAAAAGTGTCATAGGTAACGGAAGTCGATATTTTGTTGATATTTTTGTCACATTTTTCTATCATCATACTTTGTTTGACAGGAAAATATGACTTAAGCCTTTGACTTTCCGATGATTAAAATACTTCGGTACAATTGGCTATACAATTTAGTTTTAGAAATGTTGACTAACTGGTAAGTGTGGTTTCGCAATTTCAACTTTATTGGATCAGTTCCTTCTCCATATACTTATATTCATACCTAGACATAATATGAAATATCCAGTCATGAACTCGAGCGTGAAACGAAGCCCAAGTGCGCCACGCCACCTGGCGGCGTCCGGTGCATTCACGGGGAACAGTGTTTTGGCGCTTCGACATTATTTTTGTATTGCCTAAAAAACGAAACGACCTGCAGGCCAATTCTCGTAATTTTAAATGTTCAAAATATAATTCCGATCTAGTCTCAGCGTCAAGAAAGTTGCAAATGGCATTCTCTTAAACCAATAATCATCGTCAAATGTAGACTTAGATCGTAATGAGATTAAATGTAGAATAAAAGTTGACTCAAACCAAAACGGTATAATGCTACTGCTAATGCTAGGTGAAAGAAGAAAGAAAGAAAGACATTTGCATTTAAAATTACGAGAGTTGGCTTTCAGATCGCTCGCGTGATGATAAGGGCCACGGCTGTCCATAACCAAATGCAATGTAAGGTTTGGTCTGGACAAAACCCTGCATTATTTGTAATGCAAGGTTTCCAAGGCACTGCATGACGTTGGACTGCGTTCGTCATCCCGAGACATAGGATGTTAAGTTTTATAATGCTTAGTAATTTCACTGGCTCCAATTCTAACCACAACAGTGCTTACACACTGCAGCTTGGCGGTAGAAATAGATAAAGTGGTGTACCCACCCAGATGGCCTCTCACATATGAGGGACTTACCACCTAGGCATTTAACGCAAGTCTGAGAATTATCTATTATTTATTATATTGGAAACTTATTTGGTGTGTCGAAAAGAATCTTAGAGTTTTTGCTTGTTTTCTTAAGTAGCTCGTTTTCCAAATGAACGATACAATCCAATAAGTTTTCCAAATGAACTATTCGATCCAATAAGAGTACATTTATAACTTATCATCTATCTATTAATGAAAAAACCATATCACCACAATCTCGAGAAACAGCATTTCGATAAACAAATGCCTATAAAAGCATCGAAGTAACCGAGGTCCTTAAAGCTGGTAAGCGATCGAACGTCTACTCCGCTTTAGTATTTTTTACGTCAAACACTACACTGGACCTTATGTTAAGTACAGTGCAGTTCCAAATATAATGTCGACCGTCAACAATCGCCAAGGGGTCGTTAAGAGACAACACGTCCTTCGACAGTCGGCAGAATTATGCCGGTTTGAAGTTACTGGATGTACACTAGCTGACTCCGGAACGCGACTCGCTTGAATAAATCACCATGGCGGGGTTTTCAGCATGTGCATAGTGTAGTTTTCCGTGTCCGCTGTGTTTGTACCTATGTACCGTCCCTTTACACCCATTCCTATCGCTCATCACACGTGTGGAAACGGTCAAGACACACACAAACAGTTATAGGCATCTCGCCAGTCGGGAGAGAACTGAGCTCCCCATAGTCACTACGGGGAGCGTATTTATAAGGTACCATCTGACATAGATGTCATCCTTATTCTTCTCACAAGTTTACCATACTTGATAGTGGCGGTAGCCACAATAGCCATGCACCAGACATAGTGGTCGATATCCAGTCAGGTACAATAATAATTAGATACCCCCCACCAGCTTATAGTTGAAATCGCGATACCTAGGGTCAATATCTCAACAAAAAAAAATAAAGAATATGCTTGCAAAGCAACTCGCTGTCATTAGATTTTGTTTTTGTTTTATATGAAACCCAATATGATTCCTTTTGTTTCCAATATATGCGGTATTGGTGAATTTGGAGAAGCTTTTCCAAATTGCGTCGACGTTTTTAATCATGCTCGTAATTTTTGCAATAATGGTAGCTATCAATAATCTTTAGAGTATCGGACTGTTAGCAATAAACGGAACAAACAATCGTTGGACAGCTTCCAATACAGTGTCTGGTTTTCGAGCCAAAATGAGGGAATAGAGGCATTGTGTTAATAAATTACAAATGATTCTTATGGAGCTATTAAGAGTATTTTCGTTGTAGTGATGACGGAATTCTTTAATCACTATTTGCTATGTCACTACGTTTGACGAGTACTTGTATGGTTTTGTCAATGATAAAGCAAGCGATAATTGACAATGAATACACACATACCTTAGATGAGTTAGAGGTATATGCTTTTGGGGCTAGTACCGAACCTGCGACTTTCGTCTCAGCAGTTTGTACCACTCTCTGCTGTGTTATTGCTATGTAGGCAATATTTCAGATGACAATATACTTTGATTTATAGCAGCCACCACATGTAGATATACATTGCTATTCTTCAACTATACAATAATCCAGCCAAAAAGATATGAAGAAAATATTATATTCAACCCGAGTCAGGTCATCAGCAGGTGGTATTGCGACCCGCAGTGCGATCTACAATATTACATACGGGGTATATTGTCCATGTGGCTGGCGTGTAATATTTTAATTCACCAGACATTTCATAATATATCATAAGAGACTCGCATCAAGTTTCTGCTGAAGAAATGTTGATGTAGTTCAAATTCTAATGCTTTATTAAATAGTTAGATGCCAAGGGAATTTTTACACGTAATGGTAATTGTTTTATAGTAGAATACGGTAAACGAGCAAAACTAGCACTAATGGTAAACATTCACAATACCTTAAGAATCATGGACACGCTGCCGACCTTAAAGCAAAGGGATTGGAAATGGGAAGGGGATTTGGGTTTTCGAATAACTCACTCACCGTACGAAACGCTACACTAAGCTGCTACTTCACGTCGATATTCATGTACGTAGACAAAATTGTCTGCAGCGTGACTAAATAATATGTCATATAAATATTTATATGTACATTAATTAGCCCTTAGAATAACTCGATTCAGAAAGTAGACGTCCAAACAACGCATACTCCAATCGTAAGCTGAAAATTCGCTAAGTGCGATGTGTTGTCACGCACACAAACGCAAAAGAAAAGTTGTTGCTTCCTAAAATTTGGTAATTTTCAGATGGGAAAAATGTGTTTCATATATTGATTTGCTAGTTAGGGTCATAAACATAATATGGCATAAGCGCGATCGTAGTTTGCCATACATGGCTCCAATTAAACAGCTTCAATATCGTGCTTGTGCTTAGTTTCTCCAAGTAGTTATTCTAAGACATTAGTCATACGTTTTTGCAATTTTATTAAGTATTGTAAAGCATAACTCATAATATGGGGTCTTTGATGTAGTAAGATTATTTATGGGTCGCATTTCATCTAAGAAACTTCCTTGTTCAAAGAAGAAAATTGTAGACAATCCTGACATTATTTTATTAGACGTTTGATTAAGGCTTTTTGCTTCCGTCATAGATCTTTTCAACTTAGAATGTATAAAGTGAAGTTTTTCTTGAACGAGAGCGATTGCCACATTTACTTTTAGAAAAGTTGAAGTCTTGAAAAATTGTTCAATTGAGATTGGCTCTTAACGACAACTTCACATCTATCTGTTACCAGCCTTCCGCTCGTGGCTTCATCTGCGTTGCATACAATTTTTCCCTTAGGGGTTGAAAGTTATCAAAACGGCAAAATACGTCACTTATTGTGTGCATGAACACCAAGTTACAGGTTAAAGGCAGACTACAGTTTTATTTAAATATTTCTACCAATTTGACAAATTTATTTTGCATTCAAAGAGCGTAACACTACGAAATATAATACATAAAACTTGGTTATATTTGGAGTCGCTTAAGTAGTACTTATACGTCGTAATGTGTAATTTGATAAGTGAGAAATAATAAATAGATATTTTTATTCAACATATTGTACTGAAAACCTCGAATTTAGTTTTTATATTAAAGCGTGAAGGATTATTTTAAAGTATACATTTCATAGTTGTTTCGGTTTTAAGTGCAGTTCACGGAATGTAGTTTTTCACAGACTGCCTTTGAGGAAAGTAGATAACGTTGACAGTCAACGCTTTGCATTTTCGTAAGCACAGACAAACTATGAAAAGAGAGCGAAGCTCCGCGTGAACTCAAAGGGGCAGAAAACCCAATTCTCGAAAGCATTCGATATGTATTGAGGAATTCATTAATTTCCTTTTATTGTTAAAAAAGCTCATTCCTGTATCCCTGAATGTATAAGCAGAGATGCAACTTGTACACCCACAGTACGCCGAACTTATATCCGTATATTATGATGTGATAGGGGGCGAACCTTTAGTCATGTCGAGCACAAATTCCAATCCGGGGCAACTCATGTGTGAAAACACAAACGCAAATTGTTATTATATAACATTGAATTTAAACCCGGCTCCTCACCGGTTTTTCAGGCTTAGTTTTATGCCAATCAATCAGGCGATAACTATCCACTTATAGTTAAAACTAATTTTATTGAACAGAAAATACTTAAGTTCTATGTGTTTTCACAAGATATACTTACTATAATATTATGTATGTGTATTATAAAATAGAACGTTAATTTTGTTACGCCGCGCCGTAAACATAAAATTATCATTGCGTTATTAGCAGCTATAGATGTCCCATTACAGTTATAAGAGTTATGGAATATCATAATACTCGATAAAATATCAGTCGAATTTAATAATTCGCACACCCGTTCGAGTTAAAAACAGCCTGAAGTGTGTGCGCTGTTTTTGTCTCTTTGAACTTAGCAAATGAAATTCGAACTTTACATTGACGAACTTTGTTTTGCTTCAGTTTCAGATTTTGTACGTGAATTTGCTTTATCACAAAAACGTTAGGAAACTTCTGAGTGAATTCCTTTGTACCTACTTGAGTGGCTATGTACGTCTTTTTAAAATATTGGAAAATTGTTTGGAAAATTTGATAAAATATGTGGTATTTTGAACAATGTGATCATATTTGCAGTCCTAGACATTTACAGACTGAAATAAAATACTAATACGCAAGAGATGGGTCGATAGTTGGACTTCTGATTTCGTAACGGAGAAAATATTCCTGATTAATTTTAGTTTAATGTAAAAGGCAATATGGAGTGTGTGCAAGTGGGACACTAACATCTTAGGCCCAAAGCCAATCTCACCTGCACGTTGCACACTCTCACGCACACACTCAGCTGCACATAATACCAAGTCTACCTTTAAATCATATGGACATTGGCATTAAGCCGGGATTACGCCAGGCAGGAAGAAAGAGATTATAATGTGTAAACGATTTCGATTTATTTCTATTTGCCCTATTGAAGTACCGGACAGTTCTTACAGCGACGTGGTTCATTCAGTGTTCAACCCATCGGTTTCTTTCTTGATTATGTGACCCGTGTCAACTTTTGTACGACAATGTACTGTGTAGATATCTACAGATTGCCCATCAAAGGCACCTATATCAAACAACTTTTCTTAAGCTCTACTCAAAGCTTTTAGGTCGCAAATTCCAAAGCTACGCATAGATGAAATGGCGTATTATTAAAAACAATGGATACTAGAGATTTTTCAATCGTTTATAATACGGTCGAATTTTATAGAATGAAAATTTGGAATTCGGTTGTTTGAGATCGCAAATCATGTACCTAAAGTATAGGTAAACTTGATTTTAGGGGCTGTTTCGTCGTAGTGGAGACAGAAGAAACACATTTTGATAAATATTTACGTACACACTATTTCTATTGCAGTTTACTGACAAAACTTCTAATACACAGCCGAGATCTTTTTGACATTTATTAAAAACATATTAAGAGTATGCTTTTACTAATAAACTTGCAGTGAAGCCAAAGGGTGACGCTTGTGAAACATAAAAGTCTTTTATTATTTGAAGCTCTAGTCGTTTATTAAAATTACTGCAAGGAAGGTCGTCGCTGGTGCCTTGTTTACATTTTTATGCATACTTAAAAATGAAATATGCGGTCACGCCGTGCCGCCTAACATTATTAATAACATCCTACTCATTGTACTCGTACTAAATGAAACATCTCGGTCAAACCGGAGTTTTCACGACGCCCTGGAATGGAGTAATCGTCGTCTATTTAGGGTGCTCTTTGAACTGCTGGAGCGCTAATTGTAACAGTAATTTGAGACGATAATAATAGCAATACGTTTCTTTTTCTGTTTTATCTTGCTTTCGTTTATGATCTTGAGTCTTTCTTTTTAATTGTTTTATTTTCGTGCTTTTTCAGTTATTAGTGGATGCACAAGGAATATGGAGTATTGTGCTCTAGAATCATCTCTAGGGCTGCATTATAGATGTAGAGCTTTTTTCAGCTCACGTTATTCAGAAACATCTTTGAAACCTGTTTTGTGAATATGCATTGAGTCGGCGTGGCGCGGCGCGGTGTGGAGAACTACATTCGTAACTTTCTCGAAACCTTTGTTTTTTTCTGTAAAGAAACTACGCATATCTATAAAATTATACCAATTTAATGAAGCCACTACATCATACCTGTACCACACTGTTTGTTATTTTTGAAAATATCCTACTATAAAAAATGTGAAAGTTTGGATTATTGTGAGTTTGTGAATTTGGATGTTTGTTAGTCAATCACGCCTTAACAGGTGGTTATGAATGAAATTTGGCACACAGGTGTAGACCATGACGTAGATTAGGACATAGGCATACTTTTATCCTGGAAAAGACTATTCACGTGGGCGGAGCCGCGAGCAAAAGCTAGTACAGTTATAAGTACGATATTCAAGTCGTTTCGAATCTGACAGTTGGCAAGATAAATCTAGTGCGACCATTTTGCGTTTTTTATTGTGGTAAAGATACGTAGTATATTATGTTTGGCTAAGATCCAGAATATAAAGATTTTGTTATGAATACTAATAAGTAATAATAAATAAGCGAGATAAAATACACAAACCGCTATCTCATAAAAATATGAAAGTAAAAACGTCGTAGCGAATATTTAAATGTGGTATTATCTCTATATAGACAGCGAGTAGCCGGCTGTGAAGCGAGAGGCCGCGGGTTCGATTCTCGAGACAAATGTTTGTGTGATACGTCGGTTCTGGGTGTTTTCTCTTCAGAGGGGTTGATGTCAGGAAGGCGGCCGGTCATAAAAAGTACAAGCCAAATCTTTCGGTAATATGTGTTAAAAGCATGTTGTGCCGACCCCACTGCGAGTAGGATAAGGACAGGTGGAAAAGGAGGAGTATTATCACTATATATTATTTCTCAAAGGTGTTTTTGTCGGTATGCTATAACTTCCATAATCCTCCATCAAATTTAATAATTCAAACACGATTGTGAAGCTTATGTTCACTGCTATTGACTTAAAATAGACAAATATTTTAAAATTATACGTTTTGCCAATAAACTTGAATGCTTCTGTAACTTAAAATAACACCCTATATTTTATCGATTCGTACGACATTAATATTGCAACAACGCTAAGAAATCCGGAAGTTACCGCATCGATATTGGTGGGAGCACTGTGGTCCTGTGGGAGACATTTGAGCGGAAAATATGGATGGGCCAATTTAACTCCAAAATGTAAGCATATATGCTTAGATTCTTTAATAAAAATAGAGGTTATTTTAAATTTTATGATTTGAGTGGTAAAGCCACGCTGTAGACAATTTTGTCTACAGCTTGAATAGGCCGGCTCGTCCGGGTCGTTACCACTGTAACTGTAGTCAGTGTCGACGAAGACAGTGGTCTCACAAAAACTAGCGTAAAGTAGTAGCTTGCTGCTGTGTTTCATAGGGTGAGTGAGATATCCGGAGGCCCAAATCCCCCTCCCCTTCCCAATCCCTTAATTATCCCTTTCCTTTAAGGTCGGCAACGCGCTGGTAGTCCTTTTGGTAGTGTAGGCGTAAATGGTCGGTGGAGATCACTGGTAGGAAAATTTCGAAATTCTTATGGAGAACTTCTCAGGTATGCAGGTTTCCTTCACCGTTAAAGCAAATTAACAATTAATACACACGATACATAGAAAAGTCAGAGGTGTACGCTCTTGGCTAGTTTGGAACCTGCGACTTTCGTCTCGACAGTCCATACCACTCCCCGCAGAGCTATCACTACTTAGATACTAAAGATATGAATATTTGTCCACATTTGATCATCTTATTTCATAAGTAGACAATGGTAGCACATGTTTTAACAAATTATGCGTTACTTAGTTTTAGTCGTAAAACTAGCGATAATTTAATTTACAAATGGAAACATAAACGGCACGCCTGAGTAAACTTTATGTGATCATTTTGTTTTACAACACCTGCAGATTAAAAAGGGTATTGTCTCGCAAACAAACATACTTTAATTAATTCCATGTTTGTCTTTTGTATAACAATGTACGGTTCTAACAATCTGGCGATTACAGAGCTCAGACTTCAGGTTATGTGTACGCGTAGAGCTAATGACTACGGGCTTTGAATCCTGGACTGAAAGTACCAATGTTATTTTAAAGCAGAGGCATACGAGCACTGGCTCCACCACTTGTGGTCACCTGTTGGTAAGTGATCTATACCGCCCTTAACACCCAAAATACCAGAAGAAACTATTATATAAAAACAAATACTTATTTTATGGTGTTCTTCCATCTTTGTTTCATAGAATTATATAAACTACTAGCTGTCCCGCGCGGTTTCTCCCGCAACGACAGCAGCTCCACCTACCGGGTTCAATTGTGAATCTAAACCATCCAGGGCGCCACCCAAACGCATACAAAAAAATCATTCAAATCGGTTAAACCGTTTAGGAGGAGTTCAGTCACATACACACGTACACAGTAGAATTAATTATATAAAGACATACACATAGTGGGACGGAGATACGCTCGGTGAAATGTGGGTGTACTTCGGGGATTACAGGCGTGAGTGCGTATATATGTATGTATGTCAGAATAAGCTTTATTTCGTAATATCTGATAATATACCATAGTTTGTAGCTAGTTTTATAGTGTGTGGGATATACAACACGATATAAAACTTATAGAAATGACTAAATTCATAATTTTATATTTGCTACAAACACAATTGTTTTTTATATTAACACATTTTAATGCGCTAAAAGTGTAATGATTCTGTTTTGTATAATCTAAGATAAAAAGGCTAAGATATAAAATACTTCCCTTGAGCGTACTTAAACAAATTGCAATCAAAATGCCAACATTAAAATTCTTTATAGGCGCTTCTGAAAATGTTTTAGAGGTTCTCGGAGAAAAGTGAGAAGTTAACTTTGTCATTTTATTTAATCCGGCTATGCTGTATAATTTCAACCACTTAAAACAAAGGAATAAAGTTCCATTACAGAATGGCTCCGTTATTATGAGATGGCTAAATAAAATTGCCAATTTTGACCTGTTATCTACGTAAAAAATGTACACATCGACCTTTGTATGGCATCCATATCAATTTGGTTTACGAGGGCAGAGTACTTAATTCCTTTTATTATCTTTATAGTCACAAAACAACATTCGTAAAAACACACGCACGACACAAACTTGTTAACGAAGTGGCTGCGTTATATGTGAAAATACTTTTAGCACAAAAAGCTAAGCTTTTAAAGCGAACTAATGAAATTTCTTAATACAATTAATGTGAGTAAAGACATCGCGCATTTAAAATTTTTGAGAAAGCGCAATAAGACTTTGAACTAATTTTGCTTAGCTCGATTAAACGCACAATGCTATAGGTAATATTAATATTTTTCCCACAATATAGGTATACGAAAAATGTTTTAGTAATTATTGTTTTTAAGTATAAAGCTTAATATCATTATGTTTTTTATCAAACCTGTCACTGTCGTCTGTTTATCAGTAAGCAAGTATAAACATATTTTATATTGCAATAAGCACTTTGGTATTGATTTTCATTGATTTGCTAGCAATTCTAGACAAAAGCATATTTCAATAATGATTACATGAAAAAAAAAACTATAATCTTATAAAATATATAAAATTGAGTTTGTCATAATTATTATAAGCTAGTTACTACCGAAGGATCGCTGCACGTATACCGATATCTAGATGAATTTGTATTTTTTGTAGGAATTATTGAGTTGTTTTTTTTTAATGCACTTAAGAATGTTTGTTTTTTTTACTTTACATGTCTCCGTAATAAACACATACATGACATATGTGCATTGTTTTTTGAAAATACACTATCGTTACTGAAGATAAATCGACTCATGAGTCATAAGCTAAACCCACAAAATGTTTGTTTGTTAAGGAGTTTAGTATTCCTTTAGTTTAGTTTAGTCTACAATAAAACTTTTTGCTTTAATTGTTACATTGGTTTAAAAAGTACCTATATTTTAAAATGTTCATTGCTACATTTGAACTTCTCTCTAGTTAACACCTTCGACCACTTAACCCTTCAACTGTCACCATCAAGATTATCTTCTTCCTCAGTATTATGGTATAAGGATATAATTATATATCAGCAAGTTCATAAGATTGTAAAGATTTTGCACAACGATAATTCCTGACAAATACATTCATTAACTTGCAAATATTTTTTGATGTAAAGGTGTTAATTCAGCAGAACAGCACCAAGAGGTTTCGTTTCGCTTGTTTAGCGCAGCATCCATCAATGTCAAACAGATAACTGAAGGCTGATGTATAGACCCGTGAGAAGGTGCTCTCGAAATTCTTGCATAGTTGTAAATAATGCCGATTCATTTTGTTTATTGGATTTTTTATTAGAACGTCTTATTTTCACCTCGCATTCAAATTGATTTCGATTTAGATAAGTTTTGATGTATTGTTTCATATGTTTTTAATGTTTTGTTTAATTTTACTGTTTGGCTCCAATGTGTTTAATTCAGATTTATTGGATAATTTTATTTATGCTTCTTATGACACGTTATCGTTGCTTTCTAAAATATATACCTAAATTATAAATCATAAGAATTTTGATTTGCTTTATTAAATCCTGACTCATATTAATGTGATAGTGAGTTTGTTTCTTGGTTACGCTTTCACGTCTAAATCACCGAACCGTATTTGATGAATTTTGGTATAGAGATAGATGGGGCCTGGAGACGGTTACAGGCTACTTCTTATCCCGACTATAGGCTACTTTTAACCCGGAAAAGGCTATTATTTTTATTATTATTTCGATGTGTAATATTCGCGTAAACATAAGAAATCACTAACGTACGAGTATGATATATAATAAGAAATGAAAGGATGAAGAATAAAATAATTTTATTGCACGTTGTCACTTAAATTTGATTTACATACGAATATGGGTTAAAATAATGTCGTTCACGGAACGTGACGATACTGAAAATGAATCAGTACTTTACAGCTTTAATGACCTAACTTTTTGCATTAATATTGTTCATAGTGTTAACGTAAAATTGCTTTCAAAACTGTTAAAACATTGTTTATAAAATAAATAATTTTGAATATTAATTATTGTTATATTATTAATTTTTAATATCTAGTAAATTTTAAAGCTTTTGGAGCTTGTTAGAATCTTTGGGATCGTTTAGGCAAAAACATCAAGAGGGCGTACATAGAATAGAATAGAATAGAATAGTAGTACATAGAAACTTAATTTTTGAAATAAACATACATCTTAAAAGACAGTTTACATTATAAGTAATTTATAGGATCCCATAGCGTGCCTTTCTATTACTAAGCATACTGTCTGTTGGGCTCTATATTTTGAACCATAATAGACAATTTCACAAAAAAAATGTTTTATTATAGAGTAAAAAATAATAAGGAAATTTAAAAAATACTGTTTAATATTTTATGTTCTCTTATGTTGAAATTAAAACAGGTAAATATATAATCAGTAATACAGTACAAGCTAATTAATGATTGCAAAAATGACGGCGACGAGCAGCACTCGTCTGCGATAATGTACAATTTAACTCGGCCACAAATAAGCCCACACAATCGAACAATGGGGAGACAAATTGGGAAATGCTGGCGAATCGACATATTCTTTTGTTGTGGGTAATTTTTACGTATAATTTAGACAATGATTCTTTTATGCTGTCAGTTATCCGGGAAGCTAATAACACTTTTGTTAAAGGCAGACTTCCCTAAGTGTTTTGTCAGCTTTGTAAGTAGATATGAGTGCTTTGAGAAATCTGGGTAGTGTGACTATGAGAGATACGAGTAGAACTAGTGAGCTAAGAGAGAGGTGAGAGTGAGAGAGAATGTAGATACGAAAATTTAAAAAGAAATACTGAAGTCGTTTGAATATATAGAGAGCATCGAAATAAGATAAGTAGAGAGGATGGATAAAGAATATTCTCGAGAAAGGCCAGGTTAGAAGTACCCTAAACCGACGAGTATCCATGAAGAATTTAATGAGAGTGATGGAGGCCAAAGAGGTGTGCAGGGATCGTAGCAAAAGTTATCCGTCCGTTGTCACTGCCTACCCCTATGGGAAACCGGTTTGAGTGGTATAACCACTTACACACTTTACTACTTCAACTTAGAAACTTTTGTCTACATCATGAATGGGCCGGCACGACCGGGTTAGTACCACTGTCTGTAAAACGAAGTAAAGTGGCAGTTTCTTGTTGAGTTTCGTATGGTGAGTAAATCGGAGGCCTAAATCCTCCATCCTTCCCAATCTTTATTCGTTTACCTTTGACCGTTGACCTTTAGGTCAGCAATTCATAAATGATTGTTCTGGTATTATGGGTATTTATGGACGGCAGATATGATTTACCATCCGGTTACCTAATTACTCGTTTGCTGGCCTCCTCTGCTTTAAACGAGGTAGTTTCAGGTGTGTGTCATCAACGTCCTACTAAAGGCGCCAGAGACGCTGTGCCTTAGTGACGCTTACGTCGAATGGTCTGCCACAGTTTTATGTCATAAACAAAACCGTCGACGCGGTAGCATCGACGCTGCGTTAATGACGTGTACGTCTGGCCCTCTACGCCATCTAGTATGCCACAGAAGAGCAGGAATGGTCTTTAATCAATATTGGATTAAATAAAATTAATTACATAGCACTTCGTTACGATACGGAGTTAATGAGAAATAATTATCTTCTACTATAATTAAAATGGTGCAAAACTATCTTATAAATTTTATTTATAACAATCTTATTATTTTTTGAGATAGACTGCTTAATTTATTAAACGCTGAACATTATATAGCTCTGCTTTGGACACTAAAAGAAAATGATAATTTATGAAATAAATATAGTCTACATTAGAATAAAACATGTAAAATGTAAATAATAGTTAAACAGCTTTGTCGCGACTGGTGTCGTTGTCTAGGTCAGTATATTTTTTTCATGGCGCTTTGCCAATTGTACTTATGATTGATAGTACATACTTCTATTGATATCTATATGAGCCTTAAATGTCCCACTGTAGAGCGAATGCCTCTCTACCCACTTTTCACAATTGTAAGTTTCCGCTATTGATAGTAATTGTCTTAGAAAAAAACAGACAAATTAAGAACCTGATATTTTTTTTATTAGTTAAATATATAAAAATAACAACTTGTTCTCTTCATAAATTAATGTAACTTTACTAGCCGTACTAATTTTGAATTTGAAGGTATTGGAAACGAATAAATATTTACACACACGACATTGCTATTAGTTTACTTACCTTATTATAAGGTCCTGTTTCACGATGTGTTAATTTTAACCGCAAGTTTATAAAAAATAAATTATATATACACCCAACAGTCACACTTAAAGTCCCGACTCCACACTAGGTAAACCTGTATCGTGGTTATCAGGAACTACGAGGGACTTGCGGTCCCGCAACACCAAGACCCGATTAAAAAAAAAATGTGGATCACACAAACATTTGTCTCTGTGCGGGAATCGAACCCACCCCCTCTCGCTTTGCAGCCGGCTACTCACCTACTGCGCCACGGCGGCTGTCAAGTATTAAGCATTTAGGGACAAGGGAGTAGCAATCTGTCATATACTCTGCCATGTACGCAGCGTAATTATGTTGTATTTTGCTGTTTTATATTTTATTTGATAAGTTAAATTTAAGTTATGTTATGAAAAATTCACTTTAAGAATTTCGAAGGCATGTAGTCTGCCAACCCGCATTAGGCCAGCGTGTTGGGCTAAGGCCTAGACCCTCTTAGTCAGTAGAGGAGGCTAGTGCCAGCTACAGTGTGGACGTGTTACAGGGCTAGTATTAAGTTATGTTTACATAGACATTGTGAACAAGCGCTATATATAATTAAGCTCTGTTACGTTAATAGGTTTTATTGGTTGGTATACGTTTTATTTTAGAGCCACTGACCATTGAAGTCTATTTCCCTCCATAGGAAAGCGGGAGACAAAATAATGAGGTAAAGAGGTATCAACCTGAGGCATAAGGATGTTTACATCTGGACAAGCCAGATGCCATTAAGTGGATCAAATCACAGAAGTTATTAAACTTGATACTATTTTTTTTTCATAGCATAGGCCTGTAAACGAGCAAATTACCTGATGGTAAGTGATTTCCACCGCCCATATACCCCCACAATACCAGAAGAATCATGAGTGTGTTGCTGACCTTAAAGGAAAGATATAATTAAGGGACCGGGAAGGGGAAGTGTATTTCAGCCTCCGGAAAGCAGCGGCTAGCTGCCGCTGCTGACGTCAATTCTTCTGGGGATATGTTCATATATTAAATGTCTATAATATTTCAATGTCATCATCACCATATTAACAATAATAATCATTACATATTTTCACTACATTATTCCAGAATATTCCAGTGATATTATATTGTCTCTACTATTTTTATTGCATTACGCCAGCTCCGTCGCTTGGTTTATGGAAAGGTAATAAATCATCGCACTATACATAACAAAAGGTTCACATTTTATGATGTTTTGGCGTTAATAAATCTTATTAGGTAATGATTATTCTCAATATAAAACACACTTATATAACAGATGGCAAAGTACTGAAAGGTATAAAGAAACCTTGCACACTATAAATAATAAGAAATAGTGAAAGTACATATTACTATATTATATATTCATAAATGGAAAATATGTCCAAATTTAATACGTTTCCGATACGGATCGACGGGGGCGCTGCATAAGTTTGCATATATTTTCTTGAATACGAATTACGTAACAGGTATCGAAAAATTCGCACTAGACGCATTGGTGATGACAAAATGTTTAATTTCAAATGCGCACGAAAGCACGTTCTAACATATTTATAAATATTTTGTTTACTACGCAGGTAATTTATTTTTACAAATGGCTCAAACATTTTTAAGATAAAAACTTGTAATGTTGCTTTGCCGAAAAATCCGGGGAACCAACCAAACTTTTAATAAGATAAGACGTTATAAAATTCTGCTTACTTCAGACTTAACTCAGATCAGGAATTCTGTCAGGTCTTGAGTATTTAATGGATTCCGTAAACTGCTTATGCAACTTCATCAAAGACCACTAACGTTCCAACTTTTGGTTATTATGAACGCGTTTTTCGAAGAAGCGGGAAGGTAGGAATTACAAAAAACATTATCCGAGATTAGTTCGTGAGTTGTGAGACTGACCCGAGTAATAACTGCAATGTCAAACCCATAGAAAAGTGTTATAAGGTCAACATAGAGTTGACGAAGATTCATCTGAAACTTATTTGTAACAAAAAGAGGATTGTTTCGATCGGTATTTGTAAACTTTATTATATATTATTTGGACTGCCTCGGTGGCGTAGTTGTAATGCGTACGCGGTTCGACTGCTGTGCTGAGGCCTCGGGTTCGATCCCCGGATCGGGTAAAGATGACATTGGGTTTTTCTATGATGAAATGCTCAGTATCAGCCTGTAGACTGGAATGGAGCCTGGTATGGCGATAGGCTCGATTTTAGTCCCATTATATGATAGTGAGCGAGCTCAGCGAAATGTGAGTGTACCTACTGGTTACACCTCTGCCTACCCGGGGATTACAGGCGTGAGTATGTATGTATTATATATTGAACTGTGCATTGAGCCCGATCCGATTATTGGACATTATTGTTGTTTTGTAAGGTGATAGAGTCACGCTGTAGACAGTTTTGTCTGCAGCATGTATGGGCTGGCTCGACCGGGTTGTCACAAAACATTGTGAAATAGCGCCTTAAAATGTACATTGTAAACATACATACAAACGATAGACTCACGCCTGTTTTCCTGTTTCCGTAACAATAATTTCTTACAAAAACGATAGTAGAGTTTTATATTTAATTTACTCGAATAATATTAATTTACTATCTAATCGCCCATGATCTATATCTGTATCTGCAGATCTACTCTGGTTCTGTCCACAAAATCGATTCTAAATTGACGTTGTTACCGGCAGAATTGCTATGTTCGCTGTATAGGCCTGAAGGTAGCATTCATCGTGCTTCGACTGCTAAACATTGCCCCTATGCGATAATACCCTCACTAGACAGGTAGAATGTACAAATGTTTCTGAAGCTAGGATTCTAACGAGGACATCTTGGCTCACGTTTTGTGTATAGATAGATAATCATGATACGAAATCAAATCCTTGAAACTTCATATTTTGATTTTTATACTTTTTTATTTTATGTGGATTTTTTCACAATCTGATGTGTAAAGTGGGCTTAGTATTGGATGTGAAAAATATATTTTTTCCAAATATTTATCATATTAACAATATTGCACAAAATAGGTATAAAGTAGCTGGTTGGTACGGCCAAGTAATTAAGTGGTAGAGCCACGGTGTAGACAGTTTTGTCTACAGTATGAATGGGCCGGCTCAACCAGATTGTTACCACTACGTCACAAAAACGTGCTAATGCGTTTCGTACGGTGAGTAAAATATCCAGTGGCCCAAATCCCCTTTCCCTTCCAATTCCTTAATTATCCCCATCATTTAACGTCTCTATGATTCTTATGGTACTGTGAGCGTTTATGGGTGATGAAGATTACTTACCCAGGTGACCCGCTTGTTTATTTGTTAGTCTATGCTATGAAAAAAGTTTATGGGTCATGGTCAGAGTAAAACCAATATCCTGTTCCATTATACAAACTGCGCCTGCATTTTTTTCGGGTCATACGCTATTCGATTGCATAGTTAAAAGAGTATAAACCAACTAGCTTTGTAACTGTTTAAAAAAATAAGAAGTTTCTCATTTCGTCCAATTTGTTTTTTTATGTATGGTTCGCGATATCTACAACAAATTTGAACAATAAGTGTTTTTATAACGAATTAGATTTTTTTATTTTATAATCATATCCTTAAACGTTGATTTAATATAACTACTTAGCGGATTAGTATGATATAGGTGTTATAATATAAAATAAATATGTTATTTTGTAGCTATTAGTTATTTATGAAAGGAACTCAAAGTTCATATTAAAAAAAAAAAAAAATTGCTATCCTAGGAACCCGAAAAAGAAACGCATCCAACGTAGTGACACAACGTTAATTATGGCCGACAGCGTACTAAAAAAAAAAGCAGACACGTTTCCTGAAATTACAGTACTATTCTGCGCTTAATTTTAAAACGTGTACAATTTGGCAGCTATTTGTATAATGAGAAACAAATTTTAGGTTTTATAATAAATACTTTAATGCTACGTACGGGATTCGGCCAATCTTTAGTTTAGAATAGTTCGGCATACGGTGAATTTCATAGATCGAATCCACGAAACGTAACGAACTCGCGCCGTGGCGGTCATACTATCGCGATAACACATATTATTCGCCGATTTTCTTTATGCACCAGACGCATGGCTTGTAGGTTTTACCATCGACCACCTGCCTGACGTCAACACCTCTGTCAAACACCCAAACCCGAAACATATATGTGTATCACACAAACATTTGTCTCGGTGCGGGAATCGAATCCGCGGCCTCTCGCTTCATAGACTGCTACTCGTCTACTGCACTACGGATGCTGTATAGACTCACGGATAGATTCTATAACATTGGAAATTCCCTACAACTCTACATACAATCTAACAAATGCATTGTTAGCCTTAAAGGAAAGGAATACGCATTAGGAAGGGTGATTTGGACCTCCAGAAATTACTCAGCGTTCAAGCAGCTACTTCACGCTGGTTTTCTGTGACTGAGTGGTACGACTGGGCGAGCCGCTCATTCATGCTAGAGAAAACTGTCTAAAGCGTGCCTCTTACATATTTAAATTAAATACAATAGTTTAGGTAGTTGTTTTTTGATTGTTTATTTGCTGTTTTCTTTTTTACATTATTTGCAATTTCAATACTGTTGTATAAATATTAACCAGAGATTAAATAAATTCTCTACCTCTTAATATAACTCTTTGTAGTGCATTTAATTTTTAGCTTATTTAAAAAAAAACATTGTATATGCAGTACATTTGTTATTTCTACAAAATATAAACTTAACATTATAAATCCTCAAAACGGTAGGCAGAGGTGCAACTAGTGCTGTCATGGTTCACCGGGCTTATTCCTGCCCTATAATGTGATAAGTAGTGAGCCAATCGTCATGTTTGGTACAGATTCAATTTGATTTCATCTAGTACAACTCATGTGAGATTTTTTCAAACTTATTAACTCGAACACAAATTATTATCCCACCTGGTATTTGAATTCGTTCTGGGTTCTCACAGATTCTCAGTTTAAATAGTCACTAGCCCAATGCGGTGATCTTTATTTCTAGATAACAATATCGATAAATTAATAAACATAAAACAAACTTGCTTACAAGATGGGTGCGTGTTCCGCGGAAGACAAAATCTAATTAACACCGCAGTCATTAGTTACGAATAAAAGGTAAATCCTTTACTGTCTCCAACACAAATAGCAAAATGTTTTGTTCAAAGTTTTACTCTGATATATAATTTTAATATAGTAGGTATCTATCGTTCATATTGTTTTACTACTTTTTAAACTTACTTTATTTACGGGAAATAAAATATATATTGTTTGTTACATTGCGTAAATATCGTAAGAGAACATAATGTGTTGTATATGGTAAAAACTAAAACAGTAATTTATCGAGCAAATAAAAAAAAAACATTTAATGCCCCGTACATACATTGAGCATATTAGGCTCGAAAGAACCAAATCGTCCAGTATGCTAGCAGACTCGACGTCCACTGCTTCGTAGTACATTCCGTAGGTCAATTATGAGTTACATATACGTTCATAATATTTGAATTCATTTAAAATTACTATAGTTGAAGTGTGAAAAAGTGACTGGTACGGTAAGAAAGGAAACTTACAGTTGGAAAACTAATTTCGTATTCGGTTAATATGATATAAAAATACTCATACTACCAATTTTTAGGTATCATAGTTTTCACCAGGGGCTACTATTAGCAGATGTATGCAGAGAAAACGGAAACTGTCATCGTTTTCGAAAACTATTAAAATGTTTACTAGACTTTCTTTTATAAGAACACTGTTTGTTAATCTTATTTATATATTTTATTTCTCCTAGGAGTTAGCGATAGCAAAATTTCTAAGCAGTTTTAAAAGCAATTATATGAAGAGGATTTATCAAATTCGATTCAATATGTGCCTACTACGTAAAAAAATTATACTAGGCTAAACTCATCTAGATTATTGATAGCATTAGATCAAAGACGTCATTAATCTTACATGAGATTTTTGCCTGTAAAATATGTGTAATCGAATTTTGGGTGATACCTACGGTTCCAATTTGCTTTAAACATCATAAAAAGTTTCGAGATGGATTTGCGAAAATATCAAAAGAAACGCGAGAAACCACAATCTTCATTTATAATATAGATAACATATTAGGGTTCGGAAAACAAAAACAAAAAAATAAAACCAAACTTTATAATTTCGTTCTGTCTGTCTGACCGTCTGTTCGTCCGTATGTCACAGCTATTTTACTCAGAGACTATTAGCACTGTATAGATGAAGGATTTTTTTGGGGTGGTTCTCCTTATTTGTTTTATTTTTTAACTCACGCGGTATTTCCAACGAAAATTTCTTTCAATGGGTTAGGTTCTAGGTTGTATAGTTTTTGAGATATGGGATACTTTCGGTTACATGATATACGGTTTAGTTTAGCAGCAAAAAAAACTTTATTTGTCACAGTGTCGTTCAGAAATAAATAATAAATAAATACACCCAACAGTCACACACATAGTCCTGACCCCACAATAGGTAAACCTGTATCGTGGGTATCAAGAACTACGAGGGACTTGCGGTCCCACAACACCCAGACCCGAGACAGATATTTGTGAATCAGACAAACATTTGTCTAGATGCGGGAATCGAACCCACGGCCTCACGCTTCGCAACCGGCTACTCGCCCGCTGCGCCACGGAGGCTGTCAAATACAAACTTACTTTTACGATCGCCTTATTTAAAGTAGATTTTACTTGTTTAAAACTATGAAAGCTTACCATGACTACGGCACCCTTATCTATCCGTGGTCGACACGCACTTGGCCTTCAACAACATTTTGCCACATTTTTCTTCAAAATATAATTATAACTTTTTAAAATTAAAAGAGAAAAATATCATGTTTTACAAGGTACAGTCTCGCTTTAATAAAATCAGTAATTGAGGTCTGTAACACGAGATGCACTCATGTCAACTCCAGTCTAAAAGAAGAGGGTGCGTGTGCGTGTGCTTTGTGTCCGAAGGGCTAGGCAGAGGTGCAGCTAGTGTACACTTTTCTCGGAGCTTATTTTCGTCCTATAATGTGATAGGGGGCGTACCTACCGCCATACCGGGCATAAATTCCAATCAAGGGCAATTCACGTGTAATTTTTCAAATCGAAAACTCAAACACAAATTGTGATTGCCCGACCTATGAATTAAACCCAAGACTACAGTTTTTAGTCTTAGTACGTTGGCACTACACTAATAAGGCAATTAAAAGTATTATAATACGTACGAGTAATCTTATATTTTCTAATACCAGCCAGTGGTTTTTTAATTCATTAGCTCATGATTTGGATTTGGACTTACTCGTATTTAATACTAGTCTTCTTAAACTTACAAAAAAATAGCGATACCTTTACTCGACTGCCAAGGAAGGGTTATGTCGCGCGTATCTTGTATGTATGTTTGTTTGTAAATTTCTTTATTATCTCGTATCTTCCAAACGGCTGGATGGATTTCGATTATATTCGTCTTAAAAACCAAGTGTACTTAGATAGGTGTTTGAAAAAAAAACAAAATGGCGGATTTTTGGCGCGATACGAAACCTATCGAGTAGGGTATCAAAATAAAGGAAATTAAAAGGGAATTACAAATATATATAAGTTATATGTTTAAATTCAAATTTTAATTTAGGTATCGGTTTTTTTGGCATGCAATCAATCATCTCGGGCGGGACCCAATTACACATTATAAATCGAAAGAAAATTAATATTTTTTATGTTTTTATTATGTTTAAAGAAAATATAAAAAGAGTGACAGATATTATCTATTAAAGAAGCAAAGATAAAGCGTCCGTATCACGATGAGACACGGATAAGAAAGTTAACAACGTGTTTAGGTTGATATTAATACATCACAGTGGGGGGACATCAATTTATCAAACGGACAGGGGATACAGATACTGTCTCCAGCTGAAATTACTTGTAACCTCAAGATCTTCATCCATCTTGTTGCCATTTATCAATCGCTTGTTAATAACGAGTCTTTTGGAAGTGTCGCTTATGACAATTATTTTTATATTTGTACGTGTTATGCAAGATGGTTGTTTAGGAAGTGTAACTAATCTACTAACTATTCATAGTAGTAATTGAAGTCAATAGAAAATTATAATAAGATTTATTGCCGTTACATGATGTGATAAAGGGGGGATAGAAAATATCATCAATTATTTAAAAAAAAACTAACTAAAAGACTTAAAGAAAAATTAAACCGCGATAAAATCCGTTTAAACTACTTTTATTTCAATGTGTAATATTCGCGTAAACCTAAGAAATCATCATCAAATATACTACATACACACACTCACGCCTGTTCTCCCCGAAGGGGTAGGTAGATGTGTAAACAGTACACCAACATTTCGAAAAGCTTATTTCTGTCCCATGATGTGATAGGGTGTGAACCTATCGCCATACCGGGCACAATTTTATAGCACAATATTTTTAATTGTCTATTGGCTAGTAGATGTACTTCAGTATTATCTTCGTATTCCATGATAACAATCTCGTAGATATTAACGCCTTTATTACTTGTCCACTAAGTGCCAAATTAAATTGAATTAAACTTTTACCAAAACCTTAAATATAGAATGAAAATAAAACACCTAACTGTAGCCTCAGGTATTAAAAACTCATTGAAATCAAAATTAATTTCCTACCACACTTTTTCTCTTATTGAAGAAATAATTCCAAAAAATATATTTAGCATCAGCAAGTTTCTACTTTAATTAGCAAGGGAGAACTTTTGCTTTCTAGGTAAGCACTGTACCAACGTGTTTAGCCGATAAGCAAAGTTTTAAGTAAGCTCTTTGAGGAGTTAACTCAATCCAATCTGTAATCGATTCGTTTTCGTATTACACCTGTCCAAACTAGATGCCTCGGTCGCGCAGTTGTATGCATGTGCCCGGTATGACTGTTGTGCTCTCTCGGGTTCGATCCCCGGGTCGGGTAAGAGTGATATTGGGTTTTTCTATTTCGAAATGCTTAGTTCAACTAACCTGTAAGGGCGGCCCTAGCACATCATATATATATATATATATATACATACGCACTTATGCCTGTAATCGAATGGGTAGACAGACGTGTAACCAGTACACCCACATTTCGCCGAGCTTATTTCCGTCCCATGACGTGATAGGCTCGCCCCCTATCACATGTATGTATGTACCTGTCCAAAGTAGTGAGATTCTTTGTTATTCTACCACGGCAAAGTGACTACTAGTACAAATATAATGTCTACATGCAAGACACATTGCGACTCTCGATGGTCAGTAGAATTGTGCCGGTCTGACATCACTGGATCTACACTGGTTGACTCTGGAACGTTTTTTGTTATTAGCTTGAGTGGCGGAACGAGCAGGTCGCTTGCCTGATGGTAAGCGCCATGCCCGCAATGCATTGTATGCTTTGTATGCCATGTAATGCTTTGTAATTCAAGTTCTGTGTGGTGTTGTTTCTGTTCATGGGCAGGCGTGACGCTTAACATCAGGCGAGCGACCTGCTCGGCTCGTCATTTAGGCAAATAAACTTTTTTTTATCATAGGCCGGCAAACGAGCAAGTGGGTCACCTGATGGTAAGTGATCTCCAACGCCCATATACACCCACTATACCAGAAGAATGATGGGTGCGTTTCCGACCTTAAAGGAAAGGGAGAATTAAGGGATTGGGAAAGGGAAGGGGATTTAGGCCTCCGGATATCTCACTTACCGTACGAAACGCAGCAGCAAGATGCTACTTTACGCCGGTTTTCTGTGAGACAGTGGTAATGACTCGGACGAGCCGGCCCATACATGCTGTAGACAAGTGTCATACAGACACATACCAGATAAACTCACACTTCAGCAGATGTCTACTATCTACTTTTATAAATAGCTGTCTTAAACGTTAGTTGGCAATAAAATCTATCTAGAACACTGTGGAATAGGCCCTGAATATCATGAATTCATACGATTATGTTGCATATTGTACTTTAAGTTTGCTTCGCTTGATTATTTAGGTTTCGAATCAAAATATACTGTTTAAGTGAAACCACAATATCAAGAAGAAAACCTTTAATAATAAAGAACTTAATGTCTCCAATTTCAAATTAACAATATATTAGCAAACCAACCCACAGTGGCACTTGGCTCCAACCCAAACTTAGTAGACCGTTACTTATTAGTCGCAAGTGTACATTGCATGGCTTGCAACTTGCTAACAAACCATAAAGGTTCGGATCTCAATTACCAGTTGGGACTTAGCGGTAGGCTATAAAATAACAAGGCGAGCTGAGCCTGGACTATCAAACGTTTTTTTTTTTTAGTGTTAATATTGAGACGAGCAGGTCGCTCACCTGATGGTAAACGTCTGTCCATAAACAGATTCAACACAAATGTGAAAGTTAGGATGTTTGTAAATTTGGAAGTTTTTAGTAAATCACGCTTTCAAGGTTGAACGAGTTTAGATGAAATTTTATGCACATATAGACCATGTCAATCCAGACTCCGGGCTGATACTGAGCATTTCGTAATAGAAAAACCCAATACCACTTTACCTGACCGGGGGATCGAACCCGAGACGTACCGAGCGTACGCATTACAACTGCGCCACCGAGGCAGTCATTTATAGCAGTCCGTTGATAATTTCTTTTCACGGCAAAGCTGATGTTATGTACAATGCAGTCCAAATATAATGTCAACCGTCAAGAGATATTGAGTTCCGCGACGAAATTACTATGCCGGTCAGAATTTACTGGATATACACTGGCTGATTCTGGAACGCGACTCGTCTGAAAGAGCCAATATGGCGGATTAAATAACATGGGTATTCCAAGTGTAAATACACAAAGTAAGGGGCTGTCAGCGAGCAAGGAAAACCTTTAAATGTATTGTATGCTTCTGTTCACACAGTCACTCCAAACGTCATATCAAAGGATGTTTTCCTTTTTGTCGAAGTAAAATCCAGACAACATTATTTTTTTATATAGTGAAGGTCGGCAATTGAGCCACTTGGTATGAAAGTGAACAACACGCTGCTACTTCACGTCGGTGTTCTGTTAGACATTGGTAACAACCTAGGCGAGGCAGCCCATTCATGGTGTAGACGAAACTGTCTATATACTCTACTGGTGCTCCACATTATATTTCGACTGCACCTAACATCAAGTCCATTGGAGATACTTTGGTGTGCAAGGAAAAAAGAAAGTGCTAATTATACCGAAATTATTTTATTTCGAACAAAATATTCCGTATTTATTCTTGTCACGTTTTGGTTTCGATGAAGTTCTAAGGTGATTCAAAGTAGTTATTTGGAGCTGTAAAGATGACCCTTGAGAAAAGTTACCTGTAACTTGGGTCCGCAAGGGACGCCAACATAAGAAATAAAAGGACGCCTACAGGCTCCTATAGTGATACTATTTATTTATTTTTTAAAATATAACATGATATATTGGTAAAATATTTTTGACATAGATTTAATTATATTTTAATTATTGAAGCTAATGAAAACGCACCTGTTAAGCGAACATTGGTCGGTATTTACCGATTATATCAATTTCATGATGATTATATTAAGCCGAAACTTTTGTAGTAAGAATTATTTTCCATTTTATTAGCAGCGGAACCCTATTAATAAGCCTCACTCTAATCTTAATTTTTTTATAGGATAAGCCACGAGTAAGTGGGTCGTCTGATGGTAAGTGATCTCCACCTGCCTACAATATAATACCAGAAGGACTATGGGTGCGTTGCCGACGATAATTAAAGGATTGAGAAAGGTAATTGGGTCTCCGGATATCTCACTCACCGTACAAAAACGCAGTACAGGACGGGTACGGAACCAGTGTAAGTGAGGCCGACTCGCACTGTCGACCCTCTGGTATTGTAGGTGTCCGTGGCGACGGTGATCACTTAGGATCAGGCTTTATCTCTTGCTTGTTTGATCCCTCTTTCATAAAAAACCTAACTGGTTTCCTTGATTCCATAGTTTACTCTTGCGGTTCAATAGATCCCTCGAAAAAGCGTATGCACTTACTAGTATCCCGGCAGGTGTCAGACTCTCATTTCATTTTGATTCTCATTTAACCCGCACATGGCTTCTTATTAAAACATCCATTAGTTAAATAACAACGTGTAGGTAAAGCCACGGCCGCTTAAAGTGATGGCCCCCTAATATGATTTTGTCCGTAACATAGCAATTTGTCTATACGGTAATCGACTCAAGCCAGGCTGTCAATATTTCCAGTTTAGGTTGGAGAGTAAACGGAAATTGTAACACTGAATCTCTATTAATTTTTTCAGGTAATAACACAGTATCTTTAAAGACAATAACGAAGTTAATGTTATGGCAAAATAAAATCTTTTTCACAAAAATAAATCCAATAATTTTGAGTTGGTGGTACTAATGTAGTTTAAATAGTAAATAAACCGCCTCAAAGAAATAAAGAATCTCAATTCGTCAGTATATATATTTTTTTATACGTTCACGCATAAATATGGACCAATTTGGATGGTTCTTTTTGTATTCGATAGTCTGTTCCGTTGGTGCCAGATGGTCCCATTTATCATCAGTACATAAAGGTGTTTTAGTCTTTCATTTCAGTCAACAATTTCAGTTGACTGGCAGCTGCACCAGCAAAGATACTTCTAGAAATTATTATTTTTGACTTTATAGTCTTATTTTATGAAGTCAATTTGTATATAATGCAAAATAAAGAACAAATATGGCGAGTAGTATATTTATTCCATGCTAATAAAATATCTACCAAATGACCCTGGACGAAGGTAATCGAAAACGCCTGACGCGGACACCCTAATATAGAATCTGCAGTGTTTAATGATAGTGGAAACGAGTTCCAGCCGGGAAACAACTTTTAATTTGATTAGTTCCTTCCATAAGCTGTAACAAGAGATAGTTACAAAGTTTTTCTAGTTACAACTACGTACCTTATGTTAACAAGTTAACTTATTAATTGTGTTCTACGTTTCATAATTCGTGTACGATGTGTAATTTTATTACATGAGTTGACTTAGTTTTTTTTGTGTAATTTATTTTCGACAAAAGTAAAGAAAATACTCATACAGTTTTCGGATTTGAAATCTACGTATGGATATGCATGTGTTAAAGCCGGTTTTATGGAACATAATATCGTAAGAAGAGCGGTAAGTTTTGGTATGCATTGTTAGTACAAACTGGTGCAATTACATCGCACGTGCCAGTCTTTTATAATAGCACAAAACTGTGCACGAACTTATGCTCACACTGAATATGCACTTATAAGAACATAGGTACTTTTTTAACGAGTTTTTGAATGCTGTATTATAAAAGGTAAATGTGGTTTTATATACATGTAATAAGGAATTTAAATTGAATGTTTTATTACATTATAATTTTATTCTATGATATTTGAATATATATATTTTTATAGTATAGGCTACATGTCCAGAATAGGATCATGGACGCGTTGCGGACATTAAAGCAAAGGGATAATTAAGGGATAAAGATAAGGGAGGCGGATTTAGGTCTCTGCTTAAGTCACTCAACTTACAAAACGCAGCAGCAAGCCGCTACTTTACATCGGTTTTCTATGAGACAGTAGTAACGACCCATTGAAATAAAACTAATTTATACGGATTTTATCGCGGTTTGATTTTTATTATTTCGTGATTCGGGAGAGTCTCTCCCGTGACCACGAAGGCTGAAAAGCTTTCGAAACGTCGGGACTAAAATAAGAATTAAACCGCGACAAATCCGTATAAACTAGTTTTATTTCAATGTGTAATATTCGCGTAAACCTAAGTAAAGACTCAGTTACTTTCTATGGAAAGGCAAAATAGTGTTCATATGCATGATACAATGCACGCTTTGTCAGCACAAAACAAAGTATTCGTTTTAACAAAACGTAACAAAATGTACTTTTAATAGTTTGAACATGCACTTATTTATTTAAGTCTCTTATGGATTGCTTAATGAAATGCCATTTTTTATGAACTTGCTGACTACGTAAAATGGGTGCTGAAAATTTCCCTCTACGATAGATAATACAAGCATATTACCTTACCTTGAAAAAAATGTCGTGGGAAAACTCCGCCTCACGTTGATATAATTTATAAAAATAAAAAATAAAATAATACACCCAACAGTCACACACATAGTCCTGACCCCACACTAGGTAAACCTGTGTCGCGGGTATCAAGAACTACGAGGGACTTGCCACAACACCCAGACCCGAGACCAATATTTGTTCACACAAACATTTGTCTCGGTGTGGGAATCGAACCCACAGCCTCTCGCTTCGCAGCCGACTATTCGCCCGCTGCGCCACGGGGCTGTGTATTTATTTACGTGTGTAATTTGTGTCAGACACAATTTGGCACCTGTCATATTCTAGAAACGAAGTACAGCCAAAACAGCTTGTTTCGACAAATGTTGACCTTTAAATGGTACGGAATACGAATGAATATAAATATTTTTGCGCACAACTGTTGCCAATTAGTTAAAAATGGTTAAAATATTCTAACTAAGCCCAATTGACGTTATTTCAACAAACAATATGAAAATCAAGTGTCGCAAAATTGAAGTTCATTAATTCATTCGTCAAAGTCCAGTTTTAATTTATGTTGGACTAGTTAGCAGGTAAACAGCGCGTATTTATCGTTTGCGAACATGGATTTAGGAAGATGCTACTAAAAAGTAAATTTAACACTGAATAATTTATATTTTATATTAGATAAGCTTGTTTATGATTCAACAAAACATAATGTATTTGTGTAATAAATTAATTAAGTAACTTAAATGATTTCAATGAATTATGGCATTAGCTACAAAATAAACGAAGGTCAAATATAATGAAGAAGATGTGACGATTAGCATGGGCTTAACGATGTAGTAGCAGCCTACTGTTGCGTTACCTATGGTGAGTGAGATATCCGAAAGACCAAATCCCTCTCCCTTTCTTACTCTTTATCCCTTTCCTTTAAGGTCGGCAACGCGTCCATGATTCTTGGATGGATAGTTACTTACCATCAGGTGATCCACTTGCACTTTAAAAAGATTTCATTCAATTCTGTATTTAATATTAGTCTCGTCACTAGCTGTAAACACTACTTACTAGTAATTTCTGGATAGCGTTTTGGATAGTATATTTAACCATTTCATTATGTTTTAGTAGGTTTATTGTGTATAATGTACAACTTTTGTCATCTTGAATAAATAAAAAAAGAGGTCAAACTTATAACATCCCTCTTTTTTATTGGGGGTTAAAAACGAAGATCGCCGAAGCGGATGAATTCAATCGTAGCAATGTACGTTACGTGGTCATCTGGCCGGATGAGTGCAAGCTGACGGAGTTTTCAAGGCACGCCACCGGGGAACGAATCAGGCCACCGCGTGTGACACTTGACGACTTTTCAATTTGCAAATGTGCACTCTTACAGCTTTTAGTAGCTTTTACTTCAAAGTGCAATCACTTTGAAACTCTTTAAAATATTGAGATGGGTAAAGTGCTGCAAAAGACGCCTAGTGTTGCGTAAGTTTGCTGGACGTGAGGATGAAAACAAATTCAACGAATTGAGAATCTCCTCCTTTTAAAGTCGGTTAAAAATGAAATATAATACATACGCACTCACGCCTGTAATACCTAAAGGGGTAGGCAAAGGTGTAACCAGTACACACAGTTCTCCGATCGTATCTTCGTCCCATGATGTGATAGGGGGCGAGCCTATCGCCATATCGGGCACAATTCTAGACTTCGGGCTGATATTGAGCATATCATAATAGAAAAACCCAATATCATTGTTACCCGACCTGGGAATCGAACCCGAGACCTAAGCATCAGCCTCAGTCGTAATTTGTACGCATTACAACTGCGCCACCAAGGCAGTCATATATATATGGAGGCTGAAATATAATAGGGGTGAAAAATAGACTCAATTTTTATATTATATTTAATGATAAGGATATTGATTCCTGAAAATGGTTTCGGATGTGAGCAATCTCAATTACATACACCGGCATTACTCACACCGGACGACGACAAACGAGTTTAGTAACTAACTGATGGTCCCTTTTCACATTGGTCTATGTTCGGCGAATATACGCACACACGATTGTTTGGCATGTTTGTATATATTCGGCCAAGTTCGCCTCTAGGTGACAACGTTCGGCAAGTTGTCAAGTTTTCGGGCACACATCAAAAGAGTTCGTACGGTTGTTCGTGCACGAATTCAATCTACCCGCCAATTTATTAGTGCTGAAATTATCAAGAAATAAGGATGTGATTTTGATGTGACAATAGCTGTTATCTTATTTCAATGAGCTTGATGGACGAACGCCGAGACTTATACGCACAAATGTATGGATAGCTGCGCAGTGATTGTGTCTACGACGAACGTATATTGCGCCATAGAGACGAATGTGAAGAGAGGCCATTACCGCGTAATGTGCCTTAGATTCAATTGGCTAAGGTGCATAAGCCTCTGTTAGTGATTTTAAAATTCTGTACCTTTATAGAACTTTGATATTATGTATAATAAAATTGATCTAATTATCCCAGCATACAGCTCAATTCCATTCACAAACATTTGCACAATAGCGATTAGAAATTCAATATTGCAATATGAAGAATAAATTTTATAGATAATTTTCCCAAACTAACGAAATGGTATGAAGTAAAAGTTTTGATTCAGTAATAGCAGATTAAATGCCAGCAAAAGAAGCAGTTCATAACGAAGCGGAAAGCTCGCAGTACGGTTATTAACGGTTCATTTTGAAGCAATCTGAAATACTTCGTTGTTTTTTAATGCTTTGTTGGAAGTGGCGTCCGTTCAGAGCCAACAAATACTCGAGTTTCATCAATTTTTAATGTGCATCTTTTATCTACATTTTAATGAAAATTTCTGGACATTAAAAATAATTACCTATTATTAGTTTGAACCACGTGTTTCTACATGGTCCATGATTCTTCTGGTTTCGTGAGTGTTTATGTGCGGTGAAGATCACTTACCATCAGGAACTACTTATTCGTTTTCTGGCAGCTGCTAAAACATTTACATTTACATTACAAACTGTATTTTCGCGTATTGATATTTTCTTTAAAGCATAACTACGAAATACAGGTTAATACGTGAAACGGCTTGGACAAGTTCCAAAAGTGGTCATACAAGTCGTTCGGCGGCAATTTTGGTGTGCATCGTACTAACAATCAAATGGAGGCACTTTGCCATACATTTTAAAACATTTTTGTAAATTTCTCATCATCGACACGTTTGGTTTATAAAGGATTTTTGGGACATCCAATGCTATGTAATGTATATTTATATTTACTGCATGAAGATAACAAAGAAGTATATTATGTGAGGACTGATGTATTTTTTCCACTAGATCATCCCCGATCTAGGGTCGGAATAACTCTAGCTCTAAAGGCTCTTTTTGAGGTACGCTACCAAGCCAGGAGAACGAGACACACTTTTACTTTATATGTAACTAGCTTTTGCTCACGGCTCCGCCCGCGTGATGGGCCTTTTCCAGGATAAAAACCTAAACCTAATCCAGGTCATGGTGTTGCTGTGTGCCAAATTTCACCCAAAACCATTCACCTGTTAAGGCGTGATTAACTATTAAACATCCCAGTTCACAAACTCACAAACATCCAAACTTTCACATTTATAATAGGTTGTAAAGATAGGTTTTGAGGTTTAGTCAGCTTTAGTTTTGAGTCAGCAGTGCGCGACGCGCTATGGTTTCCATACAATTTTATACAAAGCGGATATATCACTATTGACAGATCAGCGTCACGTTTGCGTGTCTAGGTCAAATACCTCTCAAAACGCAGGAACTACAATCTGAGGCGGGCCACAAAGGCAGAGCGTAGGGGTGGTACCGGCAGCAATCCAGGTATACCAGGATCCCCCGGAACCACCCACCTAGCGCCAAAGAAGGCCACCGCGGGGTTTTGTCGGTATACTGGCGTAGGATTTGGTTAGGGTCCCGGTCTAGCAGACCCGGTCGACATAACCATCCCTCCACCTCCGGGATGGGAGGGTATCCGTAAGATGGATTTCCCCCGTGGCAAAAAAAGGGACTACAACCTATTGCCGACTCAATTACAAGCTCTGATGTAAACATCAATTCAATACGAATAATTCCATGTAATTATCTGCGATTGACAATGAAGCTGGAATCTTTGGAGTTATTTGATTGGTATGATGGAACGGTAACTTGAAAGTAATTAAATTGTCCATAGCCTTATTCAAGACATAGATTGGTACAGAGTAACATCTGTATCTATTGAGTGTGTTAATTAGCTTTGTTGATTTATGAGATGACTGATAGTTTCAATTGTGTGCTAATTAGCGATAAGCAATTACATTTGCTACATACATTATAGCTTCGCGTAATTGGCGTATATAATATGGTTACATAACCCGTGTACCAAAAGCATGCGGATAATTAAATGCACGAATATACGTGTCGTATTGTGAAATTATGCTGGGATATAATTAGTTCTATGATTTCATGATGTTACTGGATAGGATAATAATTGCCAATTATATGTAAATACTGGAAATGTCGAAATCTAGACAACATTACTATTGTAGGTATAATATAGCGTCCACCGGCAAAGGAGCAATTGGGTTACCTGATGGTAAGTGATCTACACCGCCCATGTACTCCATCAAAATTAGAAGAATCATGGGCGCGTTGCTGACCTTAAAGGAAAAGGGTAGTTAAGAGATAGAGAAGAGGAGGATGATTTGGGCCTCCGGATATCTCACGCACCGTACGAAACGCAGCAGCTAGTCTTTACTTCAAATTGCTTTTCTGTGAGATAGTGGTAACGACCCGGTCGAGCCGGCCCATTCGTGCTGTAGACAATCTGTCTACAGCGTGCCTTTACCACTCAGAAAATTAAAACAAATATAAATTATATATAACATTTCCACAACGTAGATACCTACAACAGTAATGTGATATTTCCGCTTGTAAAATTTGTTAAAAGTAAATTCGTCTGAAAGTATACCAGGAATTCTAATTTGCTCTATTTTATGTCGGCACGACTGAGTCCTTATCTCCTCCATAAAATATGCACAAAACATCGCCTTCGTAAAATTACCAGTGACAAAATTTCGTCCTCTTAAAAGGAGGAAAACTGCACTAAAGCCCTTGAATCCTCGACATTAGCCAACGTAATCCATTCAATTTTATTTCACTCAGATCCAAAGGTGGTTTTATCTTAAGCGTCGTATCATCAGACGGGGCATGATTTGTGGACATTTTCGCCATGTTTAACCTAGTTTTGCGTACGCATAACCCGCGACATTAAGTTACGTGGTTACGCACCATTAGTGAATATTTAGCAGATTCACCCCATCTCAATTCCGTGGACTATTAAACTTGAAATTTCATTATAAGAATGGTTCCTTGAATAAGCGACGAAAGTCTCGTGAGGGGCGTCTGACTTAAAGGCCTGTTTTAAGGTGCGCGACCGAGACAAGAGACAGCGTTGCGGGACGACAGCGGCACGTCCCCTTCATATGAAAACTTATAAGTATAGGTGGACCAACCTAATTGTGAAATTGCAGAAAATGAAACTACAAACAGTGTTCCCAACTTAGTGGAATTATCCCTAGAATTTGCTATCTAGTTAACTACTAAGCTAGTGGAAAAGAATGTGTTCATCCACTAAACAAATAAATTACCATATCTAGGTTTTCGCATAATGGGTTTACAATTTCACCGTTCCTAAACAATTTTAAGAAATGACGATGCTGACGTTGATAGTATATATTTTTTGGTATCCTGAAAATCACTTTGATAATTTCTGGAACTTGGCTGAAAATAAACGAATTATCTACTGTGAAATATATGTGTGTGTTTAACTGCTGAAATATACCTCATAATGAATGATTATTCGTAAATACTGTAACGAACAGAGCGACGCTCTTCAATTCACAGTTAGGTTGGTACATTTATACGTGTTGAGGTTTGGTATCGCGGCAGGAGAGCGCGACATGTGACCTGAGTTAGGAGATAGCTCTATACGTTCACTTTGTATTAAATTGAATGGAAACGATCACTCCTCTCTCGGTTGCATACCCAAAGCGGACGTGTTGCTGTCCTCACGTGTCGTGGTCTTATGTCTCGGTCGCGTACCTCAAAACGTACCTTGACGGCTGCCTTTGATTAAAGATTACATAGGTAGACGCGAATGACGTTAAATTTAATTTGCTCTCACGAAGATTATACGGCATAAGCCAGTTCTCGTTCAACTTGATTACTTATTTAGACTGTAATGAAATTTGTAGAGAATTGTACTGAATATCAGCCGGTATGTTGTTTTATTGCAGGCTTTCAGAGTTATGGTAGGCATTTCCTTCAGTAATACGTATTGCTTAACCTGTAGCGAACTGAATATCGCTCAGTACTTTAAGTAGGTGACCTTGAGGCCAGAGGCACGTGTTCGAATTATTTTTTATATCATCAAAGTGGCTATTGAAAAACGGTTATGCCTATTGATGTTTTTGCCTTTTTCTTCTTGCCAGACTTAGGGAGGAGTGGAACGGCCTATCAAAACAGAGAACGGGAGTTCACTCTTAGATTCTGAGTACACGCAGATGCGTGAAAACTCAGATGAGTTTTCGAAGTTACAATGTGTGTATTCATTGTTAATTTTCGTCCATTTTGGCGGGATGGAAGACATCATACGGAAACCTGCATACTAGAGATTCTCGAGTGAAATTTTGAAAGTATGTAAAGTCTACCAACCCGTATTACGCTAGCAAGGTAGAACAACGCCTAACCCCTCTCTTTTATAGAGTAAGACCGTGACCAAGAGTGTGGCAATATAATGCAGAGCTGTTATAAATATTATCAGTACCTTCAAGATCTTAGGCCATTAACGAACTACTACACATTTAGAAATTACGCAGGATCGTTTATAAACCATGTGACCGCAGATTCTGTTATATCTTATTAAAATTAGTAGACAGCCACCGACTCCCTTAACGATCATTAATTGTATTTAGCCATAAACCTGATTAAGAAACGTCAAATCTTATGGACATTTGATATAAGTAAATAAGTTTAGTGGTAAATCTCGATTTAGGATCGTTGTGCAAGCCGGCCTACATATGTTTAAGAATTGTCAAATCATATGAAAATATGACATTAGTTTATGTTTATCGCCTAACTCAATTAAGATTCAAAACGGCCTTAGTTGCTCGGTCAATATGTCAAATATTTAATGATTTTTTTACAGCCGAGACCGGTATACGAGCAAGTAACATCTTAAATGACCTCAAACGCCCATGAACACTCACGATACTAAATGGATGCATAGCCGACCTTAAAAGAAAGTAAGAGGAGATGAAAGAGGAGTGGGATTTAGATCTCTGGCAATCTCACTTACCAAACGTAACAGCAAGCTGCTAATCCATGTTGGTTTTCTGTGAGACAGTGGTACTGACCCGGTTGATACGACCATTCATGGTGTATTCTACAGTTGTACCGTGGCTGTTAACAACATTAAAGTTAATTATTCAAAACCATAATATATTCACTAGTTAATAGGAGAAAAGCAAACTGTCTGCGTTACCTATTATGAAAATATATATACGCACTCACGCCTGTAATCCCCGAAGGGATAGGCAGAGGTGTAACCAGTACACCCACATTTCGCTGGGCGTATCTACGTCCCACGATGTGATAGGGGGCGAGCCTATCGCCATACCGGGCACAAATTCCAGATTCCGGGCTGATACTGAGCATTTCGTAATAGAAAAACCCAATACTACTTTACCCGACCCGGGGATCGAACCCGAGATCTCAGCGTTAGCCTCAATCGTAACGCGTACGCACTACAACTGCGCCACCGAGGCAGTCTATGAAAATATGCATAACATATTAGAGGAGGGTCTAGTCACACAATGTAGGTAATAAGACTTCATTATTCTGTATGTACTTAGGACTGTGTTATTAATAGTTTTACGCCCAAGTTTAAGACAATTTGCTTTAAGTATTACCAAACAACATTTAACTTGTCTGTGAAAGCAAAACTGTGAAGTAATATTTTGGTCGCTAACACAATATAAATACGCACTCACGCCTGTAATCCCCGAAGGGGTAGGCAGAAGTGTAACCAGTACACCCACATTTCGCCGAGCGTATCTCCGCCCCACGATGTGATAGGGGGCGAGCCTATCGCCATACCGGGCACAAATTCCAGACTCCGGGCTGATACTGAGCATTTCATAATAGAAAAACCTATTACCACTTTACCCGACCCGGGGATCGAACCCGAGACCTCAGCGTTAGCCTCAACCATAACGCGTACGCATTACAACTGCGCCACCGAGGCAGTCAATAATACAATAATATATAGGCTAATACAATATGTCTGGTTTAATCAATATTAATGTTGACAGCCTCCGTGGCGTAGTGGGCGAGTAGTACCCTGTGAAGCGAGAGGCTGCGGGTTCGAATCCCGCACGGAGACAAATGTTTGTGTGATCCACAAATATATGTTTTGGATCTGGGTGTTTTCTCCCCACAGGCCGGTCGTAAAAACTATAAGCCAAATCTTTCTGTAACATGTGTTAAAAAGCATGTTGCACCGATCTCACTGCGAGTATAAGGGTAGGTGAGAAGAATCAATATTAATATTAACAAAGAAAATTGATGAGCAGATGCTTAGCTAGAACGAAAACTTTCCTAAAACGAAAACAGTGTTCCAATTATTATTATTGAAAGACATTTCCAGATTGATTGACTTACCTCCCGTACGCGACGGATATAAATGAAATCATGAGTTTGTAATATCATAAGATTTATGAATAAATTGGTTTATTTGAATAGATGAAAACGGTAGGAGGACGTGTGATAAATACTTATGCGGTTACTGCAGTCAAAAAAAATATGTTAGCTGGCGTTGACCCAAAGGGAGCGAGGGTCCGCCTAGTCGCTATTCTGGTTTTAAAAAAAGAACTTGATATATTCAGTGCCATCTAGTAACTAACTACATACATACGCACTCACGCCTGTAATCCCCGAAAGGGTAGGCAGAGGTGTAACCAGTACACCCACATTTCGCCGAGCGTATTTCCGTCCCTTATGTGATAGGGGGCGAGCCTATCGCCATACCGGGCACAAATTCCAGACTCCGGGCTGATACTGAGCATTTCATAATAGAAAAACCCAATACCACTTTACCCGACCCGGGGATCGAACCCGAGACGTAACGTCAGCCTCAGTCGTAACGCGTACGCATTACAACTGCACCATCGAGGCAGTCACATAACTAGCTACAGTTCACAGATATTCAACCAGATATTTAATTGTATCTGAGTGTGGACTACTGGTAAATGGAAAAAAAAACTTTTACATCCGAAGTAATACTGAATGATGAGTAGGTACTTTTTTAAAGTTGGGATATCCATGGGTACCACCCACCGCGTGACTATAGCCGGAGTGTCGGGACTGCCACGGACTAAAACCGGCGTTCTTCCGCATTCGTTGATTTGGTCGGGGTTGCGGGTACATTTATGTAGGTACTCTGCCGCGGCTCTCACTTGATGGCGCCAGCCTTTGTAGAGGGCCTCTCAGGTCCGGGGATGATGGTGGAATTCACCCCACTGTTTACAAGGGAGGTAAACGCCGCGCGTGGTACCTTGAGGCCTCATCTGTCGGACGACGGACTTGCACGTGTCCACCACCCAGGCCTATATTTGAGGTCGTAGACGAGTGCCTCCCGTAGTCGCCAAAATAGAAGTTCTTATCAGAATTAAGATTTTTTGCGAGTAATTCGATACTCGTCATATTATGTGACTGCCTTGGTGGCGCAGTTGTAATGCGAATGCGTAACGACTGAGGCTGACGCTGTGGTCTTGGGTTCCGGGTCGGGTAAAAGTAATATTGGGTTTTTCTATCACGAAATGCTCAATACCAGCCCGGGTCAGGAATTGTGTCCGATATTGCGATATGCTCGCCCGCTATCACATCATGGGATGGAGATACGCTCGGCGAAATGCGAGGAGTACTTAAATAATATTTTATTTTTATATGTATAAGTTACAGTATCGGCACGTAACGCTACAAAAACTTTCATCAGCAATACCCACACATAAAATTGATATGACGAAGCACATTGCGGGAATGGGTGCGCAATTCATCAGATTTGTAAAAAGCCTGCGCCCGTTAGGGCACGGGTCTGCCGTCTGTACCCATTAGGTACGTTGTACTCACACGTGTTACTGCTACTATCAATAAAACCCAACATAGTGAAATAAATCGCTGGTATGACGCACTATTCACTATCAATGTTTTGCCTATTTTTGGCGCAACCATAAAATATAGGTTGAAACATAAAGGTTCATGAAATAATTCGCTTTTCGCTTTGCAAACAATAACTTTTTGCGGAGGTTAGCGTTCGTTAAAAATACTGTATTAATTTGTATGTATTATACCATGTTGGCATTTATTTCGTTGGAATAGCTTGTTTAATTTTTTTAACGCTTTTATATTTTTTGGTTAGTAGTAAAAATTTAAGTATATGATGCCTAAATATTTCACAGGATTTACTAGGTCGTAATTTTCTTGTATACAACTGTTATATTTATTTTGATATTTCCTTATTTTGAGAAAGTCAATGAGTAATGATCATTGTGTTTGTATTAATGTTGACATCCGGCTATTATAATAAAGAGAAAGTGTATTGATAATCTAAAATAGGCAAATGTGGAAGTAAATTAAAAATAAACAAAAAGTGTATTGACTATTTAATATAAAACAGGAAGTATCAATTATTATAATTTGTAGAGTTCCGGCGAGAGTTCAGTTTTTTTCCGGTTAACAATGGTCGGACGTGAACAACGGAGTGGCTGTAATATTTTTTATAAGTAATGAATATAATATAAATGTACGAAGAATATCATTGCCTAGTAATTTCGTAGTCCCCTACTTCTGAGTATCTAACAGTTCAGAAGTGGGATGTTAAAAGGCATTCCTCCCACGTCTACGAGTAACGACAAGGTATAATTATTAATTACATCAATGTTATGGTGAGTTCTGATATTATTAATTTATTGTAACGATGTTTTTAATTGCAATGCCTTCTCTATACGGATGGACCATCCCGATGATTCACTATGATGACAATCAGAAAGAGGTCGTAATGGCGTCTATAGGCATAACCTCCCTATAGTAAAATTGTTCTGTGGGCATAACGCGCATGGGATAGCTTCGATGGAGGGTGTCCAAGGATCGTAGACCACTTTGGGCTACGCGTCAACTCACTGATTGTTTGATAGTATCCACGATTAAAATTAAGCTTCGCCATCTTGTACAATGTACTTATATGCGTCGCAAACACCATTCATCAATTGTTGCGACTATTGATATGTCATCGTATAGCACTATGCTATAGTCTAACCGTATATTATTACGGTGTAGAGATGGTGTAACAACTGAATGGTGAAATTTTCAACATTGTTGAGATCATAATACTTAATTAAGTAAAATATAAATACCTACGTATGATTGGAACTAATGCAGTACCTACGACAAGTTTCAGACCAATCGATCATGCCGAATGATGAGGTTATCGAAAGCCAAGACCAGTCCACGGGGCGATCTCCGTCTCCGGTGGCTGAGCAGCGCAGTCGTTCGAGGTCTAAGACGACCTCCGACAAGTATCGAGAGCGCAGCAGCCGTTCGGGTACTATGCGGCGTGGGCGAAGGCGTCGCAGCGTATCTACGTTCGGACATCGAGGGCGTCCTGATCCACCAGGCCCCAGACGCAGACTGACTCGCCGCCGATGTAAGACAAGTCACGCATCAAGGGATAGTTATACATAGTCAAGTGAAAATTCTTCTAGAGATAGCTCATTAGATACTAGAAATTCTAGGATAAGCAAACACTTACCTTGTAAGAAGCTAACTTGTAAGACTAGTATAACTGATAGTAAGAAAGAAATTTTAACAGCGCATGAACTATTTAAATTGTTTGTGTCGTTGCCTGCATCTACATCATTTTTCTATGAATGCTTAATATAGTTTCTGAATGTGACGCGTCAAGTAGAGAGCAAATGGTAAATGTCTGGATTAACAAGGTTGAAGAGTGAGCAATACTCAACTTATACATTACGCATTACTTTAATTATCCAGAGGTGTGAAAGTATTGTATCAGGGATTGCCAACTGTTAATTTTACCTGGATTGGGTGGAAGAAGAATTTAGTTAAGACTTTACTTTCTGTTCAAAATTAAGCTCAATTGTTACATGAAATGTAACATATAAAAAAAAAAAGTAAAATATCATGAATTGCTTGAGACAGTAGGCTATTGATTGTGTAATTCACTGTATAGAAGTAGAGGTATACGTTTAGGAGCACAAGCTGCAAACTATTCACAACCAGAATAACTCTTAGCATATTTAAAATCTGTAAAGTCTGATGATACTAAGGTTAGGAAACCTTTCTTTAGAAAATGAATGCGACCTACAGAATGGTAAAAATAAGCACACAATACATCTAATACTATTACATATTTTAATTGTGGAGAAATTGGACATCCCAGTTTCAAAGGTAATATGCCGGTAGTCACATGTAGTGTATGTAAACGTCATCAGTCTATCTCATGTAAGCAATTACAAATCAATTCAAATAATATGAATTCTAAGAATTATATTATTGTAATATTATTTAACCAGGCAGTATTAGTAGTTAAATTAATTGGTCGCTTAGATAAAAAAGTATGTGTTACCTATAAAAATTTACAGCATACAGAAAACGTGTTATGTAGATTTTGGAAGTCAGTGTAGCTTGATAAGGAAAGATGATTTTGATGTATTAGGAATATTTTTTATAGACACATCACTGCCGGGTTTGGCAACTCTAATAAAACCTATAGGTAAAGCTAATGTCAGCTTGAAGCTTCAAAGTGTTACAGCAGAAACTGAAGTGCTTATTGTAGGAAAACAACTCACTTAACACTCAATGCTCCTGGGTCAAACTTTTACAGAGCAACAATGGGTGATTATAACAAAAACATATGGTCATTTATTTTTATACAAAGAGCCAATGCTTAATAAGTATAATAAAGTTAAATTCCTAGTTGACTGCAATATTAATATAGAACTTATGGCAGCTGTGCCGTGTTACAACTATTGAACAGGTAAAGTCTGAGTGAATGGCTCAGGTTAGATTCCTGTTCGAAAGACATTGAAGCCAGTGAAATTATTGAGCATTATTATTATTATTATTATTATTTTTTTTATCCTGGCTCGGCAAAGTGACTACGCTACACCTGATGGTAAGTATAGCGCAATCCATGAATACTGTCGACCAACGATAGACACTGAATCTATCGCAGATCGGCAGAATTATGCCGGCCTGCTTAGTTGCTTCTTCACACTCCGTTTAAAGGATCCCAAGTTATAGGAAGGAGGAAACACGTGCGCCGGCAAGCTATTCCACAGCTTTATGGTCCGACAGAAATACGATTTTGAGAACCTCTTGGTCCGAGCCGAGATGGAAGAGACCACGAAGCTATGGTTTCGCAAGCCAGCACGCGTGGTTCTGTCAAGGAAAGGTGAGGAAGGAATAAGGTCAAACAATTCTTCAGAGCATTCACCGTGATACAGACGATAAAAGACGGAAAGCGAGGCAATGTCCCTACGCAGCTGTAGCGGCTCTAAATTTTTTGTGACGTCTGCATCATTCACAATGCGGACAGCCCGTCGCTGCAATCCGTCCAAGGCATCGAGCAAGTACTTTGCGGAACCGTCCCATAGGTGCGAACAGTATTCTGCACCCGGCCGTGCCTGCGCTTTGTATAAGCGGTAAAGCTGGCCGGGTGCAAAAAACCTACGCACCTTGTTCAGGATTCCGACCCTGCGTGATGTGGCTGATATTACGCCCTCGATGTGGTTCCTTGGATTCAGATTGCAGCAAATATCCATGCCTAGGATACTTAGGCTATTCCGCATTGCGAGCGGGATACCCTGAAGATTGGGGAGGGGAGAGAACGGGGATTTTTGCACGTAAACGCGCACACCTGGGTTTTCTTGGCATTGAACTCAACCAGATTCTTGGTACCCCATTCCGAAATGAGATCCAAGGTCTGGTTAAGCTCAATGACAAGATTCTCTCGCTGCCTCTCAGTGACTTCCCGGCTACCAGGAGGCTTACTGCAGTAACGCCCATGCACAGTGCTGTCATCTGCATAGCAATGAATGTTACCAAGTGATAACATATCATTGATATGCAGAATAAACAAGGTGGGCGAAAGCACAGAGCCTTGTGGGACCCCGGCATTAACTGACTTGAGCTGCGAAGCGTGTCCTTCAACAGTGACACGCATTCTACGCTCATGCAGAAAGCCAGAGATCCACTTACACAGGTTGTCGGGAAGCCCATACGCCGGAAGCTTGGAGAGGAGGCCACGGTGCCAGACCCTATCAAAAGCCTTGGCAATGTCGAGACTTACGGCTAGAGCCTCGCCATGCCTGTCAGCCGCCTCCCCCCAGCAATGTAACAAGTACGCTAGAAGATCACCCGTTGATCGTTTAGACCGGAAGCCGTACTGCCGGTCATTGATCAGCGAGTGATCGTCCAGGTAGCGGACCAGCTGCGCGTTAATTATCCGCTCCATTACTTATTAGACTTAACATTTCTTTTAATAATAGTAGTAACCATTTATGCCCATATTATTATTATACAAAACAATACGTACAACATACTATTTCTAATTCCCACTGTACCAGTATGGTACATAGGGACAAAATCGAAACTTCGCGTGACGATGGAAATGTGCATAAGTACTCACATCTGCCACTCCACGCGACGTCAGGAAACCGCCTTGTTGGTTGCTGCACTCCGTCACTATATGTCAGGGCACTGCTCACAATTAGTCCACACGGTGTACAGATTTTGGGTGCTCAGGGAGCCCAACTTACATAGTTTTTCAATTAATTATAAAGCGCGCCGGGGATCGTGCCGCCATAGATGCATCGACGTCACAGATTCATTCGATGGACGGCGCGGGCGCGCGGCCTCCCATTGGTTATCGGGAATGGCCCGTTTAGTTGGCGGCAAATGTGTGCGAATTTGAATCGCCTTCGCTCTCACACACATACCACCATCACGCGAATTTAAGGATCGAATATTGTTATGTTACAGTGAATATTTAACGACGGTTACGAAACACCCACTAATGTGAACAAGCAACCAATGCTTAAAAAAATATTGTTTAAGCAGTCAGCAATATGTCTCAGAGGTACAAATGCAGAGCAGTACCAAGCAAGTATAAAATTTAGTACTAAGAAAATAATGAAACATATTTTTTTTTATAATTATTCGTCGTAAAACATAGTGATTCCTGGTAACACATACTATTACATAAAATAAAACTACCATCCGACGTCACGTCGAAATTTAGTCTGATTTCCTGATCCTAGGCTCTGAATAAACCAGATATTAATTTCACTACCGCCTAAATTAAAATTGGCTGAAAAACCTGTCAAAGTGGAATAAAATGACGTCTCTGAGGTTCTACTAATTAAAGTTGGTTTTGCTCTCAACTCCTTTAACTTTATTTGCGAGGTGACACAGCCAACTTGTGAAATAAATTAGTATGACTTTTGATATTGTGGTACAGATTAGAAAATATGTTTTTTATTTGAAGCCATGTGACTCTCAGGTGATAGTATAAAATTGTGGGAATAGACTTTTTTTTAAATACATCGTCAAATCTTTACCGCATAAGCAAAGAGGCGTAAGTCCTATTTGGATAACTACTATACGTGATGAATTATTAACTTAGTTGGAAGTAGACACTATTGCGCGCTTCGCGAAAACGAGCGGTTGTTTTTGAAGACTACTTTTGCTGGTGGGCTCATCCCCTATCACATCATGAGACGGAAATATGTAAGCTCGGCGAAATATAGGTGTACTGGTTAGATTACAGGCGTGAATGCATATGTATATATGTATTATTTATTAAGGTTTTCCAGCAGACTTAGCACTAACATTACAATGGTGCCTTACATTTGTATTTTGTATTATTATATGTACTGCATTACTAAAGCTTATAAAAGTAAGTGGTACGTAACCATAAGAAAAAATTCTATATCACGTATCTAAGTATTGTTAGGGAATACGCTTAGTGTATGTTTTTGTAAAATGCACAAACTTATGTCGTATAGTACTTATATAACGTGGAATTTGAACACAGAACCTGACGATTTCTCAGCCTAAGTACGCTGCCATCAATGAGGCGATCAAGCGGAGTTTCTAAATGACTATTACAATTTTTTAGGTTTTTGAAGGTAAAAGTTTGAATTTGTATATAGGACTTTGCAAATATTCAGCTCAAGAAACAGAAAATATTTCAAAGACATAACTGCCAACATTTTTGCATCGAAGAGTCTAAATTGCTGAATAATCGCTATTGTCTCGACGAGGTCATTTCTCGTTTTAGGGTTCCATAAACCTATATTGTTATACTAATGTGAAATATTTTCTTTTTCCAGTGCTAAAGCATCTCATCAACCTCACCGAGATATGTTCCGATTAAAATATATATTTTTTAATGTTTATTTTCGTCATTAGCTTTAGTACACCCTCTTAGTACCTAGGTACTATTATAAATGTGAAAGTTTAGTTAATTGTGAGTTTGTAAATTTGGATGTTTGTTAGTCAATTACACCTTAATGACTCAGCGGTTTTGGATGAAATTTGTATAAGAGGCCATATATGCGCGCAAAGCCGCGAGCAAAAGCTGTTAAGTAATAATAATTATTGTGTAGCATACTTTTTATATTTGACCAATATTTTGAGCTTTCAGATATGGGTGTCGACTGTTAATTTCTTCGAATAGACCCTTCAGCGAAACGATTCAAAGTCCACTATGCTAATAATAAAATCGTGTTTTTAACTTCTTTAAAATGAAAGCCTTTTAGTATAACTATTTACTTCCTTTTTTACTGTTGAATATACGAAACTTTGACGTTAAATGAAATATTTATACTTCAGTGGCTTTTCATTTTATTGCTTTTACGGCCAAATGAAAATGTGCGGAACATTTCAAAATAAACGGAGAGAGGGCAAAAAAAGGAGTAAAAATCAACAGTCGACGATATAAATCACGTCACTTACACAGTTTAAAAGCTTGGTTTGACTAATGACTCTCTGCGAGCGGCTTCAAATCATAATGCCAGCTATGATTGTCTTGCCCTTTGTTCATATATTTTAGTGTAGATGTCGTTTATTGACGTAAATGATTTATTTGTAGTGTGTATTACACAGTTTCTTTGACTATTGATGATAATATTAGAAGTAGTATTACATATTATATCGTTTTTAGTGTACCGTATCCAAAGGTTGCTAAAGTCGGTTCTGTGGATTGGGAGTTTTTGTAGAATTCTACCACGGTATACTCTGCCTGTCTTAAGAGGCGATTAAATAGGGTAGGGTCGCGACTACGCAGCGGGGGAAGCGCAGCGTTCGTGCATTGTACCTGATGTACATTCTACGGTGTGACCCCGAGATGGAGGGCAGTCCGAAATATCGTGTTGCCTATGATGTCTATTTTTCAATTGCATTGGTCGGCAAACGAGCAGATGGGTCACCTGATAGTAAGTGATCTCCACCATCCGTGTACGCCCACAATACCAGAAGAATCTTGGGTGATTTGCCGACCTTAAAGGAAAGGGATAAATTAAGGGATTGGGAAGGGAAGGTGAATTTTGGCCCTGGATATCTATATGCTGCTATTTTTCGTAGGTTTTCTGTGAGACAGTGGTAACGACTGTGGTAGAACTGTTCTGTCTACAGAACTGTTTACAGCTTGACTCTACCACTCACTAATGGCTCGTGGAAAGGCGTCCTTATTGTGAGAAGTTCTTAAGTCTCCTAAGAGACGAAGTAGCAGAAGCGGTTCCGGCAGCAATCCAGCAGAGCACACTCAGGTTCCCCCGTGACGGTCCTACTTGCGTCGAAGGAGGCCATCGCGGAGTTTTAGTCGGTATAACAGCATATGGATTTTTTTGGTTTGGGACCCGATGCAGTTCTCGTTCAGATAACTGGGCTGAAGGTTGGTGAGTCTGGCATAATCACAAAATAGACAAAGCGGTGATACCAACCCAGACGGCCTCTCAAATACGAGTAAAAATTTAAGGCGGGATTTTATGGAACCCTCGGTGCGCGAGTTTGACTCTCACTTGGCTGGTTTATTTTTTTAATTTATAACTTGAAATGCCTCCTTGTAGGTGATTCTGTATAGTCATAAAAAGTAACAATAATAATAAAAATGTATCAAAACAAATTCCTTAATTTCAAGCATTCTGAATACTAAATAAAGATCACTTTAGTACATTTCTCTTTGTAAGCGAAACGTGGCTAAATAAACCAAGGTCAAGAAAATCCGCCTGTGTTAAGCCGCATCGCGCGCCCTATAAGGTGGCATTATTGTGCAATTCAGCCTACAGAGGGTTTCCGGCAGACGTGGTGGGCGAGATAAAAACATAATTATGCAAATTGTGTACAAGTTACTTGTGTTCATGTTTTTCGGGATATTTGAGTGTGTTTATTTTTCTTGGTGAATTTGTGTTGAAAGAATGTAATGATAGCTACTGCTTTTTAACAAGCTTTTATTATGTCGAACTGTAAATATGCTTTCTTTTCGCCTCAGGGGAGAAAACACCCAGGCCCGAAACAAATATTTGTCGATATCACAAACGTTTTGTCTCGGTGCGGGAATTGAACCCTGAATAGGTAAATTATAAGTCTAATAAGTGATTAATGCCAATTAAAGTAAATTTACGTCTCTGCGGGTGGTAGGTAGAGTGTCTCGATATGCAATCGTGTGCCACTTTAGTCTGTCCCGAAGCCCTATGCGGGTTGATTGATAGATCCACTTTTAGGCTTTTGATGAACCTCCCGTGTCAGATTTTTCAAGCCAGCTACAAGGTTTTTGACATGGCTTAACGACATGCAGATTGATGGATTCCAACTAGAGATTCAATTTGCAGCGTCTTAGCATTCACCCAGTCAAAGATTTGAACCAAATACAAAGTTAAGACCTCGTCTATATCATATTAAGTAATAGTTCGATGAAGTTAAATTAGTTCAATGTACGAATTTTAATAAATTCCCAGAATGATATATTCTATATAAAGTTGAAATGGCTCGGTTGGTTTTTTTTTTGTACTTTTTAAACACCTTGCAATTTTCGTTCGGTGTTAATTAAGAGAGAAATGAGAGCACGGAGATAATTTATAATTACGCTAGCGGTTTTTATATTTTATTACTATGATTTTTTACAGCCTCCGTGGCGCAGTGAGCGAGTAGTAGCGAGGCCGTGGGTTCATTTCCCGCACCGAGACAAATGTTTGTTTGATCCACAAATATTTGATTCGGGTCTGAGTGTTTTCTTCCCCGAGGGATTGACGTCAGGAAGGCGGTCGGTCGTCAAAACTACAAGCCAAATGTTATGTAAACGAAATCTATAATGAAAAAATACTATTTGTAAAGAAAATGTATAAATAATCAGAATTATTGTGAGTATTTTTCTCATTGACGACAAATTTCTATTACGGGGCAACAAAACACACAAATGTAAATTGTTTGGAAGGAACAAAATTTTCTTCTGATGAAAGAAAGTTTTGTATAAATATTATTCTTTTGCATTTCTTTTCGATTCTTGCATAGTCTGCAATACTTTTATATATTATTTATGAAAATAGGTTATGCAATCTTAGAATCGGCCTCCGTTCACCGTATGTTGCAACTAGATATTTGTGATTGCAGAAGCTTTGTTCAGAATCTGGATAAATAGAAATACAGTTACACAATATGTAACAAAAACCCTGTTGGGTTATTTTAACTATGATATCAGAATCTTTATTAAACCGTAATGAAATAAAAAGAATGAGACTATAAAAATAATAATATGTTTTTTTTTAACTTTAATTATTTTAATGTTTGTAAACCGTATTTCGATTATATTGTGTTTTTCTGTTACAAATAATAATAATAATAATATTCTTTATTGCAGACCCAAGAAATTACGAAATGCTTAGTATTAGCCCGGAGTCTGGACTCGTGTCTGGTGTGACGATAGGCACGCCTCCTATCACATCGTGGGACGGAGATAGGCTCGGCGAAATGTGGGTGTACTGGTTACACCTCTCACTAACCACTCGAGAAAAACAGGCGTGAGTGCGTATGTATATATATGTATGTATAAGATATTAGCAAGAAGTGTAAATGACCACCAACATCTTAGGCCCAAATCCAACCTCATCTGCATATGGTATCGCCCATTGCCCCATGGAAGCTGTCATGCTCTACTAATATAATCGACGATATTATATTATTATGCAATGTATTACATTATTAGGTACGTATATTATGGTCGTTTAATATATGGCGCACTTAATTAAAACTGATAGAGATCGGATTATATGCAAATTCATGTTTGCACATATCGTCTATTTCAATTGACTTTGCATATTTTATACAAAATTTGGTGTTTCATATTTTATAGCACAACATAGGGTTACATCGATAACCAAAATATTAACCAACGTCAATTTTAGTTGTTCAACGGAACTATTTATTTTTCTCACACTAGGATATTCTGTATCGAGGGTATCAGGAACTACAAGGGTCTTACTCTCTTACAAAACTCAGACCCGAAACAAATTTGCGGATCACACAAACATTTATCTCGGCGCAGATCTAGCTCGCGGCCTCTCACTTTATTCACGGCTACTCGTCCACAGTGCTTTGGAGGCTGTTCTTAGAAATTTATTTCTCATTATATTTAGCTTTATCATACATTTGTCATCTAAATCATATTATAATGATTTTTGTTAACGAATTTTTCCTATTTTATTCAGTAACTAGCATTTATTTAGAGGTGTCAAAACAGGCGCTAATTGTAGTCGTTTATTCTTTACTTATTACATTTTATTCCATTTCACTGATTTTATTAAGTTTTGTTGACTCCATACGTCCAACATACATCAAAATTATGTAGAAATGGGACACAATGTCGGCAATTTTTATGTTGTGTCGTAATACAACTTGACTGACTGCTGTCTATTAGGCGTCAACTAAAGCTTAAAAAAGGTGGGTGGGTGACTAGGTGGGTGAAAACGAGCATCAGTCACCTTTATTCACATTGAACAAGAACACCATTAGACAACAAACCAGCTTTCTCTACTCAGTAGTTAGTTATATTTTAAAACGAATCATAATCGGATTTGATTTAACAGATACTTTGAAAGCAACGCAGAGGATACTTGATTAGTTGGTTAATCCCAGAACAGTTGGTCTCTGTTATCTATATAAAGGACATTGGGCATCGAAAGTTTACCGAGCGGTCAAAATTAGTTCCAATGGAGATAATCATCGTGGCATTCAACTTTGTAATTTAATACTACAGGCTTTGGTCTGTTGTGGCTTATATCCAGCGAGTTAGACTTTACAAAAGCCCTTCAGAAATAGTTTATAGATTAACGTTTAGTGTGTTTATTTTGAGCTCCGTTTGATAAGAAGTTTGCTTTTCAATTTTCTGAGGACAACAGAACTGAACACATCTACAGCATTGTTATTTAGCCAAAAAGTTATTGCTAGATTGCTGGGCACAAATTCCAATTTTGAGCAATTCATGTGTGATTTTTCCAATGGAAATCTCAAACACAAATTGTGATTACGCGACCTGGAAAATTAACCCAGGATCTCACAATTTTCAACCTTAGTACGCTGCCACTACATCAATGAGGCGACTGAATAATCATTGTGGGTCAAACAAGTTATAAATTGATATTATTTCTGGTACATAAGTTTCATTTATTTTTGTACTGACATGTCAGCGTCATAAGCGTTATTTTAATTGCTTACATGCATCGAAATGATTTCGATGTCTACATGATCAATAAACGATTCCACTCTTTTCATTTGTGTCTTTAATTTACTATCGGTTACAGGTAGTGGTTCTACTTGGAACCACTTACCTGTAGTACCTTGCGTTTCCAGAGGTGGTAGGTCCCTCGCATGCGAGAGGCCGTCTGGGTTGGTACCACCACTTTGTCTATTTCTGCCACCAAGCAACAGTGTGAAAGTACTATTGTGTTTCGGTTTGCAGGACATTGAAGCCAGTGAAATTACTGGGCATTATGAGACGTAACATCTTATGTCTCGGGGTGACGAGCGCAGTCCAATGCCATGCAGTGCTTTGTAACTCCAAGTACTGTGTGGTGTTGTGTCTGTTTATGGGCAGGCGTTGCACTTACCATCAGGCGGGCGACCTGCTCGTTTCGTCATTAAAGCTAATAAATAAAATTAAAAAATCCACGTACTTTCAGACTCTGGAATGGACTTCCCTCCGTGGTGTTTCCACAGCGTTATGATACTTCCTTCTTCAAACGAGGCTTAAAAAGATATCTCCACGGTAAGCAGCGGCTTGGCTGTGCCCCTGGCATTGGTAATGTCTATGGGCGACGGTAACCACTTACCATCAGTTGGGCCATCAGCGCGTCTGCCTTCGTAAGCCAATAAAAATATATATATATATTGCGTCTAATTTGCCTAATACTGTATTTCCCACATACTAAGTTGTGTTAATTACAATAAACGGTATAATATATGACATTGGAGATAGTTTAAGATTTATGTAGGTACTGGTATTCAAATTTAGTTATCATATTATGTAGATATGTATATAATATGTAGTAAGAATGTACATGTAGTAAAAATTTATGCATTTTTTCCATACATAATCTCATGTTGACATTCCCGAAGGGGTAGCCAGAGGTGCAAACTAGGCCACCCACGGTCCGCTGAGCTTATTTCTATCCCATGATGTAGAGAGCGATGCAGTCACCATATTGGGACAAATTCTAACCCCGGGTATCTAAAGTGATTTTTTTCAATTCGTAAAACAATTTGTGATTGTCCAACCTGGTACTTTATCTTAGGATTTCACGGTTTCTTAGTCTAAGTACACTGCCATTAGATCAATGAGGCGATAACTCTACTCTAATTTTGTTAGTTTATAATATAAATATGAATTTACACAGATTGTCTTAATTATCAACTTCAATAACTTAAGGCCAGTCACCTAACTGGAACAAATTCTAAGTTTATAGATAAGTCTATGAAGTTATGCACTCGGTTTATTTAAGTTGACAACAAAGTTATTCGTCTGTCACTTATACAGCAGATGTTTGTTGTAATAACATTTCGGTTTTACTTATTGTTCAAGCCTTTACTAAAAGCAAGTTTACACAAAGAAAACTACAACACTAATGATTGAACAATACAGTTGTAGCAAAAAGAAAACTATATTTTATTTTTTAAAGTACTCGTTTTAAGACTAAATAAAGTCTTTAAGGCTCTCGCTTGCCTTTGCATCATTGATTCAGTAGTTTAAAGGAAGTTAGGGTTGGTTGACTCGGTCGTTGGTTTTAAATATTTTTTATTGTAACGAAGCCTTTCTTCAAATTGCTTTTAGAGCGTTGTTTTAGTTTTCAAGGAGAAAATAAAAAGAAACAAATATTACTTTAAAGGTTTTTTTGAGTGTATAATTGTTGTTCACGTGTGGAAATATAGCTAAGGTTAGGTACATTTACCGCGACTTATGCCGCAATACCGTAATAGCCGAATAAAAGTAAAACCTTTAAACCTATTTTAATCAGCTAGACGTAAAAGCAAAAAAAATGTTCACACTATTGTGGGGTTAGATGTAGTTACTTCTATATAATACAGTGACAACAAAAAGAGAGACGTATCATCCAACTATTGGTTTCAAAACCCGAAAAGATCGAGAGAATCGTGAAAAGCTCTGCGAACACGAGGCAGTTTTACAGGCAACTAGCAAAAACAGACTTTCGATGCGGCATACATATTCAAAAGTATCGAACTCTGGCAAATTTGCATACAATGGCGATGGAGTAAAAACAAAGTAACTACGTTCGTGCAGACATCACTGTTTCGTGATGAAATATCGGTATTTATGAAAATATATGTTTATTTTGCCATCAATATACACGTATCTTTCTTTCTGCGTGGCTTTATCGCGGCTTAATGCCAGGGTCCGCCTTTCCATTATGATTTGACGGTATTTGGTATTATATGGGGCGACGCCGTCTGACCCCCACAACCCGTAACGGGAACCAAGTTTCGCCATTGCCTCGTCTGTTAATCAGCAGAGTTTACCACCTGCAGGTGAGGTTGGCTTTGACCCTAAAATGTTGGGGCCCACTTACACTCCCATCAATATGCACGTATGATGAAAAATAATACAATAAAAACCGCTTGCGTGGAACACCCAATCACAACATACACAAGCTCTCGCTTATATACTAAGAGGGGTAGAAAGACACTAATACAAAAACTGTTACTACATTAAATTATGACCTTACTTTTCTTTGTGAATGGCTGGATTAATTTGCGACTCGCACTTTCTTTCTGTGTTAGTGTTATGTTAACTTAGTTCTAGGGTCCGCCTTCCTACTAAGACTCTTCCACTTTGCCGATCTTAAGCATCCGCCGTAGTGAGATCATTAATTATCTGCTACGTCACGGACACCAAGGCTAAGAATATCGTTTTGACTCCGATCAATTTTCGATCTCATTTTGATGTAAGTTCAAGTTCGAACTCGTTCAAGTTCGCTATAATGGCTCAAGAGAATTCCATATGCGGAATTCTTGACGCTGAGACAAGATCGGGCTGATATTTTGAACATTTTCAATTACGAGAATAAATTGATCTACTCGGCAAAGTATTTGCTCCGCCTTAGTTACGCCTATGTGTCAGTTAGAAAGAATGTGATTTAATAAGGTAAATAAATGTTTTTCCTAAGAACGAAAGAAATGGACAAGATTTAGCAAAGAGGCTCATGGTACTAATACAAAGTACTATCTTGATGATAGTACCAGATGTGGTTATTTACGTCTAAAGATCGTACCACACTACAACGTACGTGAGGCTTTTGTTTTTTAACTTTCCCATATAATTTTTTATTTGAAAATGCAATTTCGTAGTTGGCGCAGTTGTGATGCGTACTCGTTACGACTGAGGCTGAAGCTGAGGTCTCGGGTTCGATCCCCGGGTCGGGCAAAGGTGATATTGGGTTTTGCTATTACGAATTGCTCATTATCAGCCCGGAGTCTGGAATTGTGCCCGGCATGGCGATGGGCTCGCTCTCTATCACATCATGGGACGGAGATACGCTCGGCGAATTGTGGGTTTACTGGTTACACCTACCCCTTCGGGGATTACAGGCGTGAGTGCTTATTATAATAGGTCGTAATTCAATTTAATGTCCACTATTGCGTTCAAAGCCATTACAGTAAAATTGAGGTTATTTTGACGAATCTAATTGATATGGTCACAGCGTTGTATCTCCAATTAACAGGGGTCGCAAATTACGTATTTACAGCTCCTGAATACTTAATAAACTAGGGTCTTTTGTTTCTTTACCAATTAAACGAATACGCCTTAAAGACGGCATTTATTTACGGAATAATCTGATTTTGTCGTACATGATGGGAAAATAATAATACGGAGAAGTATATGTAAGATATCATCCATATCGAATATAGATCGTACGAAATAAATAGTTAATATGTTTTGTTGAAATTAAATTTTGTAATCTTCGTCCCTGACACAGTGGGCTAGTAGCCGACTCTGAAGTGAGAGGCCACAGGTTCGATTCCCGCATCGAGACAAAATGTTTGTGTGATCCAAAAATATTTGTTTGGGATCTGAGTGTTTTCTCCCGGGTGGGTTGACGTCATGCAGGCGGCAGGTCGTAAAAGCTACAAGCCAAATCTTGAGACATTTGTGCTGACCCCACTGCGAGTGAGATAAGGGTAGGTCGAAGAAGAAATTAGATTTTGTAACTACAAAAAATTATAGTTATCACGTAATAATATATTACACGATCATTATCTTTTTTAAGGTTCCGTACCCAAAGGTTACAAATGGAACTCTATTACAGAGCCTACATCGTCTGTTTGCCTTTCTGTGTATCTGTGTATCTGTCTGTTCTAAAATTAAAAGTCTCTATCTTTTGATGTCGAGGGACCTACCACCTTGTAAATTTCCAATTTTCATATAATATATGTTATGGCGGATTTTATAACAAATAATAACAATAATAATTAAAATCTTAAAGGTTTGGCTCGAAACCCTCAGTGCGGTGTCCGACTTGACCGGTTCTTTACTGTATATGACATAATAGCTTTTTGATCGGCAGTCAAATTATGTACTTTGTTATTTGTGCCGATTTTTTTCCGTGACTACGAGTAAAAGCAATTTGGGTCTTAGAGGAGAAAACACTTTGTATAAAGGTATTCTTGAATCTTAGCTCTACACTTTTTGTTGCCTTTGATGAAGAAATATTTTTTACGATGCCTATTTCTTTGCGTATTACGAAACTGCGTGTTTACAGAATTTCTTACTACCCTTTGACATTTAAAAAGCAACATTATTTTAATATGACGTTTTAAAAGTAACATTTTACTTTGGATTAGGTATTTATGAACCGACATGTGGTGTTATTGTGTAGCATTAAAACATAAAAATTTAAATAAATTTTACAGACTGTAAGTAAGTAATCTCTACCGCTCATGTGCCCACAATACCAGAAGAGTCAAGGGTGTGTTGCCGACCTTAAAGGGAAAAGGATAATTAAGGGATTGGGGAGTACGACACGCAGCAGCAAGCTGCTACTTTAAGTCGGTTATCTGTGATACAGTGGTAACGACCCGGTCACGCCGGCTCATTCATGATGTAGACAAAACTGTGTACAGCGTGGCTCCACCCCTCTGATTAAAAAAAAACTATTCACAAAATAACATTTATAGTACCAACGGACAGATAGAACGGGTTTTGTTTCCGTGATTGTCCCACGTCCGTTCCGCGAAACAAAAAAGGTGTCTTTTGTGCGTTTATTTTTATCCGCTTGCATAGCGACAATTATTTTCTCAGATTCCTCGCTACCGGAATTTGTCGAACACGACATTTGATATGATTTCTGTTTTGTTTCGATTTTGGACTGTTCTATTGTTAGACTTGTTTTTCAGAATATTACTGAAGATGACTGTTAGTATGTATTAATACAAATATTAACCACCATTTCTTTAGTAAAGTATAGATACGAGTTTCGATGGGTACGAGCAATGATTTACTATTCCGATTAGAGAAGATTTTTCAATCTTTAAGTAAATTTTATTTATCAGAGAAAATATAATCCATCATAATACAAAAATATCACGTTGTCAATACTGTACAGCGCGGCGTAGCTTATGTCAATTATTGGTACCTACTTCTTAAATTGGCTGTTTAAAATGCGTTATCTAGCGGTTACAATTTAATGTTACGTTGTGAACCAGACCCTTTTATGTTATATAAATGTCATATTTACGTAATAATGAATTAGACATTCTAATCATTTATCAGTTTTCATAAAAAGAAACCATTTCATAAAAGAGCTGTAGCAAAAGTTTTAGGCCTCATTACTTTTCACATGATAGTAAGTAATATCCACTGCACATGAACGCCAACAATACCCTATGGATTATAGAACCGTTCCTGATATTTAAGGAAACGAATAAAGAATCTGGGGGATTGCTTTGCACCTCCGGATATGTCACTCACCGTATAGAGTGCCGCTACTAGTTGGCACTTAACGATAATTGTGACAATCAGTAATTACTGTAAAATTACAATATCCTGTATACGCAACCTAAGTTTTATTGTACTCAAAGTGTGCCTGAGGCACTCACAGCCAGTTGCACGCACTAATCGGTAAACGATTAGCGCGAGTTAAGAACCTTTGTCGCGGTCAGTCTATAGATGGGTGCCCGCTTAGTGCTATTTCAACGTAGCGTCTCCGTGCTTAGGGCGGTTCAAAAACTTTGACCATTCTATACTTTAGAAATATTAAAAAGATAAGGGTACGGTACACTCGATGCGCGAGTCCGATTTGCTCTTGGTCGGTTTTTATATCTTATTGAAGATCGGGATATAAGAGTTATGGCGATTGATGGGTCATAGCCCCCAGGCACGTGTGAAGAACGAAAAAATCATTCCACTCCAAAAATCAGTGTAAATAACAAGTCTTCGGCGATACGACACAATGGGTCGCGACAAGATTGATCGCCTACGCGAGTTGGAATTCGATAGAAATGAGGAAATAATATCGTTAACATAGAATAGCTCCATTAGACGAAGAAACGAGTTGTTCATCCCTTTTTGATATTTTATTAAGACATATCACTGAATAGGCTTGATTAGGTATCTCATATTGTTAAGGATATGTTATTCGGAAAATAGGATTCAATGAACCTGATATTATTATAATAAAGGTTACTGGAAAAACGTAATGGAATGATGGTTACTAAAATATATTATCAGTCATAACAATTTATTACGTATACTTGGAAACGGTGGAGATGAAAGATAATGTATTAATTATTATTAATGTATTATTATTTTGAGATGGTAAATTAATTAGTGAACCATAAATCCGTCACAAATAGGTAGGTAGGTAACTAAGTTCTACGAATGGAATTAATTACTTTTAACTAAATATAAATATTTTCTTTAAGGAAATATTGTTTCTATAAGAAAACACAAGCGTCTTTGACATAATACTGATAGGAAAAAGATAGCCCAAATATATCAATATCCTTGTTTAATATAATAATAATATATAATCCCAGCCTTGTATTATACATATCCCACTGCTGGGCACGGGCCTCCTCTACTGAATGAGAGGGGTGAGGCCTTAGTCCACTACGCTGGCCTAATGCGGGTTGGCAGACTTCACACAGCTTCGAAATTCTTATGGAGAACTTCTCAGGTGTGCAGGTTTCCTCACGATGTTTCCTTCACCGTAATTTTCCTGCACTCATGTAAAATTCGGAGATGTAGACCATAAGGTGCAATGCCATAAGGGTCTAACTGAAAAACAGCGCTTCCGATAAATCTGTAGCATAATATTGAGTTGGTACCTTTTCTGCAACTCTGTACATAGCGGCGTACAACGTTAAGGATCTCTGTACTGTATTAATTTCTACTATTATATTAATGTTTGTTATAGTGTACCGATTTACACGAATAAAGGTTTCTTTCTTCTTTCTAGCCTTTTTAATAAAGTAAAGCTTACCTACTCACTCAAATAATAATAATTAATAAAAAAAAAAACCCAACAGTCACACACATAATCCTGACCCCACACTAGGTTAACCTGTATCGTGGGTATCAGGAACTACGAAGGACTTGCGGTCCCACAACACCCAGACCCGAAACAAATATTTGTGGATCGCACAGACATTTGTTTCGGTGCGGGAATCGAACCCACGGCCTCGCGCTTCGCAGCCGGCTACTCGCCCGCAGCGCCACGGAGGCTGTGGCAAATAATGTGAACTCGACTCCCAGTGGCTACGAATGAGTTTTTTAATATTATGATTATTATGTATGGATGAGAACATAACTACTGCCTTTCTTTCTGCCTGGCTGTATTCCGGCTTAATGCCAGGGTCCGCCTTCTCATAAAATAGATTTCACAGTATTTTAGTATTATATGGGGTGACCCACCGTCTGCCCTCCACAATCCGCAACGGGGACCAAGTTCCGCGATTGCCTCGTCCGTTAATCAGAGGAACCATGTAGTAAGTGAGGTTGGGTTTAGGTCTATGATGTTGGTGGCCCACTTACATAATTACTATACATACTCTATTAAAATTCAAAACTTTTATTTATAAGGTGTCATCTGTTGTAGATCTTATTTTTATTCTTATCTACCTCCACTATACTGCATAGTGTCGGTAGTATGTATTTTTATAGCATAAGCCGCAAACGAGCAAGTGGTAAGTGTTCTCCACCGCCCATGTACGCGCAGAATACCTTAACGGATAAAGGGACTGGGAATACTTAAGGGATTGGGAAGGGGAGGTGGATTTGGGTCTCCGGATATCTCAGTCACCGTACAAAACCCAGCAGCAAACCTAGGCAACCTTACGTCGGTTTTTTGTGAGAAAGTGGTAACGACCTGGTCCAGTGGGCCCATTCATGTACCCCCAATAGCTATTGTGTATATACTTCAGTGACTATACAGTTTTTAAATAAAATCTTATAGGAATTACGATGTTATTTAAGATTTACTGCTCCGGGACACTACGTACTTCTAATCAGCTTGCGTCCACTCAGCGTTTACATAGAAGTGTTTTCTATTCACCGAAATACGAAAATAATATGTATGCAGGACATATTTCAATATAAAACTGACATAATTGGGGATCTTTTCGCTAAAGGAGATTCCTTAATAAGGTCCACGAAAAGAAAACAGCGTGTTTCGTGTAATGAAAGACATTCATTATCCGATTTTACGACAGAACTTTTTGTCGCAGAATTTCAAAAGGGCAGATTCCATCAGTGGTCACGTAGCAGTCGAGGCGCCGCGGCCGGCATGTTTGCGGATAAAAGTGTGTACCCAGCCAATTACTGCGTCAGCTATAAATGGAATGCGGATCCCGAAATATTGAACATACGGGACCGTATTTTGCTACACCCAGCAAACAGAATCGGCTGCATTTTTCCCAAATATATTACGGTACGGTTAGCTTCGCAAGTGTTTGAGGTATGCCGGAATCAGGATCGATTTCCCTCTGATGTCTATAGGTCACAAGCACGGAAGGGTCGAACGGCTTGCGGCCATCTTTTGTACGGCAATGACCTATCTCGCAACTGACTTCGGGTCATGTCTATTACGAACGTGCTTTGGTACGAAATACTTGGTTAGTTTATTTAAATATTTAGTTAATTAATGATAATAATACTGCATATATTATTGACATTGCTATTCCGAATACCCATAACTTGCAAAACACAATATCAGAAAAACTTACAAAATATATTGACCTTAAGGACGAAATGATCCGCATGTGGAGATTACAAAAAGTTTCCATAGTCCCTATAGTGTTATCAACAACTGGTATAATCCCTAAACAGCTATCACAATCCTTAGAATTTTTAAGCCTGCCGCCACAAACATTTGTACAACTTCAAAAAGCAGTGGTTTTAAATACTTGCAGAATTGTTAGGAAATTTATGCAGACAGAGTCATCTCCCTTTCCGATCGTTAATTTAGATTAAAACTTAACAGACATTCACTTGGCTTAGGCCCGTGATGTCAGTGCACACCGGTCTTGCGGACCGAGAAGCAAAACGCTAAAAAACAATAATAATAATAATAATTTCCTCCACAGCGAAGTGGATGTGCATAGAGATGTGGCTACAGTGGATAAAGGATTTACTCCGCTCTCCCCGGCAAAAGAAAACTGGCGGGTTCCTATGTTAATGAGTACTGGTAAACGCAGGGAGGTATGGAAGATCAAAAAGAACTACACGGGCGATTCTATCGAGCTCTAAATGGGCCCGATGTGGATCAACTTGCTTCCGTATCTTTACTACGTTTCGGTGATCTTTTTGGAGAAACTGAGGGTTTTGTCTTCGCAATTATGGACGAGGTTATCAAGACGAACAACTACAGAATATACATCCTGAAGGATGGTACGGTCGACATATGTCGGGCATGCCACCGTCCCGGAGAGTCAATCAGGCATGTTATTTCGGGTTGTTCGTATCTTGCTAATGGCGAGTATTTGCATAGACATAACCTAGTAGCCAAGATCATACACCAGCAACTTGCTCGTCAATATGGCCTTGTGACCACCGAGATGCCATATTACCAATATTTACCCCAACCGGTTCTCGAAAATGGACATGCAACACTATATTGGGATAGATCTATCATCACGGACAGGACTATTGTTGCCAATAAGCCAGATATTGTGGTAGTAGATCGATTAGCGCGCCGGGCAATACTTATTGATGTCACCATTTCACATGATGAAAACCTCGTTAAAGCGGAAAAAGATAAAATATCGAAATATTTAGATCTGGCACACGAGGTTACTGATATGTGGAATGTGGACTCAACAATGATTGTCCCAATAGTCGTTTCTGCTAATGGGTTGATACCAAAGAGCCTTGATCAACACCTCCAGAGGCTCTCAATTGGTCGTTGGGTCAAGAGCCAGATTCAGAAAGCAGTGTTATTGGACACGGCACGCATGGTGAGGAGGTTCCTCACTCTGGGGTCCTAACCACCGATGGCTTGGGTCCTAGGCCTCGCCATTGGAGTAATTTGATATTTAAAAATGTAAAAAAAAACTTTTAAAATAAAGAGTACTGCACACATAATAATAAAGACTTTATTTCAGACCAAGGTGTCCATTTTGTTAGTAGCAATGTTCTTACAGACTAGTGTTAATAATATGTATAAACTTCTCACAACAAAAACATAAACATAAACATAAACAAATTCATCACTCACTACTGTGTCATTCCATGAGAAATGGCACAGCAGTGATTGATGTAACTACAGTCCAGCCGACTGGCGATCATGCTAAGGATGCAGTTGGCGCTGCCACGTACTCTGCGCACCAGGGATGCACATCTTTTACGCATCGTACCATACCAGCAGTCTACGCGATGTTCAGCAAACATCCCTGATGCACTACAGAATCGCCGCAGCCCCATCAGCACCCTGAACGTATTATTAAATTGGACTCGGAGGGCACTGTAAGACTTTTGAGTATAGTCAACCCACAGGCTGCAAGTGTAGAAGGACGTACAATAAGACCTAAAAAGTGTAATTTTGACTTCTGTCGAACAACGTGCAAACCTGCGAGCTATCATGTTCGCCCGCACTGCCAGCGCCCTCCGTTCCCTCTCGATGTCATCATTGTCCTTGAGGTCAGAGGTCAGCATATGTCCTAAGTACTTAAATTTAGATACCCTACGCAAATCTGTACCATTAAGCGTAATGTTGGGAAACACGTTTCCTGTACTGTTTCCTCTGGCCTCAAAGACCATGACTTCACTTTTAAGTGGATTATATTTTAATCCGTGTTGTACGGTATATGCCTCACAGATGGTAAGCAGTTTCTTAATGCCACGTATAGATGCACTCAGCAGAACCATGTCATCAGCATAGCTTATGTTATTTACATTAATACCGTCTATGTGACAACCTACCCGAGTGCTACTGAGTGCTCGAATCAAGTCGTTCATATACAGATTAAATAGGGTTGGCGAGGAAAACCCCCCCTGCCTCACCCCACACTCAAATCTGTATGGTTGCGACATTGTTCCTGACCATCTCACGCCATTAACCTGATTTCCATACCAGTACTTGCAGATGTTGATGAGTTCTGTTGGTAGATTAGTGTTCTCTAACTTTTTCCATAAAATATCATAGGAAACCAGGTCAAAGGCTTTCGAAAGATCAAGAAAGCATGCATGAACTGCAGTTTGTCGTCTTGTGTAGTACTTGACAGCATGTTTAACACACAAAACTAAAATAAATCTACTTACAAAACTATTGTTAATATTCCACTCACTTTTAGATAATTTAATTAATATAAATATTAGGTAAATTTATCTAACCCTATTTCTTTACTAACATTATAAATATGGGCTGCCTCAGTGGCGTAGTTGTAATGCGTACGCGTTACGACTGAGGCTGACGCTGAGGTCTACGGTTCGATCCCTGGGTTGAGTAAAAGTGATATTGGGTATTTCTATTACTAATTGCTTAGTGTCAGTCCGGAGTCTGGAATTGTGCTCGGTATGGCGATAGGCTCGACCCCTATCACATCATGGGACATAGACTCGCTCGGCAAAATGTGGGTGTAGGTACTGGTTACACTGGTTTGGTTGGATGTCCCATGTCGAATCATGGCCCATGTCCTATATATATATTGATTAGGATTGGTATTTATGGTAAGGACGTCTGCGAGTCGCACAGATGAGTGATCGGCTCCCGTTAGTGTAATTATTCATCCTTTATATCGGATGCTTTTTATATGTATGACCTTTTTAAAAAACTTGTATTGGTGTACCTATTACCTGTAACTGTACCTATTAGTGATTCATTAGCGTTTTTCCTCGATCTCTATACAACACATACGAACTCAATCAATTTGGCCAATACTATTTGTCTGGAGCTAATGCGACTTCGATTAATGTCGAAGTAAGCCGGAGTAAGCCGACTATAGGTTTTATGTTAATGTAGGTTTTGCGTGACAAATAAGCTGGCTATTCGAGTGACGCTTTCTTTTGCTTATTTTCTTTTTCTACCACCAGTTCCGCTAACAAATAGCCCGAAACTATTCTGTACGTGCCGCCTCAAAACGTTTCTACTAGAATTTATTTTAGTGATATCAATCTGGTATGAATTTAGAGCGGAATGGAATCAAGATAGCAATGGATGGCTGGGGGACTTTTTATAATTTATTGAGATTTTCATGATAAAAGTATTGAAGCGGTAACACGTAGTGTAATTACATGTAATTTTGTTGGGTTCCTGGTTAAATTAATTTCATAAGCCAGCGTGATTTATAAAGTAACATAATTAGTTTCGACTAAAGTTTGGTAATTTAAATACCTACTTGAAAAACTATTTTTTTAGGAATAGGAGCAAGTGGTGTCTATGCGAGTAATATCCACCACCCATGAACACAATAGCAGAAAAGTGGGTGCGTTGATAAAATTAAAGGAAAGGTATAGGCATTGGGAAAGAAAAGGGGAGTGCTTTTGCTTTTTAGACGGTGAGTGAGATATTCGGAGGCCCAAACCCCCTTCCCTTTCCCAATCTCTTAATTATCCCTTTTCTTTAGGATCGGCACCGCACCCATAATTCTTATTGTATTGTGTGTGTACATCAATTATTTTACATATTTCTTTACCATGAGGTGACCCACTTGTTTGTCAGTTTATGCTAAAAGGAGAGGAATTTTAGCCTCCGGAAATTTCGTTTATGATACGAAACGCAATGGCTAATTTACCATTGGTTTATATGGTCTGTAGTACTACTCTATTTGAGCCGACCCATACATGCTGTAGACAAACATGTCACTAGACAAATCAACTTCTTATGATTACTATCTACTCTTCTTCCATTTGCTCTTATCCCACTCGCGATGGGGTCGACGCAACATGCTTATTAACACATGTTACAGAAAGATTTGGCTTTTAGTTTTTAGGACCACCTGTCTGACGTCAACCACTCTGCGGAGAAAACACATAAACCCGAAACAAATATTTGTTGATCACACAAACATTTGTCTCGGTGCGGGAATCGAATCCGCAGCCTCTCGCTTCACAACCGGCTACTCGCCCATTGCGCCAAAAAATAAAGTATTCAATTAGAATTTTTCACATTCATCGTCCCTAAAAGCATTAAAATGCCTCAGTACCGTGCATTAAAGTAAATGGGTACATACATTTGCCGACCATATGAGTACAAATTGAATATAAATTATAGATAAACTTTTTTCGTTCATGGGAGTTGCAAATTATTTTCGGCAATATTTAACATACCTTATATCCTAAAATGTATGCGGCCCAACACGTTTAATACAGGTTAAAGCAATTTCCTAGTAAGTCCTACTATTTGATGTATTACGGACCGCAAAGAATATAAAGGAAGAAATACAGCTACAAGCTATTAGGGGCTTACATTGTTTTTATATTTTTTGTTCCTCTTATACCGCCTACTCATCTCTAAATCAGCTCAGTGAATAGTAAAACATCTTTTCTGAATATAAACTTTTGGTCCTATTTAATACTTTTTGTACGTTGTGTATGTCACATGCATGCTATACTTTTTTAACAATGTATATTATACTCTTTTTTTTACGGCATAGGCCGGCAAACGAGCAAGTGGGTTACCTGATGGTAAGTGATCTCCACCACCCATGTACGCCCACAATACCAAAAGAATCATGGGTGCGTTGCCGACCTTAAAGGAAAGGGATAATTAAGGAATTGGGAAGGGGAGGGGGTTCGGGTCTCCGGATGTCTCACTCACCGTACGAAACGCAGCAGCAAGCTGCTACTTTACGTTGATTTTCTGTGAGACAGTGGTAATGACCCGGACGAGCCGGCCCATACATGCTGTAGACAAAAGTGTCTACAGCGTGGCTCTACCACTCATAAACTCCTCGTACACATACTCGTATACATACGCACACACGCCTGTAATACCCGAAGACAGAGGTGTAACCAGTACACCCACATTACGCCGAGCGTATCCTCGTCCCATGATGTGATAGGGGGCGAGCCTATCTCCATACCAGGTACAATTCCAGACTCCAGGCTGATACTGATATATCATAATAGAAAAATCACTTTTACCCGACGCGGGGATCGAACCCGAGACCTCAGCGTCAGCCGCAATCGTAACGCGTACGCATTACAACTGCGCCACCGAGGCAGTCAATATGTGTTTTTACTGATTTATTCTTGTAAACAAGACATAGGTAAGTACATGTCAACTTATTAAAAGTTCCAATGAAACTGCTTTAGCTGCAACTACGTACTCATAAAGCAAAATATGTTTACTTAAAGTCAGATTCTACGAAGTAAAACCGTTTAAAAATGTTGACTTTTGTTACACCAAATCGCGGAATGTAACAGCTACATAGTTAAAAGCATTCCAATCTTTTGGTGTGTTGAATACACGCCAAAAGTTTGGACGCACGCACGCAACAGAAACATTTCTCTTTTTATTTGAATGGTTAACTGTAAAAATTGAGATTGAACTTAAGTTGGCCACACTTCACCCAATGGTGGATCGCGTAAGTAAATAAATGTTTAAACGTCTGCAAGCCGTCGGACTAGATTTACATTTCAAATGCGAGGGTCAGGCTTTATTAGGTTCTTTTGCGTAGGTAACTTTGAGTGTGCGCCTTTCGTGCGATTTATCTGCGGCTATTTTTCAATTTCCCAAATGTTGCTCTATGTTGTTTCACGCCATTTATCTTAATGAAGATGTAATTTTTTAATTTAAAATTATTATTTAAACAAAATTAAACTTATTTAGAGGATAAGGTGTACCAAAACGCATTAGACCAGCGTGATGGACAAAAAAGCTAGTTAGCTCATAAACTAAGCAATGTTTTGTATGATCGTATTTTATTAGTATTACAGAAGATATTATATATATCTAGTAAGATAGGTAATAAATAATATTCAGGACTTTTGATCAAATTGTGAGTTCTTTTTATATAAGCTAAGTTACAACTTTCTCAGTATCTGAAAATTATGACTATATACACTAATTTTTTCTTACCTTATTTTATTTATATATATACATTTGTATTATATTTAATTTGTAATAGTTTCTTTCAAGAGAACGAAACTGACGACCAAAGTGCCACGCCTGCCCATAAATAGTAGCTACACAACATAGAACTTTGAATTACAAAGTACTGTATGGCATGGGACTGCTCTCGACACCCTGAGACATGTTATGTCTCATAATGACAAGTAATTTAACTGGCTTCAATGTCCTTCAAACCGGAACATAACATTGCTTACACAGTAAGCGGCAGAAATAGACAAAGCGGTGGTCAACAAAGCGGAGGTGGTGGACCAACCCAGACGGCCTTTCGCATACAAGGGGCATACCACCTTGTAAAATATGTAAATTATGTTACAAAATGAATACCTTGAAACATCTTGTGATAAAAGAATCAATAAACTTATAATAGCAAAATTTATTCAGTGTTCTTATAAAACTATTTTCCTTCCTCATTGCTTCAGCCGGCTATCGGATAAAGCTTCTGATCGGGGGTGTGATAAAAAGTTCCTCCCTTATGCAAGCAGGATTAATCTATCGGCGTCTGTGCCAGGAGCAACGATTTAACACTCGACAAACCCAGAGACTAATCTTCTTTTTTCTATCGTTGATCTTGTTGCTGGCAATTTGGCATGTAGCGGAATGTATACATCATGTACTATGCGTTTACTGGCAGCATTTGTCTTTGGACGCTTGGTTACGTCTTTCATCTCACTACTTTGTAGTGCAGATTTAAAAAAATAAGACCTTAATGAATCAGGATACTGTGTTCACTGATAAAAGTGTATGCTGCGGATAATAAAGGTATCTGTTATATTTTTATTGAAAGGTATATTATTGTTGGACTTTTTATTTTAAGAAACACAGAGGAAGAAAATTGATGGACAGAAGGGATAGCGACGAGCGAAAGGGATAGCGACGAGCAGAAGTGAGTCGCCATTGGGAGAAAGGGAATATTTAAGCTAAGACTGTGCTGATAAAAAATTATATGAATTGATAAGATTCAAGACGTTTAACTAGTGATTTCTTAGGTTTACGCGAATATTACACATCGAAATAAAACTAGTTTATACGGATTTTATCGCGGTTTAATTTTTAATTTTTATTTTAGTCCCGACGTTTCGAAAGCTTTTCAGCCTTCGTGGTCACGGGAGAGACTGAGGTGTAGGTCGTCTCGAAAAGTTAATGTTAAAATAAAAATTAAACCACGATAAAATCCGTATAAACTAGTTTTATTTCAACAAGACGTTTAATTTTAAGAAACACACATCTTACTTTATTATTATTAAACTAAAATATTAGCTTGAATAAAGAGACGAGCAGGTCGCTCGCCTGATGGTAAGCTCCACGCATGCCCATAAATAGAAGCAATACCACACCCAACTTTGAAACCACTAGACTGCATTGGTCACCCCCGAGACATAAGTTGCTCATAATGCCCAGTAATTTCAATGGCTTCAATGTACTTCAAACCGAAACACAAAAGTGCTTACACGCTGCTGTTTGCATACGAGACACCTACCACCTAGTATTAACGCCTGGTTGCTGAAACGAAAAAGACACTGTTACTGATTAGCAATCTAACAACCAGACAGTACTACGAATGCGAACAAAATGCGATGAAGGCAAACGGATTGCATTTATGCTTGCAACCCTTTTAAAATAAGCTATGCAAACTACTTTCGTTCTGAGAAGCTGAGATGGTTTTATCTAAGGCGCATGTTCCAACACAGATCCGGGATTTTATTTGATTTATAATTTACTGTGCAAATTGCGAAGATCCGAGTTTAGTATGTAATGTTTTTAAATAGATATTACGGTTAGTTAAGCGACGTGTACTCGATCCCTGATTATGTTAATTCATCATTCGTTTAAGTAAAGCAACAATTTAGATTTAAATATTATTTTCTTACAAAACATAATAAATAGTAAATGACTATTTTTAGTGAAAATCGGTGCATACAGATGTTTTAGTCTTTCGTTCCTGATTTCACCTCCTTGGGACAATAGATATGGATAATAAGTCAATACTTATTTCTTCAAATCCGTCCACATTTGGCGGTAACAATTCCGCAGGCATAAGCCTGATCATATTGAGCATAGATCATAAATATATACAAACTAATTGAGCACTAATTGATTTTTTCTAAAGTGGTTAAATATAATAATACAATTTCAACCTCGTAATGTATACTTTCTATATAATACTATTATTGAGCATGGGCTTCCTTTAATAATAATAGGCCTCAGTCTACGACGCTGGCCTGATGCGGGTTGGTAGACTTCATTCATCTTTGAAATTCTTGTGAACAACTCTTAATATCGGCTTTTCTCACGGTGTTTTACCGAAGCGAGTGTTAATTAACAACGTATGAAAAGTATTTTGAAAAGTATACTTATATAACTTCGAAATTGTAGAGGTGTGTGCCCTGGCGTTTCAATTCAAACACACAATAGAGGCAGTCCGCTCTATAGTATCGGAGTATCGCTGCTTCTTATTGTACTAAAAAAACCAAAAAAAAAACCGCGCCAAATTGAGAACATCCTCCTTTTCGTTAAGTCGGATAAAGTAGCTTGTTCTATCGGACAATAATTAAATCTTTATGAAAGGCTGAAGTGCTATTCTGAGGTACCGACCGAGACAAGAAACCGTAGCGCGTGACCTTTTCTATACAATTTCATACAAAGCGGACGTGTCGCCACTTACTATCTCCTAAGTCGCGTCAAGCGTCGCGGCGCCATGTCTCGGTCGCGTATCTCAAAACAGATGACCGTAAAGGCCTGCCTTTACGGTCATCTAGGCCTAGTATGAGTTACAAATACGTTCAAAGTTTTCGAATTCGTATAAAATTACTACCGTCGAAGTGTCAAACTAGTAATTCATACAGTAATAAAAGAAAGAATTGCTTGAAAATTAATTTCATATGAGACTAATATGAAATAAAATTAACCATATTATTAATTTTAATTCATCATAGTTCCCGCTAGTGGCTCCTAATACTTGACGTATGGAGAGAATACGAAAACTTTCATCGTTTTAAAAAACTATTAAAACTTGTACTAAGCCTACAGGCCTTTACGGTCATCGCTCATTATAGCCGCACCGCTCCGGCGCTATTGCGGCGCTAACAACTAATCATTTAAATTAGGCCTTTATGTCGTACATTAGAGTATAAATTTTATAATACAATGATAAATAAGCTAACGGGTCGCGGAAAGCGCGCTTGCCGGAGCGATATCATTATGATGAGAGATGAGCGTAACACTACTGATGAGTCTATCGCCTCTAATTGATTGCCATTTCCGTCAGTTCCAATGAAATTTATCTTCAGATTTAGTTACATACATATTGACGCCTGTAATCCCTGAAGGTGTAGACATCTCATAATGTGATAGAGGGCGAGCCTATAGGCATACCGGACACAATTCCAGACTCCAGGCTGATACTAAGCATTTTGTGATAGAAAATCCCATTATCACTTTAACCCGACCTGGACATAGAACTCGAAACCTCGGCTCAGCAGCCGTAGATACGCATTATAACTGCGCCAGTGATTTAGATACCTATTGTAGAATTTATTTTGGAAGAGGCCGGTAAATGAGCAAGTGGGCTACCTGAGGGTAAGTGGTCTCCACAGCCCATGAACAAAACATAGGGTGAATTATGGCTGCGTTACTGACCTTACAGGTGAGGATTGGGTATTATAGAGGTTACAAAATATCACTACAATTTTACGAAACGTTTCAGCAAATTTCCATTTCGTGTCCATTCTGTGAGATATTAGTACTAACCTGACCCATCAAGCCAATTCATGCTGTAGACAAAAGTGTCTACAGCGTGATTCTATCACTTAGTGTCATGTTCACCAAACTTTAAACTGCCGTTTATAGTTCAGTGAATACCAAACTTAGACTAATTTCGCAAGTCAAGAATAGAAATACAAAAGTTATCAGTATGAATATTAAAACTAGTTTATACGGATTTTATCGCGGTTTAATTTTTATTTTAGTCCCGACTAAACTAGTTTTATTTCAATGTGTAATATTCGCGTAAACCTAAGAAATCAGTATGAATATTACTTTCCTTATTTCCGCAACCTAGTGAATAATGTACTAAGCCCTACCAGAAACCCCTAAGCACCCGAGTCCTTGAGAATGTGTAACCCGATAATGTAAAATGCAAATTGCGGCGTTCGTTGTTGTCATGCTGAAAGCGAATTGACACCACTTCATAAAATCTTTGAGTCTCCTAACATATATTGCATTACGAAGAAAATTAAAGTGTCGCTACCGCTCGCACATCGCGGCCGCGAATTAAATTGCTTTGAATATTCAGATGAGTTTTGTGATTAACGACAACGTTTATGTTTTGTTTTGTGTTGTGATGTAACGCTTAGTTCTAATTGGAGCTTTGTTTGCCTTTCATGAGCGTAATGCAATTGTGCTTCGTGATTTTGGGAAATAATATTTGTGCTATAACTAATTGCAGTGTTTGTGTTGGAAAAGGGTGGTAAGTTATAATTTCGTGACATTGTTTTCTAATTAAATGCAATTTGTTTTAGGTAGCGTTGAGTTGATTTCTATTCATTTATTTCAGCGGTATAGACTACCGAGACACAAGTCGCGAGTTCAAACCTAACCCCCGGGGAATACACCTCTGACTTTTTGAATTTAAGCGTATATAAATTATCGTTGGCTTTAATAATAAATAAATAAATACACCCAACATTCGCACACATAGTCCTGACCCCACACTATGTAAACCTGTATCGTGGGTATCAGGAACTACCAGGTACTTAATAACTCTTAACTACGAGGAACTTTAATGGTAACGGAATAAATTATAAAATTGTGAGGAAACTTGCGTTCTTAAGAATCTCACTTCTTCTTTCTATTATCCTGGAGGGTCCGCCTTCCCATCATGATATCACGGTGGGTTTGGTATTGTGGGGCGACCCGCCGTCTGACCGCCACAATCCGCAAAGGGAACCAAGTTTCGCCTTTGCCTCGTCCATTAATCAGAAGAGTGTACCACGTGCAGGTGAAGTTGGCTTTGGGTTTAAGATGTTGGGGGTCCACTTACACTCTTACGCCCTACTAATATTATCTTAATACCCTGCTAATATTATACATGGGAAAGTTTAGATGTTTGGGAATTTGTAAACACCAACATAATAACCCAATAGAGATTTCTGTATGTACTGTTGTTTGACTGCCTCGGTGGCACAGTTGTAATGCATACGCGTTACGATTGAGGTCAACGCTGAGGTCTCTGGTTCGATCCCCGGGTCGGGTAGAGTGGTATTGTGATTTCTATTACGAAATGCTCAGTATCAGCCCGGAGTCTGGAATTTGTGCCCGGTATGGCGATAGGCTCGCTCCCTATCACAAAAAGGATGGAAATACGCTCGGCGAAATGTGGGTGTACTGGTTACACCTCTGCCTACCCCTTCGGGGATAACAGGCTTGAGTGCGTATGTACTGTTGTTTGTCTAGAATTTGTTGTTTTATCTTCTTCCGTAATCAGATCTTAACCTTTTTAATACACATTGCAGGTAAATCCTATCAAACAAAAATCGATGTATTTACATATACATTTATATACATATCGATGTATTTGAGCGGTAGAGCCACGCTGTAGACACTTTTGTTTACAACATGAATGGTTCGGCTCGTCCGGATCGTTACCACTGTCTCACAGAAAACTGACGTAAAGTAGCAGCTTGCTGCTGCGTTTCATATGGTGAGTGAGATATCTGGTGACCGAAATCCCCCTCCCTTTCCCAATTCCGTAATTATCCCTTTCCTTTAAGGTCGGCAACGCGCCCATGATTCTTTTGGTATTGTATGCGTACATAGACGGTGGAGTCCATTAAGAACGAGTATTGTATACCTAAACACTTATTATACTCCTCGTCACGTCATTCAATTGAAAAAAAACTAAAATTAACGCATTTTCTTTTAAATTTTTTGCCTCTTGCCACCTTAGTTGAATAAAGTTTGCTTATCAAATTTTGAAGCCGCAGGGTCGTGTAAGTTTTAAATTAATGCTTGAGCCCATCCATCATTCCCGCCGTAGTAGCAGTCTTTTATGACAGAACGATGTCTCAGTTGTGAAGTGAGACCGATAATTCATCGTAATGAATTTGCATCGCCGTGATTACATTGCTTAAAGTACTTAGCTTAGAAATTGGAGTCTTCTAAAGTTTGTACTATTTATTTTGAATATGTATATAAAAAAATACATATATACATATATATATATATATATATATATATATTTTATTTTATTTTACACACTTTATACATGATACATGTACAGGCGGACTTAATACCAGAGGCATTCTCTACCAGTCAACCTTTGGGGGTGCAGAGAATAAACAAGGCAGGTGTAAACAAGAAGAGAATGAGGAGAGAAATATTGAGCATAATAAAATTATTATACATACTTAAATACATACATATAAAATATGGTAATAAATAAATATATAAAATAAACATACTATATACATACATACACATATACCGACAAAACTACCAAACTAAAGTGAAGACTCCGCTACTCCGTCACACAACAGTTGCCGAACTCGGGCTTTGAAAGCTAGGCGGGTAGTTGCCGACCTAATCTCGAGAGGGAGTGCATTCCAGAGGAGGATCGATTGGATAGCGAAAGAAGAATGGGTAAAGTCAGAGCTATGAGGAGGACATCTGAGTAGGAGATTGCTGGAGGAGCGAAGGTTTCTGTCATGGTTACTACCTAGATACTGAAACTGGGAAGATAAATAGGTAGGCGAGGCAGGAGACATAATTATTGAGTAGAGTGTGGTAAGTGCGCGCAGAGAGCGGCGCTGACGGATGGGTAACCATTTCAGTTGCAGCCGATGAAATGACACATGGTCATATTTGCGAAGATTAAAGATGAATCGAATGCAGTTGTTAAGAAGTCGGTCGAATTTGTTGAGCAGGTCTGCATTCAGGTCAAAATAGCACACATCACCATAGTCGATAAGGGGGAATATTAAGGTTTGCACAAGCATTGTCTTAGTCCTAGAGGGCAGGAAATTCTTCAGGCGATATAAGGCACGAAGGGTACCGGTGACTCTCTGGCACACAGAGGTTACCTGGGTCCGCCAGTTCAGAGTGGCGTCGATATGTAGTCCTAGGTCCTTGACACTGTTACACCACGGTATAACAGTGAGTAAGTAGTGAGTGAGTAGTATATATATATATGTGTATTTTTTTATTCTGGCTCGGCAAAGTGACTACTTTTCACATAATGATAAGTTAAGCGCATTCCAAGAACAGTGTTGACCAACATTAGACGATGCATCTATCAGGTCCGCAGAATTATGTCGGCCTGCCTAAGTGCTTCATCACACTGCTTTTTTAGAAACTCATATAATTGAAAGGAGGGAACACACGCGCCGGAAAACTGTTTCACAGTATAAAGGTGCGGCAGCAGACACATTTTGCGAACTTCTTAGTTTGAGCTTGGCTCTAGAGGAGACATTGAAACTGTGAACGCCCTCGATGTGGTTCCTAGGACATCTGGGTTATCTGGGTTATGGCATTGAACTTAACCAGATTCTTAGTACCTTATGCTGAAATGAGATCCAAGGTCCGGTTAAGCTCAAAGAAGATTCTCTCGCTGCCTCCAAGTGACTCCCCGGCTATCCAGCTATAACCAAGACCACCAGTTCTGCTATTGGATACTGCTCCTACGTATCCTTGGTCGCCTGACTAATTTAGTTAAAAAGCCGAATTGTATCGTTATCCCGGTCATGGGATCTGTAAAGGCACACATAGATCTTACTCAATCTGGTATTATTCAAGTGATATTATAAATGCTTAGACGTTTTAAATTTTTATTTGAATACTCGTAACTGACCAATATACTGGTAGATAAGAGTTTGTAAATTATTTAGTTTATTTCTGACACGGCAAAGTGGCTTCCCTAGACCATTAGGTCTAGGGAAGTGCTTGCCGTGTGCTTGGACTACACTTTACTTACCATTAGGTACCACCATTAGGTAAGTAAAGTGTAGTCCAAGTATAATTTCGACAGTTACGAGACAATACGTGCTTCGATGGTCGCCAGACTTGTGCCGGCCTGAATATATGGATATTTTCAGAGTGGTAGAGGCACGCTGTAGGCAGTTTTGTCTACAGCATGAATGGGCCGGCTCGTCCGGGTCGTTACCACTGTCTCACAGAAAACTGGCGTAAGTAGCAGCTTGCTGCTGCGTTTTGTACGGTGAGTGAGATATCCGGAGGCCCAAATCCCCAATCCTTTAATCCCTTTCCTATATGGTCGGCAACGCGCCTATGATTCTTCTAGTATTATGGGCATACATGGGCAGTGGAGATTACTTACTATCACATGACCCACTGGCTCTTTTCCGGCCTATGCAAAAAAAAAAAGAATATACACTAGCTGACCCCGAAACACGATTTGCCTGAACAAGCCTTCTACGGTGTGCGCTATCCAAAGATATTTTTTTAAATAAATCTCAAGCGGACTTCAGCGGCACAAAAACCTCGCGACCTAAGTAACCTTTTACAAATACTAAACGTGTTATCTCAGCTTTCTTCATGTCATGATTCGAATTACAACGGCTCGGATTATTTTTTGCGGCATAAGATATTTTATAAGCTCTACTAGGGAATACTTTTTTGTGGTGATATGAATTTGTAATGATAACCTTTCTTTTTATTAATCGTAAGGTCAAGCTACTTATGCCAACGGCTAGGCAACCGGTTTTGGCCGGACATTCGCGGCTAGTTTGTGCTATGGGCATAGTGTGTAGAACTAATACAACTCATCGTTTTAGATAGTTTTTTTTATAGCCGATAGCAGTAAACAAGCAAGTGGGTCATCTGGTGATAAGTGATCTCCACAATACTATTTTGGTGCCAGCGCAGTTGAACAAGCTCTAAAACGCTTGTAAGTTTGTAAGAGGCATTGTCATTTGTGCTTAGCCTGTATGTGATAATGCTTGGCTGATGGCTTAATTTTTTTATTTGCTTTAATGACGAGACCAGCATGTTGCTCACCTGATGACATAAACTAAACTTTATATAAACTAAATATAATATGTATTTTCCATATAATATGGTACTGTGCCATTTGCTAGACAACGCAAACTTTATAGTTATTCGGGTTGTGGAAATAAAACAATTTTATTATAATGCAATTTTGGTTAAGTGCTCATACTGTGGCAATAAACAAATTAAAACTGCATAAAATTAAACTACTGGGAATTTAATTCCACTAATTTATATTTTAACTGTTTTATGCTTATTTGGTAAACTACACCGACAATTGTTACATATATGTTTTAAACTTGATAGAATATTTTAAAATAAAAACAAAGAGACGAATACTGAAATGAACACCATACGCATTCACGCCTGTAATCTCCTAAGGGGTAGACAGAGGTGGAACCAGTAGGTACATCGCATATTTCGCACAACTTATTTCCGTCCCATGATGTGATAGAGGGCGAGCCTATCGCCATACTGGGCACAATTCCAGACTCCGGGTTGATACTGAGCATTTCATAATAGAAAGGCCCAATATCACTTTTAGCCGACCCGGGGATCGAACCCGTGACCTCAGCACAGCAGTCGCAATGCATACGGATTACAACTTCGCCACCGAGGCAGTCACTGAAATGAAACGAAATATTATTTGAGATTTGTTAATTCTCTCGAATGTAATTCTCAAGACTATTATTATCTTGCGTTGGTAGCAGTCGACGGTTTAAGTAATCTAAGTCTGAACGTTGTTACAATGCCACGGACCCGGCGAAATAACATAGAATAAAGTCTGCTACACACAGTAGCAAGCGATTAAGCCCTCTTAGTTCGTTTTAGGTTGTTCAAAAGGGGAGAACGGAGTATTTGCTTTCTTTCCGCCACATTCCGAATTAAGAGCACCAACGAATAACCCTATTCGAGGCTTAAAGAAAGCGTCTTAAGACAATGAGAAAGCGTCTCGAGACAAGACCAATTCTCGTAATTTTAGATGTTCAATATAGACAGCCTCCGTGGCGCAGCGGGCGAGTAGCCGGTTGCGAAGCGCGAGGCCGTGGGTTCGATTCCCGCACCTAGACAAATGTTTGTCTGATTCACAAATATTTGTCTTGGGTCTGGGTGTTGTGGGACCGCAAGTCCCTCGTAGTTCTTGATACCCACGATACAGGTTTACCTAGTGTGGGGTCAGGACTATGTGTGTGACTGTTGGGTGTATTTATTTATTTATTTATTTATTATCATTCCGATCTAGTCTCAGCGTCAAAAAAGTATTATTGGTTTAACAGAATGCCATTTGCAACTTTCTTGACGCTGAGACTAGATCGGAATGATATTTTGAACATTTAAAATTACGAGAATTGGCTTTCTGTTGTTTGGCATGCTCCGATTAAATGCTGAGCCAAAAAAACTCGCGTTGTACAAAACTAGCTACTCGTCAATCTTCACCATTTTAGTTTTAGCGTTACACCGATATTTTTTTTCGATTTGTTTCACTTATTCCGTTGATACTTAGTTCCTCATTGCTGTAGTGTTAGTGTACTTAGGCTGAGAAACGGGGAAGTCCTGGGTTGCAACCCCAGGTTAGGTAATCACAATTTGTGTTTGAGTTTTCGATTAGAAAAATCACACGTGAGTTGTCCGGGGTGGAAATTTGGGCCCCACATATCGATAAGTAATGTATGCTTATTACGTACTAATACAACGGAAATAAGTTCGGCGAAACATGGGTGTGCTGGTTGCACCTCTGTTTCCTTTTTTTATGTGGGAGTTGTGATTATACGTTGCATAAGTTTACATGTAAACCCCGCCATAATGTCTCGTTCAAGTAAGTTATGTTTCAGGGACAGCTAGTGCCGATCGTCGAGGGTTGAAATCTTTCTTCACAGTCGACATTATATTTAGATTGCACTGGAGTTAACACAAGGACCAGAGTCAAGAATAAAAATACGTTTTCACTTATTTCATTGATACTTCGCATCTAATAAAATATTTGACACACATAGGTGTTCTTTTTCAATTCAATAAATTCTAATTATAATAGGAATTAAATCACATTCATAATTCCAATTTAGTGACTGTCAAGATTAACGCAGTCACAGCAAAATCTCTTACATACACAATATTCGTTTAGTGTTAATGATGTGTCGATTTACAGAATTCAAATTAGCGGAAGCTCTAAAATACATACTAACATAGCTGGCTAGAGACAAATCTGTCCTGTCTAACCACTTTACACAACGCTGTAATTGCGTTTGTTATTGCAATTAGTTGCAGTATTCGGCGAAGTTATGGCATTATTTAAATACACAGTTATTTAGTTAATTAACTTTTGCGGTCGACTGTACGTCACCCAGTGGAGTAATGAAGCATTCTCGCCCGATTTTAGCACTAATAATATTATAGTTACTATCTTCGCCGACATCATGGTAGTAGTTTGTGATAATTAATTAAGTGAACATCACAACCGTTGAGTATGTCGTGGAGATAATAAATCTGGATAGTATTGTTACTGGTAAAAGGTTGAAGTTTGTTGAGGTTGAAATTTGGTTGACATCATTTTGATCATAGTTGTGGATAAAATCTAACTTGTAAGTTGTGATAGATACGGGACTGAATTAAGTTTTAAATTGGACAACATACATAATCACACCCGTACCCCACGAAGGGGTAGGCAGAGGTGTAATTAGTACACCCACATTTCGCCGAGCTTATTTCTGTCCCCTGATGTGATAGGAGGCGAGCCTATCGCCATATCAGGCACAATTCCAGACTCCGGGTTGATACTAAGCATTTCATGATAGAAAAGCCCCGTATCGCTTTACCTGACCCGGGAATCAAACTGAAGACCTCAGAACAGCGTTTGTGCCGCGTATAACAACTGAGACACCGAGGCAGTCCTTGTATTTGATTTGAAATTGGACAACCTTTCGATATTTTTGTGGATTTTACAAGTCGCTAAACACACCGTTCAATCAATACTTTATATTATCAGCGCCGTGACAAATGTCGCTGCACTCAATGTACCTCTACCTATCCCTTCAGGATAACTCCGTGAAGGTATAGGTTGATGGCAGCGTGACGTTGGCTTTAAGTCAGCTAGATGCCAGCACACTCCGCCATGCGTTATAATTAAGTTATTTCTTTTGAACAGTTATAGTTCGATGGATGGTGTATTTACAGTTTGAAAGTTGTGGTTATTTCGTGAAAGTAAACAAAGTGATAATAATTAAGCGAATTGTGATTTTGTAAAGTATAAGAAATAAATAATACAAAGAGAGCATCCCCGCAGAGAAAGTATTTTTGTTTTATAGAAAGGAAATTAACTTATGTTATAAATGCATGTGATAAAACGTCTATGAGATATAATATGAGTATAGTGACTATTATGATAGACACGGTTTTGTCTACAGCATGAATAGAACAGCTCGATGCGGTTGTCAACACATCATAATGTGACACACACACACACACACACGCACACAGTGTACTTATCTCAATATGTAATACTCCTCTTTTTCCCTTTCTTTTAATTTAACTAATATTTCCTAAAGATGAATGTCATAATCACTTTATAATATTATAATATTTTTTGTACCGTCTGTTCGGATGAGAACTGATGTTTATTGGACAGATTCACCAGAATCTAGTTTAGACATCAGCTGTCGTAATGGTTTGTATACTTTTAGATTATGTTTGTGTGATTTTCGTTTATTTTAAGGACCTTGTATGTTTATTTTCTTTAATAAATAATAATAATAATAATATTGTGTTACTAAGAACGACGAGTCAAACTGTTTTATTGGGAAGGATTGTGGCGTCCGGATATCTCGGATATTCGCTTTTACGATATTACCGCAGACAAAGCCGTTCTATTCTAAAATCTTCTCACGTAATTAATGGTTGTTCAAAATTAATTATTCATAAAAGAATATGCGTCTTGGGGTTTGTTACCAATCTTGAAACACATGTAAATATTTCAGGCTTAACAGTAAATGCTCACGCACCTACAATATGGTCATTAGAATACAACATCGTGCAATCAAGGAAATTGCCTCGCGTGTTGAAAGTGCCATTTTGCAACATCGCGTAATGTTCTGTAAATGTAATAAAGGAGATAACAGAGTCTTCAAGAGCTATATCGGAGGGATAGTATGTATTTATTTGGAACATTTTCGACTATATTAAAGGGCTCTAAAGGATACATAAGTTGGAAAATAAATGTTATGCAAACAGTTTGAGCTAATATTGTGTGAAACTTGGAATACTCTATCACACATTGAACTATACAATGTTTCTTACTTGTGCGAAAATATAAAACAATCCACAAAGACTTCAATGTTTACTGCCTCGGTGGCGCAGTTGTAATGCGTACGCGTTACGAAGCTACCTCCAGAACATGCTCTTTCAATTTTCTAAGTTACGTATGTATTTTTCTTAATTATCACTAGATTTAACGATGAAAGAAATATCGTGAGGAAAACTGCATACCTAAGAAGTTCTCCATAAAAAATTCGAAAGTTATGTGAAGTCTACCAACCCGAATTAGGCCAGTGTAGTCGACTACAGCCTATTCCCTCTAATTAAGTAGAGGAGGCTCGTGCCCAGCAGTAAGACGTGTGCATACAGCGTTAGTGTTATTTTAAATGCCACCATGTAGAGCAGCGGGCAAGTAGCCGGTTGCGAAGCTTGAGGTCGTGGGTTCGCTTCCCGCTCCTAGACAAATGTTGTCTGATTCACAAATATTTGTCTAGCGTCGGGGTGTTGTGGGACCGCAAGTTCCTCGTAGTTCCTGATACCCATGATACAGGTTTACCTAGTTTGAGATCAGGACTATGTGTGTGACTGTGGGTGTATTTATTTAAATACGAAACATACATTCCAAATTTAAGAATATCAATCTCCCGACTTCTTTGTATACGAAGAGATTGTAAGGCACGTAGAAAGGTGTCGATGTGGTGTTGAGGTGGAGGCAAGTTAATGCAAAGGTAAGATTTAAGCCCTATTGGACAGAGTTTCTCATACGACATAGCCGAGTATATAGCAGAAAACAGGCATCGATATTTTTTTATAGCATGGGCCGGCAAACGAGCAAGTGGGTCACCTAATGGTAAGTGATCTTCACTGTGTACCAGTACAATTATGGACGCGTTTCCGGTCGAAAATGGAAGGATTAAAAAGGTATGGGGGATTTGGACTCTTGGATATCTCATTCACCGTACGAAACGTGACAGCTAGCTGTTACTTCAAGTCGATTTTCTGTGAGGCAGTGCTAACAACCCGGTCGAACCTTCATGCTGTAGACAAAATTGTCTAAAGAGTGGCTCTACCACTTTGAAAATAGCTATGGACAGGCCGCAACCTATTCGTGTATACGACGCGTTGCCTCTCAAAGTATAAAACGTATTGATAAGTCACTATGAATAAACTGCTCGGGCTATCATTAATTATGTCGGCAACTATAACATACATCCTGAGTGAAATTTACTTAATTATTTTCAATTGTTAAGTTTTTTTTCCACATTCCGCTTAGAGGTGAAAATTTTAACTAACAACCTACTGTCTATCAATTCTTGCTTTTTGTAATTGTTATCCAAAACTAGTATTTAGTTCTAAATTTATAGGAATTATTAATTTCGATAGTGGGTTACACGTGCCCACGTTACATATCTCATAAACGCTATTGTAGGAACCAAAAATATAATATTCCATTTCACTAACGCGTATGCTGGTATGTGAGATCTCTCAATGTATTACTATGGGGTAATACAAGTACGAGGAAAAGCCTATATTATGAGATTGCCACATTTTACGTTATTACTTTACGATACTGTGTAATATATTAGGTAGAGAGAGCCAATGGATGATGTATAATATAAAATATATTACACGAGTAAATGTAATAGGTATGTTATATGGGAAAATCGTCTTACATTCAATTATGAAGTTTCTATGAAAATAATATTTTACGGTATGCCTAATTCAATCTTCTTCTTCCACGTGCCCTTATCTCATTCGCAATGGAGTATGCGCAACATACTTTTTACACATGTTACAGAAAGATTTGGCTTCATAGTTTTTACGACCGCCCGCCTGCCTGACGTTAACCCCTCTGGAGAGAAAACACCCAGACCCAAAACATATATTTGTGTGTACCACACAGACATTAATTGTCTCGGTGCAGGAATCCAACCCGCGGCCTCTCGCTTCACAGCCTGCTACACACCCACTGCGCCACGGAGGCTGTCCTACTTTAATATGCTTAATTCAATATACTTACATGAGTGGTAGAGTTACATTATGAGTGGTAGAGCCACGCTGTAGACACTTGTCTACAGCATGTATGGGCCGGCTCGTCCGGGTCATTACCACTGTCTCACAAAAAACCGGCGTAAAGTAGCAGTTTGCTGCTGCGTTTCGTACGGTAAGTGAGGTATCCGGAGGCAAAACCCCTCCCCTTCCCAATCCCTTAATTATCCGTTTCCTTTAAGGTCGGCAACGCACCCATGATTCTTTTGGTATTGTGGGCGTACATGGGCGGTGACCATTAGGTGACCCACTTGCTCGTTTGCCGGCCTATACCATAAAAAAACTTACATATTATAAAACAAAGTCTTTCGAACGCGTCTGTCTGTCTGTTCGCAATAAACTCAAAAACTATTGAACAGATTTTCATGCGGTTTTCACTAATACATAAAGTGATTCATGAGGAATGTTTACGTATATAATTTGTGAAGGTTTTGTGTAAGTTGGTTGAAATATAACGATAATTGTTGGATGTGTCGGAAAAAGTCAAGACGCCTGGGAGCTTTCATCGAAACCGCTGCCTAATTGAGATATAATAAAATAATGCATGGTGGGATATTCTTAATTTATAGATCTACTAAAAAGTACGCGATGGTGTATATCTATCATTTTAAGGATAGCTTACTATACCCATTATATCTTCAAAAAAAATGGTCACGTGCAATGCGTTAATTGGATAGCTATTTAGACGGTATATTTATGTATTACTAGCTGTTGCCCGCGGCTCCGCCCGCGTGAAGGCCTATTTCCAGGATTAAAGTAGCCTAGTGGGCGCCCCCGGTGAGTAACGCGCTTGATAAAAATACTAAAATGAGGATTAAAAAATAAGGGTTGATGGTAGAAGGGTGAAAATTTAGGGTTGTATGTATTTTTTAATGCTGTATCATAAAAAATTAAAAAATAAATATAGGGGTGAACCACCCTTAACACTTAGGGGGATGAAAAATAGATGTTGGTCGATTTCATACCTACCCGATATGCACACAAAATTTCATACAAATCGGTCCAGCCATTTCGGAGGAGTATGGTAACGAACATTGTGACACGAGAATTTTATATATAAGATTAATCCTTATCAACTTAAATACGTTAGTTACCTTAAGCATTTCATGCAGATTATTATAATCTTTTACACTATTTAATTTAAAAATGAATATCTTAGGAGTTATCGCAAAATATTACGCACGCGAAAATAAATTCAAGCGCGTTTCTCACACCGATAACGGGACTCGCTTGATGCGATCACCCCGCACCGCGCCCACAGGTGTCCCCCACTGTTACTAAATAAAATAAATAAATATAAGAAAATTTCACATAGCCTTCTTTTTATCCTGGAAAAAGACAATCACGCAGGCGGAGCCGCGGGCAAAAGCTAGTAAAACATAATTCTATTGTACTCAAACCTAAGTGGGGACTGAATAAAAATGTTGGAAGAATCGTCACGAAACGTTAATGGAATTTTATGCTTTCCAAATTAAAAGGCGAAGTTCGGAATTAAGTGAGTTACTTCATTTGCTAATGACTCATTTAGCACAATGTAGGTCAAGTGACATCAACTTGTATCGCGTTGCAGGTCGCCTACACTGACCTGAGACTTACTACGAGCTGCTCAATTTACACGTATAATAACATAAGTAATTATAAGTAAGTAGTAATGACTGCCTCGGTGGCGCAGTTGTAATGCGTACGCGTTACGATTGAGGCCAACGCTGAGGTCTAGGGTTTGATCCCCGGGTCGGATAAAGTGGTATTGGGTTTTTCAATTACAAAATGCTCAGTATCAACCTGGAGTCTGGAATTTGTACCCGGTATGGCGATAGGCTCGCCCCCTATCACATCGTGGGACGGAGATACGCTCGGCGAAACGTGGGTGTACTGGTTACACCTCTGCCTACCCCTTCGGGGATTACAGGCGTGAGTGCGTATGTATGTAATTATAAGTAATATCAACTTGATTACAAACTCCAAGTATTATTATTTAGTTTATATCCTCAGTATCTTGTCCGAGTTTTCGGAAGGACTTAGGCATTAATTTCAAAATAGGAACGGTAAATTATGTTTAGTAGAATTGTTTATGGAATCTCAAACCTTATTAAATAAAGAAATTCAAACAAACCTCATTTTGCTGGTGGGAGTTGATAATTTTTGTACACGACCGGATAGCAACTACCATACACATGGTGATATACCCGCCACAGTACCTCTTTCAGGCTAGTCGCGTGGAAGTGTACATCTAGTAACTTCAGGCCGGCATAATTCTTCCGACCGTTGAGGTACCGTTGAGGCAGTGATTCACGGTCGATATTATATTTAGACTGCACTGTACTTAACATCGGGTTTAATGTAGTCGCTGCTTTTTATCCCTGTATTATGCATGTCCCACTGCTGGGCATGGGCCTCCTCTACTAAATGAGAGGGTTCAGGCCTTCAATCCACCACACTGGCCTAATGCGGGTTGGCAGACTTCACATACCATCGAAATTCTTATGAAGAACTTCTCAGGTATGCAGATTTCCTGACGATGTCTCCTTTACTGTTAACGCAAGCGATAATTAACAATTAATACACACATAACTTAGAAAACTCAGAGGTGTGTTCTCTTAGGACTGGTTGCGAACCTGCGACTCCCCACGGAGCTATCGCTGCTTTGCTATCTGCACTTTGCTATTCCAGGATAAAAATAAATATACAAGTAAAATTACAGATTAAAAGCATACAATGTATCTGCATAGCATCAAGTTCTAGATGAATGTAGTTCGTAGTTTGTTTAACAAAGTGATATGAAATGAGAGTTTTGGCAGATAATATATTTTGTTGAATAAACAGCATTTGTTAGATTCATACGACTCGTGCTGTACCTCCTCCGCTTCACCGAAAGTAGGCGAGCACTCAAGATATTGAAGTAACAATAAAATTGTAAACATATGAATGAAGGTAGTTCTTTTGGACAGAGTACAATATTTATATTAGAAACGTGTCAGAGTAGTAATCTAGAATCAAAATGTGAGCAGACTTTTTGGCTGTTTCTATATACATTTTACGACATCCTAATGTATTGATAAAAAAATGCTTCTTATAAGTAACAGTCTAAAATGCTTTTACCAGTCAATCTCATCTGCATACCCAGCTGAAACATCTTATTTTTGATATAATTTAATCCATCAGTAAAATGTCATCAATTTCCAATAGAACATAACTTGTCAACAATCGGTAATTAAGAAGACCTAATAGATTTGCAACTTCCGGTCTATGGTGTCGCTTGCGTCTAATGAATAACTGTAAACATAATCACAGTAATGTTTAAATTTATTCTAAATCGTGCTGCGGGGCTAAAAATATATTATTTTTCATAAATGGCTACAGTAAATTATTGTGAATGTTACACTTAAATATATAAGAGCCTGAGATTTATATTAATATCAATCATATTATTATTAAGAGTTAGAATATAATTCAATTTTAGAAGCAATGCTTACTTAATTTTGTTTGATTTTGTTAAATGTTTAACTCTATTAAAAAATTGTTTAACTTGTTTTAGTAATAAGTGAATTTCTTTTTGATAACAAAGTAATACGACTAGATAGAAATGTCTATAATATATTGTGTACTTCTATTCTAAAGGAAAACGTTTGATCAAGAAATGTATTATTGTAACTTTGTTTCAAAAACAAAAATTCCTTTGTGCAAAGTAGCACAGAGCTTAATCTTGTTAAAAAACGAGACAGAATGTTTTATTCAAAGAAAACCTTGGAATTTAGGATGCAATTTGGCGCAGTGTAGTGTGCTTAACGAGTTAACACAACGAAATTATACAGGTGCAAGACGCGCGAATTGGGCGATTCATTTACGCCTTATAAATGTGTTCGTGAGATCGCTAAGGGAACTTACACCAACAATTGAATCAAACAGACATGACAGCCTCCTTGGCGCAGCCGGCTGCGAAACGAGAGGTCATGGGTTCGATTCCCACACCGAGACAAATAATGTTTGTGTGATCCACAATATTTGTTTCGGGTCTGGGTGTTGTGGCACCAAAGTTCATCTTCGTTCCTGATACGATACAGGTTAACCTAGTGGGGGGTCAGGACTTTGTGTGAGTGAGTGACTGTTGGGTGTATTGATTTATTTATCTAAACAAAACAAAAAATGTACTTTGTCACAAAGGATGGTGTGATGAAATAGTGTATTCTTCTATACTGTGCGTTGGTCACACATGAGTATCGGCCTTCAATAGCAAAAAAAGAAGTAACCATCGTATGCCCTACTTTTTTTATAGCATCGACCGGCAAACTAGCAAAGTGGGTTACCTGATGGTAAGTGATCTCCACCGCTCACGCCTAAGAATCATGGACGCGTTGCCGACCTCAAAGGAAAGGGATAATTAGGGGTTTGGGAAGAGGAGAGGGATTTGGGCCTCCAGATATTTCACTAACCGTACGAAACGCAGCAACAAGTTGCTACTTTACGCCGGTTTTCTGTGAGACAGTGGTAACAACCGGACGAGCCGGCCCACTCATGCTGTAGACAAAACTGACCACAGCGTGGCTCTACCATTACGTACTTACTCATTTACCGGTCTATGCTATAAAATTTAAGAACCGCAAATGTAGAATATTATTTCTCGAATAATATTTCGCAGACAGACAATTTAAACATAATATTGAATAAGAATATACAACTAAAAATATCTAAGTACCTTTCCAAACAATGAACTATAAGGTTTTACGAAGATTTCATTTCTGGGTCGCTATCTGCCTAAATAAAATGAAAATTACCGTAAAATTTTCAATTACTTAGACAGGTAAAATTTCCAATTATTTGCCTAACGTCTTTGATGGAAGCCGCCTTAATTCCATGATATTGAATTTGAGCACAACTAAAGAGATGAAATACGTATGTTAGTTATAGAATAGGCATGTAACACAAAAGTATAATATTAAGGCTTGTTTTGAGATGCGCGACCGAGACAAGAGATCGCGACGTGTGAAGACAACGAGACCGCTTTGTATGCGCTACCTATAAACAGTACCAACAACATTCAGAACTTTGAATTACAAGGCAATGTGTAGTAGGTAGGAACTATTTACTATTTATTTACTACTCTATTCACTGCGCTCATTAATCCGAGACATAAGATATTTACGCCCGAATACTGAAACGCTACTCAATTGTTTGATAGCTAACGGTTGCTTAATTATATACAAGTTTGACAGCTTAGAGGGCCTCAATATGTATTCGGACGCAAGTCTTTTAATGCCCATTTATTTCAATGGCTTTAATGTTATTAAAAACCTTATATAAGTGCTTATACACTGCTACGTATTTGTCAGCAGAAATATAAAAAACTCGCCGAATTGAAAACCTCCTTTTTTGAAGTCGGGTAAAAAGCTGTGCTACCTGCCCAGACGGTCTCTCCCTTACGTCGGAACTACCACCTAGTTTACTAAGAAACGTAACAAAATAAATGTCCAAAGTACTAAGTCAGGCTTAAAGTCTTTGTAGTATTTAAAGCTAACGTTATTTTACTACAAAATGCACTTTAATTAAGATTGTAAAGTCAAGATTTTACGCATTTTAAAATGTACATACATACATACACAATCAGGCCTGTAATCTCCGAAGGGGTAGGCAGAGGTGTAACCAGTACACCCACATTTCGCCGAGCTTATTCCCGTCCTGAGCCTATCGCCATACCGGGCACGATTCTACACTACGGGCTGGTACTGAGCATTTCGTAATAGAAAAACCCAATATCACTTTACCCGACCCGTGGATCGAACCAGAGACCTGAACCTGACCTGAGTCATCCCGTGTACGCAGTACAACGATGGCATTCTTGCCATCAGGTGACCTAGTTACTTGTTTGATTTGTATCCTATAAAAAACCTATTCGTTTTGATATTGGCAATCGGCAAGTTATCGAAGGAATTAAAAGTTACAAGGAGTGTTTTCTTCATATATTGGTTGTGGCAGATTTGGAATTAAGTAAATTATTATTAAATTTTCTTTAATGTAAGAGCTCATTAATAATAATTCATAGAATATAATAATAATTTATAGATGAATAAATAACCCAACAGTCACACACATAATCCTGACCACACACTAGGTTAATCTGTATCGTGGGTACCAGTAACTATGAGGGACTTGCGGATCCACAACACCCAGACCCGAAACAAATATTTGTGGTTCACACAAACATTTCTCAACTGGCCCAGTACGCCACGGAGGCTGACAATATACATTAGGCATAATGAATTACGTAACGATCATTATTCATTACGTAACGCACTAATTGCTTTCACAGAAAAACAGTCATCAGAATTTTCTTTGTCACCATCTTTGGGCCGTGATTTCAACCCCGTGGGTTTTCCGTAGCCTTTTTTGGTACTAACTTTTGTTCGCGGCTCTGCCCACGTTAATATCTGTCTCTTCATATTTCCAGGATAAAAAGTAGCCTTCAATATAGCTCTCTGAAAAATCTTGAATCTGCCAAAGTTCCATCAAAATAAGTTCATTTGTTTCAGAGATTAGATTTTCATTTTTAAAAATAGTATTTGTGCTTTATTAACGGCCAAATTACTATACGAGCTTAAAAATCTTTTTTCGTAATCACATATAGTCAGTCTTTGGATGTTTGTGAATTTGGATGTGTGTTAGTCAATCACGCCCTAACGGCTGAACGGTTTTGAATGAAATTTGGCACACAGGTGGAATTTGGTACTTTTTATCCTAAAAAGGTCAATGACGTGGGCGGAGCCGCGAGCATACAGGACTTTTTTTCTGCCTGGCATTATCCCGGCTTAATGCCAAGGTCTGTCTTCTCGTATCATAAATTTGACGATATTTGGTATGGTAAGGAACCAAGTTTCGCAAAAGCCTTCTGTCCTCTCCATTCCCTGCTGGTGAAATTTGGACGGCAGTCGTAATATGCGGGGGTTTGGTTTCGGTCGCCGCGTGGGTAGCATCTGTGAGGGGCTGGCGTGGGATACAGGGAGACCCGATGGGAACGGCCACCGTCGGCCGCCTGCCGGTCAGTAGGGGACCTGAACCCGGGGATACACTTTGTAAAAACTCCCTCCCCGGGAAGCTGTCCCGGCAACCGGCGAAAATCCCGTAGTACTGTCGTCGTGCCAGCTTGGGAGACTGGAATGGATCCCGGCGACTGTACACGGGGGGGGGGGGGGGCATCGGGAGCCTTTCCGTGCCTCGCGCCAGCTCCGCACATTACTCGCGTGACCATCCGGCTCCTGACTCCACAAAATTATGTTTTGGGTGCTGTCTTGATTTCACTACCCCAACACATTTCCCTTTCCCCCAACTCAAAATTTTTATGAAGGCACAAAACCGAAAAAAGAGCAAATTTACTTCGGCGGTTTCTTCATCCACATTAACAGTAGACTTCTGCAATGTCAGGGGTCTGCACAGCAACCTGGATGCTGTACACTACCATCTAGAGTCAGCGCGGCCTGCCTTGCTCTTTTTAACGGAGACTCAGATATCTACCCCTGACGACATCTCGTACCTTAGCTACCCCGGTTACGTACTGGAACACTCGTTCCTGCGTAAGGCCGGGGTGTGCGTTTTCGTCAGGGATGATATATGTTGTCGCCGCCTTCGGGGCCTCGAGCATCGGGACCTGTCAATCTTGTGGCTTTGCGTAGAGTATGGGGGTCGTACCCAGGTCTATGCATGCCTATACCTGTATGTATGGGACCTGTCCCATGCCGGTGAAACGGGGGCTACTCGCTTATTCGAGAACGTCCAAGTGGGGACTGATCAATCTCTCGAGCAGTATCCGTTCGCGGAGGTGGTGGTCCTTGGGGATTTTCACGCTCACCATTCTGAGTGGTTGGGTTCCCGAACCACCGACGCTGCGGGTCGATCTGCTTATGAGATGGCTTTGGCTTACGGTCTCACACAACTGGTAACTCAGCCCACCCGAGTTCCAGATGTTGCGACCCATGAGCCCTCCATGTTGGACCTTCTGCTGACCACAAATCCTGAAGGATATAAGGTAGTGGTCGACCCCCCTTTGGGGTCATCAGACCACTGCCTTATACGTACCTCAGCCCCTGCGGTATATCCCGATCGCTCTTCAGCGACGGGGTTCCGCAGGGTCTGGCGGTATGGGTCAGCGGATTGGGAAGGGATGCGTGAATTCTTTGCGTCCTTCCCATGGAAGCGGTTCTGCTTCTCTTTCGAAGATACTGATGCTTGTGCGGACCGCGTCAGGGACCTGGTAGTTATGGGGATGAATCTTTTCATCCCTAACTCCAGGGTACCTGTCGGGCGTCGCAGCTGGCCCTAGTATTACAGTACCTGTGCCGAAGCTGCACGCCTTAAGCGGTCCGCATACGGGGCGTGGAACGAAGCCCAAAGGCATCAGGATCCAAACGCGAAGGAGGAGAGGCGGACATTTAATGCCGCTTCTAGGTCCAACAAGAGGGCTATAGCCAAGGCCGAGGCAGAACATATTGGCAGAATTGGCGAGTGGCTCGAGGTTTACCCGTCTGGTAGTCGGGCTTTCTGGTCTCTCGCCAAGGCTGTCCAAGGTAACTTCTACCTATCCACTCTCCCGCCACTGCATAAGGCCGATGACAGTTTGGCCCACAGTGCAAAGGAGAAGGCTGATCTCCTGGCCCAATCCTTTGCCTCGAACTCGACTTTGGATGACAGAGGAGCCACTCCACCAAAACATCCCCGGTGCGAGTACTCCCTGCCTGAAATCCGCATTAATCAGCGTGCGGTCAGGCGGGAGCTTAGGTTCCTTAACATCCGAAAGTCGAGTGGGCCGGACTGCATCCCCGCAGTGGTTCTTAAGACGTGCGCCCCCGAGTTGACCCCCATTCTTACGCGCCTTTACCGTCTTTCATATAATTCCAACAGGGTTCCCGCTTCGTAGAAGGTAGTTCATGTCCATCCGATCTCTAAAAAAGGTGACCGGTCAGACCCTTCGTGCTATAGACCGATAGCCATCACATCCTTGCTCTCTAAAATCATGGAAAGAGTAATTAACGCCCAGCTTAAGATATCTAGAGGAGCACCAGCTGATTAGCGATCGTCAGTACGGTTTCCGTCACGGTCGCTCGGCTGGTGATATTCTTGTTTACCTCACACATCGCTGGTCGGAGGCTATAGAGAGCAAGGGTGAGGCTATGGCCGTCGGTCTAGACATCGCGAAGGCGTTCGATCGGGTATGGCATGGGGGCCTTCTGTCGAAGCTACCATCGTACGGAATCCCCGAGGGACTCTGCAAGTGGATCGCTAGCTTCTTGGACGGTCGGAGCATCAAAGTCGTTGTAAACGGCTGCTGCTCCGACACTATGTCCATTAATGCTGGCGTTCCACAAGGCTCAGTGTTGTCGCCCACTCTATTCATACTGCATATCAATGACATGTTATCTATTATCGATAACATGCATTGTTATGCAGATGATAGCACCATTGATGGGCGCTACACTGGCCAGCAGGGTATCCCTCGGAGCACGGTGGAAGAAAGACGGTTAGAACTTGTGTCTGAAATCGAGAGCTCTCTGGGACGGGCCTCCGAATGGGGTGAAAGGAACCTGGTTCACTTTAACCCCATGAAGACACAAGTTTGTGCGTTCACCGCTAAGAAGGACCCATTTGTCATGGCGCCACGGTTCCAAGGAGTCACTCTCCGGGTTTCCGAAGGTATTGGGATCCTCGGCGTCGATATATCGAGCAAGGTCCAGTTTAGGAGTCAAGTGGAGGACAAAGCCAAATTGACAAGCAGGAAATCGGGCATCCTGAACAGAGCTAGGCGGTACTTCACGTCGGGCCATAGATTAGCGCTTTATAAGGCGCAAGTCCGGCCCCACGTGGAGTACTGTTCTCATCTCTGGGCAGGAGCGCCCAAATACTTGCTAGACCCACTTGACTCCTTACAGAGACGGGCCGTTCGAATCGTCGGGGATCCTGATATCACGGATAACCTGGAGCCGTTGGGGCTGCGAAGAGATTTCGGGTCTCTCTGCTTGTTCTACCGGTTGTTCCACGGGGAGTGCTCCGAGGAACTGTTTAAAATGGTGCCAACATCACCATTTTATCATCGCACCACCCGACACCGCAGCAAAGTTCATCCATACCACCTGGAAACGATTCCGTCTAGCACGGTTCGTTTCCAGCGTTCATTCTTACCACGTAAGTGCAAGCTCTGGAATAAACTCCCTGCAGCGGTGTTCCCTGAGCGGTATGACATGTCCTTCTTTAAACGAGGTTTAAAAAGAGTAATCCTTCGACGGTAGGCAGTGGCTTTGCTGTGCCCTGGCATTGCAGAAGTCTATGGGCGGCGGTGACTACTTACCATCAGGTGGCCCGTTTGCTCGTCTGCCTATCCAGGCAGTAAAAAAAAAAAGAGCCTCGTCCGTTAATCAGCGGAGTGTACCACTTCCAGGTGAGGTTTTGCGCCTAAAATGTCATTTACACTCCAATTAACAAATTTGTTGACCCTCAAAAGCCCCCGACGTAACGTAAAGTAAAACTTCTCTTCCTCAAAATACGCCACCGGTACATTTATCCACTTGTAACAACGTTCTACAAAAGCATTTGGAGCAAGCCTATGCGAATTATTCAAATATATTCATGCCGCGGATGAAAAGCCATGGAACATGTTAAAGTATGCATATGTATATACATTTGCTCACATATAATTTAAAGGCGATCTTATGAAAATGATGTACTCTGGCCGTTTGGAAGACAGCCTGCAGATAATTTACATGATACGTCTTGCGTAAAATATTCTGTATTCTGTATCTTACCGTGATACGAAGGTAATGGCTTCGAGACTGGGTTTTTAGCATATTGATTATGGTTTTTGAGAATATTCGGTAAGTTAATTTATTTCGTTAGACAGGTAGTACTAGTATTGTGCCAAAACAAAAGAATCAAACCCACACATGATTTTTCTATTTATATGCTATAACTAATCAGTTGAAATCATTGTGATGACGTTCATGGCTGTATGTGTCAAGGTCCCTTGGCTGTCTTTGGATAGGAAAATAATAGGCAAATACGTTATTAAACCTTATTCGTTTTATCCATTTATATTGAAATTTTGGCTTCTAGAACAATATAAATATACAAAAGACAGCATATTATTTACAGCCTCCGTGGCATAGTGCACGAGTAGCCGGCTGTGAAACGAGAAGCCGCGGGTTCGATTCTCGCACCGCGACAAATGTTTGTGTGATCATAAATATATGTTTTCAGGCAGGCGGCCGGTCGTAGAAACAACAAGCCAAATCTTTCTGTAACATAATTATGTTAAAAAACATGTTGCGCCGACCCTACTGCGAGTAGGATAAGGGCAGTTGGAAGAAGAATAATGAACAGCATATTGATTGTTATGTTTTTCCACTTAACCGTCTTTGTGTAAAATGTTTTCATAGTGAATTATTTCCTCATTGGGAGGGACGTAACCATCCTGATGTTTACTTGTTTGTCTTTTAACCAAGTGACGCAACCAAATATTAGAGGTCTCCGAAAATAATGGCAACACAATGTAATTTTGTACGACATCTTATAAGAAAAACCAAGAAAGAAAATGAACGAACATTTCGTATAATTTTATTCGTGTTTTTATGTTTTAAAAAACGTCTATTATATCTCGCTTGGGTAATGCGATTTTGTTTCAGACAAACAAATAAATTAAAAACTGTTTCCGCGAAAGCGTGTGTTTACATCAATTTACCTTAAGTGTACAACTACGAATTACAACTATAAATATATCAAATATATAATGAAAACAATTTGCGTAGAAGATATCTGCATACTTAAATATTATTCCACAAAACATTAATCAAAAGATAGTAAGAAAATATACTTTGTTGAAGAAATATTAATAGTCAAATCAGTGGGCCTGCGACTTAGTGCCAACAGCCGTTGGTCGATGCTTACAAAGGGACAATACCAGAAAAAAATATCCGGAATATTTTTCTTCACGTCATTCTCTCTCAAAATAAGTATTCTTTTGAGGACAACCGCTGGCACAATGAACACTGGCGTAAAACGTCGCAATGTGACTTGATAATGTAAGTTGCCGCTTAGAGAGGCTTATTAAAATTGAATCACCCCTAAATGAGATTCTCACGTATCTTAAGACATTCTTCGGCTTGTGTTTATTCTTGGTGTAGATTGCGTATACCATTAATGCGCTCCGTTTACTCTCTGTTATCTTATCTTGAAATAGACTAGATTTTTTTTATTATATAATAAATAAACGTTATGGGGTATTACGACAAATTGCTGGAAAGATTATAAAATATTATTTTATTATTTATTTGAGTACGTTGTGTTAACTTCAGACTGTCATATTGTTTTTATGTGACGTCATCGATCCATTACCACTCTCTTCAATGAAGCTAACTCTATCGATAGTCAACCGGTTTCGGCTACAGAGAAGGCCAAAAATAGACCCAAAGAATAATTTACATACACATAAACACACATACACCCTTTTTTCATAGAGTCGGGTAAAAGAGCAAAATAAATTACCTCGAAAAATTGCAGGAACCAGAACTTTGCGCTTTATGGAAATAAATATTTCATAACTGGTAATTTTTGTCTAAAATTAAAACAGTAAAATATTACTTAGCATAATCAGCGACGATGTAGTTCCTCTTTAAATAGATAATTAGATTGTATCCTGTAATTTATTAGGTCTAATAAATTTGGTAGCTAAATGTGATCTTGGCGTTCTGTTTATTAAAATTAATTAAAACTCCGAACAACAAAACAAAATACTCGTTAATTGAAATTAATTTTCGACGGAATAATGTTGACTTTAGTATGTGGGATTTATTAGTAGATGCGAATGACCTAATCCGTAGTAACTACGAGGAATCTTCTTCTTCTACTTGTCCTTATCCCACTCACAGTGGGTTCAGCGCATTATGCTTTTTAACATACGTTACAGAAAGATTTGGCTTGTAGTTTTTACGACCGACCGCCTGCCTGACGTCAAGACGTGTGGAGAAACTACAAGGAATAGCAACAAAAATAAAGTTCATCTAAAGTAATGATAAACTACAATACGCGCAAAATAACTCGGTTGGCCTGAAGTCTTTGAGCGGTAGAGTCACGATGTGGGACAGTTTTGCCTACAGCATGAATGGCTCGACAGGGTCGTTGCCACTATCTCACAAAAAACCGACGTGAACGGCTTGCTTCTGCGTTTCGTATGGTGAGTGTGATATCCGTTTGCAGGCCTATGGTATAAAAAAGTTAATGACTTGTGGCATCGTAGCTCTTATTTTCAATAACAGCCATAAGTCGCAAAATGCCCAGTAATTTCACTAACTTCAATGTATCCTGCAAATCGAAACACAATAGTCAACAGTGCTGCTTGGCGGTAGAAATACACAAAGCGGAGGAACCAACCCAGACTGCCTCTCCCATACGAGAGACCTGCCACCTAGAATATTATTGTTAATACGGACCAAATACTTGGATGGAATGTTAATTAAATACCAAACTAAAATGTATTTTGGTACTGTTTATATAGGTCTAGTATGAACATAATAAAAATATAATAAATCTGGTATATAACATGTTAAAATATTGTTCAGAAGTGTAGTCTGCAAATATTTGCGTAAACGTATAACATTGGGGTTCTTCGAAGTTTAGTCACGAAAAAGAAAGGTGGATGCGAATTGGGTTGTAAAAAATATTGGTCTGAGCTCACGCAGAATATTCAACTCGGGATCAATAGACATTCAGGCGTTTGGATTAAAACGGATTTGTATACACAAAGCGCTACATGATGTGGTTATAAATTCAACATTACATACATACGTACTCACGCTTGTATTCCCGGAAAGGGTAAGCAGAGGTACACCTCTTGTACGACTAGTACACCTACATTTCGCCGAGCTTATTTTCGTCCCTTGGTGTGATAGTCTCCGAAGCGCAGTAGTAGCCGGCTGTGAAGCGAGAGTCCGCAGGTTCGATTGCACCGTGACAAATATTTGTGTGATTCACAGATATCTGCTTCGGTCTGGGTGTTTTCTGAAAGGGCTGACGTCAGGCAGGCGGCCCGTCGTTAAAACTACAAACTAAATCTTTCTGTAACATGTATTACAAAGCATGTTGCGCCGACCCCACTGCGAGTGGGATAAGGGCAGGTGGAAAGAGAAGAAGATGTGATAGGGGCGAACCTATTTCACTTTTACCCGGGGATCGAGCCAGAGATCGCAGCACAGCAGTCTTACCGCATACGCATTACAACTGCGCCATCGAGGCAGTCTGTCAGATATTCAATATTATATTCTGATTTGTAACCCACGTGGAAGTTTTGCGAATTAATCATGGCTGTGTGAATAGAGTTTTTTTATCAGACGAAAAATTGTAGGAGGTTCGAAATTGTCCCTATATTTATTATGTTTATTCATGTATAACTCCGCCATATGTGGATCGATTTGGATAATTATTTTTGTATTCTTTTTTATTTACTTTGTTGATGGACCCATTTAAATTGTTTAAAAATCCTCCTCTAGAGGCGTGAAATCGGGGGTGAATATCTACAACTTCGACATTTATGCACAGATTTCGATAATCTATCACTAATAATAATTACAGAACAAAACAAAAATATAACCGACTAAAAACCAAATGACGGAAAATAAAAATAAACAATTTTCCGTCGATATTATCAATCATAGAACATTAAATTGCAATTGCATCTTCTCAAAATTGTTTATATTTATTTTTAACTATTTTGAGTAGGTAGAATATTATTTATGTTAAAAAGTTTTATTTTTAAATCTTGCTTTGCATAAATGACTTTGGATAAGGTAATGTAATTTCTAAGTTATTTGAACAGTAAAAGTGCTATTCCGATCGCATTGTGCATTGAAAAGAAACTTGCGAACCGAAACAAAACTTTAAAAATATACGAGAACAGTATTTACTTTTGTCCTAGCGTACTTTTGTTTAACACTGAGTAGAAAAAAAGAAATCATATTCGTATTATTAAAGCCAAAGTCCGTAGTAAAATAGGTCTAATAATAATTGTACATTAAGTTACATAATTGAGATTTTTCTGTTATTTTAAGTGTAATAACATTTCCACATATAGCTGTTAATATGAAATTTATTGTTAATGAACTATGTAAAGTCTTATTTTGAATGACACAAATAGAAAACATAAGTATTTTTAATCCATATTTTTTATTTTTATTAATCAAATAACTACCCATGCTATCGATGCATTTTTGCAGTGGCAATTTATCGATGCCCTTCTTGAATAAATCGGCTGGACGGAAGGCAACAAACTGTTCAAAGGCATTTTGTACTGACTCTCGCTAATTGATTTTTATCAAAACGTTCCGTTTCTGTCAAAACGTTGTCCACAAGACCTATTATATCGGAACGGTGCGGTTACAATAAGCTCAATTAGCTGTGGCAGAGTACCTCTCATCTAAAGAAGTGGTAACAGACTCTATTTATGGAAAAACAGTTAAATACGAGCTCGCATATCGACGGTTCCATACCCAAGTAAATATTCCCACCTTAAATATCACTTATTTTTATTATTTTTTAGGATATCCGCATAATCGCACATACTCAAATGACATGGTTGTAGGTCTCTTGTATGCGAGAGGCCGCCTGGGTTCGTATTACCGCTTTACCTATTTATGCCGCCAACCACTAGCGTGTAAGCACTGATGTATTCCGGTTTCTTCAAAACGTGACCAAACCGCCCTAAGCGGCGTTCCTGAAGTTTGCCTGCCACGAGGCGGCAAACACACACACACACACACACACGATACACGTTATGTATCCGATGTAGTTGTGTAACGTTGCACATCCACCGCGGCATCTTCATCACCGCGACATGGATCTCTTTAACATGGCACCCAAGGGCGCCTAGGTCACATCCCGCAAGCATACATGAGAACAGGGCGACTATTAAAAAAAAACTACGTAAATTTCAGCTGGTCATTTAATACCGATAAAAATTAAGCCGTTATTGTGGCGATAAACATATTAATATTTCAAATATATTTCTTAGCTTGTAAAATTATTTGCTTTTCAGTTTTCAACTTGTTATTCATAATATAACATCTTTGAAGCTATTACAAAAAAAAACTGCCAATCATGTTTTACGCATAAATCTTAATACAGCGCCTTTACTCCACTTTAATGTTATTTATAGATGTTAATATTCATAAACGTGCTTAAAGACCTTGTCGGAATCAGACGATTTGCGAAAATTAAATATGAGTTTGTATAAGTACTGCGCAGGTAAAGAAAAATAAACAAACATTCAGCTTAAAATGGTATATCTTTATTAAAAAGCGGTAAGTCAACATAATATCAAAAAGACTCGCAAATAATAAATTGGTTCATACATTGAGTTTCTTTGGGCAGGTTTATACAACAGGAAAGCTCGCTGAAGCATGCGCAGAGAGCGATTCATCAGTCTCTCAGTGACTTGGCCCCAACAGGATTGCCGATTAGATCCATGGACCTCACGACTTCGGTATACACCTTCTGGCAAGGTATGTCAAGACTTTCCAGGTTAGGAAGCAGGCCACTAAGAATATACGCTGACTTGGGTAATTTGGTCCCTAACCTCTTGAAAAGGGTAAGGAATTCCAAACGGCTCTAAAACACCAAAACCAAAGTATTTAATTGTTAAGCCCACAGGAATCCGCACCCCATTAACCATAATTTTGAGGTTTGTGGAAACACAGATCCAAGCTCTCTTTAAACGAGGAAAAAAACGGAGGAGGTTCTCAATTTGACGCATATATTCTTTTATATATACAAAATAAATCTACCAAATATGGATCTTTTTGGATTGGAAAGACTATAACTCAAAGCCGGTTCCATTTATATTGTAAGAAGGAATTCCACCCCTTAGGAGTGAAATCGGGGATGAAAAACTAAAACTTCGGATATAAACCCATCGATTTTGATGATTCTTTCACCAATAAAGCAGTAACATAAAAACATTTATAAATTTATTAACTTTTATAAACAAATATAACTTTCAAAAAGAATAGACCATTTAATTGCAATATCACCGACTCAAAATATATTTTTAGTTTTTTCAGTAAGAGAAAGTCTTCCGGCATAGCCCATTAAACAAATTTCGAAAACTCATGAGAAAAAGTGCTACTCCAACTGTGTAGAGTGCGGTACTGCAGAGGTTGTCCAGCATTTGATGGTCGAATGTGTCAGGAAGAGGCCTGTGAAAGAGGCTCCGACAAATGCATTCAAAATTAATACATACACAACAATACATACACCTTAAATAAATGTAATCTATAATGTTACACACATTATATTTATTAATGAGGCTTTTTCCCACCAATTAATTATTTTCAGACTAATTAAATGGCCTCTACATTGTTTGTCACTCACTGTAAACTAAAATTCTTAATTAATATAAAATCAGCTTTTATTAAAGCTGACGTCGTGTGGTAGCTAGTTGAATAATGAATATTTTAATAGACTTTATATAACATACGTTTTATATTTTAAAATGAAATAAAAGCAGTAGTTCTATATTTAAAAAAACGCTTGTATATTTAATCCACAAACTGAATTATATGGACACAGCCAAAAGAACTGCTAACATAATCAGATTCACTGATAGCATTGAGGACGGTCTGAGAAAGGTAATATGAAATTCAGCAATGTCCGAAAAGGTGTCGATGGTACCACGGATAGCTATAAAGAATAACTTTGAATGTACCCACAGATTATACGTATCGATAAAAATATCTTCTCTTCAATTTTCTCATACACTTTGATGGTAGATTGCACCCCGAGATACGGTATTGGAAGCATTGCTGACGACCTTTCTTCGAGAAACAAGAATAAGGTTTCGGAATGAGAAGAAATGCCTCGTATTATGAGTGTTACAATCGTTTACAGATGATATATGGCTGTTCTACTTCCAATATTTGTAAGGACATCTGCTACTTGTAGAACTTGCGAAGATTAATGTGACAAAACCTGACAATGCGTTCATCACTTGGACATTATTAGATTACTAAAAGTAATGATAATTGTACTTCCATATCAATCTGCAGATGTTAGAAAATTCTTTTTAATTGTATTGTTGTAACTTGCGATATTAATAAAAACTTTAAAATAAAAAAAATAGATCTTATTAAGAAGGATAAATGGGTGTTGGAAACTTCGCTACAGAAAAGCATTGGTATTAATGATCGCACAATTAAATTCCGACAGCCTGGATATATTTCCAAACGTAATTAAATGTGTACAAAATATTATAACTCTTTATTTACGCTGTCTTGGAAGTTTGCCATGATGTCGTTGGCTCCAATAGGTTTTAAATCTAACTTCGGCCAACGTTGTTTAACTTGTATCTCTTTACTATTAGTGATAATTGAAAGGAGAGGATTTCTGTGTATTGTTTAAGCTGTGTGATGGTTTCTTCCCTAGTTTTAGGCAATGTTATAAATGTGATGTGTCAGTCAACAAGGTTTTGATGTAGGTTCACGACGGACAGATGGAGTGACGGGTCGTGGGCCGCTGCCGTTTTTTTATCCTGTGACAAATGGCCTCTTTTCCCGCTTCAGTAATTGGTCAAATTTATATGATAGAAGAAAACCTTCCTATTGCTCTGACGCCTGTTTTTAAGAGGAGAATAATCATAACTTGCAGAATTCCGTGGTGCGGTTAAAAAATATTACGAATATGTGTACTGTACTATGATTTAAATTATGTGCTTCGCTAATTCGTTTTTACGGACAAGTAGGAATAAACGAAGAATTATCGGCCGTCTACACAAGGTCAGTCCCTTCAGAAAAAAAGTAGTACATATTCTAATGATGTAATAGGTCTTCTATAATCATCATCATAATGTTTGTATTTTAGAAATAGACATACGTACGTGGGATATTATTTTAATTATGGAAAAAGTTTATAATTGTGCTTTTACTTATAAAATATTACTTTTATTTCACCATAAGAAGCACAGTCTATAAATACAACTAGTTTTATAATTTTATATCTTCATCTAAAATTTTAGAAGCATGAAGGAGTGTCGTAGGGCTATTATATTTTTTTCCCTATAAAAATATAATTGTTTGCACTATTTATACAACAACCAAGTGATAGAGACCCGCTGTAGACAGTTTTGTCTACAACATGAATGGGCCGGTTCGTCCGGGTTGTTATCACTGTCTCATAGAAAGCCGACGTAAAGTAGCAGCTTGATGCTGCATTTCGTACGGTGAGTGCGATATCCGGAGGCCCTAATCCCCTCCTCTTTCCAATCCCTTAATTATCCCTTTCCTTTAATGTCGGCAACGCGCCCATCAATCTATTGGTATTGTGGGCGTACATGGGTGGAGGAAATCACTTACCATCAGGTGACCTACTTGCTCTTTGCCGGCCTAATCAATAAAAAAAAATAACAAACTAATATTTAGATTCAATCCCTGTGACAATGCCATGTAAAATCAGTTTTGGAAAACCACGTGAATATCATATTAAAACTACGTTAAAAATCCCAGAACTGCACGCTTGAAAAATACGAATGTAGGTCGGAGCTTCCATACTGACAATGAACAAAATATATTTCCCGCTCCAAAATAAACTTTAAAATATACTTTTTATGCAATTTAAACTAACATGAAGTTAGCCACGAACTGTCTAACTTACTTCAACGCCATTTATAGGGTTTATTTGATGAATGTTCTGATAAATCGAGAACAGCTTACGAGGTATTATTAAGATAATCTTCCAAATGGGCTATAAGAAAGATTTTCATTTAGATGAAGTGACGTTTCGTGGAAATAACCATTGGGGTATATGAGCTAAACATTTATTTCTTTGAGAACCTTGCATTGGTTTTACTTTCTATTTGACTATATTTCCGCTCGCAACTCCGTTCGCTTCACATGGAGGAGGAGGAGGAGGAGGAAATTAATGTCAAGTTTTAATTTATATTATTATCCACAAAAAAATTGCAACCTCGTTTCTACTCATAAGAGTTAAATTTACCTCTTAAACGTCATCTACACTGTAAAATCAACACCTTACCAAAATGTCTAATGTTTATTTTGAACGGTTTGCGCTGGTAAGTCGGTCAGAAAGAACAACCAATAACCAGATTTAAATAAGTTTGAATCATCAATTTTACTCTAATGTGAAGAAGTTGAACTGTATTTATAACATGTATAAGTTAGTATTGAAAAGCATTTTTAAATATTTATTTAATTTGTTTTATATTATTTGTTGAAAAAGGAGATCATCCGTAATTATTTGTTATAAAATAATGGTATATAATAAAAAAAATAGTTCCCGTTGTAGATTGTAGGGGTCACACGCGGATCGCCCCATATAATCACACGTAAAATCTATGATACGAATGCCAGGCAGAAAGAAAGATGAGTAGGTATAAGTAGTTTAGTATAAAAAAAAACTTTAAATTGATTGTGATTTCATTATGGCAAATAAAGTAAAGTGATGAATTAATCTTCAAGATTTTAAAGCTCTTAAGTCTAAAGTTCACGAAAAGCTATTAGTTTTAGGTCATTGAAAAATAGTTAATGGTTTATATATTTTTGTGCCAAGAAAACAATTAGGGTTGTACTCGTAACAGATAAAAATTAAAAGTTTTATGCTACTAGCAAATAGTTTAGCAAAAAACGTATTTCGATAATGATGATTTTTATTGCAGGGCCAGCAAACTAGTAGGTCACCTTGATGTAAGTGATCTTGATTGTGATTAAAAAATATCCCACACAAACAATACAATACAAATTGAAAAGTTTTTAACCTGAATCGCGGTGATTTTTTTGTTATTCGTAGACGTTTTAATTTTTTCTCGTAATCTGTCAAATATCAACCAAATGTATATGAAATCACCCTCAGGGTAAACCATATATCATATACAAAATGAATAATCATAAAAACTTTTAACAAAATAAAAGGGAAACATAAAAATAACCAACTTTGAGTCGGTGCTATTTCAATGTAATGGTCAAATATAATACTTATTTCTGCTTGAAATTAAAATGGGACCAACTTTGAGCTTTAAACAAATAAATACACTCAACAATCACACACATAGCCCTGACCCCACACTAGGTTAATCTGTATTGTGGGGAACTATGAGGGACTTGCGGTCCCACAACACCCAGACCCGAAACAAATATTTGTGGATCACACAAATATTTATCTCAGTGCGGGATTCGAACCCTCGGCATCAAGCTTCGCAGCCGGCTACTCACCCACTGCGCCACGGAGGCTGTCTATAATTGTTCCATTGATCAAAGAAGCATCCAAATCTGTCTTTATTTGGCGGAGTTAAGCGTGGTTATACGTACAAAATAACGCGTCGGATTGCGAATCTCCGCCGTTTTTTCGTCGGTTAAAAACCAATCCGCACAAGGCGGCGATATCCCGTAACATAAAAAAATAAATTACGAATGAATTGAAAAACTATTTTTTTTTGAAGTTGGGTGACATATAAAGTCTTACAAACACTCGACTTGGATTCCTTTGCTTTAGGATTTATTACGATAGTATAGGATCCCGTCATACAACGACCTTCACCGAGATGTTTATTTGATGAAACGTATTTTATATTTAGTTTAATATGTTAGTAAATATATTGCATATGGGTTGCCTAACAAATTTCAGTCTAGGATATGATTACCTAATTAATAATTGGCTATCCGAAAGTTGTGACCGGAAAAGAATAGGCAACCTAACGTTTGCATATTCTATGGGCTTCATACTTTCGATTTGTATAGAATTTGTCTATTAATCAAACCGATGAATCTTAGACAATAGTAAGATTCATCGGTTACAATTCTGATCTAAGCAAAATCTCTCATGTTTAAAATATTCTTTTATACCGTATGGTCGGATTTCACCACTCTAGAATTCTCGTACGTGGCATTCGAATTTGCATATAGAAATTGCACGTATAAATTTATTATTACTGTCGAATTTCTTGTATTACGGTGTAAAAGCTTAGGGAATTTACCCGCTTATATTTTTATTAGCTTTAGATGACTAGACGAGCAAGTCGCTCCCTGATGGTAAGCGTCACGCCTGCGCATAAGCAGAAGCAACACCAATCAAAACTTCGAATTATGAAGTACAGCAAGACACTGAACTGTGCTAGTCACCCTGAGACATAAGGTGTTAAGTCTCATAGTACCTATAATTTCACTGGCTTCAATGTCCTTTAAATTTATCATAACGAGTGTTTACACACTGTTGCTTAGCGGCAGATATAGACAGAGCAGTGGTTCCTACTCAGAAGGCCTCTCGCATACGAGGGACCTACCACCTAGTAAAAATAACATCATTTGTTAATAAGGCTTTCAAACTGGTGGGAGGGGTGGCTGGTGAAAGGGTACCTGATACATATTTGTGTTTGTCTATTTCTGCCGCCAAGCAGCAGTGTGTAAATACTGTTGTGTTTCTGTTATAAAGACATTGAAGCCAATTAAACTGCTAGGCATTATAAGACGTAACATCTTATGTCCTGGGGTGACGAGCACAGTCTAATGTCATACAGTACTTTTTAACTCCAAGTTATGTATGGTTTAGTTTTTGTTTATGGGCAGGTGTGACGCTTACCATCAAGTGAGGGACGTGCTTGTTTCGTCATTCAGGCTGATAATAAAAATCACCACACTGTAGGTAAAATGTTTGAAATTGCGATGCTTTTACTAACATGACTGTTATACACTGTATGTTAAGCACTGTAAAACTCCATGTCCGGCATTTGTGACAGTAAGTACTTATGAAAATGAGCTTCCGGAATTTGCCCCAAACGCGCCAGCACGCCACCATTTATGTCCCCGAATCGTAAAATATATGAGAATGAACCTACTTGTGGGCGGCTGAAAGTTTTAGTGTTTTTGCTTAGGAAATGTTCAGTGTACGCGAACGAGATTTGTTAGTTCGGAGCGAAATTGCCTTTTGTGCGACCATTTGTAATGAAATTAAAAAGTTTGCGATTTATGGCGATGTCAACGCGAGCAGATGTTGACTTTCTAATAATTGGGTATGTTTTTCCACTCGAGATATGTAACTTATCGTACTGTTAAAGTAAAAATGTGTTGTTTTGGAACTGAATATATTATAACAATCATATATTATGATTAAATATTTCAAGATAATAGTAAAGAGTGTCAGAGATCTACATAATGGATGACGCGATGTGTTGGATGTATGTATAATGGGATTGCAAGTTTGAGTGGTAGAGCTACGCTGCAGACAGTTATGTCATCAGCATGAAAGTAATTTTTTTCTATTTTTTTACGCACCGATAGAGCCAGCCCGATTGGATTCTTCTGACATCCTGGACGTGCTCGATTCCCGGCCTATGTTATAAAAATAAAAGTAAAGTAAACTGTGTGATGGATGGTGACACTGTTTCAGATCACAAATCATATTTTCTAATTTCTTGTTACTCTTTTAATTATTGGCCGAATTCTTACCAAAATAATAACCAACATAAATAATCTTAAAATGTATAAGGCACAAAAATTATACTGTGAACATCACGTATATAAGTAGAGAATTCCCCATCCAAATAACAAAATATGTAAGAATGGAACCTTAATTGACGAATGTGTATTCAGCGCTGTATACCCTTACATTTTTTGCTCAAAGGCACGGGCGAAATTCAAATTCAGGGATTTATTAGTTAGCTCCGCAAATCTATGTACCCTCTATGTATCTATGTACCATCCTACTTCTCGATTTTTTTTTCATGTACTACTACAAATTTTATGTCCCGTTACTCTATTAATATTCCAATGACGCGGGCTACGTACGTGAAAGAGTGAGAACGAGCGAGTGAGCTTTAAGACGCCTCGCCTCATTTGAAGTAGGACCTTGTACCGGCTCAGTACAAAAAAGAGGCTACTTTTATAAACTCGTTTAAAAATCGTGTCATACTCAACACTAGTGCTCAGTATAAAATAAAAAATGATATTTTTACTCAGAAGATTCATCTTAGGTGTCTGGGGAAGTGAATGTAGAAATAATGAACCACTTTTTGCTTTGTTAGTGTCGCGAGATACTTCATTTTCGTTTTACTCTCGCATTATACGAGTACATTAATTAAAATCCGTTGGTTATTCCGCAAGTATCCTAGTTATTGCCGAGATAATATTATAAATTTCTTAAAGTAACGTACAAGTTATTTTTTTGCGATATAAATCTTTTATGAACAGCAGCAACTTTGCATTATGAAGTCATAATAAAGTGTTTATATAGCTTCTAGCTTGCTATAGTTAACAAAATTGTACATTGTGACAGATTGGACCCATTTATGCCAAAATGTCCCAAGTCGCAATGCATAGACTTCGAGAAAATTAAGTTTAAAGTTTGACTTTTGAATTGTTATGCTCATTCAACTAACTAAAAGTATTGTTGTAAATGCCAGTTTGTGCTCTCTATTTGACAGGTTTGACACATTCTTAGCTTGTTTCTATATTCGTTTAGGATTTTGTAATAAATGACAATAACATATCGTTGTTTTGGAAAAAAATATATTAGACCTAAGTTTAATGTTGGTATGGTCTGAATTGGTTAATTCCTTTTTTTACTTGCCTGAATGACGAACAGGTCGCTCGCCTGATGGTAAGCGCCACGCCTGCACATAAAAGACAACTGTCAAATCCACATACAGCTTTAAATTACAAAGCACTGCATGGCACTGGTATGTGTTAATCATCCCGAGACATCAGTTATTAAGTCTCACAATGCCCAATAATTCCACTGGCTACAATGTCCAACGGAATACAATAACGCTGTAGTACAAACTCTTGCTTGGCGGCAGAAATAGACAAAGCGGTGGTATCAACCAAGACGGCCCGTGGCATACGAGGGTTCTACCACATTTATAACCTAATCATCGGTCATGATATGCCGTTGCACCAGATCCCTCGTCAACGGAGCGCGAAATCGGGTTAATTTACGGCGAAAATGCCCGAATACATAACATGGGATGTTATTCTCAAAACATGTGTTCTGATTTACCTTTTAAATTCTACATACATACTCACGCCTGTAATCTCCGAAGGAGTAGGCAGAGGTGCTACCAGTACACCCACATTTCGCCAAGCGTATCTGTGTCCCATGATGTGATAGGGGGCGAGCCTATCGCCATATCGGGCACAATTCCAGACTCCGGGCTGATACTGAGAATTTCTTAAAGCAAAGAGATAATTAAGAAATTGAAAATGGGAGGGGGATTTGGGCCTTAGGATATCTCACTCACTGTACGAAACGCGGCAGCACGCTGCTTCTTTACGCCGGTTTTCTGTGAGTTAGCGGTAACGATCTGGACGAGCCAGCCCATTCCTGCTGTAGTAACAACTGTCTAGTGTGGCTCTGCCACTTAAATTTATAGAAATCTCTAAATTCAAGTTCAATTCTGTATTTATATTTTATTTCTATCGGATATCCTGCACTAGAGCATTTTGAGGCGCAATGTGTAGTAGATTACAACCCAGATCAAGCTAATAATTTTAACGAAGTAAACTGGGATAAAAAGACCAATGAAAGTTGACGACAAACTATGAAGGTTTCTAAAGATGTTTTATTACTAAAACTCTAATTCGATATAGAAATTTTCACGTACACAGGCAAGAATGTCAAAGAAAACTCATTTACGAAGACGTGTCATCGGATTTTTATTATCAAATTGCATGACACCACCTCAGGAATGACAGCTGTGCCCACGAGAAAATGTATCCATCTAAATGAGCCTTTACACTGGTTATATAAAACAAACATGACATAAACTACGATGTCTACATTTTGATCTATATTTTTAGATATTGCTATTTTTAAACGACTTCAAAAAAAGGAGGAGGTTCTCAATGCGACTGTATTTTTTTTTATGTTTGTTACCTCAGAACTTTGGACTGGGTGAACCGATTTGGATGATTCTTTTTTATTTGAAAGCTGGTGCTTCACGTGTGGTCCCATTTGGTCTAGTTTTTACAATGGCATCCATGAGAAAACCAAAGAAGTCTTAAATTTGCATTAAGTATGTGCGCGACAAATGGACGAAGATCTCAATATCACGCCAACCAATTTCGATGATTCCTTTTTTATTGGAAAGGATGTACTTCAAGGGTAGTTTGATGAGAGTTTGGTTAGGTTCTGATTGTGGGATTCATGACAAAGAAACGGAACTCTTCAATTCTTAGGAGCAAATTAATGATAATCGGCCGAATCTGTTATAGGCTATCCGGATATTTGAGTCACCTACCGTAACGTCGTTATGGTCAAGTAATTGTCGAATATGATGATCAATGGAACTCTTTAATGGCTTACAGTAAGGATGCGATCTACGGCAGAAATTCTAACTAGCTGCATTGCAATATGATGCAAGCGTTCTAATTGTTTTAATTTAATTTTTAATTGTTGCGATTACTTATGGTGTATTATGTTGGAAAAAAAACACTCGATAGAGTTTAGCTGCGATGTGGTCCCATATAAATTTAGTTAAGATCTGATGACAGAGTACGGAGTAAAAAAAATTAAACTCCTCAACGGACAACAGTACACTCATTGCGATTGTGTTATTGTATTGGAATTTGCATGCTATTGCTGTAACTCCCACTGAAAATTGACTCTAAAGAGAATAGAATAGCTAGAATTTGTTATTTTTCACTTTTCAGTGTTTTTATTTTGAAGTCCGTTTCTAAGTTTTGTTAACCGTTATTTTATAATACTTGACATTGGCGAAATCATCGAAAATCGATGGGGCCATAATCTTAAAATAGAATAGACATAAATTACGATAGGATTTTTGGCGGGAATTCTGACAGTGAGGTCGTTCTCCTATTTTAATTAATTCCTAAACTAGTATAAAGTTGTGTTTGTTATATATAAAAGTGGTGTGGATTTTGCAATAAACATTGATCGACCTTGTTCGTTCGATCCGCTTAGAGAAAATCGTCTATAAAACATCGTACTGGAAGGAATTGACACCTGAACTCTAAAGTTATTGAAATCGGCCACACCTGTGTTTCGTCGTTCTTATGAAAATATATTAAATACTTGTCATATGAATACATGCCATGTGGCTATATGCATAAATAGTACGAAACCATAATAAAAAAAATACGATTTATTTATTTATGTAGGTATATTTAGCATCGAAATAAACTAATTATAACGATAACTTTCATATGAATCTGCCAAAAAATACGTCTCCACTTACTTACACATGCAAAGGTAAAATCACACGTAACACGCATGCACACAACAAAAATTAATGAACGTTCAAAATCAACTTTATTTCATAAAAGTTAATGTCTGAATATTAAATTTCTTGATCGAGATACGACGTTCTGCACCGCATAAAAAATAGACGTATCAAGTGTCAACTAGAGATTATTAAGTACGGACTTTTATAGCCCCGCCCCTTGCACAGAGTTTTGGTGGGGTCATTTAATAGCTTGAGTTACGTTTCTTGTCATCTTATTTCGATGATATTTAGGCATATAATTAATATTTCATAAATAGTATTATTCTAAATATAAAATGTTCTGTTATTTTTATTTGATTTGTCTTCATAACCTCTAGATGTCATACTCTTACAAACTACAAAAAGTGGTAAAAGTCTCAGCATATCTTAAACAGATTTCGACAAATGGCCAGATGAGTATGATGCCGAAAATTTAATTTTTAGTTATTGCAGACTAAGAAAAACAGAAAAATAAAGATACTCTTGCTGGTAAAAGCACTCTTAGTTGACATATCAAAGTAATAAATACTAGATTTCAGAATAAGCCGTTCTTTGATCCGTAACGTACGACCGCAAATATAGATGGACCTAATTAACTTTAGATCGATTTCACCCGCTTTGCTTTCCAATTTCTTTATTTGCGAATGTAAATAATTGGATAATGTCAGCGTTTTAAACGGTCGGTGCTGAAACATTGTGAATTGCTCGAATAGTTTGGTATTCGTCATTATTTTTTATGCTTTCAATTCAAGATTAATTAGTTGTAAAACTAGATTTATACATATTTCTATAGCTATATATTCCTATAGCTTCTATATATAGTTGCCGGTAAGAGATTGTCCGTAGCGATAAGGCCGCCAATTGTACTATTATTTGTTTTTTTTAATAGCTTGAATGACGATACGAGCAGTTCGCTCGCCTGATGGTAAGCGCCACGCCTGCTCATAAACAGAAGCAACGCCACACAGAACTTTAAATAAAGCACTGCGTGACACTGGCCTGCGCTCGTCACCCCGAGACATAAGGTGTTAAGTCTCATAATGCCCAGTAATTACACTGGCTTCAATGTCCTTCACACCGGAACACAACAGTGTGTAAAAACGAGGGACCTACCACCGTGTATTATTATTTTTCACATACTTGTACTTTTAGTGTTGTACAATAAAGAATTATAAATAAAATAATTAATATAGTTCTAGGCTGTCACCTGATGGTAATAGATCAAAACAACACAATACCTTACTTTCTTATTACCTTACCTCATTTATTTTCCATATTTGTTTTTCATTTTCCATACATTTTGAAAATGGAAAATTCGACGTTAAATATGTCCTAAAATGCGTGGACTTTATAGCTACCCATCTGGGATACAGGTGTGAACATATGCTACTTTTGATACAGAGATGGACGATTATACTGTAATTATCATCTCAACAGCCCATTATTATTATTAATTGTCCTTTTAATGGTAATTGATCTGGTGATTAAACGCTCCAAGTTTCTTAACGGAACAAAATTACACTTTCTTCTTGCTGCCACTTGACTTAATACTGAACCTATTAGCGAAATGAATCGGAGTTAAGATGAAATTGCAATAAATATTAGTTAGTTTTCACTGCGGGTATGCGGGGAATATAAATAATCATAGCTTTATATCTGATATGTTTTTTTTTGTTTCCTGTCCTACGTACGCTATTGTACATGCCCGGTATGATGATAGGCTCGCCCTCTATCACTCAGTGGAATGTAAATAACTCGGTGGTAATTTAGTAGATGGTAGGTACCTTGTTTGCGAGAGGTCGTCTCGGTAGGTACCACCGCTTTGTATATTTCTGCCAAGCATTAGTGGGTTGTAACACAATACTGTTATATTCCAGTTTGAAGGACATTAAAGCCAGTGAAATTACTGGGCATTATGATACTTAACACCTTATGTCTGAGGGTGACGAGCCACTGAGCTACTTGCAATACTTCATAATTCGAAGTTCTGATTGGTGTTGCTTCTGTTTATGGACAGGCGTGACGCTTACCATCCATAATCTAGCTAATAATTACAAATAGTTCGGTGGTGGGTGTACTGGTTACACCTCTGCCTACCCCTTCGGGATTACAGGCGTGTGTGTGTATGTAATATTTATGTATGTAGAATATTAATAACAGAAGTGAAATATTTGTTTACAATATTGTAAGGCAGAGCAGGCAAAACCTATTTATTATACGTAGAATTCAGTTCAGAATTGGGCGGAATCAGAATCATATTGCATTAGGCAGTGACACATATGAATGAAGATTTAGTAGAGTGGACGAACTAGCAACGTGTATGGAAAATCAATGTCCGAATATTTGACTACTCAAACTAATGGAAATAATTCATGTAGGTATAGTAGTATTCACTAGATGTTTGGTCCCTCGTAGGCGAGAGGCTGTCTGGGTTGGTACCGCCGCTTTGTCTATTTCTGCCGCCAAATAGCAATGTATCAGCACTGTTGTGTTTCGGTTTGAAGCTAGTGACATTACTGAGCTCACGACTTAACATCTTATGTCTCGGGGTGACGAGCGCAGGTTAATGCCATGCAGTGCTTTGTGATTCAAAGTTCTGTGTTGTGTTGCTTTTGTTTATGGGCAGGCGATACCATCACACTTACCATCAGGCGAGCGGCTCGTTTCGTCATTCAAGCTAATAAAAAAAGAACCTATAAGGAAAAAATGGTCTGAAAATTATACTGAAACGCCCATCTCAACTAAAAATTTATATTGATATTAGTTGATCAACTAACTTGAATCAACAAAGCTGTATGGTTTTTGTAGATCAATTCGATTGAAAGTCTGCTCAGATGGTTCGAAAGACATGAGATTCAGCACTTGATCAACTAAAAACGAACCAAATGAACCTGCTAGATTATATCATTTAAGGTAGTTGAAGTTTGAAACGAGTTCATCATCATCAAAGATAAGTTATCTCATAAACGAGTTATAGAGCTAGATCCTAACACTACTGATGTAACTAGAGCACTTCTAACTCGCTCCCCAACCAACTGACGTGTTTTAACTTCAGCAAAATAAGGTTAGTTCTCAAAAAAATTACTGTGTGTGTTTAAATTGTGAACATAGGAGTTAACATTAAAGACTTTAATGTATACTACTAGACGGGCTTTTTGTACAATGTGGTAGGTCCCTTGTACGAGTATACGACAGGCCATCTTGGTTGGCATCACCGCTTTGTCTATTTCTGCCGTCAAGCAACAGTGTGTAAGCTCTGTTGTGTTCCAGTTTGAAGGACATTGGAGCCAGTAAAATTTCTGGGCATTATGAGACTTAACAATTATGTCTCGGGGTGACGACCGCAATACTGTGCCATTCCGTGCTTTGTAATTTAAAGTTCTGTGTGGCGTGGTTTCTGTATATGGGCAGGTGTGGGTGGCGCTTACCATCAGGCAAGCGATCTGTGAGTTTATCCCACGTCGCACGATACAGACGCGAACATTACAGAAAACTCTTGCTTACGAGGTCGCTTCATATAGTTTGAAAAAAATAAACATTTCAGACGGTTCCGTAAGTGATGGTTTCCTGTTATATGCTCGCGTATGATGTATTAGAAACTCTCTCCATCTAAATGGGCTTTAGTTCGTTTTTAACCGTCGAAAAAAACAGAGCAGAATATTAATTCGACGCGTATATTTGTTTCTTTTTTAACCAAGGAAAAAACCAAGAAGTTTCTCAAATCCATACTTCTTACTATCGAACTTCGCCAAATGGATGGACCGATTGAGAGGATTGGAGGATTAGCACTGACTCAAAATTATTAATTTTTATATAAAGCTTCTTATAGTACAATAGTTTTGGAAATACTTACAAAGCGAACGTCGTTGCGTACAAGAGCTAGTACGGAGTACACGCCAACACAGACCTTTAAACACAGTTATGGTGTCTGTTAAATATTAACAACGATATAATAGTTACAAATTGTACAGAATTTATTCATGATGGAAAATAAACGCTTTGAAAACAAACGCCCGGATCGCTAAAACCATAACAACTGCAACCGGAAAATTCATAAGAAAATTGACGTAGGCGAAGGAGCAAATACATTTTTAAAACCACGCTACGATTTACTGCTTCATCGTCGGTAATAATATTTTATAGTACGTTGGTTATCGCGAACAAAATATCGGAATAACATAAAGCTACTTCGATAAAGTTACGGTCCACTGGATATTTATTTGGCCACAGTATTCGATTGATAAGATATCCGTGCCAAATTGTCATTCCTTAATATGCAGATTTGAATGTGCCAACTCAAGCGTGGTATGCAAAATTTTGTCATAACATATTTAATTTTATTTCATAGTCAGTAGCATTAACCCTATATTTTAAGCAAAATACATTTTATTTAATAGCGTTTGTTTCATAATATTAAAATAGACGTTATATTATGTCATATAAAAAAATAAAATTATCACGCTCTATCAATGTCAAATAAGTACTCAGTAAATTGGCTGTGTAATGCGTGATCTATTTTATTTGATATCAATGAACACACCTGGGGGCTTAGCATGTGCAACAGGAGATGAGTTTGTCGACTAGTTTTGTCGTTAAAAATGAGTTTTATCTGCTCATCTCTACATGTCTGTCGAAACTAACATGGTTGCAGCTTAAAATACACTCGTTATATCGAAAGTGGAAAAAATGGTACTTTGAACCTCTCTGTGGTATTTTTTCTACGTACCCCTACATGAGGACGTAATTTTATCGAATATTGACACTCGAGATATTTTTTGTCGGCAGTTATCTTTATCGCGTGCGAGATATGTCGTGTTGCATAAGCCCCATTATGGTAAGGAATCACCGCCGCCCATGGACACTTTCAATACCAGAGAAATTGTCGGTGCGTTGCACAGTCTTTAAAATATTTGATTGCACATTGTGAAACAGGTCTAAGAATTGTATCCTACTAACTTTGCGTACAGCTCTGTCCGCGCCCGCGTGATTGTATTTTTCCGGTTAAAAATATGTTCTAACCCAGGTCATGTTCTTTATAAAATTTCATACAAATCCGTTCAGCCGTTAAAGCGTAATTTATTAACAAACATCCAAATTCATAAACACACTAAAATCCACACGTTTACATTTATAATATTATTAAGATATTAGCATACTTAAAACATAAGGGCGTTAATGGCCTCTCAAATCTTATATTTTCATTTTGTAAAATCTTTTTTACAACTTTTGAAACACTCATGTCAAGTAAAATTTATTTGAATGTTGACTGAACGGCACATAAAACATTAAGCCATTTATAATGTTTCTAACAGCTGTTTCTAAATAAAATGAAAGTTAACTTAAAACCCATTTCAAAAATAATCTAATTCCAAATAGTTTTCAGTAAATACCATCTTAAACCCATGCTCAGTGGAATTGTTCAAAAATTTGAAATTTTAATGCCGTAATTATATTTTGCTCCTAAAGCTTGTTAATGTCTAAAGTTATTTTCGGGTTCGTCATAAAAAATTACGACTAACTTTATAGGAGTAACAGCGTTTACTTGGGTAAAGGTCTTGTCGCATTTATATTTAAATGAACTTTATTGTGAGGCTGGAATACAAATTTGTGATCACGACTCCGACTTTGCAGCTTCAAATTTTATATAGCGACCATCCCGTGGCAATTATTGAGGTCCGACAACGGTGGGACTTTGCAGACTTAAAAATAGATTGATTTTATATTTGGACACGAAAATGGCCAGTGGAAGTGAATGTTATCTGAAAAACAGAAAATATTTATAGTTAGTCAGAAATCATTCTGTCTGGCGTTATCCCGGCATAATTTCAGGGTCCGCTTCCTATCATGATTTGACGGTGGATTTGGTATTATGTGGGGGTGGCCCATCGCGCCGTCTGATCTGCAAAACCCGCAACAGGAACCGATTAGTCCGTAAATCTGCAGAGTGTACCCCGTGCAGGTGAGGTTGGTTTTAGATGTTGGTGGCCCACTTACACTTTAAGGTACAGAAAGTCAGAATTATTAAAATAAATTCCGATAACCATGTTGTGTATCGTGCCTATTATCCCCTTATTCGCTGACTTCATAACGCATAGACGTCTACACGCAAATACTTTAGGGTAATCATATCAGGAATATGTATCTTAAATAAAATCACGTCCACTTCTATGACCAGTAGTGTACTCTGCACTCGCTAACTAAAATTTTAAAACTTTGTTGCTATGGCATAAAATGGAGTGTCAAAACCAGCAAGCTCTCAAATTTTAAAGCCAATTGTATAAGTTCTCCGGTAAGCTGGTTTTTTAAATTACTAAAGTGATTTAGTAATTTATATTCATTTTAATATTAGCGGAGTTCCATCTTTAGTTGGCCGATCGACGTCATTACCTGCGCATCTCCTTCTTTCACAACCGATGTTATAATTGCATTCCCTTTTGCTGTATGGCTTCCCGGATATTGGTTTTTATCTGCATTTTAGTGGCAGCACTGAAATCGTACCACACTCCCATAAATTTTATAAAGTTATTAGAAATAGAATATGTGACTTCATTAACATTGCAGTCTGCAGGATGGTGCATGCACATCCCCTTTTATGAATATGCAAAGCCGGCGGTTAAGACACTCATTAATATTATGTTATGCTCGTAATTTCTCAATTTCCATGCATAATATTAATGTTTTTATAGCCTGGTTTAAAGTATTTGATTTACGGTTTCTAGAAGTTTTAATTGTCAATTTAGTTTTGGGTATGGAGAATATGCTAGCATTAAAATCTGACCACACTATCGTATATCGTGGGACACATTAAATGTAGCTTTTTATAGTTTCGTACACAAAGGGTGCAACAGAACCTATCACAGCAAAAATAACACTGAAAAAGTAAAATATAACCATTCCTAGAGGTATTTTTGGTGTTGTGCAGGTGGCGCTGCTTAGTAAATGAAATTGCGCCGCCTCCAAAAAGACCTCTAGGAATGTTGATTTCGACTCTTTCTTTCTTTGTGCTTTGATAAATGTATTTTTTTACTCTATACTCTGTTTTTAAATCATAAGGAAATTTATATGGGACCACATCTCAGCTAAACTCTATCAAATAAAGTTTATTTTATTTTATTAAACTTTTTACATTTAAATTAATGTAAAGGCGGACTTAATGCCAAAGGCATTCTCTACCAGTCTACCCAAGGTAGTGCAGAGATAAAAGACAGTAGGCATGTAAAAAAAAAAACAAACAAGCATCCAAGCGGTATAGAAAAAGAAAAAAAAATGAAAATACTTATGAATATATATATACATATAATACATAATATATATATCAATATACATAGACTATGAAAAATAAAATAGTACTATCTTGCTGATAATTCTTCCAAATTGTTAATAAGTAGTTGCCGTACCTTCACTTTAAAAGCGTAACGATTCGTGCACAGTCTGATCTCGAGAGGGAGCGCATTCCAGAGAAGTACAGATTGTACAGGGAAAGAGGAGTGTACCAATCCAGAGCTGTGAGATGGACAGAGAAGAAGAAGATTATTAGTGGAGCGAAGATTTCTGTCATGGCCGGAGTAAAGATACTGAAAGAGTGGCGTTAAATAAGAGGGTGGAGTAGGAGACTTTAGGATGAAAAAGAGCGTAGTGAGTGCACGCAAGCTACGACGCTGACGAATAGGTAGCCACTTTAATTGGGAGCGATAGGTAGATACGTGGTCATATTTACGAAGATTAAAGATGAATCGAATGCAGTTATTCAGAAGACGGTCGAGTTTGTTGAGTAGATCTGCATTCAGGTCAAGATAACACACATCACCATAGTCGATTATAGGAAAGATTAGGGTTTGCACAAGCATCACCTTTGTCTTGATAGGGAGGAAGTTCTTCAGGCGATAAAGAGCACGAAGGGCATTGGTAACCCTCTGACAAACATGGAACACTTGTGCTTGCCAGTTCAAGTTAGCATCAATGTATAAGCCAAGGTCAATGGGTGCCAATGTATCTGTGTTGAGTTTTGGTATAATCCGTTGACTACCTATAATTATTGCCTGACACTTGCTTGGATTTACGGATAGCCCGAAGTTACCAGACCAGTTCTTGATTCTTTCAAAATCCTTGTTTACAGCATCAACAGCCACAGATACGCATTCGATGTTTGCCTGAGCATACAGCTGCAAGTCATCGGCGAATAGATGATACGCACACTGAAGTTTTTGAGTAATAAGATTAATAAAAACAGAGAAAAGTAAAGGAGAGAGAATACCGCCTTGTATAAAGTTAAGCAAAACCAATCCATAATTGGCGAAGAAATACATCATACGCGCCTGGAATCCCCGAAGGGGTAGGCAGAGGTTTACACCAGTACCCACATTTCGCCGAGCGTCCTCCGTCCCATGATGTGATAGAGGGCGAGCCTATCGCTGTACCAGGCATAATTCTAGACTCTGGGTTGACACTAAGCAGTTTGCAGAGCGAAGAAATCGATGCATATAAATAAGCAAATCAAATCGTGCCTAATTGAGAAACTCCTCCTCCTTTATTGAAATCGGTTAAAACGTGTAACCAAGGCAGATATTTTTACAAATAAAGTGTTTTGAAGTGGTAAACAGTTTTGTATACAGCTTGACCGGGTTGTTACCACTGTCTTACAGAAAATCGATGTAAATTAGCAGCTTGCTGCCGCGTTTCGTATGGTGGATGAATATCCGGAGTAGTAACTTTATTCTGACAATATCCAGTAACAATATCTAGGCTATCCAGTAGGATATACTAGCTGAACCCCATAACGCGACTCGCAGAACGAGCCACTATGGCGGGTGTTTCATAATGTGTACGGTGTACCCTCCCATTGAAGGAAGAAAGTAAAAACGAAGAAACTAATGCGTTCAAGTTATTTTTGCATCTAATATTTGTATGCTCGGAGACTTTAAATTCTTTTTAACACTGCAGTCTCCATGGAACTACCGGTATATTAAAATAATGTGAAGTATTGCAGCTGGGGATCTACAGTATGCCGGTAAATTTTCTAGCATTGCGTATTCAGATATGGACTTTGTTTCTGATAAAAGGAATTGAAAAGGCTGAACAGAATATTTGATTTTAATGTTGGAACATATTGATATTGACTTACGTACGGAAAATTTCCACCTTTGGTAAAGGTTCGTCTGTACTTCAAATTTAATACAGGTATGATGTAGTGAAATATCGGATCTATGTATCTTGTATAAAAGATATTGCGCCAATAATAAAACTTGAGACTCAGTACTACCTACAATGTTGTCTATTTGACTAAAATAGTATTGAGATTTCTAACCGACATTATGTTATATGCATGTATGAAAAATTTAATGAGAGTGAATGAGGCCAAAGAGGTATGCAAGGATCGTAGCAAGTGGAAATACTCTGCCTACCCCTATGGGAAACAGGCGTGAGTCTATGTATGTATTATGTTATATTATGTTGAATAGATACTACCTCAACCTAAGTATACATAGCTAAGTTAGCCTAGTTTACAATATTATGTATAGGTTTAATCATGTAGTAAATACATATTTAACAAGGAAATTTCAATTCGTATTAATAAGCTAATTAGCATCATAGCAAATTAGGTGATTTATGCTGAATGATGAGAGGAACAGGTTCCTCATCTGTCAATAAGCGTTACGCTTGCTCATAAACAAGTAACAACACGACCCAGAAATTTAAAATACTAAAACATAAGCTGTTATGTCTTATAATGCCCTGGCTTCTATGTCTTGCGCTATCACACAGCTGCTCGGCGACAAACCCAAACGGACTTACGTATGGGAGAGGATTACTGTATTATAATTAATATTTCATATTATGTTTTATCATTTCTTAATCCAACTTCCAAAGTGTATTACATTTTGAAGCTTTAATTTAATAATATCACAAATCAGCCATCTGAGATGCTCCACCATAATAGCAGCGGTTAACTTTGCTTAAAGAAAAAATGTGGCCGCAGGATATTTTCCGCCAATTTCGCACCTCTACAAAAAGATTTATACTTCGAGATAATTTCAAATTCGGGGGCGTTACTGCCGGTAAACATACCGAACAAAAGCCTTGCCGCGTGGAAAGTATTTGTGAAGAAAATTAATGTTTAATATTAGATCGAAATCTCAGCTTTTGGTTCGGCGAGGGTCGACTGACATTTTTGCATTAAGAATAAGGATTCCCTAAATTCAGCGATAAATATTGTTATGAATTAAAATATACAATTCATATTTCCAATTATTTGTATATTTAAATTTGATCAGCGGAATATAGATTGAGTAGGCGGTGGTGGAGAAATTGTATAAAATTTTGTTCGAAGAGCAACTTTATTCTAAAAACACGCTGTTTTTTCAAGTAACTGTGTTGGGCAATTTGACATATTGATTTATTATGAACATTCAGTAGAGTCACATTATGTGCTCACTTAGTTTTTATTTTTATGTACCAGAAAAATAAATAATAAGTGCACCAATTTTTAAGGCTGTCAAGGCAGCAGCAATCATAGAAAAGAGGTACCAAAACAATTTATTATTTATTTAAAATCTATAATTAAATTACTAAGAATCTATATAAACTATATTAACTAAAAAATGATATTTGTGTGTAATTTGACATTGTATAAAAAACATTATAAGAAGTAAAATTGTGCCGCACTATATTTCTAATCCCAACCAAACGTTGTCCGTCGTAGCCCAATATCTCTTTTGAGACTTGTGTAGAATTATGGTGTCAGGTTTGAATAATACTACATTCTACATTCTACCCATATCCCCCTCGCAGTGGGGTCGGCACAACATGCTTTTTAACACATGTTACAAAAAGATTTCGCTTGTAGTTATTACCACCGGCTGCGTGCCTGACGTCAACCCCTCTGGGGAGAAAACACCCAGTTTCAAAACATATATTTGTGAATCACACAATCATTTTCAATATACCACATTAGAAGAGCCTATTAAAATAAAATAAGCTGATCCTGTTAAGACTGTTTCAGTGTTCATCGCAACTTACTACAATCCAAACTGTCGTGTTTAGTGTCCTCAATGTGGCCGTATTAGTGACAAAATAGTATCCTGGGAGACATTTGCCTCGACATACTTTCAGTGATAGTATAGAACCTGATAATGTATTCATACATACATTCGCACTCACGCCTGTAGGGGTAGGCAGAGGTATGACTAGTAAACCCTCATTTCGACATAGCCGAGCTTATTTCTGTCCCATGATGTGATAGGTGGCGAGCATATCGCCACATATGGCAAAATTCTAGACTACGGGTTGATACTAAGCATTTCATGATAGAAAATACCAATATCACTTTACTCGACCCGGGGATTGAACCCGAGACCTTAGCATAGCGGTCGTAGCGCGGACGCATTACAACTGCGTCACCGAGACAGTCCTTGCGTTAAAACATGACCAACGATATGATACATATGAAAATTAACTGTTTTACCCCTGTAAAAAAGAGAGATGTGATAAATTTGACCCATTAGTCTGTGGCATTATACCTAGACGACTGTATAAAGTATTGCTTTTTTTACTCAAAAGCTGGATTAATCGAGATGGTACTTAATTATGTTAGAAGAAAATTCTTTTTAGGCATTTAGATATTATAGTTTTTTGTTGTTTGAGGTTTTTAATAGTTAAGTTATTAGAATATGGGGAAGGTCATAGGTTATTTTTTGTCCCGAAAAATACATTCACGTGGGTGGAGCCGCGGGCAAAGTTAGTATAAAAAGTTTTTTGTTAAGCAAAAAGTAAGAATTATTCCAAAATAATTTATCTATCATCTACGTCATTTGGTTTTCTATCTATGCAATAGTACTAATATTTTTTCACACAATCTAATAAAAAGCAAAAAGAAGAGATTCTCGACACGTATTTTTTTGGGTTTTTCTTGTCTTTATGGTGTTATTATTTTTACATTACTATACGAAGACTTCATATATAGCTTTTTACTCATTACTAACGTACTTGATTTCGAACCACGCGACCTTGTTAGCCCCGTTTAAAACTGTAAGAGCTGGCAACAGGTATTTGGTTCATCCATCAGTAAAAATGTGGTGTGAAAATACTGTAACGACATTCTAGTAACAAACAAAGAGTTTTGGGTCAAGTGTCTCTTAGACGAGTGTTGGCCTCCGTACAGAGCGTACACTAAGGACTCGGGTAACTCTTTTAGCAAGGCAAAATGTAACTGGATATTTCAACATTCATTTAACCTCAGCGGCGCATGCAGCATGAGCAAAATCCAATACAAATCATTTAAACTAAGCGAGGGTGTATGAGATATACACCAGCAAAAGCCTCCCGGTAATCGCTATTGAATAGCCGTGAGCGAGGTAGTTATTATCAGCGATCTCTCATTAATTGTATTAATTAACTAGTGTTATTAGATCCGATTGCTATATCATAGCAACGTATTTATGTATAATTATTATAATAGTACTGACGAGACGAGAGGAACTGGTTTTGAAACCAGTTGCAGACCTAAGAGCGTCCACCTCTGAGTTTTCTAAGTTACGTTTGTATTCATTATTAGTTATCCCTTGCTTTAACGGTGAAGAATAACATCTTGAGGAGACCTGCATACCTGAGAAGTTGTCTATAAGTATTTCTAAGATATTTATAGTGTAACAACCAGCAATAGACCAGCGTGGTGGGCTAAGTCCTTACCCCTCTCATTCAGTGGAGGATTTCCATGCTCAGCAGTGGGGCATGTATTTACAAGGTTTATATTATTATAATGCTTACTTGTAACTTTTATCATTATTTTATAAGTGTGCTGCTAAATTGTATAATTTTTATTACAATTTTTATTTATTTATTGGGTGCCAATAGTGGTTATCATATTGCATATATGCATTTATCTTAATAAATATTAATAATGGAATCGTGATATGTTGCCCTCATAAATCTACCTAACTCTTATATTCTTCACGCAACTTTGTTAGAATTGATAAATACAATTATTATTCATTAAAATAAGTATTTTTTTTAATAGGCATTTAATATAAAACAAGTAAAAAATCACGCTCGGGGTTAGATTTTTAGTAGTATCGTGTCTGTAATCATCAGCACTAAGTGGCACCTATTTCACTTTTTGGAATCATTATACCAAGTATTCTATATTTATAATTTCCTGCTTCGTAATATCAACATTGAATATCAGTCCTTTGGGCATATTGTACTGAGATTTGATATTAGAATGTAATATATTAGCCCGTAATTCATTTGCAATGTCAATACCACACCGAATGTTTGTATTAATACAATAGTGGAAGTTTGGATTAACGGTTCAACCCTACACAACAATTCGTCATTCGCCATTACGTAAATAATAGTTCAACGACCTTTTGCGACAATAAGACTTCAGCAGGCCAATTCTAGTAATTTTAAACGTTCAAAATATCATTCCGATCTAGTCTCAGCGTCAAGAAAGTTGCAAATTGCATTCTCTTAAACCAATAATCACCGTCAAATGCACTTCATTCATTCTTCAAGCATTCTTGACGCTGAGACTAGATCGGAATGATATTTTGAATATTGAAAATTACGAGAATTGGCCTTCTGGCAAGCGATCCCCGCACCGAGATAAATGTTTGTGTACCTCACAAAAAAATTATCGTGTCTGGGTATTGTGGGAATGAGTCCCCATAGTTAAACTAAAGTTAAACCTAGTGTGGGATCAGAAGTATATGTGAGACTTGGTGTATTTATTCTTTTAATTTTATCGGGATTTGTAATCGGGAATGACAGACTAAAACACCTTTATGCACCGATTTTGATGATTCCTTTACTAAAAAATAGTAAAAAACATAAAAACACTGTCACAAAAAACTAAAAGGCTAAAAATAAAACGAAAAAATTTAGGTAGTTTTATTTTTTCAATTCGGTTTTATTTTTTGTTAAATAGTTTATCTTTAATATGGATGACGTGACAGCTATCGAATACCTCACCATATACTACGACCACAAATAAGTTGTTTACAAGGGCGTGTCATAGTTAGAAATAAGAATCGTATAACGTGGCCTCTTCAATGAGTGTTTTCAGTATATTCTCGCCTATGTGGTACTAAGAAAGAGAGTTTCAATAAAAATTGACGTCAATTAAAATAATGTAGGTAAATCTACGAGTATTTCTAGGTTCCTGTTAGGTATACTATTTTACAGTGGTATTGGTGACTATAGGCGTTAGTTATGTACGTTGTTTCATATAAAGAGCGACAAATTCATGACAACACCAGAAAAATAAAGTTTTTCAAAACCACATTTCTTTGCAGATTTGTACCGACAAAATGTGTCGTATATAATAGTAAATGTAAGGTTTGGAAATCTCATCTCCTGTATACATTGACGTACACCAACTCAGCTACCACAGTTCTTAAGTATTCTTTTGTTACATATATCTTTCAGGAAATGTGCGCTTCTGGGTTGCTGTACGAAGCACGTTTCTATTGTTTCGAGCATAATTTACCACGTTGCTCCGCGGTGGATTGCAGTGCAATTTGTAAAAGAAATGAAAATGTTCTTCTTATTACATTATGTATATATGTAGGTAGGTGTAGGTTTAATGAGTGAAACAATATGATTGTAGGGAATGGCATCTCAACTTGTAGCATATTGGATGATACTTGAAAATGTATCGCTATGTAATATATCCATTTCAAGACTATTTTACGCCTCTACATAAATTTCAACATGTTACATCTGTCACAGATATCTTACCCAAGAAGACTGTACCTAAATCCTATATACCTACTTTATAAATGTTTTTTTTTATCATAAGCTCAGTTCAGTGCATCAGCTCAGAAAGTTTAGTTTTCTTCTTCCACCTGCCCTTATCCCACTCAAAGCGGGGTCGGCTTGATGATGCTTTATAAAACATGTCATAAAAAGATATGAATTATAGCTTTTACGATGGACCACTTGCTTGACGGGAGAGAAAACACGTAACACACTCGAAACAAATATTTGTGGGTCACACCAACATTTATTTTGTGTCGGTGTGGGAATCAAATCCGCGGCCTCTCGGTTCACAGCCGGCTACTCGCCCACTGCGCCACCGTGGCGGTAATTTTACAAAGTTCTGTATTACAATAAAATTTAAAATAACGTAAACGATATATTGTAATATTTTAATTCATATAGGCACAAGTTCGTAACAACATCCAATATTGATATATTGGACGTACGTTTAAGTGATACCAACATTTGTCGATTGCCACTGCCCTATAAAGCAAGGATGCCGAAAATCATATCAATACAAAATTGAGCATATTGAGGACGGAATTCTCAAGGTCTTCACAATAAGTGACCAGCCTGGCTAGCCAAATAATTGTCGTCAGCAGAATAAGCACAATTTGGTAAAATGGCATAATACGAGAAAAGCAAGCCGATTTACACTGGTAGCCTGAATTTTATTAAAAGAATATAATATAATAAATCTAGGCTGAATATAATTTACATCTACTTTTGTAGCATTCATGTTAGTCGTCTCGTCGTCAGTATAGATATGGGTACGGCCTTATTATAAATCGTAGAATAACTTTAAGGTTGGTTTTTGACCGACGAAACAACGGAGGAGGTTCTCGATTCGACGCGTTTATTTGTAACCACTCATAACTCCGCCAAATGTAGACCGATTTGATTTGATTATTTTTTCATCGAAAGAGTATATATAGCTCAAATTAGTCCCATTTTCATTTCAAGAAGAAATTCCGCCCCTAAAGGAGTAAAATCGGGAATGAAAGATTCAAACTCCGTAATTTATGCACCGCTTTTGATAATTATTTTTTCACTAAAAATACTGAAATAAATATTTCTAACAAAAATAATTAACTGTCGGTTTATGGGTAACATAATAAAAAATCATAGCAAATAGTTGATACAAACCCAGTTTAAAGTTAGTTTACAAAAAGTAACATCGAATTCAAGTCACAATTATTTCTTTAATTACCCGTAAAATACACACTAAATTGGTTTACATAAGGTAGTATTTATTCTTGAAAACTAACTGAATGGTTCTCTTAATGTATATTAAGGCAGTGAGTATTTTAATACAAAAGAAAGACACTTTCTACAAAGACACATTAAAAAAAATAAAAGTGTTCGGGGCTGAGAGTCAACAACTGAGGCAAAAGCGCCGATTTGTGACAATATTGACAGAGACCTAAAAAGAAAGGGTCTCAGACCGCGTGATATATTTGGCGAGACGCCAAAACAAGTAATGGAAGTCAAAATTCAGCTTTTTCTAAGTCTGAATGAAAGTGCTTCACAAGAACGTACTTTGTGTATTTTAATTTATCCGCCTTCGTTTCGCTTTTAACGATAGCAGTTTAACTCAAAATATGAAACATTTCATTGTGCATAATTTGTTCCTGAAATGGGGTATATTTGACTTATGTTTGCTATCAAGGAGTTATTCAAGAAATGATTAAAGCTATGTAACGGGAGATGGCTGTTAAAATATTTATTACTGTTTAAAATTCATTAAATTAATATTTCCAAAGTAATTAAAAACGGTCAAATAAATACCAATCATTGTTAATTATCGCATTTTTAAGGTGGAGGAAGGAAACCTACATACCTGAGAGTTCTCTACAAAAACTGTGAAGGTATGTGAAGTCTACCGCGTTAGGCCAACCTGGAGCTCTAAGTCCTAACCTCTGTCATCCATAGAGGCCCGTGCCCAGTAATAGGGCAATAATTAGTTTATAAAGGTCAGAAAGTGAAATTGCACTTTCACTTATATTTCTCCATTTTAATTTAAAAATAATAATCAATTGCTTATTTTTTTTTATAAAATAACCATTTTATATACTCACAAATGCTATCATACGGAATGATGGAATGTCGCTTATTGTTTCCATCCATTAAACATTTCACTCAAGGAACAAGCAAAGTTATAAAAATAAATCACCACCGCGGTAAAGTCGTACCATAACACAACTACAGTATCCGAAATGTAAATAAACTACGAGATGAGTAATGAATAAGTTTGTTCCCTTTCTTAAAAGAAAAGTGGTTCGGCAAACGGAAGGGGCGTATGACTGAATACCTTCAAGAAATTGCTTGACTTGTGAAAGGATCTGCCCGCATGTGGACCACAGATTGATGGTAACAAATTTTTCAAACGACATTGCGTTTTGTCGACCCCTTTCTTTATCCGCCCATATCCGTGGGTTCGATTCTTTGAGAGGGCTTATTCAAGATTGATGCTAATACACTTTCACATTCGTGATGATAGCGATCATGTCGAAGGAATACTTTCTTTTATTGTATTTGAACTTTGGGTGCCCTACTGCGGTATATCGTGATGACTTGCATGAATAAACTGATAGCTTGAATTTACATATGGCAATTTGCTTTTGCTGAAATTTTTGTCTATTACATATTATACTGACTTTCGTTGATTATAGATTTTGATGTCTTTTAGTAGCCGTAGTTTTCTTATTCTTTCACCTGCCTTTATGCCACTCGCAGTAGGATCAGCGCAACATGATTTTTAACACATGTTACAGAAAGTTTTGGGTTGCAGTTATAACGACCGGTCGCTTTCCTGGCATCAACCCATCTGGGGAGAAAACACCCAGACCCGAAGCAAATATTTGTGGATCAAACAAACATTTATCTCGGTGTGGGAATCGAACCTGTGGCGTTTCACAGTCAGCTTCTCACCCGTTATACTATAAAGGCTGTATGTTTGTATTATGTACAATTTTTGCATTTTGGACACACTGAGAACACTATCACGAATATCCCATCAATTATCGATAGTACTGTAACAGAACGTGATAGTTTGCGAGCAACGTGTTGGACAAATTAGAAATTACTATTCCAGCGGCTTGCAGGTGAGATACGTAAATACCGTTTACAGATACGGACATCTATCGTGTGTGCGCAAATTGGAACACAAATTGGATGGGTCTTTCCAGTTACAAGGCCGTTATGTTTGTTATATTAATAGGTATATATGATCAATGTAGAGTGTAGAAAGTGTAGTAGAGCTACGCTGTAGACAGTCTGGTCTGCAGAATTAATGGGCTGACTCGAACGGGTTGTTAACATTGTCTCACAGAAAACCAACTTAAAGTAGCGGCTTGCTGCTGCGTTTCGTAAAATTAGTGAGATATCCGAAGCCCTAAATCCCCCACCCCTTCCCGATCCTTTAAATATCCTGATTGATGATTCTTCTGGTCTTGTGGGCGTTCATGTGCGGTGGAGATCACTTACCATCAGATTAAATGAAATCCGAAAGTATAAAAGGTGAGATAGCCAGATCTATTGTCTCAGGTTTGTCTTGGTGCGGGAATCGAAACCACGGCTTCTCACTTCACAGCCGGTTACTCGCCCACTGTGCCACGCAGGCTGTCAAGTATTAATCTACAAGTAAATACTGAAATTTGCTGATAGTGCATCATGCAAACTGAAGTATCATTTCCTGAAAGGATGCAATTATACCACGGACGGCAGCAATTAAGTAATTACACCAGTTCAATCGACGTCGAAATTGGGTTCCTTTTGCATTGCTAGTTTCAATTCGTTGCGATCAACTTTTATATGAACTTTGACTTTTATCGGCAGAGATTAAATCTATTTTAGGGAAAATAAACCGCTTTTATTTCCTCTAAAGCATCGATATAGCTCTAAAGTATTCTTCAAAGTAATTTTTGATTGGATAAATGACTCGGCAGCAATTAATTGCAAAATTTTGTTTATTATGCCACGCATTTTAACATTAAAATATTATAGACTACCTATAGCTGTTTCGCGCGGTTTCAGTCGCATGCATATAACTGCTCCGCTCCCATGGGCATAGCATGATGATATTTTGTGTTTAGCTCGTTCGTTTTGAAACGTAATGTTCGATATTCGATACCTAGTTCGATCGTTTTTCATAAATGAACTGTTTTTGAAATGGATTTGCGAAGAAAACGCCCAGTACTACTTCTTACTTTAAATTGTAATAACTTTTGACAGAGTAGAGCTATTTTGATGAAATAAAGACTAAATGTTACCCCAAAAAAAGACCTATACATTTCTTTCCAACTTCGTGAAATTTGATGCGTGTTCAAAAGCACAGACAAACGATAGAAATTAAAACACAAAATTGATAATTGCTTAAACTATGTCATTTAAACAAATACCTTGGTTGGATTGGAAGCAAATACTACTACTTTAAAAACGATGTAAGTATTCTTAATTTAAATAGACCGCTGTAATTGTATGGTAAAGCATTAATAGGTGAGCACGCTGACTGATTTCTAAGAACTATTCCCACCCTTTATCTAAATTGAATCGCGTCACACGTACTTATTGTTCACAGCAAACTATATCTACGCTGAAGTAATTGATATGTAAGAGAAATCGAAGTTTTAATTTATTCTAAATGCCTAATACGAAACTATTGCCGACATTTATTATATTTTATTTTATTCATTTATTAACTAGAATAGTGCTATTATAATTTAACATTTATTGCTATTAGTAAGCACATCTATGAGGGCCACCAACATCTTAGGCCCAAAGCTAATCTCACCTGTACGTGGTAGGTACACTCTGCTGATTAATGAACGAGGCAATGGCAAAACTTGGTTCACGTTGCGGGTCGCCCCATATAATACCAAATACCGTCAAATATTTATTAGCTTGAATGATGAGTCGAGCAGATCGCTCGCCTGATGGTAAGCACCACGCCTGCCCTTAAACAAAAGCAATGCCACACAGACATAATTTGTTAAGTCTCATAATGCCCAGTAATTTCACTGGCTTCAATGTCCTTCAACCCGGAACACAAGAATGCTTACACACTGTTGCTTGGCGGCAGAAATAGACAAAGCAGTGGTACCAACTCAGACGGCCTCTCGCATACGAGGAACCTATCTTGTAAATATCTTCAATGAATTGAAAATAAAATATAGGTAGATAAAGATAAATATAGGTCCCTTGAGGGTATATTTTAACTGCACTGTACTTAAAACTGGGGGATGACATCTTAACATCATATATCATAATAACTGAAAAAACGCCCGAGAAAAATAAAAGAATAAAAACACAGCTCCCAGTGTAGCTATTTTGCCGTGCCAAGAAAAAAAATAAACGAATTAACATATTATACAAAACATGTGAACATATTGGTATTTTCTCTCTTTGATTGTAACTCAATTTCAACATTCCAGAGGTCTATAAAAACTCGTAAAGCACGAAAAAGTAATTTTCCAATTCTATATCATAAACACGGAGGCCAAGGGCGGTAAACCAACTGAAAGTGGCAAACCTCATCCCCATTCCGAACATTTGAAATTACGTTTGGATGTTTTCGGTAGAAGCCAGCCCGTTTTAGGTTGCTGTTAATCGCGAGTTCAACCCAATAAATAGCTTATATTTACTTTTATACAACTCTCTCAAACTCGACAATCCTCAAAATTAAAAGAGAAATACCCATAGATATACCCAATACCCAATAATGTCTCTGCTCTAAAAAATCTTAATGAATCCAACAGTCACACACATAGTCCTGACCCTACAGTAAGATACGAGTCTTTTGTCGTGGGTATGAGGCACTATAAGAGACTTTCGGTCTTACAACACCCAGACCCGAAACAATTATTTGTGGATTAGACAAATATGTGTCTCGGTGCGGGGATCGAACCCGCGGCTTCACACTTCACAGTCGGCTACTTGGCCACTGCGCCATGGAGGTTGTGAAAAAGAAGAAGAAAAAAGCAGCCACACTGCTGTATCGCTTGCGGGCCAGCAACAACAGCATCCTAATAGCAATTGCTGCAAGGATGAACTGTCCTATTCAAAAACATTGGATGAAACTAGCAACCGGATTATGTACCTAATTACATAGATACTAACCTAACATGTGAATGTAAGTTTGTTTGTTATACTTTCACGCGAAAACTACTTAACCGATCATCGTGAAACTTTGTAAACATATTCTTGGAGGTATAAAAAGTAACATAGGATACTTTTATGTTTTTTTTATCTATTTGTTTGTGAAAGCGTATTTCACGCCTAAATCAATGAACCGATTTTGATTAAGAGATAGATGGGACCCTGGAGACGGTTATAGGCTAAAGTCTAATAACGCGGGCGGAGCCGCGGGCAAAAGCTAGTAAGTTATATATATTATACCTAACATACTAATGAAATATGGATACAACCTTGTCCGAAATAAAGATTATTATTATAAACCTTCGAAGTCTTCTTCGAAGTTAACGTCTAGTTCACAATGTGAGGAACAAGAGCGAATGGTTTCTATCAACAACGAGGCCTTTCCTCGTTCTATAAAGTTTGAAGTATTCAGTAAAATATTTTCACCGAGTGATCCCATCAAGAATTGTTGAGAATCTTATTTACTTGTATAATTGCGTCGGATGTGTAAGAATGTCATGTAATTTCTTGCCTTGAATAACGAAAATTGAGTGGTAGAGCCACGCTGTTTTGTTATTGTATATAGCATGAATGGACCGGCTCGACCGGGTCGTTTCCACTGTCACATAAAACCGACGCAAAGTAGTGGCTGGCTGCTGCGTTTCCTACGGTAAGTGAGATCTGGAGGCCCAAATCCCTAACTCCTTCCAAATTCCATAATTATCCCCTTCAAGGTCGGAAACGCGCTCATAATTCTTCTGGTTTTGGAGGCGTACATGAGCGGTGGTGATTATTAATCAACAGGTGATACACTTACTCGTTTGCCGGCTATAAAAAAAATCTCGTAATTAAACTAATTCATTTTTAACGGTAGAGTCTGGCAACTAGATCAACTAGATCAACTAGATCACCTGATGGTATCTGATATTCACCGCCCATGATGAACACCCACAATACCAGAAGAATCGTGAGAATAACAAGAGTAATTTTAATTTATATTTTGTATATTTCTAGCATTATGTGACTTAACACCTTATGTCTCGGGGTGACGAGCGCAGTCTAGTGTCATTCAGTGCTTCGTAATTTAAAGCTCTGTGTGGCGTTGCTTCTGTTTGTGAGCAGGCGTGGCGCTTATCATCAGGCGAGCGACATGCTCATTTCGTCATACAAGCTAATAAAAAAAATGAAAAAATATGCACTTTTTAAAGTCGTTCGGCATAAAAGACGAAACACACAAATTAAACCTAGGTTGAGCATTACAGTTCAATTTATATATTTTACACCTACGACAGATTTATGTCAATACAGATACGACAAACACCTCACTCGCAGCTAAAAGCCCGATACAGTCTCTGATGGTGTACTTACGACCCTTTATTGATTCACCGAAGCTATTCGTCAAGACTGCGCGAATGGCAATCCGTACAATGAATAATTCATGACGAAGGAACGCTATCGTCTCTTTTCTAATAGTGGTTAGTGAGACAAGACGTGGATGGATCCACATCTCCCATATATGGGGATTATGGTTGCAGAGGGTGAAGCCAACTATATTAATAGCGGATTCACACGATTCCATTTTAGTTGATCAACCGACTAGGATGAACAAATGGTGTATGGTTTTTGTTGATCAATTCGATTGAACGTCTATTTAGAGGATTGTTTTTCTATAGCATAAGCTGGAAAGCGAGCAAGTGGGTCACTTGATAATAAGTATTTTCCAGTACGCCCATAATACTAGAAAAATTATGGGCTCGTTGCGCACCTTAAAGGAAAGGGATAATTAAGGATTGAGAAGGGGAGGGAGGATTTGGGCCTCAAATCTATGGTATGAGAAGCTGGACCTTGGCACTAAGCTGGGATAATGCCAGACAGAATGAAAGAAAAATGACATACTCTTACGTGGAGTTTTAGTATAAAGTGTACCTACGAGTAAATAGAAAGAAGAAGTAAATAAATATTATTTTACGAGGTTTTCTTCTATCACGGCGAGCCAGTACATAATAATCAATGTTCATGGTAATTGTATTTGTTTGTTAAGCGCTATTTTTATAGGATATTGTTGATAAGTTAAGATAAGTTGAGCTCTAAGATGTTTTGCTTGTCCAATACGTTTTCCATCTTCCTTTTTTCCACACAAATGCTTTCCTTGAAGTGTTGTTTTCTTTGTACAAATTGAGTGGATGAACGTTCGGCTACCTTATTGCAGATAAAACAACTTCAGCCGCAATGTCTATATAGATGACTATCTTAGCTAAGAAAATACGGCTAAATCTTATTAGCTGGAGCCAATTTTAGGAGTGTCTATTTTGTACCTTCTACGGAGATGCTTGGATGAAAACGTCTTATATAATTCATAAATCCGTAGAAATTTTCCACACCCTGATACTCTAGGTGGCCTAGAGTACTAACTTATGATATTAAGTTAACTTTTCTTAGTTGACATCATTTTTGGGCAACATGAATAATTCAGGTAACTGTAATCATAGTTGTAATTTTTTTATACTGATCTATCTAAGCTTTGGTTTAATCCGAGCTCAACATCCCTACAGCTATAATTTGAAATCCGATCTAGAGGATTCTAATACCTATTTCAAGGCTTAAATTGGTGGAACAACGATTTGATTAGTGGATAACGCTGCTGTTTGGCACGACATTGATTCGGGTTCTGCAACATCTAGATAAAGATTTATCTCCCTAAGGACGTCAGTCCATTTGAATGCTTCTACGTCGACGTCGTTACGGTTAACGTGAATTTTCACTCTGTCAATCTTCGCACAACATGGGTGTGTTGGCGCAATCATAATAGCATAGTCTTGTTTCATGCAGACGACTATGGCAGTGATTGACGAGCTATTGCTGGAAATACATAGCAGTTAGGATATTTATATACGTTTTAATATTTTATTATAGCAGAGGCACGCAAACGAGCAAGTCGGTTACCTGATGGTACCTAAGTGATCGCCGCCGTCTATTAACGCTCGCAATACCAAAATAATCATGTATGCGTTACCGGCCTTAAAGGAAAGGAATTAGGAAGAGTGTATTTATATATACAAAGCTGAAAGTATAAACGGTGCTCAGTATCATGTGAGGCAGACACAGTATAGCTCTAAATGTAATATATTTTTTTACAGCGGTACAGATGTCGTCAGAAAATAAGATAACGTCAGATAAATAAAAACACATTGTCAGCAAAAACAATATAAAATCTTCATTCAATGGTTGATCTCTTACGTGGTATGCTGGCCGCTCTAGTATGGGAGGTATGTGGTCGTTGATGTGAATTGAACTTAAAATATAAATGATTTATCTCTGACACCTCTCCGTCATAATTTTAATGGATTTTCAACAAAGTATTTTACAAAAATGTAATGTCTTTATTTAAAATGTGACATATCTATAAAACTCATGCGTTGAATCCGTGCATATGCATATTTGAAAAATATTTTATAAGACGCATTACTAATTCAATATATACATATAGAACAGCTCCTACTTTGTACTACACGACTTCGTCCTAACAAGTGAAAGAAAATATAATCCACTTGAGTCGAAGTCGCCATCAAGAGAATCGTTCGTAATTCAATAAATCCCCAATGAAAGGGATCACGCTTTTTCTACTCGACATTATATCGCATTCCACTCGTCATAAAAACGGCACCATCCATCCAGCGAATGCATGGACGGTAATAATTTTCGTCAATATTCATTCGTGTCAAACAAATCGTAAAATGTGTTGCGTTTCGGCGTGAAATATATATTGCCTGTGTATTGAATACAAACATTTCATAGTTCAAATGATAGTTTTCTTTTTTTGCCATTTTTAGCCCCCGATAAAAGCCTTTCTTGGGTATTATAAATTGGAACTCTTTTGGTCCAGTTAAATGATGCGTGATATCGCGAGCCGAGACGCAGACGAAGCGCAACCTGTTAAGTTTATAAGACTCCGTACACCGCTTGTTCGTAGACTCGTAGTGCACAGGGCCATATGATAGTACACATGATACTTGTGGCATCGGTGATCTGCGATTTTGCAACTGCACCGATGCTGTATCGCTTTTGAGCGACTTTCTGCGTTTGGTCAATGTATCGAAATATCGCGTGTTATAGCGATTGCTTTGATACTGTATCGCGTTTTGGCGACTTGCTGCATTTCATAGCGGTGTCGCGCGTTTTAGCGACTCTATTGATGTCGGCTGATGCGGCGGAGAGGTTCGCGCTTCCAAACGACTGGCGTTTGTATGTGTGCCGATTGAAGCTTTCAGATGCGGCATCGAACTTCTGAAAGGCAACTAAATCTAAAAATATTTTTTTGAAATGAAATGAAATAGTTTTATTCATCATGTAGGCAATTAAAATAGCGCTTATGACAAGTCAGTACAAAATAAAGAAACAAAAGTAAGTATAGAAATCATATCAGCTAATATATACATAACATACATAGCATCGTCAAAATACACTGGGCAACTATAAATTTTACAATATTTTTATATTAGTCCAGAATTGTTAAGTATTATTATTATTATTATTTTTTCTCTGTTATAAAGGTCGATATGGACCATAGGCATTACCGAAACGGCACGTGTTTTAAAGCTACCAAAACCAATCCAATCCAAATCCAAATGATCCAAAACGACCCAACCTGAGAAGACCCGGCGAAACAAACTCAGTGGGCTTGTTTTTGGTCCAATTTCTATAATCTGAACAATAATGACTTGTCAATTTAAAATTGCCAATTTTTATTTTTACGTGATTTTTACGTTTTAAGTATTATATGTGCTGTGGGCTGTGGCCCATATAGGATACAGTGTGCGGCGTCATGTGAACTAGAAGTTTGAACTTCGGCCATGGCTCGACTCGCGCTAACACGCGTCGTTAAAGTATTTGTCTACCCGTCCGTTTATTTGCCTCTCTGTGCCCTTGCAGCGTCTAAGCGGTCGAGATGGTTCTTACTATGTTAAAAGATATGTTTAGCCATTTAAAGATTACAGATATTTTTCTAATTGATAATGAGGATTTTAAAGGATTGGTTATTTATTTATCATTCTACTTCAGTAAGCATCTGTTTCACCATCGTTGACAAAATTCTACTTACTAAATAAAATAAGACACGTTCAAATACAAAAGTCACACTCATGACTTAAACATATGCCCAAATATATTAGACACTTTAGAAAATAGCTATCTTATACGTTACGTACATACGTTAATTGGTGGTTAAATTTTAATTGTACCTTGTGAAATAGATCCTAAATCTATTGATAAAACATAGATCAAACATGACATAAGTCTTTGAACTAAAACTAATATTATTATTCTTAATTTTAGTCTGCTTTTGTGAACCCTTTTACTGGAACATAATTACATAGCATACTTACATATATATTATATTAACCCTATTGTTACTAGTCTAAATTTGTTAAAGCAAAAGTTGGTTTGTTTGTTTTAACTCCCCAACTGGACGGTCTATTGTAAACTAATTTAGCTTGCGTGAAGTTAGTCCGATTGATTGACGCATACAATAGTTATAAATCGAAAATAAATCGAACTAGTGGTTATTGATTGCAAACTTGTGGGTGGAATGACCTTTCTAAAGACTACAAGAGGCTTTGATAAAGGCCAAAGGTATTTAAAGGATATATAGAGCGGCTATTGAAAACATTTTATATAAAAACTTTGATCTCTAGCATCAGTAAAGCTGCCAAGCTTTGAAAAACGCGTTTTAAAATAGTTAGATTATAATTCAGTTTCTACTGTTTCATGGTAGGTTTCATAACAAACCTATAAGTAAGGGTGCTACCGTCTAGCTATCAGTGTATCAATAATATCCATAAAGGTAATTTCTTTAATTATTTGAATACATTCAATTCATCTCCTTTGGGGTTGACATCAGGCAGGCGGCCGATTGTAAAAAACTACAAACCGAATCTTTCAGTAACGTGTGTTAAAAAGCATTTTGCGCCGACCCCACTGCGTATGGATAAGGGCAGGAGGAAAAAAAACTACGTAAACTATGTAAAAAATAAACCATCGTTGTATAGGATGTGGTACGAATATGCAATAAATGTAGAGTTACTCAAGAAATAAAAATATCTACTATAAATAATGTTAAACCGAAGAGCATGCATAAAGAGTTTAATGAGAGTGAAGGAAGCCAAAGAGGTGTCCAAGGATCGTAGCAAGTGGAAATCTGTTGTATCTGCCTATCCCTATGGGAAACAGGCGTTAGTCTATGTATGTATGTATAAATAATGTTGTAACAAGTCCGTATTGGAAGACAATCATAACGTGTTCGTATGTCTGGATGAAGTAAATGATTGATTTATTTTCGAAGCGCATAACTTTAACTATAGTACTGAACTACTTAGATATACATAGAAACTTGATTAACGCAATATAAAAACACAGAAAATCATGTTGAAATCACTCACGACAGATCCAGAAGTTACAAAGATGTCCAGTTAGCCACTGGAGCATATTTATGCAATTGCAAGATAGATTTGAATACCATAGTTGAAGTAAGTAACGCAGCCTCCAGTGAACCGCTTCAGTCGGTGCACCCTGTTGAATAATGAACGAGGCTTTGACTAGCGACTGATGACAGCATAATCATCATTTAAATCATAGGATGTGATGCAGCCACGTTTTAGCCACCGTTGATATTGTTATAGACGTTTTGTAAAATGATTTACTGAGTGTGAATGGTATATAGTATTGAGTACAATACATGACGAAATACATATTTTTATAGTATAGGCCGGCAAACGAGCAAGTGGGTCACCTGATGGTAAGTGATCAACACCGCCCATGTACGCCCACAATACTAAAATAACCATGGGCGCGTTGCCGACCTTAAAGGAAAGGGATAAGTAAGGGATTGGGAAGGGGAGGGGAATTAAGGCCTCCGGATATCTCACTCACCGTACGAAACGCAGCAGCAAGCTGCTACTTTACGCCGGTTTTCTGTAAGGCAGTGGTAACGACCCGACGAGCCGTCTCATTCATGATATATATACAGAACTGTCTACAGCGTGGCTCTACCACACTCATGTGAGAGCAGCTCATATTTATTTTCATGTACTACTTCAAATTTTATGTCGCGTCATTTATTTACTACGACGGGCTACATGCATGAAAGAGTGAGAACGAGCGAGTGACCTTTAAGATGTCACGCCTCATTCGAAGTGGACCTTGTACTGGCTCAGTACAAAAAAGAGGTAATTCTTACAAACTCATTTAAAATCGTGTCCGTCTCAACACTAATAGTATTGAACACGTTAGCTGTCTGAACGTTGATTTACCTTACCCACTTATATACTTACTAGCTTTTGCTCATGTTTCCATCCGTGTGAACGTCATTTTTGTATAATATCACACGGGAACGCGGCAGCCTCCGTGGCACAGTGGGCTAGTAGCCGGCTGTGAAGGAAGAGGCTGCGGGTTCGATTCCCGCACCGAGACAAATGTTTGTGTGATCTACAAATATTTGCTTCGGATCTGGGTGTTTTCTCCCCAGAGCCTCCGACCCTACTGCGAGTGGAATAAGGGCAGGTGGAAGAAGTTGTTACGGAAACGCGCTACTCGGTTAAAACTATTTTATATCCTAACCCAGGCTATCGTCTACGTTTGTGCCAAATATCATCGCTATCAGTTCAGCCGTAATTAATTAACAAACATCCAAATTTGCAAACTCTCAAATATCTAAACTTTCACATCTATTCTATGAATTCGAAGACAAACACATTTTTTATTTTGAATGAAAGTTTAGATAATATATTTCACGTGTCATTAATGAAATCAATATTTTATACAAAACAGAAGCATTTTTTTCATTATCTAGCAGAAAGTCTAATTTCTCTAAGCAGAATACCGTCAAAGGCAAAAAGTACCTAAATTCTTAACTTATATTATGTTACTCATTCAGATCACTATCAGGGATCGTTAGAAAACAATATCGTTGTCTTAAAGACTCTGAAATCTAAGGGTGCGGTATCTTTTTGTTACAAAACTAGTTCTTCACAGACCACTGTGCTTGTTGACCTAAAAAGCCGAAACTTTGCGCATTAAAGGAAACTCAGTATCTAGTGTAGCTTGAAACAAAGTTCAAAGATCCTTCGATTCTAAATCGTTTGGAAGTTTAAAATTAAATTCACATAAGAAATTCAGTCTTTGTTTCCACCACAAAAGAAATCAAAATCTTAATACTCACATATTTGCGTGACAGAATGCTTTTGTTAAACTTATTACGGCCTATTTCACAATGTTCGTGTAAGATTTAACCACCAATTAACGTGTAGTTGCCGCATTCAGAGTTGTCATTTAACTTTAATTGTTTTAAGTAATTTCTTAGACTTCGATTAGTTCCATACTGAGAGCCAGAGTTAATGCTTTACTCCGTTACTAAATACAGAAAATGCTTTTCCGTTACTGGGTACTAAAATAATTTTAATTGACGTCTCTGATACATAACCAGATGCTAAGAAATTACTAATGAATACTTAAACTTAATTGACGGATTTGAGTACGGCAGTAAAACAGCCAGTAACTAGTACCTAGTAGACAAATTTCCGTTTTATCTTTCATCTTACTGTGACTTTTGTATTTGTCATATTTTATGTAATAAGTAGAATAGTAACATTTACTCAAGAGGTGATGAAACATGAGCTTTTTATAACTTCTCCTGTGGTTTATAAATGTTATCCATTACCTTCATCCCAATTTAAAAATCTTCAAATTGATGTATGATAATTTAAGTATTTAGAAATAAAAAATGTATAGTGTAACAATATCTCCGAATAGTCAACTATTGTCAAGGTGCCTTGTTTAATTAAATGACTATTTCGAGATTCTAATAATTATTAGAATTATAATTAAAATATTTCATTCATGTTGCAGAAATATATTTCTTTAGTACTAAAAGAAAGTAATATTTTATTTTAAACTAATTTTATACTTTGCGTTTATTGTCAATTTATCGTAACGTAATCAGCGAGGAAATCGAGACAACCTAATTTTACGAAAACACTTTTTGGGGCAAATCAATTTCGGCTATAAGTTATATTGAAACCAATTTCAGACGATCGCCATTTTATAAAATATTGGCTTATTCGAAGTGAGGAAATTACTTACCGGAATTTTTATTTTGTTTATCGATTTCTTTTGAGGATTAGGAAGGAAAATATTTTATAAAACAATTTTTTTTTCAATTATTAGAGGAACCCGTAGCTCAGTTGAAATAATTCGTATGTAGACTAGTTAAAATCAGCATTGAATCGTATTATTTATGCCAATGTGTATGTTTATGCCCATGGTTGCCTGTATGCGATACCTTGAGAGATATGGCTGCCAATTGTACTATTCCTAAATGTATAAATTATTTTTAGTTTATCTTTTAATCTGTCCAATGTGCAATGAAGCATTGTAATATAAATAAATATTTTTTTCTTAATACGTGTTCATGAGTGTTGAGTACACTCAAGCATTTAATTTTGTAGTTGTATTTTAGCTTACGTTTTTACAACCATCTATCTCCTTGTCATAAACTTTTTGATCGGAGTATATTATGAAAGCCAATTCTCATATTTAACTGACACTGTGACTGAATTTTAACCGAACTGAGATTATTTTGTGATTTGACTAAAAAATGTATTCTATTCCTCTTTAAGTTCAGTCCGGTTTCAATGTGATCTCAATTCTATCTCTATACTACGCTCGGCGAAATGTGGGTGTACTGGTTACACCTCTGCCTATCCCTTCGGGGATTACAGGCGTGAGTGCGTCTGTTCGACCTCTATGGACATGTGTCATTTAAAAATGTTAGCAAAATGCCGTTTTGGCTTCATTTTATTCTATTTTCGATCTCATTTCGATTTATGTTTACATTTGTCGTTTATTAATGCTTTATGAGAATACCATTTTTCACTTTCTTGACACTGAGACTAGATTGGAAAGATATTTAGAACATTCATTAAGAGAAATGGCCTTAAGGTGTGTACTAACGACCCGGCAATTGATCTAATATATTTTTTTACATTTGTAATAAAACTCGTAAATATGTTATATTGAAAAGTAAAAAAGATATAAATATTTTTATGTCACGGGGGTTCTTTGTTCAAAATACAATAGTTAAACCCGTGTCCACAAAAAAGGGAAATCTCTTTGCATCCTTTATACCTCACATTGGTAGATAGAAGCCCCTTTTAACTTTATACATTATGTTAATCTTAGGTCAACGGTTTATCGCATTTTAAATGGATTAAACCGAAATGTTGCCTTTATCTTTTAATGTCGTGAGAAAAAATAATCTTTTAGCATGTCACAAAGAAGTTCACAATGTTAGCGTGGAGCGTTGGTCAATTCATACGTAAATTATAATAAGCTTGTGAAAGTAAATTGTGTAAAAACGGTTATGCATGCTCAAAGATCAGTCTTTGCAATAATTTCATTTATTCTGTTAAGTTATTTTTGAAGAACTAGAATTTATATTACTCATAAATTTATTAAATTATCAGCTTTGTATGTAATTGTAGCTACATTTTGAGGTACGCAAACGAGATATGAGACACGTGTGCTTTATATGATATTGTATGGAAACAGTCGCTCCCGATTCCTTGCATTTGTACTTATACAATAGGGTAGTTTCCTATATTGAATTTTATACATTGTTTTATAAGCAACAGAAAATTATACGCAAAAGAAACCCTTTTATTAAAACACAATCAAAATTGGTTCAGAAATGTGCCCGCAGTTATTACTTTAAATGTTGGTATGAGGAAAAGTGGGTGCGTAGTAGGGATATCTCACTATCTCGCTTGCACGCGTGCACCATAATGAACATTTTACACAGTGACGTCAAAGGTTGCGTCGTCTGTCATTTGACAATTACCCCTTCTACAGGATTTGAATGGCTTCTAACTTATTTATTTATGGTCCGATTTATAAAATTCTTTCTGCAATAGATTTTGAGTAACGTAACTTATTGATTTAAATAATAAAAAACATCTAGTCAACTACCCTATTACATACAAAACAGACTCGTTACTGCCGTTAGGCATCACGGTCTCTCATGTCTCAAAACGTATCTTTATATGATGACGAATTAAATGTTTATCAAAATGCTAGTTGTAGCATATAAAAAAAAAAAAAAAAATATTAGTAGAATTTGACCCTAAAACAGCGAAGTGGTAGAACAACGTTGGGAAAGTTTTATCTACAGCATTAATAGGCCGGCTCAACTGGGGTTATACGGCGGAGTCACAAATGCAAATTTCGTGTTTAAAATATACACAGCGAGAATTAATACATTTCACATATATACCAAAGTAAGTAATTATTACGAGTATAAGAAATGGTGAACCCAATCGCTACCGTCACTGATACTGTCACTTTGTGGTCATGAAAAGGTTTATTTTTAAAACTGTACTTTATTTTCTGTAGTTACTTATGACGCCTAGCGCTATAAATTTCAAATCTTTTAGACTAGTCGTATTGTAAAATGTTCATGAAATCTAACAATGAATTCTAAATTAACAATTTCAAATAATTTATTCTATCTTTACCTTGTATTTTTATTGTACTTGTTAGTTTTTACGAACTGGGGATTTTAATTTCACATAAAGATGGTAATTTTGTACTAAACTTTTTCACTTTATTTGTGTAAATTTACTTTTTATTATAATTATTATCATTAGAAAAGCTTCATTAGTCAGTTTTGATTTTATATCAGCGTAAAATATGTAAAGAAATGACATACATCACTCTAGAACACATACAATAATTATTTTAACTTTAGAATTCATTATCTCTATGACTATTTTCTATAATCCGAAATCTTAATAACATGATACTCCTGCAACTACACGATTGAACTGGTGATATGTCATTTAATTCCGACGGAAAGTGTGCTTATTTAATGACAGAAAAAATATTTTTTATAGAATTGACCGTCAAGCGAACACGTGGGTCACCTGATATTAAGTAATCTCCGCCGCTCCTGTACACCCAAGAATTATGGATACCTTGCCGACCTGAAAGGGAAGTGTTAATTAAAGGATGGGAAGGGGGAGGAAGGATTTGAATGCAGCGTCATTTATGCTTACAACGTATCAAATACTTGCAATTGTCCAATTGATCTAGGCATATACATTATACACCCTTATTATAAAACTGCTTCGTCGGCGCAGTTGTAATGTGTAACTAGGCGGTACGACTGCTGCTGTTGGGACCATAAGTATTTGTTTCGGGTTTGGGTGTGTTTTCTCCCCAGATGGGTTGACGTCAGGCTGGTGTAAATTCATATAGATAAATCTTTTTGTAACATACGTTAAAAATAATTTTGCACGGGCCCCACTGCGAGAGGAATAAGGGCAGCTGGAAAAAGAATTTTTTCCATGTAAAATAATGTAAAACATCAAGTCACTAAGGAAAGAATGTTTCAGAAAATCTGAATCTGTTTCAGAAAACATGGGATGTATTAAATTATGTAAGTTTTATTTTATCCAATAAACAGTAAGGTATTTTGTCTTGTTCAGATCGAGGCTGAACCAAACCTGATCCCCGCAAATAGGTATTGGCTTCGACCGTCAAATAGAATAGCGCAAGTCTTGTTTCTTAAAGTATTCGATTACTATGCAAGCGCAATCCTGTATGTACGAAATAAACACAGAATCTCCATACAAACGTTTCGTATATGAAAAAAGAATAACAAAAGTCAGCTAAACCAAGAACGAAACTCACATTATCAGCGTTAAAACTGTCATACGTTTTTATTAGCGCCAAAAAACTTTTTCCAATACTCCAGCACTGTGCAAAGTAAGCTAAATCTGAGCAATGAATTACCAATTTTGTTCATAAAGTCTTGACTTTCACGGTTTTAACCCTTTCAGTAGGCTAAGTTTGTTCATTACGCACCCAAGCGGGAAACTTTTTGCCAAGTATCGAATATTACTAAGTGACGAATGAGATTTTGAGTGTGCTTATGGAAGTGCTTTGTTTTGGATGTGGTGATAGAGTTCAAATATAATATACGATATTTTGTTTTTCTTTTATAAATGGCCACCAATGTCATTGGTCCAATGTCAACTTGCACGTGGTAAACTGCTGATTAACGGACGAGGTAATGGGGATTATTGGTTCCTGTTGTAAGTTGTGGGGGTTGGACGGCGGATCGCCCCCATATAATACCAAATCAACAGTCATCATGATGAGAAGGCGAGCTCTGGCAATGGGCCAGGATAACGTCAGTAGATAAAAAGTCTTATATCTACATAAAAATTTAACAAACTGTTTATATATTTATAGTTTGTCTTGTTCAATTGATGTTTAGGAATTGTGGTTCAGTTTATTTAATAATGATTAAATGATTGTTAATCAGGTAAATTGTAATGATGCCAGTTTATATTATATATATAACATACATACATACACACTCATGCCTGCAATCTTGAAGGCGTAGGCAGAGGTGGAACCAGTACATTTCGCAGAGGTTATATTCGTCCTATGATGTAGCGGGCACAATAGGGTAGTTGACTAGTTTTTTTTTATTATTTAAATCAATAAGTTACTTTACTCAAAATATATGGCAGAAAGAATTTTATAAATCGGACCAAAAATAAATAAGTTAGAAGCCATTAATCCTGTGGAAGGGGTAATTGTCAAATGACAGACGATGCAACCATTGACGTCACTGTGTAAAATGTTCATTATGGTGCACGCGTGCAAGCGAGATAGTGAGATATCCCCACTACGCACCCACTTTTCTTCATACCAACATTTAAAGTCATAACTGCGGGCACATTTCTGAACCAATTTATATTGTGTTTTAATAAAAGGGTTTCTTTTGCGCGTCATTTTCTGTTGCTTATAAAATAATGTATAAAATTCAATATAGGAAACTACCCTATTCCAGACTTCAGGCTAATGCTAAGCTTTTGTGATAGAATAACCCAAAAATAAAAACAAACACTCATGTCAAGTTTTTCCAATAGTAAAATAATTAATTATTGAACAAAAATGTTAAACATTCAATTATAATAAGTCGTAGGGATGAGAAACAGAGCTGCACTACATAAAATATTATCCGCTTGCTGCGACGTCGCATCGTTTTATAAAAACGTCTCACATTTTTCACCTTTCATTTATATTTTAGCATTACTTATTACCTTCATGTGTTTGATGTATGGTTTTGCACATGTTCAGCGGCGTTCCGCTCGTTTCCTCGTGAAGTTGCTAATGAGAACAATTTATTCTAATTATTCTGTACCCCCTTTCACGCCTCACTGAATGCTTTTACATAAATTACGAATATATTTTTGTTTTGTATTCTAATGGGAAACAAGCGATGATGTCCAAGCCACGGAAGATTGTCGAGGAGGTTCGAAAACCGTCAACACCTCTCTGAATTTTCGAAGTTACGTATGTTACAGTAAAGGGGTGTATCGTAAGGAAACCTTAATATCTGATAATTCACGATACGTATTTCGAAGTAATGTGTACCAACTCGTATTCAAACAGCGTGACAAACTAAGGCCTTATTCCACTCATTAGTAGAGAAGGGCCGTCCCCAGCAGTGGGACGTATATAATACAGTAGTATTATTATTTTAAATGATTATTGGTTTAACAAAGAAAGCAATCTTATTTAACAATTTCATACATAAGTATATAATACTGACTGCCTCGGTAGCGCAGTTGTAATGCGTACGCGTTACGACTGAAGCTAACGCTGAGGTCCCGGGTTCGATCCCTGGGTCGGGTAAAAGTGGTATTGTGTTTTTCTATTACGATATGCTCAGTATCAGCCCAGAGTCTGGAATTAGTGCCCGGTATGGCTATAGGCTCACCCCCTATAATATCGTGGGACAAAGTACGCTCGGCGAAATGTGGGTGTACTACACCTCTGCCTACCCTTTCGGGGATTATAGGCGTGAGTGCGTATGTATGTATGTAGTACATAATACAGATGGATAATATCATGAGGAAAGCCTTATGAAATTAAGGCGACCTTTCCTATTCTCAGACAATTTATTATAAGCTTTGGGAGTATTATGTATGACCTAGGTGGCAAGATTATGTGATTAAACCCTTTTAATTACAGGAAAAATTGCTGACATCCAGGCTTAGGTTCACGTTATCTTGGCATAATAGTTCATTCATTCACACAATACGTACCTATTTTTAATTATTATTATTATGAAATAAAGACTTTATATTGTCTCCTGATGTCGTATTTCTTAAATAATTAGGATTTTAAGTTATCATAAAATAAAGTAAAAAAAACCATTTCAAGCAGTTTTATGAGATGCAATTTTATTATTAATGTTCAGAGAATAAATATAAAATAAGTATATTTTAAATTACGACAGCTTTAAAATAATGTAAACATATTAATAATTTATATTCGTTTCTATGTTTCTCACTGCAGGAGCCCTTGTCCCGCAGTGGGATGATATAGGTTAGAAAAATGCAATACCTTTAAAAACCGTAATAAATGCTATTAAGACCAACAATACAGTCGGGTTTTAGGCTTTGTATAAACACTTCAATGCCTTTCAAAAATATTTGCAGAATGCGAATATACGAGTACAACAGCTGAATGGCGTACCACCATAACTGCGGCGCAAACCAACCCGCGTCACAATACTGCGGTTAATCCACATGATAAAATCCGCTGAAATCCGAATTGCCTGTAGTCATCACTATAGATATTATTTGATATCATTAAAATATTTTGGACAATCTAATCCTCGGTTAGGAGCGAAATTCAGTAATTTTATTTTATTTTCGCAGCATCAAATATATTAATGTTCGTTAGTTCATAGATTTTATTGTTAAATAAATTACGTTCTGGTATAAAACCCACGTTAGTTTCCACTTCAATATGTTATCAGGAAAGTGAATTAAAACGGTCACTTGCAAATCACAAATGCAACTGTGGTGGAAATTGAAGGTGTTCAGGTGCGTCAGTTACATAGCTTCTGTATTATAATTCTATGCATTGGAAACAAGACTTCCTGACAAGAGTGGCGGCATAATAAATATTTCTCAATGACCAATAAAATGTTAACTAAGAAAATGAATAAGTTCAAGTAGAAAGTCTACATACAAGATCTAAGATCGTCATCAGCTTATGTAAATTCATGACAGTGGTCATAATAAATACTTATTATAATAAAAAAGCAAGGTTGTAAAGTTGTCATCATTTTACGACATATTTTTAGTACACAATTGTTCAGACATCTATGCATTATTTATGTTGGTTTTTCTTCGTCTGATATTACACACAGCGAAAACCCTTTTAGGAATCTGTAGTTAAAATAGGAATCTTTATGACTTTATCATAATATATTTTCATCTATCCTCAAGCGTACGAGTATCATTGTAATAACTCGTAGGGTTACTAAATTATATAATAATAATAATAACCCGCAGGGAAGCTTGTGGCGAGCGAAGCAGCGATCCTATGTACCTGAGCGCTCCCTGGGGATGGTTCTATTCTTCATCTCTGGCTTGCCTTCACCGGCCGCTCAGAGTAGAGTTGCTACAGCTTTATGCTCGAAAGGTGGATGTAAAACGTAAGTGGTTAGTGATTGGACCCTAAGGAAGCAAAAGATCGTTGTTTAAAGCCCAGTGACACATCTCCATCCTTAAGGTGCTCATCTCGTGTTGCTCCTTTGTCGCTTTTTCTAGCATAGTCGTGAGTATTCTGGTCTGTATGTCATCAGCACCAAAAGTATGTGCTTTCAGCTCAATCGGTTGTGTTGATTTGGTTTAAAATTTAGTTGCAAGATTTAAACCAAACATATTCACAGGTGAAGTTAAAAATAAAGCTTGTATAAACATGATCAATTGGAATGATGAATTTAGCCGGTGGGAGAGTACCTGATCATTTTTTTACCCGACTCACTTTTCTACCGAGACACTTAGCTGTGCCAGAGTGAAAAAAATGACAAGTTGCGTTATTTTATAAAATTATACGGAATCCTCGTGTATGTTCTCACCCATACTTGACAGATTTTCAGATTTATATTCTATCTTAAATCAAATATTTGATATCGAACAATATTATCCCATTTCATATTACGAGCGAGTAGAGATCTTTAACATTAGTCAGCTCTGGGGCACGCGAGATGACCCTATTAAACAAGCAATATGTGGTTGTATTTAATTAAGTTGTAAATATCTGGTGAAATCAAAATGTAGAGTGGTCATTTGAGTCTGTATCAAATTAGTCAACAGGCGTTGTCAACTAAGCGAATTACGTTTCCAAAAGTGAACGTACACCTATCCGCGCCGTACTAACCACACGCGCTGCAGTCATACAATATCAGAATTCTTGTGTCATCCTATTTCCTACTATTTCTACTTCATTTTGCCTGGCGTTATCCCGGTTTAATACTAGGGTCCGCCTTCGTATCATGATTTGACGGTAGATTTGGTATTATGTGGGGCGACCCGCCGTCGGACCCCCGCAACCCGTAACGAGAATCAAATTTCACCATTTCGTCTCCCTTAATCAGCAGAGTGTACCATGTGCAGGTGAGGTTGTCTTTGGGCTTAACATGTTGATGACCCACTTACAATCCAGTCCTACTATTAGTACATGACCTTTTATTTATTTTCGTTGGGAAACCCTTTATGGGTACTACCCCACCGCATTGTCGGCCGGGGCGGTTATGTCCGACTCCCACGGACTAAAACCCAACGATGTTCCTCCGGGTGCGCTTGTTTGGTCAGGGCTCCGGGGACGCTTTTGTACTCTTCCGCGGCTCCAACGGTGCGTGACCCTTCGGCGGCGGATAGCGACCTGGGATGTGATTTCCCTCTCACGCTCCGCCGCCTCCTTCCGCGACATGACTTTTTCGCAAAAGGCGGTCATCGCGTTCCACGACCTCTCACTCTGAACCATGGCTTTAACCACAGCCGATAACGAGAAGTCGTCCCCCAATTCTGCGACGAGTTCGCGACGCTCCTCTACCCACGCGGGGCACTCCTCCAGAGTGTGTGGTGACACTGGTGTGTCGGCTCTCTTCTGGCTATGCGGCACAGGTACCTCCCGAAGCAACCGTGCTCCGAGAGGACCTGCACCAGCCGGAAGGTCAGTGACCCGTGCCGCATGTCGATCCAGTCGTTCAGAACTGGGCGGACTGCCTCAACAGTCCTTGCACCGGCCGAAGGATTGGCCAGCCGCTGCTTCCACTCTTGAAGCAGGGACTGCTGAGCGTGGAATTTCCGCAATCGTATCTGCCCCGGGGGGGGGGGGGCTTTCTCCCCCGAGGCGGAGCCCCGCACGCCACTCATAAATTAACGCATGAACTCCAGCCTCCAGGTCCCACGGAGGGGACCCCGCCAACGCGCAAGCCGCCTCATGAGATATGATGCGATAGCCACGGATCACCCCAACTGCCATCGCCCTCTGAGGTCGTCTCAGAAGGGCGACGTTGGGTGCCGTCAGGGCGTCAACCCATATGGGTGCCCCGTAAAGGGCCATGGATCGCACCACACCCAAATACAAGAGGCGGCTGCTTGCACCCGCCCCCCCGACGTTGGGAAGCAACCGCTTTAAGGCGGCCGCCGCGCCAATCAACCGAGGAACCATACGGCTAAAATGCTCGTGGAAATTCCAGCGGCTATCGAGAAGGAGCCCCAAGTACTTCATATGGCCCTGCCCGACCTCGACTCGAGCCTCTCCGATGTACTCATGTGGGACCCCTGCGGTATCGCTCGCCGGGGACCATGAAAACAAATGGCCTCGGTTTTCTCGAGCACTACCCTGAGCCCGAACATCTCAATTCTGCCGACAACCTGCGCCACCGCCTGCGTGGCAAGACGGGCAGCGTCCGCATAGTTGTCCCCCAGGGCTGTGACCAGCGTGTCATCTGCGTAACACGTCACATTAACGCCCCGGGGGAACTCGCCCCGCAGAACCCAGTCGTATCCGATGTTCCACAGGAGGGGTCCGAGGACTGATCCCTGTGGGACACCGCACGACATCGCCCTCCGGTGAATCCTACCGTCCCTCGTAGGGTACGATATGTACCTGTCGGAGAGGAAGTCGCCGAGCACTCGATCGAGGTAGGGAGGCACATTATGGTGTTGCAGTACCCCCCTAATGCAGACCCAGGGCAGGGTGTTAAATGCATTGGTGATGTCCAAAGATACCGCCAGCCCCACTTCGCCTCTGGCCGCTGCCTCGTCCGAGCGAGCTTGGACGCACTTAATTGCATCAATCGTCGACCTGCCCGCTCGGAAGCCGAATTGGCAGTCAGACAGCTCTGGACTCACCTCTCCAAGGTGCTCGATGAGTCGACTTGCGAGGATGCGCTCGAAGAGCTTGTCGACTTCATCGAGCAGTACAATAGGGCGATAGGCGGAGGGAGACACCGCGGGGCGCCCATCTTTCTTGATGAGAACTAGTCTGCCCATCTTCCACTGGGAGGGAAACCGTCCTGACTCCAAGCAAGCGTTAAACAGCCTGAGGAGTGGGTCCCTTAGGGTCCCAAGAGCCAAAACTCACACGCGGCCATGTATTCCATCTGGCCCCGGAGCTTTGTTTTTAGCCTAGAGCTCAAGGACGGCCGCGTCAAGTTCCGCCTGCATTAGTACATGACCTGGATTAAGACATAGGCAACTTAGATTCCGAAAAAATATATTCATGTGGGCGAAGCTTTTTTTTATTGCATAGGCCGACAAACGAGCAAGTGTCATAGGCGTGTTGCCGACCTTAAAGGAAAGAGATAATTCAGCGAGCAATAGCTTCATATAATTCGAGGACAACGACACGTGGGGTAGAGCGGTGCGGATAGATGTACGTTTACCTTAAGAAGACTAAGAAAATTGTACCTAGATGATTTTTTTTTATAATGTCACCTTAATCACAACTGTAGGTTTGTCAATTTGAGTTGCGACTTTTGTATCAAATCGGGTTCTTTCTAAATTAGTCGAATGGAGTATCGCTAAGTAATGTAAACTGTAAAATTAAGACGTCTTAAAATGTGTTGTAATCGAAGTTCTAATAATATTTAAAAAATCTAATGGTAAATAGACTTATCCATTACCATAATATATATGTTATCCAAAGTACAGCCTTTCAAAGGCTTGTTATTTATTCACAAGTCCAAAACCAATAAATAATTTCATGAATTGGCGAACCATAGCTATATTGTTGTATCATGGCGAGGGTCCGAAATAAATTGATCGTATCATGAAACTCTCTTTTACGATATCCATCTTTTGATTTCGACCACCCCATGGGACTCGTTACAAGGAAAAAAGGTAGACCTCACTTAATATTTATTGAAAAACACCATAACGGATATTCTGAACTCTACTTTACTATGGCCGATGTGTGCACATACATTTTCTACAATACACTAGGGATTGCATATCAATGACTCCGTGCCGTTGAAAGTCAATGCTTTAAGGCTATATCTATACATGAGGCTTTGTGGATACTCCATCGTTTTGTTTGCAAAACGTAGTAAGCTGAGAATATAGGCCACTGTATATAATCGCAATTTTGGTTCTAGATTGCGAATGTATGAAAAGACTACCTCGTGCTCTCGGCTTTGTCCGCGTGGAAATCATTTAGGGCAATAAGTAGTTTGTCCAGAGAATATAGAAGGTAAGAATTAACTAGGTGGTAGATCCCTCTTATGGAAGAGGCTGTCTGGGTTTGTACCATCGCTTTGCCTACATCTGCCACAAAGCAGCAGTATGTAAGCAGTGTTTTGGTTTGAAGCCAGCGAAATTACTAAGCATTATGAGACTAACATGTCTTATTATCATCTTATGACGAGCACAGTCTAGTGCCTTGCGGTGCTTTGTAATTTTAAGTTCTTTGTGGTGTTGTTTCTGTTTTTGGTCAGGTCCGCTTATCATCAGGCAAGCGACCTGCTCGTTTAGTCATTCAAGCTAATAAAAATGTATATCAGAGTATTGCATTTGATCAATGAATTTACTTCTAATAAATTACGAACTTCATTAAAAATATCAGGATATCCAAAACTGTCGAGTAACGATACCCTATTGTTTCTTTGTGATAGTTTTCCGCTGAATGTGTCGACCCATTAACATTCCAACGGCATTGTGCCGGAATTCCTGGCTTGGAGACACGACCCAGATTCGCTTTCGGGTCATCAGCTATTGTATATCAAATAGAAACTATTGTTTATAAATTAATATCCGGTGTTGCGGGACTAATAACGTTGCGGTCGCAGTAACTCATGGTCTATCCCATATGCCCCATTGATTCTAAGATTGGAATCTTGGATTCTCAATTTGAAAGTTTCTGAATATTCTCTGTGCGTATTTCGTATTTAGAAGCAATAGTGTTAGACTGTAATTCTTCTTAGTTCACAGGGTTGTCGAACAGTCAATGGGACCAGTTCCAGAAGTCCTAAGGTTACATAGGTTTTTTATTTGACAACGTTTTTATTTTTATACTTTTAACATAAATTAAATCCAAAAGTGGACATCATTATTGCGATGGCAACTTCTTACTTCCTAGACGTTTACTATTGTTTTTGTACTTTGTACTACCTAAAAATTTTAGTCCCGCTTCAGTAGGTTATACTACTTATTTCACAATGTGGTGTAATAGTTTTGAAGCACGCTGTAGACAGTTCTATTTACGGCATGAATGGACTGGCTCAGTTTGTTACCACTGTCTTACAGAAAACCCATTTTAAGCTACCTCACAGTCTCACTAACCGGTTAGTGAGATAGCTGGAGGCCCAAATCTTTCCCTCTTCTCAATCACTTATTTATCCCTTTCCTTTAAGGTCGGCAACGCATTCATGATTCCTCAGGTATTGTAGATGTTCATGAGCAGTGGAGATCACTTACCATCAGGTGATCCACTTGGTCGTTTGCTTAAGCCTGATATAAAAATAAAATGTTTATGTTTATGTAAAATATCTGATTATGTATCTATTACGACTACCATTACCAATAACGAATAAGTAAAATATTCTTGATCGAAATTAGAACATGTTCTCTCAATAATTTACTGTATTAAATATTAATGCCTGACAGTGCTAGAAGTTTCAGTAAACAATCGATAGCGATAGGGAAGCTGTTCCGAAAATAGATTCATTAGTGCTGCAGTTAATAAATGTAACTTTTTTACTATTTTCCGAGCGGCTTTTTCTTAAGCTGGTGGGGAATTACTTGCACTGAACTGAATAGCCCTTAGAAAATCCTATCAGGGCATAATTATCAGGTAATTCCAACCAGTAAGTCGGTTGCAACCAATGCATCTACTTCTAATTTATATACTGCACTTCTATTACAATTTGACAGTCTCCGTGGCGCAGCGGGCGAGTAGCCGGTTGCGAAGCGTGAGGCCGTGGGTTCGATTCCCGCACTTAGACAAATGTTTGTCTGATTCATAAATATTTGTCTCTGGTCTGGGTGTTGTGGGACCGTAAGTCCCTCGTAGTTCTTGATACCCACGATACAGGTTTACCTAGTGTGGGGTCAGGACTATGTGTGTGACTGTTGGGTGTATTTATTTATTTATTAGGTCCGAAAAATACGACCTAGATTTTTGCTGTCTCATAAGTTTTGAACTTGAAATTAATCTCCGTCCACCCATCCTCTTAGAGCCAGAAAATCCTTCAACACACAACGAAATAATACGCAATCGTAACATTTTTTACTACGTCTACTGTGTCAAGTGAACACTGAGGGAATATGACGAGTCACGTACAGTTAATCCCACGCGTGCTCGCCGTGAATGTCAATCTCAACATCACGAAAGTGGGGTCTCGATAAGTAGACAATGTCATTTCTTTGTACATTGTCGACGACTTCTTTGTTATGGAGGTACTTGATATTTGACATAATGTTCGTATGTATTGAATATTATCTAATAAGTAGCATACTTTAAGTGTAAGTGGACCACCAACATCTTAGGCCCAAAGTCAACCTCACCTGCATGTGGTTTTTTTATGGCATAGGTCGGCAAACGAGCAAGTGGGTCACTTGATGGTAAGTGATCTCAACCGCCCATGTACGCCCACAATACCAAAAGAGTCATGGGTGCGTTGCCGACCTTAAAGGAAAGGGATAATTAAGGAATTGGGAAGGCGAGGGGGTTGGGGCCTCCGGATATCTCGCTCACCATACGAAACGCAGCAGCAAGCACTACTTTACGCCGGTTTTCTGTGAGACAGTGGTAATGACCCGGACGAGCCGGCCCATACATGCTGTAGACAAAAGCGTCTACAGCGTGGCTCTACCATTCATAATGGTACACTCTGCTTAATAATGGACGAGACAACGGTGAAACTTAGTTTCCTTTGTGTTTTGTGAGAGTCAGAGAGCGGTCCAAATGATACTAATTACCGTCAAATCATGATGGGAAGGTGGACAGTGATATTAAGCCGAGATAACGCCAGGCAGAAAGAAAATGAATATTTAACCAAACAAGAAAAATTTGATCCAATATTAAAATATACCAATACTTTGTGTCAAAATAATATCATATGTCAATTATAAGGATGTACGAGACAGCGTATAAAATGAAAAATAACGAGATCAAAGTGTAAACAGAGGCAGGGATCAACGTTGTTGTTAAAATATTTGGTAAATTATAAAAGATTTGTACAAAAACATTATTATTCTATCTGTCACGGCCTCACGTCATGTGATTTATTGTTCACGATATTAACATTACGTTAAAAAACGGTACACGTTGTCGAAAATAAATTGTTTCATTTAGTCCAGAATGTTGTATATTATTACACATCAATATGTGTAATAATATACTCAATATAGTCTTAATCAATATTAAGCTTTCTTCAAAGCGTTTCATTACTCCACGGATTAAAACTATCATACAATAGAAGTTTCATTTTACGCCAATAGGCAGTTGGTAGGTTCACGCAGCGGTTGAAATGAAGTGGTTGGTTGAAAATTAAAAATAACAAATCTACTGGGAAATGAGGAGGCATCTTGAAAGAGGGCTCGTTATCTTCGGTACGGTGCTTCGAAGAAAATAATCAACGAAAAACAAAGGAAACGGCAGGTAAGTTGAATAAATTCCAATCTTTTTAGGAATTGTAAGGGGTGCCTTCGAACCTGAGCCTGAGGACATTTCTGAAATTGTTTGAAATGGAGAAATTACGTTCCGTGTTTCAATTATTTAAATAACCATAATATTTCGGGATTACATACATAACAATCATTTTTCATTTCGAAGTGAGTCTTTCACCGTTTCGTTTTTGTAAATGATATCTAAAAATATGTTTATGTGTGCTCCTTATAGATAGACGGATTGTATAATAAAAAGATTCAAAGGATTACTTTAGTATTAGTGTGAATGGCCCAGTTTTTTTTCATCAAACATTTTCTCATATTCTAGCAATATTTTACTAAAGGGGGATTAGTAGTGTAGCGTGCGTTTGGATCGTACGTACTCTATTTGTAATATTATTTCATAAATCGTAAAAAAAAACTCTCAGAATTTTCGCATATTGACAGCCTCCCTGGCATAGTAGCGAGAAGCCAGCTGTGAAGCGAGAGGCCGCGGGTTCGATTCCCGCACCGAGACAAATGTTTGTTTGATCCACAAATATTTTTTTCGGGTCTGGGTGGTTTTTCCCAGAGGGCTTGACTTCAGGCGGGCGGCCGGTCGTATAAACTAAAAGCCAAATTTTACTGTAACAATGTTAAAAAGCATGTTGCGCCGACCCCACTTGAGAGTGGGATAAGGGCAGGAGGAGGAGGAAGAAGAAGAATAACATAAAAGCAAATAGGTAATTTTTTTGGTAAAGACTGCCTCGGTTGCGCAGTTGTAATGCCTACGTGTTACGACTGAGGCTGACGCTGAGGTCTCGGGTTCGATCCCCGGGTCGGGTAATGGTGATATTCGGTTTTTCTATTACGATTGCTCATTATCAGCCCGGAGTTTGGAATTATGCCCTGTATGGCGATGGGCTCGGCCCCTATCTCATCATAGGGCGGAGATACACTTTGCGAAATGTGGGTGTACTGGTTACACCTCTGCCTACCCCTTCGGGTATTACAGGCCTGAGTGAACCTACCTAAGCCTGAGTGAGGCAACCTACAATTTTAATTGAATTTATTATATCCACTTATAGATCTGCAGACCGGGCTTGATTAGTACGGTGCAGTTCATTGGAGCTAATAGCTAGAAATAACATGTCTATAAAAGCAAACCACACAAACGTGTCTAGCATTTTTATAGCCACTCTCTTGCAGATATAACAAGTTAAAAATGTTTCTGTTTTTATATTACATCATTTGTTCACATCCGTGTGTAATTTTAAAACTCTGTTATTTTTATTTTAGACCAAATTACATTACTGACCCACTGTAGGGATTACCCTACAGTGGGACAGGCTTCCCTTCCCTCATGCCAGTCCTCAGTTTGTTTATTTACTAGTAAATGACATATATGATAACATAAACTCTATGTATCACCGACTTCGTAGGCAGACTAGGAAACAGTTAGCCGAGCTTATTTCTGTTCTATGACCTGATAGGTAGCGAGCTTAATACCACATTGACCATAAATTCCAATCACTGGCAACTTATGTACTATATGTGTTTTGTATATCTGTTGTAATCAAGGGTTATTTTGATATTTGTAAGATATTGCAACGATTGCAACTTTCCACTAGATACGTATTACAAAAATACAGATGCCGGAATCATCATACAGATCGAATATGACCTATTTAGTTACTATCAGTATACAAAGACTTGTTTAAATTTTCTTATCACTTTAATATTTGAATTACCACCGAGTTCTTAACTGACTTCAGTTTAAATATTACATAATATGTAATTATGAAACTTATAATTATGAAACAAATTTTAATAGATAGTAGAAATGGCATAATAGAACAAGTAGTATAATGTCTATGGTATTTCCGAACCTTTTCATATTTCAGTTGGTTGCTTAGTTTTTATAGCTCTTAATAAGATACAATGCTATAAACACGAGATATAAGGTGTGACAAATGTACTACCCACGGGAAATCAGCGTTCATAGCGCCTACTACTTCAAAGAAATGTACTCGTTCTACACGTTAAATTAATATGAAATGTTGGCCGTCTTCCACAGTTTATTGTATACGTGATGTATCAAGCATTTTTCAGTGTAAACAGATGATATGATTTTGTTAACACATATTATAAAGGTTTAACATGTAATAAAATCGTGGTAATATTTTATGCAAAGTAGAAGATCCCTATATATTATCTGATATTATCTACTATCCTACTACAATTATAAATGTGAATGAAGTTTTAGATGTTAGAGTTTATGAGTTTGTTAATTTGAATGTTTGTTAGTCAATCACGCTTTAATGGCTGAACAGTTTCGGATGAAATGTGACACACAGGTAGACTATGGCCTGGTTTAAAACATAGGCTACTGTCTATCGGGCGGACCCGCGCACAAAATCTAGTGCTTCAAAAGTTTTATTATGTTCTAAGATCTTTATAATATATTATGTTGGATAAAGTGGTCTGTACAAGGGATTCTGGTTAGGAATTGAAAACCTCAGTGAAATACGCCGCGATTATAAAATAATACCACATGAAAGTACGCAACTAGCCGCTTTGTTGGCTAATAAGAGAAAATAGGTCCTGTTCAGCAACACCAAGCAAATAAGTAGCTTCGCACTATCGGATTTAGTAAATTAGCACACAGAAAATGATATGGGCATGATAAGGGTCGGAGTCGAATCCAGTACACAACGGAATGCGTCCACGCCCGAACCGCGGCGATTACAGCACTGGGGTGCGTAGCGAAGAGCCGCACGACTTTGTAACTACCCACGGTTTTGACAAGCGGAAAATAAATATTAAATATTCTACCCGATAGAATATTTAAAATGTAAAAAATCCAACATAATGATATCATTGAGTTTTTGAAACAAATTTAAATAAAAAAATTAAACAACACCAGGTTATTTTTTAATTATAATACATCTCTACGTACAATTTTTATCATTATGTTAAATGAAAACCATTCGCTTAAAATGCATTGAATTTAGCATTAAGCAATTTACCGAGGCACTAATAAAAACAGTAGATACTTCATTTTATAAACTTAACAACTTCAAAGCGTAAATTTCCCGTAGTTCTTATTGCTTAACGCGTTTTACAGAAACCGTTTTTATTGCAGTTAGAAAACGGAGAAAACTTTGATGCATGAGAAGTTGAAGTACCATACTCAGAGTCAGTTTCCGCAAAACAATACTAAGCTCGGCAGCTGTTCGTCGAAAATAGTTTCGAATTAATGCGGGTTCAGTTTAAAATTCTTATTTCTTGGCACTGTTAGACGCGGAATTCGTCCGGAAATTCGATAACCCATACTTTGGTGAAGCGAACTTTGATCGGCACTGGTTTGCTCTCGTTTATTAAATTTTTTATAGCCAGGCAAAGTCGTACTATGATTTCATATTTTACTGCTTTTATTTTCTTTATGTGTTTTGCGAATTTTGTAATGGAACATAAAGGTACTGGGAAAAAAATTACGTAATAATTGCATGGGCGTTAGTGAAAAATGGGTTTAAACTAATCCAAACTTGCATACCAGTAAGGAATATACTATTTTACTATTATCTCATTAGTTGAAACTTTAATTTGATGAAAAAATATTTTTACTATACACTACAGACTGACAGCCTTCGTGGCGTACTGGGGGATTAGCTGGCTGTTAAATGAGAGGCCGCGGGTTCTATTCCCGCACCGAGACAAATGTCTGTGTGATAGACACATATTTGATTCGGGTCTGGGTGTTTTCTCCGCAGAGGGGCAGGCGGCCGGTTGTAGAAACTACAAGCCAAACCATTCTGTAACATGCTTTCTTTAATGAGCTTTAATGATGAGACGAGCAGGAAGCTCGCCTGATGGTAAGCGTTACGCCTGCACATAAATAAAAACAACACCACACAGAACTTTGAATTACATAGCACTGCACTGCGCTCGTTATCCCGAGACAGGGTCACTCGTCACTGGTTTCAATGTCCTTCAATCTGGAACACAACACTGCTTACCCACTGTAGCTTGGCGGCAGAAATAGATAAAGCGGTGGTACCAAACCAGACAGCCTCGCGCATACGAGGGATCTGCGAGGCCTACGAAAGGCTTTAAAAAGTTTGTTGCGCTGATCCCACTACAAGTGGGATAAGTGCAGGTGGAAGAAGAAGATTACATATTATATGCTCAAATAAAATGTCTTATTACAATAAAATTTATTACCACTTGATTTTTATGTACCTCCATTTGAACCCTGTTAAAAGCTTACGCCTGTATTCCTGAAGAGGTCAGCAGAGGTGCAACTAATGTATACACGATTCGCAATTTCAACCTTAATTTCAATATTACCACAATAATCAATGTGAAGCACAACAATATTACAATATTGCTTTCAAAATGCTTTTACGAGAAACAAGCTGCCTAACTCTGCAGGTGTAAAATGCGAAACAGACGTCCGATACCCGGGCGTTATACACAGCCTGGATTACACAGCAGCTCTCTTAAAATAGAGTTTGCTGGTTTTTTGCCATTCACGACATTATCGACCTATACAAATATATTGTAAGACTAGCTTTTGATCGCGGAACCGCCCGCGTGAATGTCTTTTTCCGGGATAAAAAAGTACGTAAGTAGCCTAAGTTACTCCTTATTACACCAGCTATCTGCCAGTGATACTCTCGTCAAAATCGGTCCAGCCGTTCCAGAGATGGGCCGGAACAAACAGACAGTCAGAAAGAAGACAGAAATTATAAAAAATGTTATTTTGTTATACGTACCAAAATAACATACACATTCATATGCATGAGTAAAAAGCGGTTATTTTAATATTACAGACACTTCAATTTGATTTATTTGTATAGATTATTTTGTAGACAGTTTTGTCTATAGCGTAAATGAGCCGGCTCGACCGGGTCGTTACCACTATCTCACAGAAAACCGACGTAAAGTGGCAGCTTGCTGCTGCATTTCGTACGGTGAGATATATCTGGAGGCCCAAATCTTCTTCCCTTCCCAATCCCTTAATTATTCCTTTATTTTAAGATCGGCAACGTGCCCATGATGCTTCTGGTATTGTAAGCGAACATGGGCGGTGGAGATCACTTACCATCAGGTGACCCACTTGCTCGTTTGCCGGCCTATGTTGTAAAAATAAACAGCAGGTACACCGATAGTGGGTACTCTAACTACCCTCGAATAGATAGGTACCTACGGTATTTCTATCCCATAGGGGCAAGCCTATTGCCATATCGTATAAAAGTCCTCGGGAAATTATGGATTAATAGATTTTTTTATTTACTTTAGATGACGAGACGAGCAGGTCACTCGCCTGATGGTAAGCATCGTGTCTGTCCATAAACAGAAGCAAAACTAATCAGAACATCGAGTTATGAAGTATTGTATGGCACTGAACTGCGCTCGTCACCATGAGACATAATGTTGATAAAACGAACTCATTGGTAAATGTTATGATATTGTTTTAGAAATAATTATGTTTATTGTCAATGTGCCTAGTTACCATTCGATATGTAAAAGACTCCTGTGTAAGACGTCGTTGATTGTAACCATGTTCCTTAATATATAACTTGTTATTATACAAATCATCATAGTGTATTATTTACCACGGCCTAACACATAAGGTGGTAAGTCTGATAATGTCCACTAATTTTCAATCATGTCATTGGTCGCCTCATTGGTCTAGTGATAGCGGTCCCTTTGTTGATTTAGTAAAAATCTGTTTAAAAATTCCTGGAACTGGAATTTGTGCCCGATATAGCGATAGGCCCCTATCACATCATGGGACGGAAATAAGCTCGGTGTACCGTAGATGTACTTTTTGCACCTATGCTATAGAGATACAGGCATGAGCATATGTAAATCATCATAACTGATTCCTCAGATTTGGTAAAAATAAAGGAATTCTAGTAATTTTTTATAATTCTAAACGTGCTAAATTGGCTTATTTATATTGGCTAAATAGAGGAAACCTTTAGCGGTTATAACATTTGAATTTGAATTTATCCGTGCTGTGCAATTCATAAGGATCAAAAAAATTTGGAAGATGGAGGACAAAATCGTATTTTTATTTAATTTATAAAAACTTCGGCAGTATTTATACAAAATGAACAAAAAACTATTTCAATTTAATAGTCTCAAGCCTTTAAAATGTATACAGATTTTTGTGTTAGTATATAAATCATAAGAAACCATGAAGGTAATTATGGGATAATTTTTTTGCAGGTTAGTAAAATTTGACTCCCCTTTATTATTCAGAGATGATGCGGGTGCCACTTGGTGTAGTGTATGTGGCAAAGCAATTAATTTGCATAGTTGAAGCGGTCGCACGTCAGGCGCATATGACCCGTTGTCTTTACGTGAACGCTTACTGTTAAGCCCCTGACTCAATATCAACTATTATATATTGTTTCTGTATTGAAAATCGTATTAGCCAGCCAATAAACACATACTATGTATATATGTTACTGTACATAATACACACGGTATTTGTCTATGACAGTGCATACGCACTCACGCCTGTATTCCCCGAAAGGGTCGACAGAAGTGTAACTAGTACACGGTATTTGGTATTATATGGGGCGACCATATAATACCAAATACCAAATACGCTGTCTTACCCCCATTACCTAAAATGGGAACCAAGTTTTACTATTGCCTCGGTGTACCACGTGCAGGTGAAGTTGGTTGGCTTTGGGTCTAAACGTTTGTTGGCCCACTTACACTCCACTTATGTATTAACATTTATTAATAAACTTGAAGGTATGTGAATTCTGCCAACCCGCATTAGGCCAGCGTGGTGGACTAAGGCCTAACCCCTCTCATTCCTTCTTGACTTTTTGAAAATTTTTGAAGTCTCATTTTTGACACTACAAGATAGTAATTGGTATCGATCTGTTCGTCTTGACGGTGCGCGTACGGCTGTGCCGAATATTATATATAGTTATATAATAAATTATTTAATTAAAGACGCTTTTGTCATTTTTTCATATAAAATTGACACATTTCAGTGGATTTTTTCAAAATTATCATAGGTTCTGTTGATTTTCCTGCGTCGTTACATCCCCCCCGCCGGCCCCGCCGCTTCGGTGTGGTTTTTGCCGCATCTGAAACATAAAAAACACAAATTTTATATTAATTTACCTAATTTTTACCATATTTTCGTAAATATTTTCAAAATTTACCGTCCCTAAAATCCAAAAACCATTTATTTGTGACCCCCTCTGGGCCCCCGACCCGATCCGTGCGAAAGCGCGCCCAAAATACGCGGGAAAAGTCAAAAAATTGCCCCCCCACCCACCCTAACTTCAATTTGGTATATCAACTTGGTACCGGTCATTTTTCCAAATCTCAAAATTCCTTTTTTAGGTGACATAATATATTTGTATTATTGCACCAGGCATAGTAAATTAATTTAGACCATCTATTTTCCGAAATCTCTATCATTTTTCCAAAAATTACTCCAAATTTACAGTTTCAAGATTAATTCGTAATCTGCGCAACCTAAAACACGAAAATCATTCAGTTAAATATAGATAGGATTAGTGTAGACTAATCGTGCTATCGTGCACTAAATCATCTTTACTTTGACATAATTACCCTTTGTAAGCCATTTACACTTACAAGGCAAATCTGACCACTTATTTCGGACTACTTGTGAGCGTTTAAACTCACGAAGTCTATTTTTGACGCGTACCCCCTATTTAAATCTAACATCATGCCTAGTTTCCACACACCTGTAAAGAAGATTCTTTCCCCACCTAAACCGCACGTTTCCCCACCTAAACTGGACGCTGAGATAGAAGTCTCAGAGAAGGCAGGCCCTTCTCGTAGCCAAACGGTGGCTCAAGCGAGACGTAGCATCGAGGCTAGACTCGATAGTATGGACGAACCGAAGGCCACTGGGACCGCCCTAAAACCTAAAGTGATTGCAGCACTGGCGGAGAAAAAAGTTGTTACTAGGAGTCTTAATACCACCCAAACTTTGGATAAGCAGGAGTCACCAATAAAGGAGACGGCTTATCTCAACAGGACAGCCGAAGCCAAGGCGTGCCTGATAAAAGCGAGGCTCCAAATAAATAACAGCCGCAACCTCAAAAACGAAATAAAGATGAAAGTGATCGAAGCGACTGAAAGGTTGTATAGGCTCGTAAAAGAAGCGGAAGAAAGGAAGCCATACAAAGGACGGGAAAAAGAAGAAAAAAAAGGGAAAGAAAATGAAACAATAAGTATCGAGACAGCAACTGAAGGCATAGGTAAAAAAGAAGAGGAGGACCGAGATGGATTAGAAAAAGAACTGCTTAAAAGGCTGAAGGAACATGGAATACTACTACAGGAAAGTAGACAGGAGATGGAGAACATGAATGAACTGATGAGGAAACAGAGGGAAGAAATGGAATGTAACAAGACATATGCGAATGTAGTAGCCGGTCTATCTAAAAGCAAATTCGCAGAGAGGACAACGGCACTACACTCAATCGTGGTCACATCCCAGAACGAACAGGAAACAGGAGAAGCAGTAGTAGAAAAGATTAGAAAAGCAGTTAATGCAAAGGAAGAGGGAATAAGGATAGACAAAATCAGGAAAGCGAAGGATAGGAAGATCATAGTGGGCTGTAGGACAAAGGAAGAACTAAACAGGGTAAAAGACACAGTGAGAAAGACTGGAGGAGGCTTGAATATAGAGGACGTAACCAACAAAGATCCTCAAATAATGTTAAAGGGCGTCCTAAATTTTAACACGGACGAGGACATAAAAAAGGCCCTAAAAGCCCAGAACGGCCACCTGCTGGGAGAAGTGAGCGAGGAAAATTACAGGGTGGAGGTCAAGTACCGAAGACGATGCCGTAACCCGCTCACTTCAAATGTTGTACTCCGGGTCTCTCCACAAATCTGGAGGAATCTCACGGAAGCAGCGGCAGCACACGTAGACATACAGAGGGTAGCAGTTGTTGACCAGTCCCCCCTAATACAATGCTCGCGCTGCTTGGGGTATGGACATGGACGACGATTCTGCAAGGATGAGATCTGCGTGTGCAGCCACTGTGGAGGACCGCACATGCGGAAAGACTGTGCGGACTGGCTGGCTGAAGCACCACCGACATGTGTCAATTGCCAAAAAATTAAAATGGTGAAAACTGACCATAACGCTTTCAGTGGAGAATGCCCTGTAAAACAAAAATGGGACATGCTGGCAAGGTCAGCAGTAGCATACTGCTGAGGTTGTAAGGGTGATCCCAAGGAATGAGAAGGGAAAGCAAGAAGTGCGGAAGATAGAAGAAGTTTTTCAAGAAATGAACTTAAGCAAGACAACACCTTTTGACTCAACCAGTGGCAGTATCATATCCAAGCATTTGAAGCACACACCATCAGTGCACAGAGAACCAGCCGACCTAAATGGTAGCTGGATGATAAATATCAAGTCTCCATTTATGAGGACGAAATAATCGGTGGCTGAGAGGACTAATAGTAGAGCGCAGTGCGCGGTGCGCGTCGTATTCTCTGAGAGCTTAAATAAGACTAAGTACAAAGAGAATCCGACGTGCACCAGCAACTGCGCCTGCTACACAAAAACGGTAAACTAGCGGAGTGCTGAAACGCCTTGGTTTTTAAAATATTGGATGTAACACAATAACAATAAATTAAATAGTGTGACTAAGGCACGTTAAGATATATAATTAAGTTTATATATAATTAGCTGCAAAAAACTGATAGATATATTACAATAAAAGATAAAATAATGTAAAAAAAAAAAAAAAAAAAAAAAAAGAATGTGACATAGAAACTGAGAAATTTAAAATTGGACTAAGATACAAAAGAAAGAAATAAGAACAAATGCGGTCTCATGTCAAAATAAAAGTAGAAAAAGTAGAACACAAAGTTAAACGCAGAAATAGAAATATAATAGAATAATGATTTAAAAAGAAAAAAATAATGTATAATGTAAAGTACAAAAAAAAAAAATTTATAAAAAATAAGAGCACATATAAAGGAAATAAACCAGTTTAGGAGAATAGTATATATTTGAAAAGAAGGAAATAGAAACAAACAAATAATAAAGAGTAGGGAAACAGGAAGAGTTGTAAAAAGACCTTAACTTACTGTAGGGGAACGAGAGTGGGGCATAGCGCCCCACAATTAAAAAAAAAAAAAAAAAAAAAAACCCCTCTCATTCCGTAGAGGAGACCCGTGCAGCAGTGGGACGTATATAATACAGGGCTAGTATTATTATAATTATTTAATAAAATTAAACATATATTAATTTGTACCATAATTCCTTTCGCAGAGGTATGAGGAAACAGACAAACAGTTCATCGTTCATGAGAGTATAACACATCCCCTTGTAATAATATTAATAAAGGCTGAAATCAAAACGTTTATTTTGAGGATATAATTTAATAAAGGGAAGCGAGGGTGGTAATTAATTTGCGCAGCTGATCGCGCGTCAGAGCCACTCTTACTTGATGTTTTATTAGTCTGAAATAAAAACACTGCCGGGTGCAAATTCTAAGTTATAAAAATAAATTTTTCAACAGTAAATGAAGATTTTTCTGAATATTAATTTATTTCCGAACATCCGTCTCATTCTGGCTACGACGTTCGAATTAAATTAGAACCTTAATTTGTACGTTTGTTTATGCATCTGTATCGCTTATGTTTACTTCGACTTCAGATATTTAAACAAAAATAAACATAGACAATTGTAGATTGATTTACTTGATTGATTTAATTGTAGATTGTAGAACTAACACTAGGGAATAAATAATATAAACGATAAAAAACCCGACATCAATAAGAAAAACATATTCTGTAAACGGCTGAATAGACTTTCTTCAAATACAGGTAAAACCACCTCGATTTACGCCCGGTTCCTAAAAACAACAAATGATTTGTCTTGCTTACCAATAGTAGTATTTACTACGAGGCGTAAGTCACCATTCCAGTAAAAACGTTTCGTAAGTTAATTTACTGACAACTTGCTAACTACGGATGGGAGGATTATGAATAACGAATCGTAGGACATACTCACTCACGCTTGTAATCCCCGAAGGGGTAGGCAGAGGTGTAACCATTACACCCACATTTCGCCGAGCGTATCTCCGTCCCATAATGTGATAGGTGGCGAGCCTATCGCCATACCGGGCACAATTTCCAGCCTCCGGGCTGATACTGAGCATTTCGTAACAGAAAAACCCAATATCGCTTTTACCTGACCCGGGGGTCGAACCCGATATCTCATCGTCAGCCTCAGTATTAACGCGTACATTACATTACAACTACACCACCGAGGCAGTCGTAGGACAAATGTATGAAGATGACCGCACGCATTATTTCTATCAAGAAAAGAGAATGTATTAACGTGCCGACAAAGTAACAGTTGTATGACGCATCGTGAAACAGCCAGGAGCCCAATTCTCTTAATTTAAAATGTTTATAATATCATTCCGATCAAGTCTTAGTGTCAAGAAAGTTGCAAATGGTTTTCTCTTAAACCGATAATCAACGTCAAATGCGAACATAGATCGTAATGAGATCGAAAGTAGAATAAAAGTTGATTGAAGTCAAAACGGAATTCTGCTTACATTTTTAAATGACACATGTCCTTATATAAACGTCATAATTGTGACTAAATTGAATTGAATTACAATGACATCGAGATGAGATTATATTGACACCGAACTGAACTTAAAGAGGAGCAGAATACAATTGTTTAGTCAAATCAAAATCTAATCTCAGTTCGGTTAAAATTATAAATAAATAAATACACCCAACAGTCACACACATAGTCCTGACCCCACACTAGGTAAACCTGTATCGCGGGTATCAGGAACTACGAGGGACTTACGGTCCCACAACACCCAGACCCGAGACCAATATTTGTGGTTCACACAAACATTTGTCCCGGTGTGGGAATCGAACCCACGGCCTCTCGCTTCGCAGCCGTCTACTCGGCCGCTGCGCCACGGAGCTGTCAATTCATTCGCAGTGTCAGTTAAATACGAGAATTGGCCTCCACGTTCGGTAACGCTCAACCGGCTAGTAAGTTGGAGACTACGTGTAGCTGGTAAATTATAGGAACCGGACATAAACCAGCTCTCAAACAAAAAAATGGTACTAAAATTGGCCTATTCGTTAGGCGCTACGATGACACAGACAGATATGCACACCCACGGCCAGATAAAAGCTTCAGACGTATAACACCCTGTTTTTTGCTGGAGTATGAAAAAAATATTAATTTATAATAAAATATCTATACTTTATTAAAATATGTATATATTTTGTTTAAAACTATTTTATTTATAACTACGACTACAAGAGGTTATTGTATATATAATGGCACTGCGGCTTTATTTCTAGCCAGTAACAATACTTTTGTGTGCTTTTGTAGTTTGTTGTTAAGTTCGACAAGTTTCGACTAAGTTGAATGATGATGCGGTTTACTTACAAAATAGGGACTGAGAGTACTACGAACTACTGGATTATAATATATTATACTCATTCTCTAAGAATGTATCTATTACTTTTAGCCAAAGACTTATCCCAATGGAGAGGTTTATTGGAATCTAAGTGTGAGTAGCACCATCCGTCGGTTAAACTTGAAGTTATTGTAAGAAGCAATGGTTAACCATATCTAAAGGTTTTAAAAAATTTAACCGACGAAAAAAACGGACAAGGTTCTCAACTCAACGCGTTTATAGTCGCGGTTCACAGCCGGCTACTCGCCCACGGAGGTTGTGTAATTACGTAATTACCTATGCAACACCCATTCAAATTTCGTGCGTCTTGCTAGTGCTAGAGTAAAATTTATAAAGGTAAAAAGAAGGCAAAAATAACACGGAAGTAAAGAAGTTAATATTAAACAGCAAACTTTAAAACAAATTATCTATGAAAAAATAAGCGCAAATAAGACTCCGTTTTAAGATCACCTTTTAAGCAAAAAGAAATGCTGTTAATATATAACATTACCCAAAGCTCTCTTCTCGGGGAGCTAATTGCAGTTTTTCTTAACATTAATGAATTTAATAACCGTTGGGGCAGACAAAGTTAACTTAGTTCACCGCGGCTTAACGTTGTATGGATTAAAACTCCTTTTAAAATTTTACTTCAGATGATAAACTTCAATATTCTGAGAAGAATGGACCTGTTTTAACTAGACTCCTTTAGTGTTGGTATCAATTAATTTACAACTTCAAATAATAATTAATAGTGAACATTCAACGAGTTCAAAACTTACAGATGATGCCATTGAAATGATCTGGCTTACAACCCAATTATTTATTACTAGTCAGTGAACTCTGCTTGAATAAATACAAAAGCTATATATAGCTTTATACTGGAGTATACAGAAAAGCTATGTATTAATAAGTGAACATCGAAAATGAAAGTACCTTTTTACTATATGGAAAGATTTTAAAATGATAACAAATACGAAATCAGAACGGTACATTGTTTCAACTGTCTTGTTTTTACAGCGTTCGTAAGAGACAATTGTCACGAAATCTACCAATTTTGTACTTCACTGTTGGGTATGTTGTATTTTTAGTACTAAAAAGAAATGAAATAACCTTTAAACAATGTGAAACATTGATTCTTCTGGACGCTGTTACAATTAAAGACCGTTGAAACAACCTACAACTAAATCGTAAACTTTACTAACAAATAAATTACCCTGACCCCGAAAAACACCATCCAAACAACAGGTAATAAAATACAGATTCCCGATCAAAGGAAAAGGTCAGTTTATTCGAAGGGAACAGCAGTTTGCCCACTTCAACAGTCATCAGGCAACAACCAATAAACTCGCTTAACCCCTTGTTTGTTTACGCCTAGCGTACTCCGGCTAAAATAAACTCAACGAATTTGTTCCATCAAATCTATTAAATCTGTTAGTGTATCAAATAGAATATCAGTTAATAATTAATTTACAGTTTGTCTATTTAAAATAAACAGAACGATCGTAGTAAATACTGATACACTTACTTTATATTTAGGTATGTACTGCTAACTACTCAAATTCAAACCAACTCACTACTCAAAATGTTAACGCGTGTAATGAAACGATTTAATCATCATATTTTAAATTTAGTTTTATAATCTTATTTTAACTCAACACTAAACTTTAAGCAACACTAAACAGAACATTGGCTTTCAAAGCACTGCATGGCATTGGACTGCTAGTCATCCCGAGATATAAGATGTAAATGCTAATGAACTTGTACTTTTAATATTTCGATCAAGATTCAATTGAAACACAATGTATGTCTACTAATACCCCAAATACGATTAAAAAATTTAGTCCTAATCGCTTTATGAAAACACATTTTACTACGAAGAAGTAATTATCTACCACTTTTTACTCAATACACATAAGCAGAGAATTAGTACCATACAGTTATTAATACAATAATCCATTTTGCCCTATCTTACTCTTAAAATAATAAATGTGGCTTAAGCAAAACACGAGGGTTGTATCCCATATTTATTGATCAGTAAATAATCGGATAAGAGACATGATACTATCGTGCATTCATATATAATAACTCCAATAAGAAGCTTTCATGCGTGATAATTAATAGGACAACTTGTTGTGAAACCCTTATTTATTGCTATAAAAAGATGTTCAACCTGGGCTCTAATTGTATATTATTAGCTTCTTATATTTTTATTTTTACAAACGGTGTGTGTATCGTAGGATTTTGTCTTTTCACGGCATGTTTATAAAATTACATTATTTATTATTAAGCCTTATTACAACGAAATAAGATGACAAGAAACATAACTCAAGCAAACAAATTACCCAACCATAACTCTGTGCAAGGGGGCGGGTCTATAATTGTCTAAGCACCTCGTTCATTCATCAATTCATAAACATACATGATCTGTGACACTTAATACGTCTATTTTTTTGCGCGGTGCAGAACGTCGTATCTCGATCTAGAAATTTAATCTTTAGACATTAACTTTTATGAAATAAAGTTGATTTTGTACGTTCATTAATTTTTGTTGCATGTATGAGTGTTACGTGTACCGTTGCATGTTTAAGTAAGTGGAGCCGTAGTTCTGGCAGATTCATATAAGAGTTATCGTTCTAGTTATCTTATTTCGATTCCTTATTACGAGTTTCTCGATAGCTGTTAAGTCACTTGTATGTATGAAAACTAAATAAAAGATAATAAATGAAAGATAATATTAACTTTAAAAAGAATCCCTCGTGAAAATTATACCGAGTACAAAATCCATGTGTAATAATAGCTTATTGTATGCAAATGAATGAAGAATATGCCTCGTTTTGAAATAAACAAGATCACCTATCTCAATATATCCAACGTGAAAAGGGAATTTTAGAAATTTATTACTCCTATGAGATTCTAACCCGACAACAGTGTTTCTGTTAATTAAGTAACGCAGGTCAATGTTCTTACTCAGAATATGAAATACGCATTAGCTTTAAATATGTGAAAATTTTACACTTAATATATTATAGATCGGTAGGCACTAGAGCCACTTAGAGAGCAATAAGTTAGCTGTAGGTATTTCATTTGGAGGGCTCTAAAATAATGACAATATAAACGTTCAAAATGTTAAAAAAATATACCCCGCGAGAGTGGTTTGAAGGAACATGATTTACTGCCAAGATAGTAATAGTTTAAGATAAAAATCATGCTTTTGCTCCATGCCTCTGTCTGAATAAAATTTAAGAATTTAAAAGAATTTCTTATGCTTTTATATATTTAATAAGAAATATAAATAGTGACAGCTGAACGTATTTACAGAAATTGGTATCTATTCAAGCAATAAATCAAAAACAGATACTGAAAGTCTTTATAATAAATTGTAAAATATAAATCTGATTTCGAGCTTATAGCAATGTTTTCACTACACTCTACACTACTCTACTCTACAAATACTATTAGAATTAGCTTGTATATTTCCACATAAAGCCAAATCCTTTCAAGTAATGAGGGGAAATATGATGCCCGTCAATAGCCCTGACTAAAATCTAGTCTCGAACGAAATTTCGAGAAATCTAAAGTAAGTTTTGTATACCTATCAATTAAACCTTTGTTCGAATTTATTGTAATACAATAGAAACGAATTAATTACCTTCAGAATATTCTGATAGATACAGTTGGGAGTTCAGTAGAAGCTACACCGCACTTTTATTCTTGGCTCATGAAGCCTGAAATATAGAACCGGCAGTTCCACGCGAGATCTAAAAAATAATCTGCGGCAATTGCTTTAAGAAATCGGCAAAGTTCGTGTCATACCACTTACAGTGAAAGGTTCCGTAGTATAACCGAAAATATCCCATTACATGAATGGAGAGCCACCCCGAAAAAAACACATAATTTCACTTCATCTTTGTCCAGCGGCTCATATAATACACTTATCATTTAAATTTTGTAGAATGGTAATAGTCTTGGAGGAAAATGGCTGTACTTAAGGAAGTACAAACGAACAGATTATCATGAGGACATTATAAGGGTTTTTCGTTTTTGCCATTTGGCTATGAAACCCTAATAAAACGATATTTGCCAAAATTCATTTTTTACATCACTACAACATTGTGTCACTACAACATTGTAGTGACACAATTTTGAAACTTTTTGAAGGAGTTCAGTCAACACATAAACATAACAGACAAGTAAGACGATAATAACCAAAGTTGTACCAAACACGAGCTGTTTGTCTCAGTCTAACATCAAATGCTCCATTATAACTACTCAAATAGCCCACGTAACTTAAACACGTATCTTGGGTGTCCACGCACATATTTCACCGTAACTATTTAGATCCCTATGCTCCATGAATGTCAAATGAAGTAAAGTTTTGGGAATGAAATAAAGGAGACTTCTTTCAGAAGTGATAAAGTAGGGAATTCTCCCTGAATACATTTCGAAAGTTACGTGTTTATCCGTCTAATAAATGTTCACCATCTTTGGGCCTAAGTGTTGGTTTTATGACGCAGTTTCAACTTTTTGTATAACACCTCTCAAATTATTACATTCAACGAAGTGTAAACACACTATCATGTTTTGTTCAATAATCTCCCTGTACGTGGTACGCTCTACTGATAAACGGACGAGGTAATGGCGAAAGTTGGTTCTCGTAGCGGGTTGTGGGGTTCAGACGGCGAGGCACCCCACATAATAGCAAATCCACCGTCAAATCATGATAGGAAGATGGACCCTGGCACTAAGCCGGCACAAGGCTAGGCAGAAAGAAAGAAAATATATAAAATATAATAAAAATAACGTTTATATAATCCGGGAATCTTATTTCTCAGGCTATCATTATTAATATTCAAGCGTAGCATTTGGTTGAATTATTGCTGTTCGGATTATTAAGAATGCCTTTATTGTAATTATGGTTTAAATAAATTTTTAAGTGGTAGGGCTACGCTGTAGACAGGTTTGTATGAATGGGCCGGCTCAATCGGGTCGTTACCACTATCTTACAGAAAACGTAAAGTAGCGGCATGCTGCACCCAGAGGCCCAAACCCCATCCACTTCCCAATGCTTTTAATAATCCCTTTCCTATAAGATCGGCAACGCGCCCATGATTCTTCTGGTATTGTGAGAGTACATGGACGGTGGAGATCACTTACCATCAGGTGACCCACTTGCTCATTTGCCGGCCTATACTATAAAAAGCCATGCTACTTAATACATGATCATTCATTGGTAGCTATTTTCAAGCGTATGTGACATTTACTGTTACACGAAATAAAAAAAGTTAAATTTAAGTAGTTTTATTTTAAAGCAATATATACACGTCCAATTAAGAATCTTCCACAATTTATCTTCGGCTAAAAAGTGCTTCATTTTTATAAACACTTCTAACAAATGTCAGACTGCCGAAATAATTACGAGCACATTTTACCATCTTGTAATCTCAATTTCTCCGAATCATAATTGACTTTCCGTTCAAACGTTCAATCCTTTCGTAGGTAGTCTCATTATTCCGTAGAACAGAAACAAATATTCAGTAACGTTATTATTGAGAACTGAGAAGCCATTTTAATATTCACGACACGTTTGTCGACCTTCGTGAATTCAGATGGAATCGATGAAATTTAATTATTTTTTCATTTCTTCCAACACTTATCAACTATCGTATTTCTTGCTAACAATACTTTTAATAAAATATCTTATTTCATGACTCAATTTACGTACAAAATATTGTTTACTGCTAAAAGTTGTCTAGTGTTATGTTTTCCTATTAAAATGAGGATAATAGCCACTATAAAATCCGGTTTTAAAAATAACACCCCTTATGTGCGCTTTTGTGTGCCGTAAACAAACATACCAAAACAATATAATTTTAATCGAGGACATTTACTTGGTCTAGTGGTGAATAGAGTATAAGCAAGGTCGTTGGTTAAGAAGATCTTAGGCTACCAGGTTAATGTATTGGGTGTAAAGGAAACGCTTCCGAAAAACCGAAAACTGATGAGTCATGGTCATCACTGCTGGTCAATACAATTACGACACCATAAAAAAATTACCACCAAAGAACCTCGTCTTGGTGGCGGTTTTTAATAAACTTGTAAACACTGACAATAACTGTAGTTTCATGAAAATTTTAAAAAAAAATATTTTTTGATAGCTAGAATGACGAGACGAGCAGGTCGATGGTAAGCGACACGCCTGCTCATATACTGAAGCAATGCCACACAGAACTTTAAATTAAAAATCACTGCGTGGCACTAGACTGCATTCGTCACCCACATCAAAACATATGTTTTTAACTACCATAATGCCCAGTAATTTCTCTGGCTTCAATATCCTTCAAACCGGAACACAACTGAAAACTAAACGCAACGTTGAAGTTATATACACATTCTAAATGAAATAAAGGATTTCAATAGCTTTGTTTCACACTATGTACCCATTACACAGGAACTTCAAACGAATGTATCAAACTTTGAGTATAAACGAAACAAACCCAGTTCCGAGTTTAATTTTAGTACCTATTTCAAGGAAATTGTACTATATGAAGTTCATGTGGTACACCAGAGACAATAAGAACTCTGCTCATAGAAACCCTACATACATATGACCTGATTAAAATTCAACCGTTTTACTCGTACTTGTAGGTACACAAATAGTGATATTAATGTTGCGATGTGGTTAACTTACCATACATACATACACATACGCACTCACGCCTGTAATCCCCGAAGGAGTAGGTATAGGTGTAACCAGTACACCCACATTTCGCCGAGCGGATCTCCGTCCCATTTTGTGATAGGGGGCGAGCCTATCGCCATACCGGGCAATTCCAGACTCCGGGATGATGCTGAGCTTTTCGTAATTGAAAAACCCAAATATCATTTTTAACCGACCCGGGGATCGAACCCGAGACCTCAGCGTCAGCCTTAGTTAACTTACCGTTGTGAATAAATTGAATGATTTTATTCATCTTTTAGGATTGGTTTAACGGTACCTTAGGGAAGTGTGCTCAACACAATAAATAAGTAAACTTATTCTTTTCCTATACCAGAAATCTTCACGCAATTGTACCAAGAACTACTTAACAAAATGTTAACTGAATCGGATGAATGATACCCAAACGCATAGAAGACGAACACACAATCAAAAACTTTTTTAAATCAATGTATAGAATTGGAATATTTCAATAAATTAATAATAATTATTACCTACAAGTTATATCGCGTACTTAGATCATAATTTATTATTCAATCGGCTAATTCGACAGCCTCCGTGGCGCAGCGGGCGAGTAGCCGGCTGCGAAGCGAGAGGCTGTGGGTTCGATTGCCGCACTGAGACAAATGTTTGTGGGATCCACAAAAAATTGTTTCAGGTCTGGGTGTTGTGGGACCGCAAGTCCCTCGTAGGTCCTGATAGCCACGATACAGGTTTACCTAGTGTGGGGTCAGGACTATGTGTGTGACTGTTGGGTGTATTTATTTATAAATAAATAGCTCGCCCCCTATCTCATAAGGAACGGAGATACCCTCGGCGAAATGTGGGTGTACCAGTAACCAGTACCTCTGCCTACCCCTTCGGGTATTACAGGCATGAGTGTGTATGTTATTTATTTATTTAATATACTCTGATCACAAACTGAAAGCTTACCTGTAACAGCGTGCTATGGTGTCGTAAAGTCTAGCGCAGTTGTTCGAACTGGGTGGCTTTATTACTTTGAGACCTTAAACCATCGGCTCTGTTACAGTGCGGGCGGTCGCATTGATTTGAAAGTTGTGAATACATGACCAACGATTTACAATTACTTTTTTATAAGTAGTAGAGCCATACTGTTGATACTTTTATTTATAGAATGAATGGCCCGTCTCGACCGGATTTTTGCTCCCTCTAACTTTTAAACTACGGGGTGGAAAATTTTGAATAAATCATGGTAGTATAATGTACAGGATTTATTCCGGAAGGTTTATATGTATATCACGCTATGACCTACGGGAGCGGAGCAGTAGCATGCACGCGGATGGAACCGGGACAGCTAGTATATTATAATTCTAGATTAACTAGGTTATATAGTTTATGAGATATTTTCTGTTACACTACGGAACCGTCTACTGTCCGTAGTCCGTCATGCACTTGGCTGGTTTTATACGTTAACATACCTTGTCACTCAACTTGCGCCCATAATTCAAATATAAACACGATACATCATTGAAATAAAACTAGTTTATACGGATTTTATCGCGGTTTAATTTTTATTTTTATTCCCGACGTTTCGAAAGCTTTTCAGCCTTCGTGGTCACGGGTCGGGTCGGGTCGATAAAATCCGTATAAACTAGTTTTATTTCAATGTGTAATATTCGCGTAAACCTAAGAAATCACGATACATCATCATATCAATAATTTATACGAAGATATAATTTAATGCGAGAACAAAATCAGTGAAGTGAGCATTTAATTTATGATCAAAGTAAAGAGGATTACACAGATGTAATGTACATGTACCCTTATCACAATTTTCAGCTCGAAATATTCACGTTACGAGTAAAATGAATGGACGACCGACAATTTCCATGCGTTAATATTTAATTAAATATTGTAAATGTGTAATTGATGTGTAACCTTTTCACCGCGGTGATCGGATAAACATAATTCTTGTCGGATTTCTGGTACTGCATTATAAATTTGGTGAAGATGTTTTGTGGGTAGAGTTGTTTGTAGATTCGTATTGTAAGAGTCCGGTTTAACGAAGCGTGCTAGCAAGAGTCCTGCCATGGATGGGGAAAGGTCCTACTCGCAGTAACATACTTCGTTTAACTGCAGCATTATTAAATTACTTTTTTTTAGATATAGAATCTTGGACTGCCTCGATAGCGCAGTTGTAATGCGTACGCGGTACGACTGCAGTGCTGAGATCTCGGGCTCGATCCCCGGGTCGGGTAAAATTGATATTGGATTTTCGGTCACGAAATGCTTAGTATCAGCCCAGAGTCCTAGCACTGTGCCCAGTATGGTGATGTGTTCGTCCCCTATCACATTATGGGACGGAAATAAGCTCGATGAAATGTGGGTGTACTTACTGGTTACACTTCTACCTACTGCTTCGGGGATTACAGGCGTGAGTGTGTATATATGTAAAACATTTTTTATTCGACAAAAATTAGAAAACTTATAATGAGAAATCAAAAGAATAAATTGAGGCCTATACCATAATATATTAACACACTTTTAAATTCTTTTTTATTTTAGGCATAAAGCAATTATACAAGTACACAGAATACTAAAAATATATGCCGAATTGAGAACCTCCTCCTTTTTTGAAGTCGGTATATAAAAAACGCTCAGTGAAATGTGGGTGTACTGGTTACATCTCTGCATACCCCTTCGGGGATTACAGGCGTGAGTGCGTATACAAATTTATCACTCATACAAATAAATGATTCTAATTCTGATGAGATTAAAAAATGTTGAGGTATCAGTTAAACTTATTATATACTTCACACAGACGCACTGTTATATTTAATAAGATTAATAAAACAAAGTTCTGAATACAAGTTCACATGTGCAAAATTGGAGTGCTTCGTCTTCCGTGAAATATATTTTCAGCCAAAGGTGCGTGTTGACGTCAATCTTATTATACGAAAATTTAGAACATAAAATACATACTCACTTCCTTTTGTTTAGGTTGCGATTACACTAGGCAGTTTGCTTAAACGCTATCTACTTGAACAGCCTTTGCTGCAGTTGTTGACCAAATGAGTCTCCGACTAAAGCACAAATTGCCTACAATATGCGTAGTTCGAATATTGAATTCGAAATAGTATTGGGCCATAACTCAGGGGAAACATTCAGCCGCAAATAATTTGCCCGGTGTAGCGGTGGTCTAAGGAGTAATTTATCAATTCAAATATTTGTGTGGTATAAAGCAGTTTGAGGATTTCGCTACATTAATATTACACTCCTTATTGCACTCCGCCTTGGTCTAATGCCAGTATAGGCTGTGACCCCGGGAGATGCAAGATACAATTACCAGGTCAGGCAAAAGTTTCTGGGATCCAATCAGATCGATAAAGATTTTTACATGTATACGTACATGGTCATGTCTCTAGGTTGTATCCCCAAAGAGGACGCTGAGGTGCACCTACTATTCGATGAGCTTATTTCCATCCCATGATGTGATAGGGGGCGAGACTACCGTCATACCAGGCATAAATTTTAACCTTCGGCAACTTACGTGTAATTTTTGAATCGAATACTCAAACACAGATTGTGATTGCCCGACTTGGAATTTGAACCCAGGATCATGGGACTTCTTAGCCTAATTACGTAGCCTCTAGACTAAAGAGGCAATCGCGAAGGTAAAAAAAAGTATTTTCACTTTTTACATTGACAGTTTGTTTCAAGCGAATATTGTGATTAATGTAAAATCAATACTGTTGAACGGATAACTAAAATAAAATGACAATATTGTTGAAATAATAATAATACTAGCCCTGTATTATATACGTCCCACTGCTGGGCACGGGCATCCTCTACTGAATGAGAGGGGTTAGGCCTTAGTCCACTACGCTGGCCTAATGCGGGTTGGCAGACTTCACATACCTTCGAAATTCTTATGAAGAACTTCTCAGGTACGCAGGTTTCCTCACGGTCTTTCCTTCACCATTAAAGCAAGTGATAATTAACAAGTAATACACACATAACTAAGAAAAGTCAGAGGTGTATGCACTTGAGGCTGGTTTCGAACCTGCGAGTTTCGTCTCGACAGTCCATACCACTCCCCGCTGAGCTATCACTGCTTTTGTTGAAATATGAAAAGTAATATTATTTTAAAGCCCATGTTGTCCTTTGTTGAGTATCGCCACTTGTCAATACGTAACTTTCTTTTTTCAACTGTACTGTGTCTTGGAGTAAATGAATTTAGCGAGATCTTATTTATTTTTTTAATAGGCTCTGTTTTTTATTTAAACATTAAGAGTTTTTTATGAGACGTAACAAAACGGGTCTCTGTGAAGTTAGTACTCAATAAACACTTCTATAATGCTAAATAATTTTGTTGTTTCATATGTTTTTTTCACAGCTCTACATTAGCTATGCCATGCTATGAGTTTATCACGTTTTTATTAGCATTCCATAGACAAATGGCAAAAATGTAATCCTTATTATTATAATTCATGTCTGTTTGTCCATCCGTCTGAACTTCTACGCGTCTGTCCAATTGTCCGTCCGTATGTCACAGCCATTTTACTCGGAGACTATTAGCAGTATAAGGTTGAAATTTGGATTGTAGATGTATTCTATGAACCGCTACACAAAAGTGTAGTGTTTAGAAACAAAATAAGGTGGATCTCCATACATGTAACTGCGGGATGATCATGTTTTGTACTATCATTGAATAGGTTCTTGAAAATGATATAAAGATTGGTGCTATTCGAGTTCTTTTTTAGTTTGTTATTATGAAAATCAAAAATCTCATGTCAACTATAGATAGCATTAATACAAACCTTAGTGGTTTCTTAGATGCTATTACTGTACAATTATTTGTAATTCTTTGTAAACGGTAAATAAATGAAAAAAAAAACTGTTGGAACTTTATTTTGTATATTTTATGAGATATTATGGGATAATTTCGATTACACAAGATTTTAGTTTAGCGACCGCTACCGATAAAATGAATATTGCAGTTAGAATGTAATTTTATTCTAATCTAAACCCATTTTTTAAGTCGGTTAAAAAGTATGTGTGACCCCTTTATAAATTATAATGTAGTAAAACTTAAAATACTTGCTTTAAATAAAGTCTCATCAGCCGAGAATTCAACAGAAAACTCTCATTAATGAAGCCGCATCATCCAATTTAAAAGCGAGAATGGTATGACGTGGTTTCATAACCAAGAGTCTTTTGTTAGTTGGCTTTAGAGACAACTTTACGAAAATAGTTTAGGTATCTTGTACTTGTTTAAAACTATGAACGTCCATCCTGACTACGGAACCCTTTACTATGCATGATCTGATACGCACGTGGCCGGTTTTTTTATTAGCTTGAGTGACGAAACTAGCAGGTCGCTCTCCTGATGGTAAGCGCAACGACTGTCCATAAACAGAAGCAACACCACACAGAACTTTGAATTACAAAGCATTGCTTGGCATTGGACTGCGCTCGTCACCCAGAGACATAAGATGTTAAGTCTCATAATGTCCAGTAATTTCACTGGCTTCAATGTCCTTCAAACTACAACACAATAGTGCTTACACACTGTTACACAGTGTTTGGAAGCAGAAATATACAAAACCGTGGTACCAACCCAAACGGTCTCTCACATACGAGGGACGTACCACCTTGTGAATTATCCTTGATGATGAGATGAGCAGGTCTTATTCTGACACTTCGAGACAGAAGATATTAAGCCTCATAGTACTAAGTATGTTCACTATTATTACTACTACTTGTATTTCAAGACGTAAACATTTTAGCTGTTTATAGAAAGATAGATAGCAGTGATAGCTCTGTGGGGAGTGGTATGGACTATTGAGACGAAAGTCGCAGGTTCGAAATCAGCCCCAAGTGCATACACCTCTGACTTTTCTAAGTTATGTGTGTATTAATTGTTAATTATCACTTGCTTTAACGGTGAAGGAAACATCGTGAGGAAAGCTGCATACCTGAGAATTTCTTCATAAGAATTTCGAAGGTATGTGAAGTCTACCAAGCCGCATTAGGCCAGCGTGGTGGACTAAGGCCTAACCCCTCTCATTCAGTAGAGGAGGTCCGTGCCCAGCAGTGGGACGTATATAATACAGGGCTAGTATTATTATATTATAGAAAGAAGTCTCTAACCGCTATAACTCACGTAGAAAGCGGCGAGAGAGAATCTAGATTTTATAACGCGTATCTTGCATGTAGTATTATAGCCTCAACTGGGTCAGCACTAAAATACAATTGCAACGAGAGTAGATAATTGATTTTTATATTTTTTTGTAAAGTGTCATATTATATTTAATTTTACATATTCAACAGAAAAGTCTGTTTTTGAAAGAAAAAAAAGATTCATTTGATATGCTTTGTAAATTTACGTTTTATCATCTTTTTTTTATTGTGCTATATGCATGTGTGTGTGTAGAAAATATAAATGGTTTACAATATAATATATATTAAATAAATATTTAGATTAATTGGAAACCTCTTCCTTTTTAAGCTCAATTAAAAACAAAGAAAATAGAACCGGAAAAAATAATTGTGAATCACACAAACATTTTGTCTCGATGACGGAATTAAACCCGCGAGTTCTCGCTTCACAATCGGCTACTCGCCCTCTGCGCCATGGAGGCTGTCCGATTGTTCCCATTTCTATTTTGAATAAAAGCAATGTTTGTTCACTATTTTTTATCGATGAATAAAATCGTTCGGGGGTGAACAAAATAATACGTGGTATGGAAAAATCCTGTCATCATTATACCTCTATTTCTTCGACTCTAATCACTTGTAACCGATATATGAACAATAATGTAGGCAAAAATTTAAGCTTCATAATAATACTCTCATGTGTATCACATTATAATGTTTTTGTTTTATACTAGCTTTTGCTCGCGACTCTGTCCGCGAGAACAGCCTATTCCGGGATAAAAAGTAGCATATAACCGGGATAAAAGTACTCTTTATCCGTCTCCAGGGTACCATTCAATCTAATATAAAAAAAAAAAACCATCTATCTGTGTACCAAAATTAATGAATTCAGTTTAGCGAATTAGGCGTGAAAGTATATTAGTTAGGTTATTAAGTGGTAGAGCCACGCTGTAGACAACGGCCGGTTTGTCCGGATCGTTACCACTGTCTCACAGAAAACCGACGTAAAGTAGCAGCTTACTCCTGCGTTTGGTACGGTGAGTGAGTAATCCGGAGGCCCAAATCCCCTTCCCTTCCCAATCCCTTAATTATCCCTTTCATTTAAGGTCGGCAACGCGCCCATGACTCTTTTGGCATTGAGGGCGTACATGGGTGGTGATCACTTACCATCAGGTAACCCACTTGCTCGTTTGTCGGCTTATACAATAAAAATAATGTACTTATAACTATTCATTGTCTTACATAAAAATTATATTTATATTTTCTTACGTTATATTTGACTAGTTGAGTCCCTCGTGCTTTCATCGCAGTCAGTAACCCTGCTTTTATGGTTATACCATGTTATACATATAAACCTTCCAGAATAAATTCTCTAAATGATAGCGAATACGACATCTACATCCGTTCCATAGTTTAGGAGAAATAAACAGATAGACAGACGCAGATAGCTATTTTGTTTTAAACTATAGTGTATTGATTTATTTCATTGTGTTATTGGTTACTAGGCTTATACATTATAGTCAATTTTTTTATTAGCTTAAATGACGAATCGAGCAGGTCGCTCGCCTGATGGTAAGCTCCACGCCTGCCCATAAACAGATACAGCATCACACAGGACTTTGAATTATAAAGCACTGCATGGCACTGGATTGCGTTCCTCACCCCGAGACATAAGTTGTTAAGTCTGAAAATGCCCAGTAATTTCACTTGCTTCAATATCCTCCAAACCGAAACACAGTGCTTACACACAGCTGCTTGGTGGCAGAAATAGACAAAGAGGTGGCACCAACCCAGACGGACTCTAATCTGTATGTTTTACGGCCACGCGATTTTCTCCATCACAAACTTTTGTAATATTTCCTGGGTTTGTATCATATTATAAAACTTTAATTTCGTAATCTATGAAGTCTTTGTTGCAAAGTTATTTCTTTCATCCACAAGTTATTAGACAATTTCTTTATAACTCGTATCTTTTTCTCATAAATACTAAGCCGCTTTCCATCTTCTCGGGAACAATATCCTAAATGCCCAACATGAATGCAAAGGAGTCTATTCCTGTAATCTAAATGTTCGACAGTGAAAGTAATAAACTCCGTACGCCACGTTTACGTGCTGATAACTGATGATTATTCATGAGATAAATGACAGCGCTTGATAAATATTCAACATTGTACTAAATCCAAGTAATATGCGTCACCCACTGTGACGAATAGTCTTGTTTAATGAGCACTGAATTAATAATACGGTATTTTATCCCGTAAATGCATAGAGCCAGTTCCAATTCTGTGATTAAACATTTATAAGCTTACGTATGCGCCCTAAAATGGTAGGCAGAGGTGGAACTAGTACACCTACGATCAGCCGAGCTTATTTCCATCCCATGATGTGATAGGGAGTGAACTTTTCACGTACCGGGCATAAATTCTTATACCGGACAACTCATCATGACCTCGGGTATTTAAAGGTATTCAGTTTTAAGTAATGAGCTTACGAGTAGTAGAGCTACGCTTGACCATTATCTCATAGAAAACCGAAGTGAAGTACCAGCTTGCGTTTCGTATGGTGAGTGAGATATCCGGAGGCCCAAATCACCTCTTCATCCCAATTCGTTAATTATTCCTGCCCTTGAAGGTTGGCAACGGTTCCATAATTTTTCTGGTAATGTGGGCGTTTCTGGGCGGTGGAGATCACTTCTCGTCAGGTGATCCAGATGGTCATTTGCCAGCCTCTGCCATAAAAAGGAACGATAAAGCTGCTGTCACTTGACGTAGGTTTCTAATAACTCAGTGGTACATCCCAGAGGATGTAGCATCCACGGAAAGAACAATTCAATTCTAGTATTAGGTAGGTCGCTCGTATGTAAGAGGCCGTCTGGGTTGATTTATCTATTTCCACTAACTACTAACACCAACCTCTAAGTTGTCTATTTCTGCGGCAAAGCTCTTATGTGTTTCAGCTTGAAGGACATTAAAGCCAGTAAAATTATGAGAGTTAACTACGTCTTGGGATTATGAGCACAGTCCAATGCCATGCAGTGGTTTGTAATTCAAGATTCGTGTGTGGTGTTGCTTCTGTTTATGGGCGCCACGCTTAATATCGTCGAGCGACCTGCTTGTTTCATAATTTAAGCTAATAATAAACAACATCCCACAGGTCTTTGACATAAAGTAATTTTGTTATATGTAATATTTATTTTGTAAATCACTCGTATCGCTTTCCAATATTTTAATGCTGAATGTTTAACGCACCTTTTTGCTAGGTCGAACAAAGGTCGTAGAGGTAGAATCCATTAGGCGATTTGTACACGGTTCCGCGTACCACAGTTTCACACGGTTCACCGATTTTAGTATTGTACTACGTTGTTAGAAATACAAAATCATTGTATACTCGGTACACGTGATGCCGTAGTATCGGATAAAATGTCGCGCGGTTTGATTCTTCAATCGGACACGATACGGTATTGTCGTATAATTCCAATTGATAAGAAATAGACCTAAAAGGGACAGGAATGTAAGTAGGCCACCAACATTTTAGGCCCAAAGTCAACCTAATTTGCACGGGGTATACTCTGTTGATAACTGGACTAGACAATAGCGAAACTTGGTTCCCGTTGCGGGTTGTATGCGCTCCCACATAATACCAATTCCATCATCAACTCTTGATGGAAAGGCGGGTCCTCGCATCAAGCGAATAACACGCCAGGTAGAAAGAGAGATAATGAATAGATATAGTCTGGTATGCCTTTTTAACGGCTTTTTAATAAAACCAGTGTCCGAGAAGAATTGGCGACAGCTAAGTAGAAAAGTAAATAGATCGGATTGCCAAGATATAGAAAGAAATAAAGAAATGTTTATTGCCATCATGAATACATACAAAGTACATAACAGTACTCAATATACACACATAGGTCATTCGTTTGATCCCTTACTCTAGACAATTTTCGAAATATGTGTGTATTCATGTAATTAATTATTGCTCGCATACATGAGAGTTTTCCGAATTTCGATGGTGTGTAAAGCATATTAATCCGCATTCAATAAGCGTAGCCTAAGTAATACAGAAGACCATGCTCAGCAGTGACAAAGATTAATATGATAATTCATAGTTCTAAAAGGGTGGCTTTATCAGCGTAAAAACTATATATTTTTTCTAATTAATACATTATTATGTTGGCTGGATAAAACTAACATTATAAGCTTATCTACTATGCAAATATACATTTTATTTACCTGATAGCCATATTTGTTCCTGAAACGAGCAAGTGGGTCACCTGATGGTATGTGATCTCTACAGCCCATGTACGCAATACAAGAATCATGGGCGCGTTGCCGACCTTAAAAGAAAAGGATAATTAAAGGGTTGAGAAGGGGACGCGGATTTGTGCCTCCGGATATATCACTTACCGTACGAAAGGTATGTTTCTTTTACCGTTAATTAAAGCAAGCGAAAATTAACAATATCCACGTAACTCAGAAAACTCAGAGGTACATGCTCTTGGGACTGGTTTCGAACATGCGACTTTCATCTCGACAATCCCTACCACTCCCCACTGAGTTATCGCTGCTTCAGTTCAGCCATTATAAGCTAAAAAATATATAAAAATATCTAAATGTCGTCGTATATACTGCATTAGTGGGGTGTTTATAACAATGAGGGCTTATAAGGGGTGATCTAAAAACGGTAGCCTATAAAATAGCTGTACGAACTAAATTGAACCGGAAACTATCTCGTCTAAGTTTCTCATCACGTACGTGTGTGGAAGGTTGCACGGTAACGACCTGCGTTTTCCGCTTTATTTAAGAAAAACTCATGGAATCAAAATGGATTATCGGATTTTATCCTATCTCCAAACGAGGTGTGTGTATATTGAATTTTTTGCGCCGTGTTTGAAGAGGAGCAGCCTTTTTTCCTTCGCTAAAAAGGTTTTTGAAATCTAGAATTTCATCATGATTTATTTTTTTGTGGTTCATTTTTATATGGATAGATAAACTGACCAAAAAGAAGAGATGGAGTATATGTATTATGAAACTTTTGTTGTATTTTCTATTAGTTTTAACCCTTGACAAAAAAGAGTAGGTGGTAGGTCTCTCGTATGCGAGAGGCCATCTGGGTAAGTACCACTGTTTTCTCTTCTATTGCCAAGCAGAATGTGTAAGCACTGTTGTGTTACGGTCTAAAGAAAATTGAAATTACTGGGCGTTATTAGATTTAACACCTTATGTCTCAGGGTGACGAGCACAGTTTATTGCCATGCAGTACTTCATAATTCGAAGTTCTGATTGGTGTTGCTTCTGTTTATGGCCAGGCCACTTACCATCAGGCGAGCGACCTGCTCGTCTCGTCATCTAAAGCTAATCAAAAAGGATAATAATAATCAGTTTTGCGTTGCCGGTCTGTCTGTGTTTATTGGGTTGTGCGTGTGCGTGTGCGTATGCACGTGGAACGCGGATTGGTCCATAAGTTAAAAGTGGCTCAACATGATATGGTCCAAGCAATGCTTAGAATTTCTCTGGTGGCCGACCATCTGATGTCTGCAGACGGACAGACGGTTAGTGTAGTAGACATCTGCTGGAGTGGAGACCGCGATGAGGCAAACGGAGGACGCCCCGCTGCACGGCACACCGAGGCAACAACTTGAAAAAGATGGCGGATAGTTGATGGATGCGGGCTGCCCAAGACCGGGACGGTTAAAGCTCACTTGGATAGGTCTACGTTTACCAGTGAATAGCAGGAGACTGATAGCCGTTCCTATAGTCTATCGACAGATTGGCTTACCGGCAGTTTGCCTTTTGATACATTTTGTATGGAGGATCTGTCAAAATACTATTAATAATAAGTAAATCTATCTTTAAATAGAATATAGGGAACGACCATGAAATTATGAGATTAATTGTACTTTTGTAGCAGTCCAAACATAACACTTTATACTGAATAGCAACCATAATATCCTCGCAATTACACAACACGAACAAACAGAGTTTACGATTTGTAAATGTTATTCGGTTTCATTTCGCGTTTCATTGCCTTATGGTTGGATAAGCATTGTATTGGACAAATTAATGCAATATAAAATTCATTGTTTTACCACGTTAATCTTATATGCAAACATTGTATTAAATGGTAGGTATGTTTATTTATCATTTACGCCCTTTGGACAAAGTCTCTTAAATTAACAGGTTATTTATGATATTTATATATTTACTAGCTGTTGCCCGCGGCTCCGCCCGCGTGAATGCCTATTTCCAGGATTAAAGTAGCCTAGTGGGCGCATCAAGCAAGACCCGGTGAGAAACGCGCTTGACAAAAATACTAATGTCGCTATTAAAAAATAGGGGTTGATCGTAGAGGGTTGAAAATTTAGGGTTGTATGTATTTTTTAATGCTGTATCATAAAAAAATAATAACAAAAATTTTTGACTAAAAAAGAAAATTGGGGTGGAACAACATTAACATTAAACATTTAGGGGGATGAAAAATAGATGTTGGCCGATTCTCAGACCTACCTGTGATACCCGCACACAAAATGTCATACAAATTGGTCCAGCCGTTTCGGAGGAGTATGGGAACGAACATTGTGACACGAGAATTTTATATATTAGATTTTACGTGTTTCTTTTCTAAGTTACATATAATATATTCATCTGCTTTAATAGCGAAGGAAACATCGTGAGGAAACCTGCATACCTGAAAAGTTCTCTATAAGAATTTCGAAGGTGTATGAAGTTTACCAACCCGCATTAGGCCAGCTTTATGGACTAAGACCTAAACCATCAGTATTAGAAGAGGTCCGTGCCCAGCAGTGGGACGTGTATACAGGGCTGATATTATTATTATTTTTATATTTATTTACATACAGGCGTCAGTTAATGTAATGTATGCATTACAGATGAATTTCATGTATAATTCAGATTGGCAATACATCCATCAAACTAGATTTTGCCCGCGGGTCCCTCTATGTGAATGTCTTTTTCCAGGACAAAAGTACCCTACGTCTTATTCCAGTTCATGGTGTACTTATATGTAAGTAAGTTTTAGTAAGTTTTATCCAAATCCGTCCAACACATAAAGCACAAAAATTCAAATTCACAAAATCACAACAATCCAAACTCTCATATTTCTTATATTTTGACTTATTAACGTATACCTCAGTGACGCTGCGTCTGCGCGTTACTAATGCAGACTTTATAATATGAGAGCATTTAACGGTATCAACCCTAGCTTGATAGCTAATTATCGCACAGCATAATTAGCTATCAAGCTGACTGACGAGAGCGATATTTACGCCAGCGCGTGTCGGTTGATATAACCATTGGAAGTTGACTTTTATTGGAAATAATTTACTTGTAATATTGGTAACTGTCCTGACGAACAACTTCTGTTCCAGCTGAGTAGGGCTTAGGCAGACTCGCCTTAATCTCACGAAGTTTATACCTAGCCTCCGCAGTGCTTTATCATTTTGAAGCGAAACTTGGTGGACTTGTTTGAAAAGAGAAATATTACTTTATCGATCTTAGTACATCAAAAGGATGTCTCGGACAGTTTGGCCCGATACCTAGGTTTATTAGTTGACGACGCAGCAGGTAACTGAAACATCAAAGTTACAAGAAAATTGTAAATCCGTAAAAAACTATAGAGGCTAACTAATATATATTTTTTTATAAGCTTTAATGACGAAACGAGCAGGTCGCTCGCCTGATGTTAAGAGCCGCGCCTGCCTATAAACAGAATGTTGAATTACAAAGCAATGCATGGCACTGGACTGCGTTCGTCATCCCGAGATATAAGTTGTTAAGTGTTATAATGAAAACACTTTCCTCTTATAAACTTATCAAAAATAAAATATTATGTGTGTCGCGGACGATCAGGACTAACCCCCCGGTTTGTAAGACCAGGATCCGATCTCCGCTAGCGGGGCTGGATGGCGATAGACCGAGTTTGACCTCGACCGCCGGTTTCACACCCAGCTCAATAGGCTCTTCGCGTCACCTATGCCGGGATGCCGACAACTCTTGAAGCTCTTGTTTCTTGAGAGCGTTTCTTGTATGTAGAGTGTATGTGCTGACCGTACGTCTGTAAAGTATATAATGTACGATGTGAGAGTAATGAATGTGTGAGCGCACCGGTGTGTGTGCGAACTAGGCACCGTTGTGTGTAATGTATGTAAGTATATAATGTGTGAATATATATAATGTATGTATGTATGTGAGAGTGAGTACTTGTTATGTGTAAAGTGTGGATGGTGTGCAGTATGTGTGCGAGAATAGTACGGGGGGAGGAGGGGGTCGACCCAGAGAAACCACAATCTCACAAGAAAGTCGTATGCCAACCGCACCTAAACCCCGCGAACCTATGCACTATTCCGCCGTGATGTCTTGAGATGTCTATCTTGAAGCAGGTTGTCTTCCTCTTCTTACTTGACTTCTTCTTTTCATCAGTTTTCTTTCTTCAGTTTTTTCTTAATACTTGCAGACACACTTGCAGACACACTTGCAGACACACTTGCAGACCTTAAGTGGTCCGAAATTATACCGCCGGGAGAGCCCCGGAAAAATGACCCAAATTTAGCCCCATAACGACCCATTTTGAACTATGACGATTGGCATAAACGACACTTTTAATACAGAAACACACAACATTACAATTATATACCATATCTTTTCACATAGCTCATAACTAGCTCTACACATTAATATAAAACACTACACTACAAATTCGTAAATGAACAAAACACATAATACGTAACCAATAAAAAACATTCAAAGTTCACAAACTGTACAACAACAATTTACTCTGCGCATAAGGCGCTTATATATTTCGTTATGTACTCTATTTTACAAACAAGCGCGACGCGGGCGCATTTACGTAATACTCATAATAAGTCACTCGCGCACATAGGAGTTTCGCTAGAGTTCATTAACCGCGGAGTCGGAGGTCGCGTCGCCAACAATGTGAATTACCTTATAATTTTATTATACTTATTATTGACGTAGTTAAGTGATAAATAACCTTTTTTAATCGACTTGGAAAAAGGATAAGGTTCTCAATTCGGCGTGTTTTTTAATGATAATATTAATCGCAATACGTAACAAAATTCTAAAAATGTATTACAATCTGCTGTAATTATCTAGCTTTGGCATCCCTTTTAAATGGCTTAACCCTTCGCTTCGACAAAGTGTGGGTGTACTGGTTACACCTCTGCCTATCCCTTCGGGGATTACAGGCGCGAGTGCGTATGCTATTGCTAACGTGTTTATACAGATATGAATTGTAATTAAACTACTAAAACTAAATCGTACCTGCAAACTGAAAAGCAACTCACGGTCATAAATCATCACAAAAATTAGAAATGATTTCCTTCAAACAGATAAAAACCATTTTTTATATTATTTTTATAGCATAGGCCGCATACAAGAACGTGGGTCCCTTAATGGTAAGTGATCTTCACCACCCATGTAGTGCACAATACCAGAAGAATCATGGGCGCGTTGCCGAACTTAAAGGAAATAAATAATTAGAAAGGGGAGGAGGATTTGGGCCGCCGGATATCTCACAAGCCGTATTATGAAACGTAGCAGCCAGCCGCTACTTTACGTCGGTTTTCTATGAGCCAGCGGTAACGACCCGCTCGAGCCGGCCCATTCGTACTGTAGACAAAACTGTCTACAGCGTGGCTCTACTACTCACTTTAATTCAGAACGGTCCATTCATTTACGTGCTACGATGCCCCGGACGTATCCCAGAGGTTGATGTCAGGCAGGCGGCCGGTCGTAAAAACTAAAAGCCAAATCTTTCTGTAACATGTGTTTAAAAAGCATGTTGCGCCGACTCCACTGCGAATGGGATAAGGCAGGTGGAACAGAGAAGATATCATACTTATAACATAACTCTTTTCTATCAGTGGTTAGAACATACATATAAGCTTTGTATTCAGAACATCATTCATTACCTTTAATCTATTATTGTTGTTCAGTCACTTCGGACTAAAAGCAGATTATAGAAAAGAGTTGTGTTTGGTTTAGGACTAAAAGCGAAGGGTTCTCCCCTAACACTGACGGAAAGGACCCTTTCAGATAATATAACAAGTATTGTATAGTATTAAGTTCGTACAAGCCTACCTGCGTTCGGATCTATTGAACGTTTTGCCTAAGGGCGTAATACTGATCACAATGACTACCGATATGGCGGCACTTTCCTTAAATATTTCAGAAGTATCCAGTTTATTTCTAAATATTGTTACAAGGGCTTACAATGACAAGAAAATGGTTAAGGCCATATTCAAGATACATAGAATCTGTTTCAGTAGCTATTTTTGGATTTTTTGTCTTTTGAAGGCAACACGAGCTGACGGCGCGGCGTACTTATTCTTCTTTTGTTTAGTTATGATTTCGCATTTCGCCAACGACAACTATCATACTTCATACTAATACTAATATTATAAATGTGAATGTAAGTTTGTTTATTAGGCTTTCACATAAAAACTACCTAACCGATCATCATGAAACTTATTCTTATATATTCTTGGAGGTATAAGAAGTAACATAGGATACTTTATATAAATAAAAAAATATATCTATTTGTTTGTTACGCTTTCACGCCTAAATCACTGAACCGATTTTGATGAATTTTGATGTAGACATAGATGGGACACTGGAGACGGTTATAGGCTAAGTTTTATTTCGGAAAAGTCTATTCACGCGGGCGGAGCCGCGAGCAAAAGCTAGAATAGAATATTTTCAAGTCTTGATGAAACACTAGTATGGCCAATTACAAAGTCGGAGTTTGGTTGACACCACTGACGTCAATTCGTCCAGTGCGACGTTTTATAGACGGTTTTCTCCAAGCGGATCGAACGAACACGGTCGATATTGATCGGCCTACATCGATCGACAAGGGTCCCTTGGTCAATAATCATCTAAATTCACTTATTTCAATGTTCTACTGTTGCACAAATCCATACTAAATTTATACAACAAATACAACTTTAAATACGTAACTACCAAATACGTAACTACCAAAATTTTTAAGTTTTGCCAATAAATAAATATGTCACAAAACGAATCATGGGTATAATGCACAATACTCAATATTTTATGTTATAATGTACCTCATTGGCATAAATTGAGCTGCTCTAACTTAAAATAAAATGTATTAATGTAGTGCACATATTGTAAATCAGTTTTGAAAATAGCTTTGAGTTTCTTGTCCGTTCTTCACTAGCGATACAGCATACAGAACTGGCCGTAGATCTAAATTGGTGTATAACATTTCATGAATTTAATAATTATTTTGAATGTTATCAATTTGAATCCCGCATACATCGCGCAATTCAAAAAGAAAGGCGGCTTCGGGTCCTACGACCCATTGTCTTAATATAATAATATGCTACCTACTAAATAATACTAAAGTATTTATTCAAATATTAAATGTAATAATCACTGCTCTTATTCGCTTTGATCAGATTTACTCTTTTGAATTTGACTTTTGATTCAGAGAATTAATTATCGGGAATTAAGCAATTAATTATTAACTAATTACTAAGCAATTTAACGCGTTCCCGAGTTGAAGTAATAATAAAATATTTTGAAGGGAATCTTATGGACATCGCCAAGACTTCACAATACCATGACGAAACGGACGGAATGACCGTCACCGGTTTTTCATTCACAATATGAATAACAAATGTTTTAAAAAATATTAACCAAACCCTCCAATTAGGAAAAACATCAATTCGTTAATATAAAATCCTCAAATTATTTAAAAACGAAAAATCTTAAGTCTAAACAGAAAAGTCCTAAATCAGTAATCTGTGAATGTTTGTTGATTATTATATTTTTATTAAAGTACACTGTTAATTAACGGACGGGGCAATGGCGAAACTAGGTTCCCGTTACGACTTGTGGGGGTCAAACGAAGGGTCGCTCCCTTATAATACGGTGGATTTACCACCGTCAAATCATGATGGGAAGGTGGACCTTGGCATTAGGCCGGGATACGCCAAACATAAAGAAAGAAGAGATAAAATTTTGTTGAAGATCTAGTAAATTAAAATACTTCATACAATACTTCCGTAAAACAGTACGAATTTGTACACGGTTGAATCTCAATAAACCTTTGGAACTTTTGATGTTTACAAACATGTCACCACATCAGTCGGGAACGAATCTTTCAAGGGTGTCGACCACCCCAAATCCCTTTATTGTTGATAGAAAGATCAGAAATTGAAGCTTCTTTATCATTCTTTGAAGTCGGTAGTATAATTGATTTTCTGCATCGTCGACCGCGTTTCCCATTTTCTCGCTGAAAGGTTTCGGTGATATTGTGCACTTAATAACACCTAGTGGTACGTATCTTCTATATTGCATTACATTGGCTCTCTCATGCGACGTCTGAACATTTTGAAAATTTCTTTGTTGCGACTTTTCTGCTTTACTCTACTTACCAAATAAACGTATGACACGTTCAAATACAAATTACAGTCTGACGTATAAATACCGGAAGAAAGGTGTCTACTGGCTATGTACTTACAAAAATAGCTCTTGTACATTCATTGCTGGTTAAATGTTACTCGAGAATTGTGAAATACACCCATGATAAATAAAACCTGAATATATTACTAGATTCTTTAAATTTTTGCGCTTATTTTAGAGTAACAAAGCAAAACGTTACATATTAAAAAATATAAGGCAGAAAAATAAAAAAATATTATGCTGCCAGTATACGCAGGAACGTAATTAATCAAATTGTTACTTCTTAAATGCACAGTCTAATACGTTATCTGGCTGTTAAAATTTGATCACAGTTTGTGAAACAGGCTACTCTATCTATCATTTAAAAGCATTTGCTGGAGTACTCCTTATTATGTTAATAGCAATAAACAGCAACTGGATGTTTGAGGGTTAACAAAATTAAATTTAAACAACGAAAAACATTTATTCGCCCTAACAAATCTATAACTTATCTAGGTGATCTACCAAACTGAAATGAGACTGCTCTCGCCAAGCCTGACTCGGTATTCGAGATGATTTATAGGCAAAAAGTAACGTGATCTGCATATTTGTTCTATTTGGTTTTTGGTTTATATACCAAAAACAAATGGAAGAGGTTTGTTTCATTATAATTACTGTGCATTCTTTTGCATGAAATTGGATTACAATAATTGATATTAATTAACCGACGTTTATTTATAAAATATTTGGGTTGGACTGTCTCGGTAGCGCAGTTGATTACAACTGCGCCACCGAGACACATTAGCGTACGTGGTACGACTGCTGTGCTGAGGTCTCGGGTTCGATCCACGGGTCGGGGCTAAAAGTGAAATTGGGTTTTTCTATCATGAAATGCTCAATTAGCCCGGAGTTTGGAGTTGTGCCCGGTATGGCGATAGGCTCGTCCCCTACCACATCATGGGTCGGAAATAAGCCCGGCAAAATGTGGGTGTACTGGTTACACCTCTGCCTACCCCTTTGGCGTTTACAGGCGGTGTTCTGTGAGACCAGTGGTCACTACCCCGTCGTGCCGGTCCATTCGTGCTTTATACAAAACCGTTTACAACGTCGCTCTACCACTCAAGATTATATTATTTAACGTGAATACGAAATACTTTTATTGTCATTCTCACAATTCGTTTAACGTAATGATTTTCACTTCGAGAATTTCTGTTGGCCTTCGAAGAAGTTCGCGTTGTCTTTTCCTGAAAGGACTGACACTTCTCCATTTAATTGCTTCTAAAGTTGAAATAGTTATTTCGTACTGCAACTCATTGGATACTTTGTTAACTTTAACAGTGTTACCCCACTTCAGTAGATTTGTATAACAGCCTCCGTGGCGCAGTGGGTGAGTAGCCGGCTGAGAAGAGAGAGGCCGAGGGTTCGATTCCCGCACCGAGACAAAACTAATATTTGTGTGATCCGCAAATATCTGTTTCGGGTCTGAGTGCTTTCACCCCAGTTTTCAATAGTGGTAGAGCCACGCTGTAGACACTTTTGTCTACAGCACGAATGGGCCGGCTCGTCCGGGTCGTTACCACTGTCTCACAGAAAACCGGCGTAAAGTAGCAGCTTGCTGCTGCGTTTCGTACGGTAAGTGAGATATCCGGAGGCCCAAACCCCTTTCCTTTCCTTTAAGGTCGGCAACGCACCCATAATTATTTTAATATTGTGGGCGTACATGGGCAGTGGAGATCACTTACCATCAGGTGACCCACATGCTCGTTTGCCGGCCTATGCTATAAAAACTTTTGGCAGGCTTGTAGTCATAAAAACAACAAGACAAATCAATTTGTAACATGACGTATTAAAAGCATGTTTTGTCAATCTTATTGCGAGTAGGATAAGAGTAGGTGAAAGAAGAAGAAGAAGAGTAGATTTATATAACTGTTAAGATTGGTACAACACTGTGGTTTTCTAACAAAGCAATTTTTTCGTTTCTTCTTAAAAGTAATTACATTTCATTGCTAAGAAAAATAGCGTGTGAATTTTCACAGACTATAATAATATTTCATTCCTTAAAGCAACTTCTAATTATTTCGTGTAATTACGCTTGCTTATTACTTACATTTTTAATGACATTAATATTTTTTTTAGTTAATTATACGTCTTTGCAATTATGTAAATTTTGAGTAGACGTTAAATAGCGAAGTTATAAGGAGAAATAAAGTAAACACTATATTAGTTTTAAGAATATTTATATGTACTTTATTTAATTTTACAGTCATGTAACATAGTCTTTTTCTGTTTACAGATGAAAGATGGGTTGTATTAACAAAAATGTGCAACAACATATAAAATATCTTAAAAGATTAATCGCTATTTGGCTTTGCCTTTATAGCTTACACCTATTTATGTTACAATCAAGAGAAATTACCTATTAACTTACATTAAGAAATCATGTACTGTACATTTTGTATTGAAATACCAATGTAGTGTATTCGAATTTATCAAATACTTTAATGTAAGTACTCTGAAAGTAAAAAGATTAATGAAACGGTATTGTTTATTTACATTCTACATTTCTTAATATTATTGTAAATGTAGCTTAAAGCTAAAATACTTTATATGCGATAATATTGGCAGAGGTTAGGCTATAATTGTATAGACGAAACACTAAAATATTATGGAGAAATACGAAATCTAAAATTATAACATTCAATGTCATGACTTCTTTAGGACTCAATTCTTATTTAACATGAACGTAATTCTATTTGATAACTACCAATTCCTTAATGTACAAATATTTTATACAAAAAAATGAATTCGTAACTAAAAAACATAATATCTATTGAGCATAATATATTACATTATTCAGAATAAATATGTCAGTATAAACGTAAGACTTAACACATTTATTTTTATTAGAAGAGTCGATAAGTATATTAACATAAATATTATTTATTTTATGACACACAGTTGCATACGTAATACATTTAAGTACATAGAAATAGTCAAAACCGTTCATATACCCAGCTACATGTCTTGCGCGGATTAATTCGTAATTTACGTAACATCTAACTTTCATGGTCGAATGTCTCAAGGTTTAGTTATGTATTAACTTTTCTTAAGTCGACACCAAATGGTATAAATTCCGCAGGCTCACATAAGAACGGAAATACAGAACGCGCACTACGTTTTTATAAACCCTAACACTGCACCAAAAAACATGTGACCAAACATGTTTCGAAACATTACGTCATGTTGTACGACGATTTGTTTTGCTAGAGCTTGCGTTCGCCCCCAGAAACAGATTACATTGTTTAGCGAATTTTATAATTTGTTATTGTTTCGAACATGTTTTGTTTCACGATTTTATTTGGCAATGCAAACATGGTTCTATACTTGGTCAAAAACGACATAAACACTTATGAGAATGTTTTCTCAGTGCGAACGGCTAATAAAATCCCACCATGATACCAATGATGTATTTATGACCCAGATATAAACTAACATATAAGTTGTTTTATAAAGCGATACTTCACGTCATAGAACAACATAATACGGGTCATACATACGATTGATAATCACGACCTTAGTTTTATTTACCTATCAGAAAACATAGTGCGCGTACTAGTATATTACAATATTCAGGGGTAAAATAAAATAATAGCCGCTACGGAAACTAAAATAAACGCCTGCGGCTGCCAGAAAAGTGTCCCTTTATTCCATGTGTCGTGATGCACCGCAGCTTGGTTCTCGCCTGGTAAAGAGTAGTAATATTGTTAAAGTTTCACCAAGTATTCAATACATTTCGACTGTAGTATTGTACACGTAGTAACTGAGGACCTAACTATCTTATCTGTTACTGTTGGGGATGATTTATTGTTATAAATTGTTTATTCATTCCCAATACAATGGTATGTGTGAATAAATCAACTTAAGTTAAAATATTAAACATTTATCTTTAGGTTGGTTTATTTGTCAGATAAATATTAATAAGAAATTACAATTTAGGGAATTCTCATCGGTCGTCAGTCGAGTTACGGTCCAAGATTAAAAAACAACTAAAAACCCACAAACAAAGTTTATTTTATGGATTCAATGATTTATTTCGCGATATTCACCAGTTTAAGACGTTTTTACGATATTTTACTTTTCAATTCAAGTCGAATACAGAAATGGAATCCCTTTGATGCGAAAAATTGCCATTACTTGCGTTTAGAGTCACTATTTCATTAGTATTGTCGTATTTAAACAGCATTATAGTCACCGTAAAATTTTGCTATTGATATTTTTTAAATCAGATTAAAAAACATGTTTATTATGTAACTGTACGATTAAACTTATACCCTAGTCGCTAGCCTTGTACCAGAAATATATCTACCTGCGTTTCAAATAAATAGAGTTAGTTGATAATGTTGTAGATATTTACTTACATTTCTGCTACATGTTTGACGATTAAGGTATAACTAGTAGAAGTATGTTAAATATCTAAGTATATAGGTATATATATAAACTTACCAATTAATACGTGCACGTTGATCGTGACCTGAGAATGATTCTGCAAGTGGCACGTGTAAGTACCACTGTCGTTCTGCGATGCAGATGACACGCTGATCGTCGCGCTGAAATCGATATCAATTTAGTAGCTATTTTATTATTATTATTTTTTAAATTATGGCTCTGTCCTTATGGACAATTCCGCCTACAAGTAGCTATTTTAACCGTCTATGTGAATATGACGTAGAATTAAATAACTGGGCGTTAATTCACAGTCTTAAATCTTTTGTGAAAAGTAACAGCTGACAGTCGTTAATAATACCTAAGGGTAGTAAATTATTATAGACAGTTTTCATTTTCGATGACATTGTTTTGACTTTCTTTTCTGTAGTTTAAGTTCGATAATTACATAATGACAGAATTATATTCGTGAATACTCTTATTCTATAATAATAGGTCATATAGTATCATTGTGTCCAATCAAAGCTTCTCTATCATTTTGTTCTTTGTGTTCTGTTGTATAATTTGGTCAATTTTTTGGCAGGAAAATAATCTATAACCGAGAGGCAGTACAAAATGCCTTTGAAGAGTTTGTTGCCTCCCATCCAACCAATTTCTTCATGAAGGGCATCTATATAAATTACCACTGCGGTGGCTAAGATGCATCGATAGCATAGGTGGTTACTTGAACTTTTTCGTACATAACAGCAATTTCATAGATAAAGACCTATTTTAATTTGGTCGTGTAATCAACTATGAAAGTATGACGAAGCTGTCGTAGCCTTGTTAAATCTACAACTTATTTTAGTTAATTAGTTCCGAACACGAAGTTCACATAAAAAAATAGGAGCATGAGATATTATTGCTTGATTTGATTTTGGAATTCATGTTAATATGTGAAGAGTCTTACCTCAAATTGCGCCAAGTAACATTATCAAAAAAATCGTTCCCTTGCTTTTTCCACATAATTCCATAAATATTATTCTCGACAGGTGGTACAATCTGCTTCACAGTAGTTAGTTCAGTAGTGGTCTTAACTTCAGGCTTCTGAGTTGTAGTACTTATGCTAACTGTTGAAGTGAGCGTCGTAGTCTCAACACTCCAACTTTTATTCATCATTATATCTATTCTATTGAATAATGTACTCATTTTTGTTGTGAGTTCTGTAGTTGTAGTTAAAGGGGTTGTTGTCGGAGCAGGTGTAGTTATTGGAGCTTTTGTAGGTAGGGTTGAAGCATACTCTTCTGATATGATACAAGATAGTTTTATTGCACTTCCCGCTTTGTAGAATCTGTCTTTCATATCGTGACTTTGGTCACCGTTTATGGTTATTACGGGAGCTGTAAAAAATATTTGGTTATAGAAAATAACATTCATAGAAAAATAAGTATGTAATATTATTATTATATAGATACCAAAGAAATTTGTGTACTCTATATGCAGAAAAGGAAAGCAACATGAGCCCAAAATCTAAAAACACAACACTATTTTATAGAATAACAATCCTTTCCCAAAGGAGGAAACGAACAAAGCTTTTTTATAGAAGAAATTCATAAAATGGCTGCCATTAATCAAATTTGCCCAAGGGACAATATGACACCCGAAGTTCTTAAAATATTCATAATACATTTCCACTTAGTAGATTAAAGTCGACTAATTTTGAATAATTACTGCTTCGTAAAGGAAACTAATTGTGTTATTTCACTTATTTCCCTTAGGAACGTTTATTTCATAAAGTCAAAGTTGCCATAATATGATAACGCAATGTTTCAAATCCAAAATCTTCTGTTACGCAATTTAAATTAATTTTAATTTAAACTGTCAAAGTACTCACTAACAGTACTTTATAATTCAAAGTAGATTTATATTTTTTGTCAGAACATTGAAGTGTGTTTGTATTTGTATCATGTAGACGCACCAAGATTCCGAGATTCCAAGTGGCCGTGTCTGATACACGTAAGAAAGACAAGTGGACGGTTGTCTAATGTCATGAAATTATCCGTTCTGACGACTCATTGAAACTGACGAACATTTTCATGTCATGGCTCTCATCCACATTAAGCGCTGCAACTACCTTAGCCTCAGACTCTTGGTGCGTCGAAATATTAGAAATGTGGATACACCTTTAAAGGATGTAACGTCAATTTCACGAACAATCTGGAGACTATTATCAGATCAATAGGTTTTGATTGTAGTATTCATGACAAAATATAATTACCATATTATTTTCAATAAGTATACTTACGCAATACAGTTAAATTAGTAAAAACAGTTCTGGGTGGGTGTGTAGATATTTGGCACATGTAGTGACCGGCGTCGGATCTCTTCACTGGGTTCATACTGAGCCTCCAGTTGTTCGGATACTGAAATTTCATTGTTATCCGACTATCCCCTGTGTGTCTCTCCAGCCCAACTGTGAGCAGTATTTGGGCAGATTCTGTGGTGTTTCGCAACCACATCACCTGTTTATTTATAATAATAGAAAATGAGTCAAGAAAATATAGGTACATTCATATTGTTATTATAAATCATTGTTAGCAATTAATTTATGAAGGACATGATGACGCGAACGTGATGCTTACCATCAAGCAAGCGACCTGCTCGTTTCTTCATTAACGCTAATTATAAAATATGTAGTATCAAGTATGATGGATCTAAAAAATCAAACAATGACGATCTAAAATAACTTTTGCCACCGTCTAACTTAACTTTATGTCTACCTGATCATTTTTGTACGCGAATGGATAGCGACCACCGCACACATGGTGAGAACCAGCCATAGTGGCTCGTTCAGGCAAGTCACGTTTTGGGGTCAGCCAGCGTATATAGGAAACTTCTGGTCGGCTTAATAGTGCCAACGATCGAGAGACGCAATGTCTGTTGATGGTCGACTTGATTACACTTGGACTTCACATCAGGTCCAGTGTAGTCAATTTGCCGTGCCAAAATAAAAAAACCTTGGCGTTTAGACAAAACGCCTGCATAATTTATAGTAGGCAATCAGCCTGGGTAGAATCTAACACTTGCTGACCGTAACGTTTTTTAAGAATAGTTTTATTACGTTTAATCAAAGTTATATGGTTTAGAGACTGATATCAGTATAAGCTTGGAACGCAAATGTTAATAAAGCCGTAAAGCTTTAATCAAGTTATTATCTGTATTCCTTCCTTCCAACTGGCCTTATCCCACTCGCAGTGGAGTCTGCGCAACATGCTTTTTGTTTAAAATGCATGTTACAGAAAGATTTGGCTTGTAGTTTTACGACAAAGAAGTTATCTATATTAATGAATTACATTTAATCTTTGATTATTATATCGTAGCAATATAAGAACAAAGATATTTATTTGACTGCCGCCTTTTCAATTTCTCTAGTTGAGCTCCGCTACTTTGCTATGGTTCATTACCAGTATTTAATAACCTTTTTGACACCGTTGATTCAAAGCCGAAATGGCGTCTGAGATCTAATTAGACACAGCGTCTCCACCTTTATAAAGGTAAAGCGAAAAACCAGCTATAAGATTTTATAGCGATTATTATATTGTGTTAAATTACAGTGAACTCTTTCAGAGCGATTTTCTTTGAGAGCGCAGCGATGGACGTTTATTGATGATTGCGCCAGTCTGTACCCTACTCGTAGTAATACATACTTTGTTCAATTCAAAGAATACTTTTATATATTTTTCACTGAACGTTTGAAAATTCGCGTTAAAAATATACGGTGAGCATTACGAAGAGAGTTTATTGAAAATAAACACATTGGTCCGCAAGTGATACCGACGATCCGCAAAATTCGGCACAAGCGAAATGATTACCGCTCTATTGTGAAATATTTCAATTTTCATGGCTTTCAATATGAAATTCAAATTTATGACTAGCTGTTGTTCGCGCCGGCCATTTCCGAGATTCTAACTTTGTGCCAGGTTTCATTTAAAACCGTTCAGGTGTTAAGGCGTGATTGACTAACAAACATCCAAACTTAGTAGCAGGATAATTAATACAAAATTATGTTCTTTGCTTACTTTGTGGCATAGTAACTATTAGTTTTTAGAGATTACAGCATCCGTGGCGCAGCGGGTGGGTAGCCGGCTGTGAACCAGTAGGCCGCAGGTTCGAAATAAATGTTTGTGCGATCCAAAAATATTCATTTCGGGTCTGGGTGTTGTGAGACCGTAAGTCTCTCCTAGTTCCTGATACCCACGATACAAGACTCGTATCTTACCGTGGGGTTAGGGCTATGTGTGTGACTGTTGGGTTTATTTATTTATTACAGATTGCGATTTCAAATTCATCTACGATCACCGCATTTCGCATGAAGCATAAATAACTGATACACACATACGCACTCACGTCTGTAATTCCCGAAGGGTCGGCAGAGGTGTAACCAGTACACCCACTTGATGTGATAGATGGTGAGCCTATCCCCATACCAGGCACAATTCCAGACTCCGGGCTAATACTGAGCATTTCGTAATAGAAAAACCCAATATCATTTTTACCCGACTCGGATATCGAACCCGATACTTCAGCGTCAGCCTCAGTCGTAACGAGTACGCATTACAACTGCGCCATCGAGGCAGTCTCTCAAAACAGTCACGGCAAATAAATGATGTATACATAAATAACCCTACTTTATGACTCACCGTCTTATCTTTGAGCATCACAACTCGGCAGTTGAGCAAAGCCTCTGCCCCGACATGCGCCGTCACTTGAGTGTTCGCATCCTCTTCAAAGTATGGCCCCCAGTGGTGCTCATGGTGGTGATCTAGATAGCTTTGGTACGGGACGTAGGGTCGCGAATCTTCTACCTTACCTATAGAAAAATGCCATATAATTAGACATTTCGTGGTGTGCTGTCGATGAATAACTTACGAATCAATAACTGGAATGAATAATTTCCAGTTTAATTTTCACTAAGTGAATCTTAAGCATTAAGGTGGGTACGCACTGCATCCGATCCGAATCCGAGAAATGTCAGTCCGAAGTAACTGTAGTAGTTTAACTGGTAGAGCCACGCTGTCACCATTCTATTTACAGCATGAATGGACCGGATTAGTTGGTTTATTACCAATGTCACTCAGAAAACCCGCGTAAAGTAGAGAGGTGAGTGAGATATCCGGAGCCGCAACGCGCCCATGATTCTTCTGGTTATGAGGGCGTAAATAAGCGGTAGAGATAACTTATCATCAGGTGACCCACTTGCTTGTTTGCCGGCCTATGTCACAAAAGAGTACGTACTATTTGTACGAGGATTTGCACACTATATTCGAATTTCACGTTCCGAAGTCGAGAATGTCCACAGTTCCAATTATAATTTCGGATTCGGATCGAATTCAGATCGAATGCAGTGCATAAACACTCTTATACTATTACAATTGACCGTCTGCTCTCTTTTGGCGATAGTATTTCTTAGATGTATTGGACAAAACACCCATCTTAATGATATGAATTCGTGAGTTGTATTTGGGCTTAAGCATGTGTATATCCAGTTCTTTTGTAGACTTTGTTCTTTTCGTTTAAAAAGTTGTAGTTTTTTGTATTTATTCAATTTTATTATTTGATTCAGTGCCTTTATTCGATGGATATAGAGAAAATAAAGACCTTATAATATACATGTACTAAGGCTGGTGTAGCCCTGATTATATATGTTAAACCTTACATTAGAGTGTGTAGTGAAAATATATACTATAAACATAAAAGGCTCAAAAAAATTGCTAAAAGCATTAGTTGTTTTGCCATTTTTAGGGCGTGACAGACATGCATCCATCCACCATATCTGTATCGAGCAACTATAAATCAATAACCCATTTTCATAGGAATACTTTAAATAATTTTTAATGCCTTAACTCCCAATTGTGTCCCCCAAGGGGTAGGCAGAGGTGCTACTACACCATCCAAGGTTAACCGAGCTATTTTGATTCCATGATGGTATAGATGATAACCCTATCGCCATATCGTACTCAAATTTCAATCTCGGGCAACAGGTGTAGTTTTTCGTATAAATAACTTAAATTATTTATGTTGGTTTAGTTCTTTATGAGCTTAAAATATGTTATTGGCTGAATAATTACACTTTATAAAAATCATTGATAGATTATATTTTTATTTTCTTAAAATATGTTACATATTTATTCGAATCAAGCCAGAAAAACCAAAAAACCAAAATTAACCTTAATTAACTAAAAACAATGCCCGAGTTAACTAAGCTATCACAGATTGTAGCCTATAAAATGGAAATGCCAAGAACAATATATCCCCTTTAAGGATTAATAAATAATTTGATACAAACACCCGTCAGAATAAAGGCGTTCACAATAAATTTACATAATTTAATTAAATAGTTAGCAGTGGCATGTACATTTGCTGACGATTCCGTTAATGAAACAATTATGCAAAACAGCGACCTTTCCAAAAGAGGATAGTAAACTGTTATCTATTTTAGCTTTCCGTATAAATTATTTTATTGCTCGTTTTTAGATTGGACCCGTTAAAATAAAACAAAATTCATTATTTGACAAAGATCGGGTTAAATTTAATTAAGATTCAACTTTTATTGCTAAAACTATCTTCAATCTCCCTTAAACAAAAAGATCCTTAAACTTAAGCCCGCTCTATTAATGAGTACTTTTGTTTGTAAAACACACATGTTAATGTGCATATTGATTGCATGGTATGTTTAGTCAAATTCCTTTCACTTCAAAATATACATAATGCCCTATAAATATTAACGATATTTTCTCTTTAGCATTTCTTGTTGAATCATGCAATATAAACATCAAAGCAAATAATCAAAATTCAAACAACCACGTTGAATCCACCGATAAAACGAAAACAAACCTCTAACATTACAAAAATATTGAAATCAAACACGAGTGTGTGAAAATCAATACTCACTCTGTAACAAATGATCGTTCCTGTCAGTGGCGCCTTCACGCTTGATGTTCTCGCGGAGTTGCTTCGTGATGTTTTTAAATATTTCTCTGGACAGCGCCAGGCTGTCCTTCTCGTTGCTTCTTCTTTGTCGTACGACATTTGTTTGGTAATCTTCTGGGAAGCGCAATGGCTCTGTTGAATATTTTTTCGTGTAAAGTAACACAGGTATGATTTTGCATTTTTATCACAATATTGTATTGTGAAGATTTTTTGCGATGCAATATAATATATTATTCCATAATAACTGAATTCTTTTTTGTTCAAATCAATCATTTTCAAAAACCGTCACAGAAGATATAAGAGATAGAAAATAGTGATAAAGCTATGGCTTTTTCACGATGTCTGTTATGTCTATTGGAACAATATAACATTTTATATTTACTTGGTTAACTGGCTGTTTAAAATTCGGACTAACTTTGTAGTTGGCTCTAAGAAATTTAGCTATCCCGTGAAACTCATCAAGTATTTCTATAAGTAATTTTGAGGCTGTTTATTCTATGAACTTGGGATCATAAATGTTTGTTTGAGAAACGCAAATATTATGTTTTCTTAAAAGAAAAGTCGTTATTAATTAGCTCTCCAAATTTAATAACGCAATATTCACGAAATTCTAAGATTGGAATCTTAAACGTGTCTTTCAACGTTACTTGATATATTTGAAAGCCTGATCATTAATTAATAGCTAAGCGAGTCTTAACTTTCGATTAGATCATTATTTATGTCATCCATTAAAACTTAAGTTTGATAGTGATCTAAATTATTGTAGATTTTGTTTTATGTGAAATCAAGATACAAGAAATTAACTGTAGACGAGATATGGCTTGAGGCTGTAACTAAAGCTAAACTCTAAAAGTGACGTTGGGATCTAAAGAAATTCTGAGAAATCTAATTTATAAAAAAATATAGGTTCATTAAGGAACTTCCTGTCGAAACAGAATTTGTATATAGGAATGTTCAACTTACTTAAAAATATATGTTATTTTTTATCTTTAACGTAAAAATACTAATGAACTAACATATTCTATAATTTATGACTCTCGAATGAGTGTCAATGTAGAAACTGCACTTTAGTCACAAAAACACCACAAACCATAAAACGAAAGAAAAAAAAAAAGAAAAAAATATAAGAATGTAGAAAGTAGAAAGAAAATGTAACACAACTTCAGTCCTGCGAAATTTTTGCAAAGGTCGAGGAGTAAAACAAAATTTTTTAAGCTTACGCCTGTATCCGTGAAGGGGTAGGCAAAGATTTAACTAGTGCTGCACCCATGGCTCGCCGAACTTCCATGCTGTTATAAATGATACAAATTCAAATCCCGTACAACTTATTTATCGAATCGAAAATCATTTGTTGAAGATAATGCTAATGTTAACAATGATAGCTTTACAAAAAAGAAAAAAACCGTCATTGGTTTTAAAAGCCTTTACCAGTACTGACGATAGGATACCTATAAATTTATAATGCTTTTATAATTATTTTGTAAACAGCCAAATCATATTAAAATATCATATTACACAGCTATTTGCGTAAAAATAACAATGATTGAGTTACGCCTTCATGAAATGTACGGGCTAATGGCTTTATAAATTATTTCGTTTATTTATTATATTTTCGGACTGCCTCGGTGGCGCAGTTGTAATGCGTACGCGTTACGACTGAGGCTTGACGCTGAGGTCTCGGGTTCGATCCCCGGGTCGGGTAAAAGTGATATTAGGTTTTTCTATTACGAAAAGCTCAGTATCAGCCCGGAGTCTGGAATTTGTGCCCGGTATGGCGATAGGCTCGCCCCCTATCACATCATGGGACGGAGATACGCTCGTTGAAATGTGGGTGTACTGGTTACACCTCTGCCTACCCCTTCGGGGTAATTTCGTTGCGGGATAAAGACACATTTGCATTCCTAGAGACTCGCCGAGCTTCATTGCTCGGTGTCGAAATATGCGTGCCACTGCTGATCCTGGCGTACAGGAGTTACAGTGGCGGGTGTGTGGGCGGGATAGTCTCGTACCCCTTCGGGGATTACAGGCGTGAGTGTGTATAATTATTTTGGGTTGTCTTCGAGTGTAACCAAAACATTATTGGATTGTACAGAATTTATCATAATTACAATAAAAGTTCGGTTTTAGTTTCATTGCGATCCCTCGTGTACATTTTATTGCTGTCTGGTTGATAGTTTTATTATGATTTTATTTTTGTGATATCATGAAAACATAATATGAGCTAATTATAAAAGTTATTGTGGAAAATCAACACATTATATGCCAATTGCGTCGAGTCTTTCACATTAAAGTTGAGAATTTTGTTTTCGTCCGAGCAGAGTGTTAAGAGTGTAATGTGTTCTCAGAGTTACGCCATTGGTTCCAATAGTTTAAATGGTGGTAATAGTTTAGTTAAAACCATAACCAATATTGTGGAAAATTAAATAATTGATTATAGGTTATTAATCAATATATTATATATAATAATTAGTTCTTATAAGTCATCATATAACATTAAACTCTAAAAGGTCACTTAGTAATAATATATTTTAATTTATTTTATGCAACATTCTATGTATTTTATGTTCTCGAAGGCGATTACTGGCTCAAATAAAGCGCTATTTAGATTGAGAGATTTTCTCGTATGACACAGACGAGAATGTCACAGAAAACTGAACGCAGCATCGTTAATGTCAATATTCTTTTAAATACTTTGCTCCGTCGCGCTTATTGAACATGTAATATCTAACCCATCAACCTGAGCTCTGCGTTTCGTATCGGCCATTATTTGTGTTTTTACCGATTCATTTTTAACTCAATAACTAAATTAAACAGAACAGAACAAGTGTTACAGTTACTTATTACATATTTTGCACTTATCACAGGTGTGATTGTGAAAACTTTGCTAATTCTAAAAATGGCCTATTTAGTCAAGAAATCTTTGCAATTTCAGAAATAACATTTGTTCTGCGCTGCGCTACTCGAGTTTAAAACATAAATTTGTTGTTTACGTAAAAAGTATTTTCAATCAACATCAACTTTCGTTGATAAACCGTATTGTTATTTCGGTTAAGTTCGTAAACTAAACTTGAACCTTTCGCAGAGGGATTAAACGGATTGTGTACTTTGGATTGAGGATTAGGTATAAAGTATTTCAAAATATGTTTAAAGCAAACAGACGTGATGAGAATATAACAACTTTGGAAATTATAGTAAATGATTTATGATTATAAATGTAATGGTTTTAAAGGGATTCAAAATAGATTAAACTTTATTAAACTAATACTATAGGGAAATAAACTAACAATGAAATTAAATAAGTAATAGTTTGTATCAGATAAATACTAACTAGTACTAAACATTACTATGACATTTTATGCAATAAGTGTTACTAAACTCTGGTATTAAAATTAAGATTTGACTTGTTTTAGGAGCTCCTTTACTTGTGAATTTGATGTGTGTATAATATAAGTTTAGTGGAAGTATCGTGATATAGTATGTTGACTGATTATTTATATTTTAAAGGTGTGTGCGTGTGCGGGCATGAGTGAATTATTACGTGTGTTACTGCATTCAATTACCCAAGAGATATCTAATTTAATGTCGAAGGTTCTCTATATCATTATGGCTCTTTTCAAATAGCCATTACTTTATTTTAAATGTCATTAAAGCAATACACATACGATTTCTTTATTCATATCTATGACGTGATACCTTTGAAATAAGTTTAATTCCCCTTTTTCAATAATAAGTAATACTAAAAAAGGATTAAAATTTTCTTTGTTCAAATATTAATATAGCGATGAAGAATTTTGGAATTATAGCTATACTGTAGATACTAAATCCGGCACGTAGAGCTATGAAGACGTGTTTATTGTCATGGTTCACTATAACACTGCTAGGACCCCTTGAATTAATGGGGTCAGATTGAGGAGATAAATATTATGATCTCTACGTGAACTAAATTACATTGACAAGAGATGTTGTTATAGATGTACTTACTATACATGTTGTACGTGATAGATAGGTAGATAGATGTACATGTTACAAAATACTTATAGGTACCAAACTTATCTCCCATATTGCCTGTTTGACAATTTAACTATGAATTGCGTGCGATCTTTTGCATTTGATTCCTGTATACAATTAATTATTTGTAGCTACATTTACTTTGGTTGTTTATAGCTAAATATTGTGATGCGTTAATGTAGTTAGGATTACAATCTAGTAAAAGACCGTGTACTATGTATTCATAATTCTTCCATACTTCATAATTCGAAGTTCTGATTGGTGTTAAAAGGAAATGGGCAGGCGTGACGCTTACCATCAGGGGAACGACCTGCTCGTATCCTCATCTAAAGCTAATTAAAACAAAAGTATGTTGATGTGTTATGTTACTTTTGATTGTAATCTGGTATCTTAATAAAAATAATAATAATAAATACACCCAACAGTCACACATATAGTCCTGACCCCACACTAGGTAAACCTGTATCGTGGATATCAAGAACTACGTGAGACTTGCGGTCCCACAACACCCAGACCAGAGACAAATATTTGTCTAGGTGCGGGAATAGAACCCACGGCCTCACGCTTCGCAACCGGCTACTCGCCCGCTGCGTCACGGAGGCTGTCAATATCTGGTCTGTCAGTTTGTTTGTTACGCTATCATGCCTAATCGCTGAACCAATTTTAATGAATTTTGATACAGAGACAGATGGAACCCTGGATACGGTTATAGGCTTCATTTTATCCAGGAAAATGCTGATCACTCGGGCGGAGCCGCGAGGAAAAGTTAGTAAAGTATAAATAAATAAATGTCCACTTTGATTGTTGTATGGCGAAAATTATCAAGGTCATTGGCACGGGATGTTCTTATAAAACATTTAATTTGGAATATCAATATATCCAATTTCCGATTTCCAAAGTCCAAAATACTCAAAGTTCGGATTATAATCTCAAATTCGGTTTCGCCGGGTTCATATCAGATAGAAAATAAAAGATTGATGTAACCCTAAAATAAGACATAGGTAAAGGACAGACGGTCATAAAATAAGACATACGTAACGGACAGACGGTCATAAAATTGTTGAGCAGTAGAGCCACTCTGTAGACAGTTTTTTCTACAGCATCAATGGGCTGGCTCGTCTGGATGGTTACCACTGTCTCACAGAAAACTGCCATAATGTAGCAGCTTGCTGCTGCGTTTCGTACGGTGAGTGAGATATCCGGAGACCTAAATCGCCTCCCCTTCCCAATCCCTTAGTTATCCCTTTCCTTTAAGGTCGGCAACGCGCCCATGATTCTTTTGGTAATATAGATAATAACAGAATAACGTCTCGATAGTACACCATAAAACGACATATGATAAGAATAAATTGTATGTTGTAGAGCCAGGCTGTAGACAGTTTTTTCTACATCATGAATGAGCAGGCTCAACCGAGGCAGTGCCACAGTCTAAAAATCGATTTAGAGTACCAATTTGCTGTTGCGTTTAATACGGTAAGTGATTTTCGAAAGCCCTAATCCCCTTTCTAATCCCAATTTCGTTAACGTCGGAAACGCATCTACGATTCAGTAGGCAGTAGAGATCACTTACCATCAGATGACCCACTTGCTCGTTTACCGAGCTATGCTTTATATAAAAATACAATTAGATGCAGAGTTCGGTCAACCAGGGATTATTTAATAAGCTGAGAAGAGTGCCAATCGATAATGCAGCGGGGCACGTTGTGCCGATTTTATTGGTAGAAATTGGTTTTTGCTGGCCGCTCTAAAGAGGCGATTATCGTGTTAATTCAAGCATAGTTAAGGCTTATTTATTATTTAGTAAGGTACAGTATACTGCATAATATTTATAGAACTAATGCTTAACATTATTGTAACGAATTGTTTCTAACTTAGATAATTTTCTCTATTGTACCTTATTTTAATTTTAACATAGAAAATACTAATAGGCTAGTTGAAACATTTTTAAAATAGGCTTTATTTTGGTAATGAGGCTTTTCTAGACCGTTTTTTTATTTTATCGTATTTTTCTGAGACTTATAAAACAACAAAACTAATTCAAATTTAATTTTTTCATGAACATACGAAAACGCCGTCGGCCATGTTGGCCTATAGATTATCTGTGCAATGACGACACATATTAGTAAATAAACACGCGAAATAACCTATGCGAGCTAGATATCGACTGAAACTCAAATTTATTTTTGCGAAGGTCACTTCGATGTAAGTACTTACCTACATAATATCTTATTATTTTTGCTACAAAAGACCACAACATGCGATTTGCGAATGGCATTTAGTTGTTTACATAGTGACTGACGTCACGATCATGGCGGTAGCGTTGTCGAAGATCAAATAAAGATAAAAAACTATATTTTGTAATTTGAATTATAAAGACATCTTCTATTTTAATGTATTGAAATTGATATATTTGGGTTCCATAAACCAAATACTGTAGGAAATAAACAATTATTTATTAAATTTTGGTATAAGTCAACTAGCCTATTACGCCTTGGCAGAATTGAAAATGTTTGTATTCCCGTTGCCTTTAATATTCGAGTATCTTGTAAAAGTATTAAAAAATAATATTACTATAATAAGTAATTAGCAGCTTAAGACGAGGTCCCAGTAAGATTTGAAACGCAACGATGTCACATGAAACGAAATACGTGTGTCAGGATCGTAGCTTGTGGTAGGTACTCGATAGTCACCTAAACTCATGGGATATAGGTGTATACGTATGTATTAATACGAAAATAAATATAATAATAAATTTCCAAGCTCCTTAGGATTTATTATCCGGAAGCTAGTATTATGCTAATCACTGTGCCAACTCATTATACCAAATTCTGTTTAGGTCGGTGATAAATGAGTTATGTGCCAGCGTGATAACGTTATTATTCAACATTTCGTATACATCTCATGTCGAACTTCACGTTAAATACGGTTAAATAATTTAGGTACCAAGTTGCTGTGACTCATTAGCTTTGAAATACGCTGACGCAGTATAGTATCAACGTTGTTAATCCTACTATCCTACTTCCTACTACTATTATAAAAGTGGAACTTTGCATGTTTATGAGTTTGTTAGTCAATTACGCTGTAACGGTTGAACGGGTTTGGGTAAAATTTTGCACACAGGTAGATGATAACCTGGGCTAGAGCATACTCTTGATCTCGAAAAAGGCCGTTCACGCGGGCGGAGCCAAAGGCTATTACTTTTAAAATCTATATTTCCTTCAGTTCCCTCCGTAGTCAAATAATATATATTTAATGAAACAAACTTGATTTGTTATTTAAACATATAAAACTATATCATTTTATAGCGAATAGCCATTAACCAACTTCAATTCGGCGTATAAAATGAGATTTTCTTTCAGAAGCTCAAGGCACATTTTCCAATATCAATTATGGAGTTTTTCTGGTTTCGAGGTGAATGTTTGTTTTTAGCATTAGTTATTATGGAACACCATAAGGAAAACTTATAATATTATATGTATTTCAATAAGGCAGTAAGTTACTGTTGTCAATAGCATACATCGAATTAATGACTCGTGGTATAAAGTTTGTTAAAAGCATAAATGTTTAATTGTAGCCAAAATGCGTGTAAATTTGTCCTTTACCAATAAATTATATATTCATGATTATCATATTTGTACAAAATAAATAAAAAATATTTTGCATCGTTGCTAGCAAGTTTACTTTGAGGCACTAGTACTTATTTTTCTATTGGATGACTGTCACGTATCGCATATTGAGATCTTACCAAAGAAAATGAATTAGCAGTTTTTGCTTTAAAATTGCTAATTTAGCAACTGCGATTAATCATAGTGAAGAAGCGCTTAGTAAAATACATTTTTAAATACTATCGGATCAAAAACAAATATCTAAAAAGGGGTCAAAGTTAAATTTAACATGTTTTTTATAGCCTAGGCCGGCAAAAAAGCAAATGAGTAACCCGGTAGTAAGTGATCTCCATCGCCCATATACCCCCCAATATCAGAAGAATCATGGGCGCGTTGCCGACCTTATAGGAAAGAGATAATAAGAGGTTGGAAAGGGGTGGGGATTAGGGCCTCGGGATATCTCACTCACCGTGCGAAACGCAGCGGCAAGCCGCGACTTTGTCAGTTTTCTGTAAGACAGTGGTACCGACCGGGTCGAGTCGACCCATTGATGTACTGTAGACAAAACTGTTTGCAGGTGGCTCTATCACTTGATGGTTAAAAATGATGCTAACGTTCTGCAGAGCTGTCATCTTGTATGAAACCAGTGTCTCGATCAGCCCATTATGAGATAAATTGTGAAGAGAGCCAAGTCTCTGGTAAAAATGATAGAGAAACCAATTTTACTAGCATTTTTTGTCTCAGGGTGACGATTGCGGTAAAGTGCTATGCAGTACTTGATGATTCAAAGTACTAGGTGGTGTTGCTAATGATAATTTGATGACATTTTTGTAATCATTATTCCGACGAAAAAAAACTGTATTTTCAATTCATATTATCAAAATCATTCATAGACAGATTAAAAAGTTTATTTTTCCTTACCTGATGCAGTATGTAAACAACACAATGCTAAACACAGGAAGTAGAGGCCGCCCCACTGCATATTAGAGACATCACAGACGCAGACACATGACCGCCGCCGCTCACCTGAAGGACAATATAATATTTTTTTTTTATGAAATGCATTTTTTTTATTAGCTTGAATGAGGAGACGAGCAGGTCGCCCGCCTGATGGTAAGCGTCACGCCTGCTCATAAACAGAAGCAACGCCACACAGAACTTTAAATAACAACATAAGGTGTTAAGTCTCATTATGCCCAGTCATTTCACTGACTTCAATGTCTATCTGTGTGCTGACACACTGTTGCTTGGCGGCAGAAATAGACAAAGCTATGGCAAGCTAACCCAGCTGGCCTCTGGCCACGAGGCCTACGAGGGACATACCACCTTGTAAAATGTGCACGTCCCACTGCTGGGCACGGATCTCCTGAGCTGAATGAGATGGGTTTAGGCCTTAGTCCACCATACTCCTAATGTATTAAATACTTATATGTAAACGGTTATTGCCACACTCAGAGGCGTTAATTTAGATTATTTCCGTACTCAGTAAGTGAGCATAAAACATTTTCTGTAGTATAAAAATAATTGAATTTAAAAAATTACATTAAAACTTAATAACAATTAAATTGATTAACGTCTCTAGGGATGAATATTCGGCTATTGAGTGTTAGTATAGTGAATATGATTTTGTATTCAATTTCAAACACTGTAGCGCTGTTAGCCCTCGAGTGCGCATAATATAAATACCACAAGTATCCAGTTCGCTGCACCCTTAATTTATTCTGTAACAATATCTATCGTATATAGAAAATACTGTAACTTTGGAGCGAGTGAAACACAACACCTACTCATACGGTGATCGTTTATTCGTCTCTATATATTTTTTTTATGTATGTTCACGCATAACTCCGCCAAATGTGGACCAATTTGAATGATTACTTTTGTATTTGAATAGGGTTAACTAGGGTGATGATCCCATTTGAGCAAGTCACTCCCATTAGGCGAGCGATTTGCTCGTTTCGTCATTAAGGCTAATAAAAAAGTTGAATTTGCTTATTTTAGGCAATAGAACATTTTTTGTGTTAGTAAGGGCCGAGAAAATATCCACACATATATCCACGCTTTATATTCCATTAAATCAAATATCAAATTGATTCGCAATATCCTATATAGATCCAATATTCGCGTCGATTAAGTAAACATCATAAAAAACCATGTATGCATACATAATAAATATTTGTAACGCCTGACCGGTGTGAAAATATACGACGTTATATTTCATACCACAGCCGTATTGCACCAACAAAACAAACATAACCTCAAATACAGTAACCGGCGGTAAATAATGCACATCGAGCTAAAGAGGGAGCCAAATTCTAGTTTCGGCTTCGTTGAGCGTCATATCTTTCACTCATTACATAGTGAGACGTTTCAGTCCGTGTGACACAGACGACACTTTCGGCTTTATAGAGAGCGTCATCTCTGTCACTCATTACATTATGTGACGTTTCCGTCCGTGTGACATAGACGACACTTTCGGCTTCGTAGAGCGTCAACTTTGTCACTCATTACATTATGTGGCGTTTCCGTCCGTGTGACACGGACGACACTTTCGGCTTCGTAAAGCGTCAACTCTGTCACTCATTACATTATGTGACGTTTCCGTCCGTGTGACACGGACGACACTTTCGGCTTCGTAGAGCGTCACCTCTGTCACTCATTACATTAAATGACGTTTCCTTCCGTGTGACACAGACGACATTTTCTGCTTCGTAGAGCGTCATCTCTGTCACTCATTACATTAAATGTGACGTTTCCATCTGTGTGCCAGATACAACGCTTTATGTAACCCAAACCTAGCCGAACTTAGCTCGATGTGCATTATTTACCGCTAGTTATTGTAATACGCAAAGTCAGTATTTTAACAGTAAAATGTGATTATATATTTTTTATCTAAAGACTGTAATAATTTATCTTGGCTTAGCTATAAACACTGTTATTGCTAAGCTTAACAAGGGACTTTAATCAGTTGTGCTTGTGGGTTGATCATAATTTGTAGCTTTTATGGCTGTGGGGAATATCCATCTTTCTGATACATTTACAACCGAAGTATGAAGGGATGTTTATGTCGGACTCATCAGCTTTCTGAGCTAGTTCACACCATTGAAATAAAACTACTTTATACGGATTTTATCGCGGTTTAATTTTTATTTTAGTCCCAACACTTTTCGAAAGCTTTTCAGCCTTCGTTGTCACGGGAGAGACCAGTCAGTCTGTCTTTGCAGTCCGTGACTTGCTTGAAGAGCTTGGTAGCCGTCTCACAATAACGATGCCCTCGGCGTCTATGGCAGCACAAGATTTCCGCTCTGCTGTCAATATTCTAATATAATCTTGCTTGATATCTTTAGACAGGATATCCCTACGCATAATCGTAGGCAACATCACTGGACATTGCCCACTTAACAAAGATTTATATGTTTTAGATATGACCGACAGCCCCCTTTGTAGGGGATGCCTCTCGGCCGATGAAACAGTTTCACACGTCACGGAATGTGAAGGTGTGGCTACTCAACGGGTGAAACTCCTTTATCACCGAGGTCACTCCGAGAAGCCTTTAGAGACAGCAGGAGGATCCTGCGCTTCGGGTCGGAGTTAGGCTGACTAGATCCCTAGCTGGTATAAATTTCACGCACAATGGCCTGATATTTTATGGGCTAAGTGCGGAGAATAGAGCTGTGATAGGTGTTTACATATTACTTAACAAAATACTGTTGAAACTTATTCAATAGGACGGTGGCCCTTGCACTAAGCTAAGCTTGTATCGCAAGGACCTGTGATCAATTACCAGGATGTCTTTAAACAACATTTAGGGGCACACGGTTTCACTACTGTTATACAAAGTTAACTATAAAATTATGGTGACAAAAAAAATGTTGGAATAATACAAAATCAAATAAAGAATCATAAACATACATAACAAAGTAACAACTTTGACATATTTTATCAACTATGTAGAATTTTGCGAGTCGATATAAAAAAGTAGACACATGCATGTGGTACAAATTCGCAGGTCGTATATGTTTGGAAACTGTATGTGGATTGAAAAACCACAACTTAGATGGTCGAATTCGTGCCCAAATTATTTTTTGTTTCATTGCAGAAGACTGCAAACGAGCAAGTGGGCCATCTGATGGTTAGTGATCTCTACTGCTAATAAAAATCCACAATACCTAAAGAATTATGGACGCGTTGACTAATCTTAAAGGAAAAGGGTGATTACGGGGTGGCAAGGGGATTTGGGCCTCCGAGTATCTCACTCACCTTACGAAATGCAATAGCAAGCTGCTTCTTCACGTCGGTTCTTGTGAGACAGTGGTAACAACTCGGTCGAGCCGGCCCACTCATGCTGTAGACAAGACTGTTTACAGCGTCGTTCGACCGCTTATAAAACGAGTTACATACATATGCACTCACGCCTGTAATCCCCGAAGGGGTAGGCAGAGATGTAACCAGTACACCCACATTTCGCCGAGCGTATCTCCGTCCCACATTGTGATAGGGGGCGAACCTATCGCCATGACGGGCAAATTCCAGACTCCGGGCTGATACTGAGCATTTCGTAATAGAAAAACCTAATTCCACTTTACCCGACCTGGGTTCGAATCCGAGACCTCAGCGTTAGCCTCAATCGTAACGCGTACACATTACAACTGCACCGCCGAGTTATTACACGAGTTATCTGTCAAATTATTCCTACGAGTATCTAAACGTTCCATGAATGTTTCATAATTCATGAAAACTTAAGTTTATTTCCTGAGTGTTGAATATGCTTATTTAAAACTTTTCTAAGACTAAGTTACATAATTGGTCTCGGAACTTGGGCATAATTTTCGTCAATTTTGTTAACATGAACTAAAAGGTTATTCAATTAAATTAAATAAGCTTTCAGTCAATGGTTATTGTCGTTATTGTTTTTATAATAGAATGTAAGTTTCGCGTGTCTGTACATCGCTTATATCTGCAAAAGAATTTGAGGGACGAATTAGTAATAAAATTAATTTCTCTCATTTTATTTAATTTTTGTCTCTGTTTGTCGTTTGTCTTAAATACGCATTGCAAAATACGCAAATCAAAAGTGCTAAAGTGATTTTACGGAATAGTATTAAACTTTTTTACGAAACGCAATACGGACAAACAGACATTTTTTTTTAAATATGATAGAAGTAAATTTTTTACGAATTCTAAGTCCCATAAATTACTAATTTTAAAAATATAAGCAATGTACGCAAAACTTACATTCAATTATTTATGTATTGATTAGGTATGTACAGAAATGTTTTAAACCATCAAATTCTACAATAAATACAATAATAATTGCACCTAACAGTCACACACATAGTCCTGACCCCACACAAGGTAGCTTATGAGGCGCTCATAGCTAGTTGCACTCACTAATCAGTAAACTATAAGCGAGTTAAGCAACGCTTGCTGCGGTCAGTCTATGGAAGGGTGACCGCTTAGTGGTATTTCAACTGAGCGTCTCCGTGCTTCGGAGGGCACGTAAAATGTCGGTCCCGGCTGTGATAGCAGTCGCAGTCGTTAAGCCAAGTCGGAGGCCTTCAGGTGGCTTGAAAAACTCTGACACTAGGTTGGCCACTAACCATTCGATAAGAAGAAGAAGAATAAGAAGACTAGGTAAACATGTATCGTGGGTAGCAGGAACTACGAAGGCCTTGCGGTCCCACAACATTCAGATCCGAAACAATATTTTTGGATGACACAATCATTTTATCTCTGCGAGAATCGAACCCACAGCCTCACGCTTCGTAGCCGGCTACTCGCCCACTACGCCACTACGGAGGCTGTCTATGGACTCTATTAACCCGTTAATAAACAAATCGGCTTTATAGAGTTTGGAAACTTAAATTAACCAACCCTTAACGTCGATATATAATGTAAAGGTACGTAATTGGTTTGTGCGTGTGTGAATAAGATATGCTTCCGTTGGCTACGCCTAACTTTTGGCCTGCGGTTAGTATGCAGGACGGCTTATGAAATTATTCTTGCGCAATTTCCATTTTATATCACATAAAGTTTGGGTCACATGGAATTAAATTGTCTGTCTTAAGATAATTCGAGCTGAAATATGTAGTGTAGTAGTCTTATTGTTAATTTTTAGTGACATTTGTATCGTAATATCTGCTGTGATTTAAATAAAGGTTTCGATTAATAAGCATTTATTAATTCTATTTGCTCTAATTCTATTCATTATTAATTGTATGTAATATAGTGCAAATATTCTAAATCAATTTTGATAAAAGTAACTTTGACTTTTCTGCCCGTTCTTCTATAACGAAACAGTATTCCAAACTTACGGTAGGGTTAAAATTTCACTAAATCTAAATGATGTATAATATTTTATGGATTCAATAAATATTTTTGACTGCCTCGATGGCGCAGTTGTAATGCATACGCGTTACGATTGAGGCTAACGTTGAGGTCTCGGGTTCGATCTCCGGGTCGGGTAGTGGTATTGGGATTTTCTACTACGAAATGCTCAGTATCAGCCCGGAACCTGGAATTTGTGCCCGGTTATGGCGATAGGCTCGCCCCCTATCACATAATGGGACGGAGATACGCTCGTTGAAATGTGGGTGTACTGGTTACACCTCTGCCTACCCCTTCGGGGATTACAGGCGTGAGTGGCGTATGTATGCAACATGTTTATACGAAACAGTCGATTGATACGTATTGAAAATACTAGCAAATTGCCTGGACGACACGACGGAACGTTTAGTTTTTTAATTTTTGCATTCATGCAATACTTTGAATTACAAAGTGATGCATGGCACTGCATTGTTCTCGTCACCATGAAACATTAGACGTTAGGTCTTATAATATTCTGTTATTTCACTAACTTCAATAATCTTCAAACAGTGCTTACAACCTGCTTGGTGGTAGAAACACACAAATGGGTAGTAACCTACTCAGATTTCTCGCACACGAGAAGCCTAGTATATCATATTTATTATTTCGTGAATAATAGTCATCAGTTGCTAAAATGTATCACGAAATCTCATGCATAGTAAACTAAGTCTCGGATATAGAAACAGAACAAAGAAAAACCTTGAAATCACTTTTTCTTATTAACATGTCTACTTGACTATGTAATTTGTATGCGCGCACAATATTCAATTTTTTTGTTCAAGATAGATCCCTTAAATGTAATCAGCGTATCGAATCGAAACAAATTGAGAGTCCTGAACTTGGATAGCCTTTAGAACATCAAGCTTCGTGCGGATTCATTGAGTTATCGAACTCCTTAGTAACGGCACAATTTTTACAACTCATTTGGAATTCCGTTTTTCGATGTCAGTTCAAACACGAAAAGGTGTTACGAGGATTTATTAGGAGACCTTGTGCTTTTTGCTTTTCGTAATATTTTGCTAATGTAAATTGGACGTTGATTCCTTTGTTACATAATTTTTTGTAATCGTGGTATTTTTCCTGTCTGACGTTATTCCGGCCTAATGCCAGGGTCCACCTTCCCATCATGATTTGACAGTGGATTTGTATTATGCGGGGCGACCCGCAACGGGAACCAAGTTTAGCCATTGTCTCGTCCGTTAATCAGCAGAGTGTAACTACCTCGTGCAGGTGGATTGGCTTTGAGCCTAAGATGTTGGTGGTCCATCATCATCGTAATTGTGCTATAATATAACCGTTACTAAATTAGTTATGCATTCACTTGAGGATTCAGTTCTATGACATGGTGCTTTATGTATAATAAAAAGTGCAATAAAGTTGCTATCTCCGTGCTCCGTAATGTTAATATATTATTCTTGTACTAAATATACCGAAATTCGCCATTTCGAATATGTGTTTAGATAAATCATAATATTATTTTGCATTCTTTATTTACCAAAATAATTACTTTTAATTTATTTCAAGTCGGCAGGTACCTTAATATGACGAAACGGAATCGACAAGTTGTAAGACCACGAGGTCTTACATACCATATTCTTTTCAGAATGACAAAAAACTCGTAACTCTATTGGTACTCTATTAAATTCAATTCTAGCTTTATAATTTATTTTTGCACCATGCAGACATCTGCCATGTACCATAATATATTATTATTGATGGCATGTAATAAATTATCATAATCTAAATAATTATTATACAACGTGTTATAGAAAGGGGCGGGCAAATTTAAGCAATGTATAGTGTAGGGTATAAGTATTTATCTCCCATAGTACCAAATCCGATTGCATTGCTAGTACAATAATTATAGAATTTTCTTTTTTATCGAATGAGTAACATGTCGATATCGACTTTCAACTTTGGACAACACTAAATGATAAACAATCATACTATAGACCTCCTTTCATTTAATTATTTTATAATTAAAAAAACATTAAACAGTTGTCAAATGTCAATATTTATTTGACGCAGTCAGTTCGGCAAGTTCTGATTTTATGAAGTATGATTACGAGTTAAAAAAATATGTTGTAATTGACTAAAAATAAGTATTATGTCTTGGTGTAACTGATAAAAGTTTTAAAGAGGATCGTCGACTGTAATAAGCCAAATTCATAGATGGAAGACCCGTGAATGAAGTCTTTAACATGCTTCTAAAGGATGGTACCTATTTGTCTTCAACACACAATCTCTTTCAGGTGTTAATATGTGTTTAAATTACAAGTTACGACGTATGTCCGTAGAATTACGTGCATCTTATTCAAGTTTATTAAAAAGTGAGTATCGTTCATAATAATTAATAGTGATGTCATCAATCTGATCGATCTTAATAAACGAGTGATTAAATTTTACGTGAAATTTTCGGATGTCTTGGTTTTGAAAAGATCCGGTACATAAGTACTAATTGTACGATGTATGTAATGACCCTAAAATATGACCACACCTTTCTGTAACACGTTGTATATGGTTACAACGTACCCAGCTAACATGTGGTTAATGTAGCGTCTAGTAATTACAATGAACTAAGTTCAATTAATTTCAGTCGAAAATGTGTGTCCATTTTAATGCGGTTTATTCGCATAACAGTGGATCCATTAGGATATTTGATACTGATTGACATGACATAAAAAGCTATCTTTAATTAAGATCAATATGTTCTGAAATATTTAAGCGTTTGAATATTACATAGATTTTTTCTCAACGAAATATATACAACGTGTTATAGAAAGGGGCGGGCAAATTTAAGCAATGTATAGTGTAGGGTATTAGTATTTTATCTCCCATAGTACCAAATCCGATTGCATTGCTAGGACAATAACTATAGAATTTTCTTTTTTATCGAATAAGTAACATGTCGATATCGATTTTCAACTTTGGACAACACTACATGATAAACAATGATACTATAGACCTCCTTTCATGTAATTATTTTATTCTAAAAAAAACATTAAACAGTTGTCAAATGTCAATATTTATTTGACGCAGTCAGTTCCGCAATTTCTGATTTTATGAAGTATGATTACGAGTTCAAAAAATATGTTGTATTTGACTAAAAACAAGTATTATGTATTGGTATATTGTGTTGGTGTAACTGATAACAGCTTTTAAGAGGATCGTCGACTAGATGGAAGACCCGAGAATGAAGTCTTTAAAATGTTTCTAGAGGATGCTGCCTATATTGTCTTCAGCACACAATCTCTTTCAGGTGTTAATTTGTGTTTAAATTACCTAAAAGTTACGTACGTATGTCCGTAGAATTACGTACATCTTATTCAAGTTATAGAAAAAGTGAGTGTTGTTCATAATAACAGTGGCGCAGCCTCCGTGGCGCAGTGGGCGAGTAGCCGGCTGCGAAGCGTGAGGCCGTGGGTTCGATTCCCACACCGAGACAAATGTTTGTGTGATCCACAAATATTTGTTTCGGGTCTGTGTGTAGTGGGTTGGCAAGTCCCCCGTAGTTGCTGATACCCACGATACAGGTTAACCTAGTGTGGGGTCGGGACTATGTGGGTGACTGTTGGGTGTATTTATTTATTTTATTTAATTAATAGTGATGTTATCAATCTTATCGATCTTAATAAACGAGTGATTAAAATTAACGTGAATTTTTTTAATGTCTTGGTTTTGAAATGATCCGGTAAATAAATACTCACTGTAAGGTGTATGTAATGACCCTAAAATATGACCACACCTTTCTGTAACACGTTGTATATAATAGTTAAGCACTGATGAATTATGTAGAAACAGATCCTAAATTGGATTTGGACAGCCTCCGTGGCGCAGCGGGCGAGTAGCCGGTTGCGAAGCGTGAGGCCGTGGGTTCGATTCCCGTACCTAGACAAATGTTTGTCTGATTCACAAATATTTGTCTCGGGTCTGGCTGTTGTGGGACCGCAAGTCCCTCGTAGTTCCTGATACCCACGATACAGGTTTACCTAGTGTGGGGTCAGGACTATGGGTGTGACTGTTGGGTGTATTTATTTATTAATAATATGAAAGTATAGTATAAGTATGTTAGTGAGCTTTTGAATTTCGACGTTTGTTTGTTAATCACACCTGAACGGCTGAACGGTTTTAAGTGAAATTTGCCACACAGGCAGAGCATGACCTGGGTTAGTATATAGCCTACTTTTTATACCGGAAAAGGCCGTTCTCGCAGGCGAAGCCATGAGCAAAATACTCAATGAAAAGAAATAGTTTTATTAATCATGTAGACCATTGTAGGCAATTAAAATAACGCTTATGACAAGTCAGTACAAAATAAAGAAATTTATGTATAGAAATCATATTAACTAATGTATACATAATATACAATAACATCATCAAAATGCACTAGGCATCTATACATTTTAAAATATTATTATTATGGAATAGTCCAGAATTGTACTATTATCAGTACTAAATAATAGTGTAAAATACTATAACACTCTTGGTAAGGTACAACATTTTCAAAACTACACGAAAAAATATCTATGATCACAGAATAAACTGAAACGATACAGCCAACATTTTCACAAGAAATCTAAAAGGATATCTCGCAGACAGATCAAAAGAATGTATTATAAGATTATTTGTAAAGCACACCCTTAATGAACTAGGGATGACGTCGGCGTTATTAGCAGCCCTTTTATCAAGGAGCAAAGGAACCGTGCCAGCAGTCTAGAATTCGTAATGGCTAAGCCTTTTGCGATATAAAACGAGATTTCTTTTCCAAAAATTATCTAATTTCGCTTTGGGAGTTGTATAAAACGGAAACGACTCCTTTTTGCTTTCAGTTTTAAAGAATAATTACAACAAAGACGGCATGAGTTTTTTTTTATTAATTAGTAGTGTATTTAAAATATAGTACTATTCCTAATAATCGGATTAACTATTTTATTTCAATAACAGAAACACCGCATATCACTTATATCTGACCCGGAATTGAACTCGAAACCTCAGCACAGCAGAGTGAAAGAAGCGCAAGTGCTAATGATACTGCTCTAATCAGCAAAGAGTGAGCACAGAAATTCTAATGCAAAATTCTTGTAGTAATATCCATAGTTTATCTGTTTGTACCATCTATGTGTATGAATGTTTCATAGCCTAAAGCAAAATGTATAATAAATTGTAGGTAAAAAGTTGGACAAATAAATCTGGCAAAAAAGATTTTAGGTCAAACAGATGTTGTGTTGAATTTTGAGCACAAAAGAACGTCTAAAATTTATTGAACGTATGTTTTTGAATCCATTTTCAGTGGGCTTGTATCAAATTGATATTTCTAAATTGCACTTATTTATAGAGATAAATGTACTGACTCCTGACTGAAAGTTTTAGGGGGTCAGGGACTATGTTTAATTCGTACCATTGTACAAAACTTGAGGCGCTCATAGCCAGTTGTACTCACTGATCGGTAATCGATTAGCGAGTTATGCAACCATTAGCGCGGTCAGTCTATGGATGGGTGACCGCTTAGTGGTATTTCAAATGAGCGTCTCCGTGGTTCGGGAGGCTCGAAGGTATGTATGCGAGAGGTAGTCTGGGTAGTTACCAACATTTGTACATTTCTATCACCGAACGAGATAGCAAGTTGCGGCGTTTACATGCACCAAACGCACGTGCGCACCCGGCTATGTCAGTACGACTCATGATTCAGCTATTCATCACTTTTCAGATGAAAATAACATATTTAAATATGTTAATTTTTCTAAGCTACCTGTGTAAGGATAATATCTCGCTTCTGTTTATTTTTCATTTATTTAACTATTTTTATTAGGCTGTCTATATGTCTATCTTCACGAGCCCTAAAAGGGCCAACAGGGTTTTTGTTACATACTGTATAGAGCTATGTAGGTAAACTCTATTTATACATATGATATTGCCTATCTTTATAAATTGGCTCAGGTGCAACAATGGCGCATTATATACATTTAATTTACCAAAGTATTCTTTGATTTTATTATTCTGAAAGTTCTGTGTGCTTACAAAATACACAATAGTTATACACGTGAGTAATTAAGATAATTAAACTCATGCTCATTGTTGTAGTACTGTGAACTTTCTACATACTGTAAAGCAACTTGCACTGTAAAATAATTTTAGTGAAATCTCTTGAAATTATATACTTATTACGCATTATTTAAGAGTAATGAACTTAGTATTTCGATTAAAATAAATATAAGCTGCTTACATTTATTAGAACATGGTTTTTTAAATGAAAATATTTTTCAATGTTAGTTATTTAGTTAGATTTCTATTTATTATGGATTATTTGAACGTGTATGATAGCTAAATGATATTAAATAAAAAACGAATATTGTAATTAGATTAATTGCTGTTTCACAGAAAACTGACGTAAACTAGCAGCTTGCTGCTGCGTTTCGTACGGTGAGTGGGATATCCGGAGGCCTAAATCCCCTCCCTTTCCCAATCCCTTAATTATCCCTTTCCTTTAAGGTCAGCAACGCGCCCATGATTCTTTTGGTATTGTGGGCGTACATGGGCGGTGGTGTTCACTTACCATCAGATGACCCACTTGGTCGTTTGTCGGCCTATACAATAAAAAAAAAATGTGTTATTCGTTTGACTTCTAAAAATTAGCTTAGAATGATGGCAGTGGTGTGTTACACCAGTACACCCACATTTCGCCGAGCGTATCTCCGTCTCATGATGTGATAAGGGGCGAGCCTATCGCCATACCAGGCACAATTCCAGACTTCGGGCGGATACTGAGCATTTCGTAATAGAAACACCTAATATAACTTTTGCTGTTAGTCAGAGACAGGCTGCGTATCGCGAGTGGATTAGGGGTCGCGCATTAAAGGATCCCAACATAAGCTCACTCAAAGCGGCCTATAACCAAGCCACCAAGGCCTGTAAGAAGGCGTACGTTAGAGCGAATGCTCAGCGCATCAATAGGATTGGACGAGCCTTGGCAGATCATCCGTCAAGCAGTCGTGCTTATTGGAGCCTTGCCAAGGCCGTTCAATCTAACTTCTGTCGCCCCTCGTTGCCACCGCTGAGATATCCGGATGGATCCCTGGCCCATAGGCCGCAGGAGAAAGCCACTCTACTGGCAAACCACTTTGCGGCTAACTCGCGGCTCGAGGACGGCAATGCGCTGCCGCCCACGGTGCCTGATTGCGGATATTCAATGTCGCATATTCGTATCAGGCAGTGTGATGTGCGGCGCGAGTTGCTGTTCCTCGATGCCCGTAAAGCTAGTAGTCCGGATGGTATACCGGCGGTGGTACTTAAAATGTGCTCGGCCGAGTTGTCTCCTGTGCTGACGCGCCTATACCGCTTCTCCTTCCTCTCCGGTATTGTGCCCCAATCTTGGAGAGAGGCCAATGTGCAACCAATCCTAAAAAAGGGTGATCGGTCGGACTCTAACAACTACCGCCCAATCACCATAACCTCAGTGTTGTGCAAAGTAATGGAGCGGATCATAAACTCACAGCTGATCCGCTACCTGGAGGATCACTCGCTGATCAGTGACCGACAATACGGCTTTCGGTCGAAGCGATCAACGGGTGATCTTCTTGCGTACGTGCTACATCGCTGGGGGGAGGCGGTTGATAAGCATGGCGAGGCTCTAGCCGTAAGTCGACATTGCTAAGGCGTTCGATAGGGTCTGGCACCGTGATCTTCTCTCCAAGCTTCCGGCATATGGGCTCCCCGACAACCTGTGTACGTAGGTCTCCGGCTTTCTGCATGAGCGTAGAATGCGTGTCCTTGTTGAAGAGAATGCTTCACAGCTCATGTCAGTTAATGCCGGGGTCCCACAAGGCTCTGTGCTTTCGCCCACCTTCTTTATTCTGCATATCAATGATATATTACCACTTGGTAACATTCATTGCTATGCAGATGACAGCACAGTGCATGGGCGTTACTGCAGTAAGCCCACTGGTAGCCGGGGAGTCACTGAGGGGCAGCGAGAAAATCTTGTCATTGAGCTTAACCGGACCTTGGATCTCATTTCAGAATGGGGTACTAAGAATCTGGTTGAGTTCAATGCCAAGAAAACTCAGGTGTGCGCGTTGACGTGCAAAAAATCCCCGTTCTCTCCCCTCCGCAATCTTCAGGGTATCCCGCTCGCAATGCAGAATAGCCTAAGTATCCTAGGCATGGATATTTGCTGCGATCTGAATCCAAGGAATCACATCAAGCGCGTAATATCCGCCACATCACGCAGGGTCGGAATTCTGAACAAGGTGCGTAGGTTTTTTACTCCCGGTCAGCTTTACCGCTTATACAAAGCGCAGGCACGGTCGGGTGTGGAATACTGTTCGCACCTTTGGGACGGTTCCGCCAAGTACTTACTCGATGCCTTGGTCGGATTGCAGCGACGGGCTGTTCGCATTGTGAATGATGCAAACGTTACTAAGAGCTTAGAGTCGCTGCAATTGCGTAGGGACATTGCCTCACTTAGCTTTTTTTATCGTCTGTATCACGGTGAATGCTCTGAAGAGTTGTTTGACCTTATCCCATCCTCACCTTTCCTTAACAGAACCACGCGTGCTGGCTTACGGAACCACAGCTTCGTGGTCTCTTCCATCTCGGCTAGAACTAAAAAGTTCGCAAAATCTTACTTCTCCCTCCTTCCTATAATATGGGGTTCTTTAAACGGAGTGTGAAGAAGCATTTAGGCAGGCTGGCATAATTTTGCCGGCCTACGATAGACACATCGTCTGTCGTTGGTCGACATTATTATTGGATTGCGCTGCATTTAACATCAGGTGTAGCGTAGTCACTTTGCCGAGCCAGTATAAAAAAAAAAACCTGACCCGGGGATCGAACCCAAGACCTTAGCGTCAGCCTCAGTCGTAACGCGTACGTATTACAACTGCGCCACCGAGACATTATTTCTGTCTGCCTGGCGTTATCTCTGCTTAATGCCAGGATCCGTCTTCTCATACCATAGATTTGACGGTATCTACACTACTATTATAAAGAGGAAAGGGTTTGAATAAGAAATAAAATGAAGAGGCCCCGCCAAGAAAGGATTTTTGAAAATTGATTTTGGCACACAGGTACACCATGCCTAGGATTAGGAATTAGGCTATTAGGACTTCTTTCCGGAATAGGCCGTTCACGCGGGCGGAGCCGCGAGCAACAGCTAGTTTGGTATTATATGGGAGGACCCGCCGTCTGACCCCCACAACTCGCAACGGAAACCAAGTTTCGCCATTGGCTCGACCGTTAATCAGCAGAAGTTAGGTATCACGTGCAGGTGAGGTTGGCTTTGGACCTAAGATGTTGGTGGCCCATTTACACTCCAGTAAGATTCAACCAGCAACAAACATTTTTATAAGACAGCTATTTCAAAACATTTTTCTTCCGGCATGTGTTATGTCAGTGTGGCTTTTGTATCTAAACGTGTCGAATTTTACAAATACAAATACAAATATTTATTTCGTATCAAAAAAACAAGGAAGTATGATAAATGCAACGGTCCCCGCACTAGGTGCACCTGTATCGCGGGAGACCAGTTAGGTTTACAATAATTATTCTTCTTTACATTAATAAAATCAGAGTGGGCGTAACGAACAAAAATAACATTTTGGTATTTCAGGCATATTTAATTATAGAATAATAGGTATATAAGTATTAAGATATATATTCTTCTTCAATATGTAAAAAATATGAAAAAACAGTGATAGCTCAGCGGGGAGTGGTATGGACTGTCGAGACGAAAGTCGCAGGTTCGAAACTAGCCCAAGTGCATACACCTCTGACTTTTCTAAGTTATGTGTGTATTACTTGTTAATTATCACTTGCTATAACGGTGAAGGAAACATCGTGAGGAAACCTGCATACCTGAGAAATTCTTCATAAGAATTTCGAAGGTATGTGAAGTCTGCCAAGCCGCATTAGGCCAGCGTGGTGGACTAAGGCCTGACCCCTCTCATTCAGTAGAGGAGGCCCGTGCCCAGCAGTGGGACGTATATAATACAGGGCTGGTATTATTATTATTATTATTCTTTAATATGAATTTTTATGGTAAGTAGCATTTGCTCAGCGGTGCGAAACAGTCGCTTATTACAATAATAATATATTTTCAATGGGTAATTAATTTACGTAATTGACTATTTTTGCATAATCATCGACTTCACACTACGAATTACTGCAGTTTCTTCTTTGTTACATATGATTTTAAAATTAAAATTCCAATACAAAGTCATACCGTCAAGTTTTTTGCGCAAAAGCGTATACATTGATCTACAAAAGAATCAGTTGAGAAAGCTGATGCCATGCGTCTACTTTGAACGGACGAAAAAAAAGCGGAGGAGGTACTCAATAACAATGAGGTGAAGTCGGGGATGAAAGACTAAAACTGCATCATTTATGCATCGATTTTGATGATCCTTCCACTAAAACTTTTTAACACAAATAAAAAGGCCTCAATAATTAAAGAGCTAAAAATAAAAGCAATTTATTCTAAGTCGGTGCTCTATAATTGAATATTAAATTGCAACAGCAATTGTTTGTTTTTTTTCGGTTTTTTGTTAACTAATTTGTGATACCTGCACTTTTTTCGTTTTGAATATTATATCTTCATAAGCTCTACATGTTTATTTTTAGCCATGATCCGGGAAAAATTAAAGGGTTGAAATCAAGCTTAATCGAGTTCGCCTACTTTTCATCGAGAGTTTAGGCAATTTCCGGCACCAAGCCGCGTTGTACCATTAAGCAAATTGTGGCCCAACGCATCTCGATACGAGGACAGGCATATATAGATTTGTGGCATATTTTGACCGATCACTTCCTTAACTTAGCTGTTCATGTGAAGGTGATAACGGTTTGATATTATTGCGTTGACCAATGGATCATCGGTTATTTGCTATAATAGTCTAGTGATAGTGTACTTCGATTGTGAACCATGGTATCCTAGGTTCAGCTCAGATCAGACAAAGCTTGGTGTGAGATTTTCAACAAGAAATTCATACACAAATTAACAAGGATTGGGGTAGTCATTTATAGGAGAGATTAACGCTCGAAATGATTTGGGTGATAGAAAGAATGGCATATACGGACTGCCATTTGACGAATTATGGGTATATTTGTCACATCACATACTACTCGTTTAAGGATACGGGCGAAATATATGCAAATACAAATATTTATTGATTATCCGACAATCATTACAAGGAGGTATGATTATGCAACGGTCCCACTACTAGGTAGTACTCTAGGCGCACATGTATCGCGAAGGATCATATTGTATTTGATTTGCATTAATAAAATCAGTGTGGGCGTAATGAGTATATCATATAATAATATGATGTTCTTTATGTATAAATCGTTTTATTATCTGGACTATTTATAAGTGGTAGAGCTCCTCAACGAATAACAGTCTAGTCAACACGATTGTATTATTGTATTGCAATTTACATGCTACAGCTGTAAATTAGAATTTAAAAACAATAAAGTTAAAAGTCAATTAGAATTAAAAACCGACTTCAAAAAATAACACTGAAAAGTCAAATATTCCAATTTATATAGGTCTGTTTGGAGTCATTCATTTGACCGACAGCTGCACTGGCACCGACTCCAAAAAAACTTATTGAAATTGTTGCTTTTGACTCTACAGTGTTATGTTTTTAAGTCGGCTTTTAATTATATTTGACATTGTTTTATTTTTTGAGTTATTAAATTAATGAATAAAGTAAAATGTTTCTTTACATTTTAACTGAAAAAAAGCGAATTATACATAAGAAAATATAAATGTTAAGACGGAAATTTTGCTATACACTGTATAGGTAATCAAAATAAAGCAGCGATTTGAAAGAAATGAGTTACTTTTATGCAACATGTCCAAATTGTGATAAATTCAACGATCACTTCATTATTCGTTTTATTGAAAGTAACTTTTCTTAGACGAGATTGTGGCTTTCTATAGAAAATTAAAATGACGTCAACGTAAGGGTGTGATGTAGGTACGATACCCTAGCCTTTTCTAAATAAATTATTCTATCGGATTTGACGGAGAGGGACATAAAACTCTTACGTGGGTATACATTTCCCATTTGTTTAATGTTTCTATATACCCAGTGTTCGCGCCTAAATTGCATCGACGACCGCGGGGGATGTGTGGCGCGGGGCGTGTACGCAACGAGCGAGGACGAGCGGACCGATGTGACGGAGACATCTTTAAGCCGTCATCAAGGAGTGTAACGCCTTCTTCGTATTTGAAAATTTTTAGTATTTTTCTATTTTGTATTATTATAAAAGTTAATAAACTAAAGTATATCATCAAGAACAACGCTTCATTTAATTCCCACACATATTTATGGTGACCCCGACGTGATCGTGAGCGAGGCAATCGACTTTGGAAGGCGATATTATCCCAGAGGACGAGGTGCAACTATCCAGAACCGAGGGAAGTAAGCCCATTCCTATAATTATCATTACATATTTCCTACTTAATTTTGCTTCGTTTTGGTTACAATTTGTTCGTAATTTCACTCGTTCACGATTGTTGAAAAAGTACCCTCCAACTTTTAATTCTGCAAAAAATTGTACTTAAATTCATCTATTTTCGTAAATTACAGTGTTTAATCCCTTCTATAACAATAATACTTCGTTAAAATAGTAAAATTAAAGACCATATTGATAAATATCCAGCAAATAGTCAAGTAGTAGGTAGTACCTAAATATTATATACTTGTTTTCTACTATCTTTGGTAATTCCAGCATAAACATTAACTAACTTTTTCAATCAAAAACCTATAAGTATTTAAAAATCATCGCCGACTATTCCAGGGTATCTCCGGGATTGAACTGGCGAGAATTTTGCTCGAGGATACCAGTGTCATCGGCGCGGCGCGCGCGGCGCATCGTGCCGGCCAGCGCGGCCGAGCGGGTCGGGCGTCCGTCGGCTACATACGGTACTCGTATCAGCTGTTCTTTTGTTAACGGCTGGTACGGGCGCACGAGGTTGTACTCATTGTTTGATTTTACCGTAGATTTTTATATCTATTTTATTTTTTTGCGTATATTGTTTAGTTGTTTGCACTTACATTAATGGCCGAGTTGAAGGAATTTATTGCTCAAAGAGGGCGCGTTAAAACTAGATTAACTCTTTTCGAAAAGTTTTTAAAGCCTCTTTTAGATATTAAAGTAAATAAAAGTCAATGCGTTGAGTTAAATTTAAGATTAAGCAAACTTCAAGACTTATCATTTAGTTTTGAGGAGATCCAATCTAAAATTGAATCATTAGATACCAATGAAGATTATCAAATGTCAGAAAGAGAGGAAATTGAGAATAGATTTTATAGCTTGATTGCTCGGGCGCAAGAACTGTTACAACTTTTTGAAAGTAATCCGAAAAGTGAATCTTCGCCTCAAAGCGACTCCGATGGTTCCAGGCGTAATTGTTTAAAATTACAACCGTTAAAAATTCCTCCCTTTAATGGCGATGCTAACAAATGGTTAGGGTTTAGGGATATGTATTTATCGCTTATTCACAAAAACGCAACAATAGACGCTATTAGTAAATTTCATTATTTAATATCCTATTTAGAAGGTTCTGCTAAAGAAGTTATAGATTCAGTTACGGTTTCTTCTATTAATTATCCAATTGCGTGGTCGCTTCTCTGCGATAGATTTGATAATAAGCGACTTTTAATAAATGAACATATCAAATGTTTATTTTCTATTGAACCTATGTACAAAGAGTCCGAAAAATGTTTACGTGCTTTGGTCGACACAATCTCTAAAAATCTGAACGCATTAAATTCATTGGGAGAACCAACAGAACATTGGGACTCGCTTGTAATATATATGGCTTCTTCAAAACTTGATCCCACTACTGTCAGAAACTGGGAAGAATTTAGAAGCACTTTGGATACGGTAACATTATCCGACTTCTATAACTTTCTTCGTCATCAAGCTACTATACTAGAAACAGTCCATGTTAGCAAATCTGTAAAACCTGAAAAACGTCATAGTTTTGTTAAATCAAGGTCTTTGGAAACATCCTCATCTTCTTCATATTTTTCGCCTACTCATAGCCATAGTAATTGTTTGGCTTGCAAACAAGATCACAAACTCTATGACTGTACTACGTTTAAATCGCTACCCGTTGAAGAACGAATTTCAAAGGTTTTTCAATGGCAGTTATGCAATAATTGTCTTCGTAGTGGACACCGATCATCCCAATGTAGACTCGGTGGCTGCCGCATCTGTAAAGGAAAACATAATACAATGTTACACAAACAGTCTTCTCTACATTACTCAGAAGTACAACCAAACACATCTCTAGAAAATCGCAAGGAAACTACATCATTTACAACCAATATGCTTCCAAAAAATGACTTACCTGCATCCGAACTCAGCTCCGAGTCTGAAAATTCCTCGCGTATCATCAGTATGTCTTCTATTTCCTCGAATCAAGCTCTTCTTTCTACGGCATTATTAGAGGTGACTAACAAAGACGAATCGTTTACTCTACGAGCGTTATTGGATAGTGGCAGTCAAACATCTTTCATAACTGAGGCAGCTGTCACTAAACTTGGATTAACTAAAATACAAAACCAAATTCGATTTGTATCAGGTATAAATAATGCCATTCTTAATATAACAGAACATTGTGATCTCGTAATTCGATCATTATTCAATTCATTTACCATGCCTGTCAAATGCTACATCATACCTTTAATCACGGATAGGCTGCCGCAGAACAGTATTCATGTAGAAAATCTAGATATTCCGAACCACATTAAATTAGCCGACCCCAGTTTCTACTCTCCATCCGACATTGACATGCTTTTAGGTGTCGATGTTTTTTGGGATTTAATTGGTAGTTCAAAATTAAAATTGGGTCCAAACAAGCCTATTTTACACGAAACTCAACTAGGATGGATAGTCGGCGGTTCTATGGGGGGCGGCAGCGACGGCGATAAGACAAACCGAACAATATGTCATTTTAGTAAGGAAATACAACAGCAACTCTCCAAGTTTTGGGAACTAGAGGAAGTACCATCAGAATCCGTCGCATTTAGTGATAATTTTTGTGAAAAACTATTCATTGAAACAACATATCGCGATGGAAATGGTAGGTTTTGTGTACAAATCCCTCTTTGTGATTCACCCGATGTTCTTGGCGAATCGTACTCTCTTGCTGAAAAACGATTACTTCAGATGGAAAGGAAAATGAAAAGAAATTCTTCATTTCGATTAGAGTACAATAAATTCATGCAGGAATACGAACGTCTCGGACATATGACTGAAGTTGCAAACTTATCACACGTTTGTTTCTTGCCTCACCATGCCGTTATAAGAGAGAGCAGTGAGACGACTAAATTGAGGGCAGTTTTTGACGCGTCAGCTAAAACATCTACCGGTATTTCTCTTAACGATATCCAATACGTAGGTCCGGTAATTCAAGACGAATTGTTTTCAATATTATTAAGGTTCCGACAACACAAATATGTTGTTACGGCCGATATCAAAAAAATGTACAGACAGATATTAGTGCAACCTGAGCAGCGCCACCTGCAAATGGTCTTATGGCGTGACAGGGAAGATCATCCTATCAAATTATATCAGCTAAATACAGTGACATACGGTACAGCTTCAGCTCCCTTTCTAAGTACACGATGTTTGTTACAATTATCAAAGGAGTGTTCGGATGAAAAAATATCTCGATTAATGAAAGAGGACTTTTATATCGACGACTTGTTAACAGGTAGTCACTCAAAACACGAACTGATTCACTTTGTAAACTCTATTACACAAATTCTCAATTCAGCATGCTTCAATTTACACAAGTTTCGCACAAATATTCCTTCTATTTTTAAAAGTGATCCCAATATTCATTTAGATAAAGATTTGGATCTAAGTTCACAGTCCAGTGCTTTAGGACTTAAATGGAATCCAAGCACTGACGTCCTAAAATTTCCTACTCAGATTGATTGTTCTCTAGCCACAAAAAGGTCGATTTTATCAAATTCCGCTAAGTTGTTTGATCCTCTAGGATTGCTGAGTCCATGTACTATTATACCTAAAATTCTTCTTCAAAAATTATGGCTTTTAAAACTAGACTGGGACGATCCCATTCCTTCTGAAATAAGAAACACTTGGGTTAATTTTCTTTCAAATTTAGACAACTTAACACAGCTTGAAATTCCCAGGTACACACTCAATGATGAGCCCCATATAGTTGAAATGCATGCATTCTGTGACGCTTCAACAAATGCGTATGCGTCATGCATTTATTTGAGATCCATCGACAAATTAGGAAATATTACTGTCAATCTTCTTTGTGGGAAAACTAAGGTAGCCCCACTGAAACCGCAAACAATTCCTCGTCTAGAATTATGTGGAGCCTTGCTAGCTGCTCGCTTGGCATCCACTGTTTTAAGGTCTTTACGAATTAAAAATATTAGCAACATATATTATTGGACTGATTCTTCTATAGTGCTTGGCTGGTTGTCGTCACGCGCTCGTGACCTCAAACCTTTTGTTGCTAATCGTGTTGCAAAAATTCAAGAATTAACTTCGACTGGCTTATGGAGACACGTGCCCGGAGCACAAAATCCGGCTGATCTCTCCTCACGTGGAATGGACCCTAAACTGATTAATAACGCCACTTTATGGTGGCAAGGTCCTCCCTTTTTGTCAAAGTGCCAAGATGAATGGCCAAATAACGATAAAATTTCAAATGAGCTTCCTGAAAGGAAAACTTTTACATGCACGACAATAACTACAAGCCATCTAAACACAAGTGCCCCTGACCTTGTGAATTTCGATAGGTATTCCAAATTATCTACTCTTCATAGAAGTATGGCTTACATTTTAAGATTCACCCACAACTTACGATACTCCAGTTCAAAGCGAACAGGTTTTCTCACTATAGATGAACTTAACAATGCTCTTACTTTCTTAATAAAGCAACATCAACATAAATGCTTCGAGTTAGAAATTAAATTGCTAAGTAACAGAAAATACTTACCTTCTAGGTCGCGTTTATTATCATTACGACCTTTTGTAGATGAAAATGGTGTTCTCCGTGTAGGGGGTCGGTTACAAAATTCATCTGAACATTATAACAAAATGCATCCAATCATACTAGATTCGAAACATATTTTTACTAAGCTACTATTTACTCACGAGCATAAAAAACTTATGCATTGCGGTCCACTATTACTATTAACAAACTTACGCCAAAATTATTGGCCTCTTGCAGGCAGACGTATAGCTAGAAGCACAGTCAATAACTGTAAACTGTGTGTCATTATGAAGGCCAAAACTGTAACTCCTATCATGGGGAACTTACCCATGTCAAGAGTGACTCCTAACTTACCTTTCCAGACCTCAGGCGTTGATTTTGCGGGACCCTTTCTTATTCGGGATCGGATTGGACGTGGATTTAAATTAATAAAAAGCTACTTGTGTCTCTTTATATGTTTGGCTTCCAAAGCAGTACATTTGGAAATTGCATCTGACCTTAGCACTGACGTATTCTTTTTATGCTTAAAACGGTTCATCTCTCGCAGAGGAAAACCTCATGAAATTTATTGTGACAACGGACGAAATTTTGTGGGTGCAAACAATGACATTTCACAGTTCTTAAAGACAAACAATGAATCTATCTCTGCTATTACCGCAAGCGAAGGCATTAAGTTTAAATTCTCGCCGGCTTATTCTCCCCATTTCGGCGGGATTTGGGAAGCCGGTGTAAAGTCAGCAAAGCATCATATATATCGAATTTTAGGAAATAACCATTTTACATATGAGGAACTCTCGACATTGTTTATTCAGATCGAAGCAATTTTAAATTCCAGACCCTTAACTCCCCTTTCATCTGAACCATCCGACTTACTTCCATTAACTCCAGGGCATTTCTTGATCGGCAAACCTCTCACTTCGTTGCCATCACCAGATTTATTGGAGATGAAGACTAATCGACTAAACAAATACCAACAACTTGAACAAATGAAACAACACTTTTGGAAAAGATGGAGTAACGAGTTTTTATGCGAGTTGCAACAAAGATCAAAATGGCGAGTCAACACCGGAGAACTACTTCAAGGCGACATGGTAGTGCTTAAAGAAGGAAACTTACCTCCACTTAAATGGCGTATGGGCCGCATCTCAAAACTTTATCCTGGATCAGATGGCATCGCACGTGTAGCGGATATCCTTACAGCGAAAGGCATGGTACGACGGGCCATTAGCAACTTGTGCCCATTGCCGGTGGTGAAGTCTTCAAACGAAACTACTCGAAATCCCCAAGTCTTCGAGGGGGGGGAAGATGTTCGCGCCTAAATTGCATCGACGACCGCGGGGGATGTGTGGCGCGGGGCGTGTACGCAACGAGCGAGGACGAGCGGACCGATGTGACGGAGACATCTTTAAGCCGTCATCAAGGAGTGTAACGCCTTCTTCGTATTTGAAAATTTTTAGTATTTTTCTATTTTGTATTATTATAAAAGTTAATAAACTAAAGTATATCATCAAGAACAACGCTTCATTTAATTCCCACACACCCAGGATTCGGACAGATTATATTTATTTCTGGCACAGCAGAGTACTTCGCTGCAGATACGATGCAGGTACGATGCAGTCTATATATCAACTAAGAAGAGATGTTGCATATTTCAACGGTCACCAGAATTATATGGCTCTTTTTTTGCCGCAGGAAAAATCCATCCCCGGGATACCTTCCCAACTACGGGGTGGAGGAATGGTTATAGTAGCCATATGAATTATAGCGGCCTGTATACTGGCTGAACGAGCAAAGCTACTCCCTGAAATGAGGCGTCACTCGTATGGCAGATTTCTCACCATGATACACATAAGGAGGTCAGCATCCAGTTGGATCATATATTATATACCCTCCCATCTATGTTTAGTAAATATAGATGCGTTTCATATAGGATTAATGATCTACTTTGATATACCTAAATATTTTTATAATAGGTCTTTATCTATGACATTGCATTTCTGTACGAAAAAAAAATTTGCCCGGAACAAATCAATACTCAATGGGAAGTACAAAATGCTTTTGAAGAGTACGTTGCCTTCCGTCCAGCCGATTTCTTCAAAAAAGGCATGGATAAATTGCCAATGCGCTGGCAAAGATGCATCGATAGCATAGTTGGTTACTTGAATTAAAAAAAGATGGAAAAAATACTTATCTTTTTGCTACTTAATGGCAATTTTATAGGTAGCCTATTCTTAAGATACGTTCCTATACTGCACATAAGTGTTACAACATTATTCATAGACAAAATATTCGTATATTTTAGTTCAATGATTAATAAATATCACTAATAACGTTCTATTGGCCCGTTTTCACAATTAACCCAATTTGCGTAGACATAAAACTTGTTATACAATCAAATCTGCCTCAATTTACTAAATGGCACGTTACCGAAATACCGTAGGCCGTTAAAGAGTTATAAATTATGAGGCAAACCAAGATTTTAGAGAAAATACCGAGTCTTAGTTGGACATTAAATTCTTGTTTGTTAAGATCAAAATATCAACACAAATTGTTGACAATTTGAACAAGTAATTGTTTGAACTTTATTGCTTTGAATTAGCACTAATAAATAATTGATATGATGCAATTACAATGATTATGGGAATAGCGTTCTCACCGCCTCTGGTGTTTTAACTCCACAGTTTAATGTATTGTTAATTAATAACACATATTTCCATCGCTAAGCCCGAGGTTACAATTTAGCACTTGTTAAAACAAATAATAACATAACATCGACCATGGCTATGTCAATGTCATGGTTATGATGGTTACAATATAAATATGATTTTAAAGGGTTATTAATTATGTTTAAAACGAATGTTCCATTCATGGAATATTATTAACAAAAGTAACTTTTTTTATTATTTTTATTACAAATCCCTCTGAGATATCATGAAATACATATAAATACATATTTTGAATGAAAATTAAAAGCAAAGCTTTAAACTTTTGATGTATGTAAATATTTTATTTTGTACAAAGAAACAGGGTATATGGTAGTATTTTATGCACATCAAGTCTACACAAATCCTCTAAAGATTCAATTAAGCTAACAAACAACCAGTAAGGAAAAGTATTTATAACTTTGTTATTAAATTTTGAAAGAAATCAAACTTTTGTTTTAAGAGCCCAAAACCTCCATTCAACCTTTTAACGAATTCAAGAAATCAAAAATTTATTTATTCAAATCGGCTCAACATTACATTTTCCGTTTAATTTTTAGATTGGTATTTAGATTGGAGTCCATTTGAGTAAATTGTTTCGAAATGACAGAAAGAATTACAAGAAAAAAATATTCATAGTAGAAGATACTTCTGTTATTTTAAGTTCTTTTTAGTAGTAGTAGTATTATGTAAATCTCTAATTCTATAAATAAGTACATCGGTGTTTATATAAACATGTTACATACATCACGTATATAGAATAGACGAATTGGGATATGTTAATTCAAAATATAACGTACTACGCATTCCTAGTACGAATAGCAATAACTTCTCTGCCATACTGGCAACGTAAATTATATTCAAAATCAATTAACTTTCAAAGTTTTTTAATACTTATACTCAGTTTCGTAGTCTACAAAAACATTATATCTGCAAAATAATTTTCTTTGCGAACTGTAAAACGGGTGAACAGAAATGCAGAAGTGAATAAGGACAAAACTGGTTTAGTTTGTTTATAGATATTATTTGACAGGCCCCGACAAAGGCCGCGGGTTCGATTCCCGCACTGAGATAAAAATGTTAGTATGATCCACAAATATTTGTTTCGGGTCTGGGTGTTTTCTCTCCAGAGGGGTTGACGGCAGACAGGCGGCCAGTCGTAGAAACTGCAAGCCAGATAAGGACAGATGGAAGAAAAAGAAGACACCTATAATTTTTGATACAGTTACCAACTTTTTTCGGGTAAAAAATCAATACCCAAGAGGCAATAAATACAAAATGCCTATAAAGAGGTGTTTGCCTCCGTCCAACCGATTTCTTTAAGAAGGACATCGATAAATTACTACTGCGCTGGTAAAGATGCCTTGATATTATGGTTACTTTGATTAATAGAAATAAAAAGGATCGAAAAAAAATACCTACTAAATTTTTTCGTACAGAATGCCAATTTCATAGGACCTATTATTTTATCGTATAATATCCATAATGTAATGAAATAAATACAATAAAACATTCTATTCAAAGACTTCTTGTTGGGATCCATTTCATTTTTTCTTAATAAAAGCAAGATTATCAGATGGTATAAAGGCGTCTGGATCTTCACAAAAATCTTCTTGAACAACTCGGGGAATTCTGAGCCTATTGTTATCAATAGAAAAAAATCTCCACTCGCGAACGTAATCCATAAATAAGTCCTGCACATCCCAATTCCATCGGTTTGTTACTGTAAAGGAATCAACAACAGGGTTCACGTAAGGAGTGCCTATCGCAAACAAATAAAATGTAATACAAGGAAAAATATAAGGCCGCTCTTCGGTATTTTCTAAATTCGGTCTTATTGTTGTGTAATAGGAAACTGAACAAAAATATTAGTTATTAATTGCATCATTCCCGACTATTAATTACACAGACATAGAAGTACTTCTCTTTTATTAGAGTAAATAGGCAAGGCGATTTAACAAGTAATATGATTTTACACAAATATTATACATACATACATACATACGCACTCACGCCTGTAATCCCCGAAAGATATTTATGAATAATGACTAACTTACTATCAGGTAATCCATTTGCTTATTTGTTTTGTAACTCTGGTCCAAATCCCTTACTTATCCCTTTCCTTTAAGGAAACCAACCCGCCCACCAACCCAACGCGCCCATGATTATTTTAGTATTGTGGGCGTACATGGGCGGTGGAGATCACTTACCATCAGGTGACCCACTTGCTCGTTTGCCGACCTATACTATAAAAAAGCTAATACACATTTATGGGTAAAACATATTTTTGTCTTTTTGTTTTGAGGCTTAAAGCTTAAATACTCAACGTTCTTGATGTCATAAGAAAGTGAAGTTCGAAAGTGTCATATTTTGATACTTGATTTATATTGCAAAAGCATTGAAATAAGATAATTCAAAAGAAAATACAATTTAATTCTCTATGTGATACGCAATAGACAAACGAGGAACTAAACGCCCGCAAAGGATTTCCCGTATCATAGTTACATCAGATATTCCGTCAACGCCACAATACTCGTATATGATACTTGACGAAGGCCCAAAAATTGAAATCATTTTAGAACACAAAGACACCAACCTTAATACCGTAACCGTATATCGTAATTGCCGGCGTTGTATTCATAATAAAAAAACCCTACCTCCTACTACTAATGTGAAATGGATGTGTAATTGTATGTTTATGAATTTGGATATTTGTTAGTCAATCACGACTTAATGACTGAATACATTGGGTGAATTATGGCATACAGATTGACCATAATCTGGATTAGACATAGGCTCCTTTTATCCCGGAAAATACTGTTCACGCGTGCTGAGCCGCGAACAAAAGTTTTTAAAAAATAAGTTCACGCCAGTATCCCTAAAAAGGCAGGTAGAGGTACAACTAGTGTTCTCTCAGTTTGCCGAACCTATTTTCGTCGTGAGTGCCTGACCTGGAATTGGATTTTTAATGATGGATTGATAGTGTGATGATCTTGAATGTAAATGATCTTCAGTCATAAAAATTCACACTTTTACGAGTGGTAGAGCCACGCTGTAGACAATTTTGTCTACAGCATGAATGGCCCGGCTCGTCACCACTGTCTCACAGAAAACCGATGTAAAGTAGCAGCTTGCTGCTGCGTTTCGTACGGTGAGTGAGATATCCGGAGGCCTTATCCCCTCCCCTTGCCAATCCCTTAATTATCCCTTTCCTTTAAGGTCGGCAACGCACCCATGACTCTCTTGGTATTGTGGGCGTACATGGGCAGTGGTGATCACTTACCATCACCCAACCCACTTGTTCGTTTGTCGGCCTATACAATAAAAAAAAATAAAAATAAAAGTAAGATACATACAAGCTGCTAATTATAGCTATATATGATTAAAAATACAAACAGTCCTTGAGAAATCAATACGTGAGCTTTTCTAAACACAGACAACTACAGATATATTATTCCTTTTGTCATTGGTAAAAATCAACAGAAACGAAAAAGCAAACAATTTTAATATACGAAATATAAATAAAGGTGAGTCACCCGTCTGACAATGTTTAAAATGAAAAATGTTACTCTTCTCGAGTACCAAAATGCATTTTACAGTGTATATTATATGAAACAGACTAATCTTTCAAAGTAAATTTTAAATGAGAGCTAAAGTATAAAATAGGTGTTATTTAAATATTCGTCGTGCCAGAATACTCGGATCAATAATAGAATTATTTTGTATGTATTTCTTTTTTAATATATTTATTGTACTTTATTTGAATTATTTCGTTACTAAAAGGATACCTGATACATATTTTTCATGTTTAAAATGATTTTAAATGCTTGAATAGCGTTTCAGTATTCGGGCGTAAGTGACGGTAAAATTACACAGTGCTTGTTAAGACACTCGTCACATTAGCGTAACACGTACGTGTAGCTGCCACGCCTTTCCGTGTGGCGAAATGTCACGGAAGTGTGGATACACCCTTAGGTGTAAAACTTAACCAAATATTTATCTACTTTTCAATTATCTCAATTGTAGTTGTTGTAGTTGACGGGTCGTAACAAAGGAATTATTTGAAAAGTGTGTCAACATATCTGGTACGAGCGGTACGATTACTTTTTGCCAATTTTGTTGTAATTCGTACGGTCATTGATATTATCGGTAATTACCCAATTTACCCTGAATCCCCATTGTTCTCGTTGAGTCGGCAACGCATGCAAGATTTTACTGGCATTGTGGGTGTCCATTGGCGGTGGAGATAACTTAACATCAAGCATTGCTCGTTTGTTTACCGTTTGATTTAAATAAAAACTATTCAACAAGATTAAAACCGATCCAAAAAAACTAAAAATAAATATAATTTTGATTCGATGCTATCGCAATGTAATGATCAATTACGTTTCGGTAGGAAGCACCGACTTATAACTTTTATATTTATTTTTAGCTTTTTAGTTTTTTTGTCGCTTATATTTATGTTCAAAAGATTTTATTTCATTTTTTTTTGTGAAATTATTATCAAAATCGGTTCTTAAATCGCTTTGAATCCCATCCCTGATTTCACCCCCGTAGTGATGAAATTTTATGTTAAAAATAAATGGGAGAACTTTGAGCTAGTCTTTCGACCTAAAAAATAATCATCCAAATCGGTCCGCATTTGGCGGAGTTATGAGGGGTTATACATTAAAAAAAAAGCGTCGAATTAAGAACCCCTCCGGTTTTTTCATCGATTATAAAGATAAGATAGAATTCTTTAGCTGGTTGTTTTAAACAGAAAAATAATGAAGTAAATTATCAGTTCAGTAACATCAGTCAACAATCGTACACGGTAACAAAATAATTAGCTTCGCGTGCTTGAAGACAAAGTTCATTTACATTGGCTCGGAGTCGAAATTAAAATTATTATTATTCTGTGAAGGTATAAAGAATGACTGTCATGCAACTTTTGTAAGCTTTGTAGTCAGAACTAATATCTGAATTAAAAGACATATTAAGGTAGAGCCTCGCTAGCCAGTTTTGTCTTCAGCATAAATTGCCGGCTCGACTGGTACCACTGTCTCAAAGAAAAATGTTTTGATGAACACACATTTTATTGCATTTCTTGCGCGGTGCAGTTAGTGAGTTACCCAGGTATTATTAAACAAATCCATAACGAATGAATAATGTTATTACATACATACTGTTTTTTTATTTCAATCAAATCAAACAAGTCAAGATAGTGATGCAACTGGTGCACCTACGATTCCTTACTAATAATAATAATAAATGTCCCCCACTGTAATGGGAAAATGCATTGCATTAAATTAGAAAAGTCAGAGGTGCATGCTTGGAGCTAATTTCGAACCTGCGACTTTCGTCTCCACAGTCCGTACTACTCCCCGCTGAGCTATCGCTTCTATAAATAGATATCTAAAAAGCCTCTCTCAGTATGATTGGTCGTTATAAAAACTCAAGTCGTGAAATTCCGATTTATGACGCTGTCGAATATAATCGAGAGTGCTTGAGAAAGGGCTAAGTGGCTAAAATACGAATTTATAGGAAATTTACTCTGCAAGTCTTTGTGAGTGTTTGCAATGAAATTTTAAGGATTGTTTTTTTGCTGTGGATATCAGAAGTAAGACATCTTCATTAATTTATTTATTACGATATTCATATCTTAAATACTCGAATGACTTTTTTCACGTGAAATGATATCTACTCAGTTTTAAGATGTTTCCAAAGAACAATACTAAGTATCTCGATTATTACATAAAGTGTGTTTAAATTAATTCTATTTACGTACATACACACGCACTCACGCCTGTACTCCCCGAAGGGGTAGGCAGACGTGTAACCAGTACACCCACATTTCGCCGAGCCCACTTCCGACCAATGATGTGATAGGGGGCGATCCTATCGCTATACCAGGCACAATTCCAGACTCCGGGCCGATACTAAGCATTTCATAATAGAAAAGCCCAATATCACTTTACCCTATCCGACCCGGGATCGAACCCGAGACCTCGGCACAACAGTCGTACTCGCGTCGCATTACAACTGCGCCACTGAAGCAGTAGTAATTGTATTTAAAAGATACAATTTTAAAATACAGGCCTCTTAAAATTGTTTTTACTACTATAGGTACCTACTAACTTTTTATAATTAGTATTATTACCATATTATAAATATTAGAGTACTTATACTTGTGCCAAGAAATGGAACGCTTCATAAAACAGCATACATTTTAAACAAAAAAAAAAACCGACTCTACAATACTGAAAAGCATTTTACGAGTGGTAGAACCACTATGTAGTCAATTTTGTCCACAGCATAAATGGGCCGGCTCGTCCGGGTCGTTACCACTGTCTCACAGAAAACCGACGTAAAGTAGCAGCTTTCTGCTGCGTTTGGTACGGTGAGTGGGATATCCGGAGGCCCAAATCCCCTCCCCTTCCCAATCCCTTAATTATCCCTTTCCTTTAAGGTCGGCAACGCACCCATAATTCTTTTAGTATTATGGGCGTACATGGGCGGTGGAGATCACTTACCACTTTGTTATTGTAACAATCAATAATTCTGAGTCGGTGCTATTGTAGTTTAATATTCAATGATTGATACCACCGACTCAAAATTATTTCGTTCAGTTTTAGCTTACGAGTTTCTGTGAGTCGGTATTTTGTTATTAAAAAAATATGTTTAATAAATTCTGCTGACTGTCTCGGTGGCACAGTTGTAATGCGAACGCGTTACAACTGAGGCCGCCGCTCAGGTCTCGGGTTCGACCCCCGGATCGAGTAAAAGTGGTATTGGGTTTTTCTATTACGAATTGATCAGTATTAACCAAAGTCCGGAATTGAATCGCCCCCTATCACGTCATGGGACGAAGAGTGCTTTTTTCGGCCGGGTCTCTATTATGGTTCATAAATATCATAATTAAACAAAAACAAAGATCAGAATTGTACTGGGACGATCGGTTGATAAATATGGTAAAACACCATAATCTTAGCTAGTTCAAATAATGTAACTCATCCGCATTTATGGGTATAGTATACATCAATTACGTACAGTTCTCGGCTCGGGTAGGTAATCTCATATGAAAGACACATTTCACCTCGTTAGGAAGGTTAGTTGACAGAGTCATCTCGCATTCATGAACCGTACTATAGTCTTATATCGCTAGATATATCATTCCCAGTTCATCAGCTATATATAGCTACTAATGCTTCCTGAATCACATATCAAGACGCAATTGAATTTGATTACATCGGTAATGATAATCTACACTTTTTCATGTGAATAGTAATTTTATTCCCTGAACTTATGGAGATAAGAAGTTTCGTGCTATGATATATAATAACATATCTGTGATAGATACAGTACAATACGCAGGACTTCAATGGAAAAAGGACATTTCTTCTCTTTATTTTAAGAAAATAAGAGGTATAAAATAATTGTATTCCAAATAACACATAGTATATATTCTCCCACGATACAGGTTCGCCTAGTGCCGGGTCCGTTGTGTATTTAAATAACATTTGTATAAGATGTGTTTTTATCTTTGGCTAATAAATTATTATATACTTCTTATGAGCATATTCGAGATATTATAATAATGAAAATAATTACGCGTGTTATTTTAAACTAATAATACATAACTAAATTCATCAATTAATAAAAAACAACGATGTGATTTGAAAACCCTTAGATCTGCAGCTCTTTACCAATCGATAGTTTTGAATTAAATCTTTTATTAATAGCATGTGCAATATAAACATATTTGTTTTATTTTAAACCAGGCTTCAATATGTACCTACGAGTACAATACTTTAATATATAAAAAATCCATTGTGTGTAAAAATATGGAATATATCGAAATGGAGGATAGAATTTAATCAGAAACTTTTTATAAAAGCTTCACAACTATTTTGATATCCGCTAGGAACTAGGCGGTACACGCTTGTTCACGGAGAATTGACGTCGGAAGTTTAATTTCAAGATATTTTTACTATTCCACGACTAATCTGTTTTTTTGCTTAATTAAATGTATACAAAAATATATTTTTAATGCGTGCTGTTTTGCTGATTGTATAACCGCAGGTTACACACGAGATGATTTTGAAATGTGTCACTGGAACATCAATAAGAACTTACTGATATTTAGGCCCACTTTTTAACTAGGTTACCCGATGGCGCATTCCGAATAAATAATCTATTTCTTTTTGTATTATGTCCGCAAATTTTTATATTAATTATTTCAACAATCGACACCTGAAGTTCTATATAATACTTACATTTTTAGTACATGATCAAAAGTCCAAAAAGCAGGCGTTCATGAAACAAACGCACTATTCAGAACACACACTGCACTCCATACGAAATTTATTTAGAACGTATTAATAGAGATACTGGGCGTATTCAACCGCGGTGCGATGTGTACGCCACAAGAGGCTGCGTGGTACTGAGCGAGCAGGAGCGAAGTGACGGTCACGTCACTTTGGGCTATTGGACGTTTTACAGTGCGTACTAATGTTTACTTTACTACGGTTATTATAGAAAATGTTGATGCTTTTTGATAAGGTCGTCATTTTGAATATATATTATTTTTGATAATGTACTTTACGTATATTCTTTTTAAGGTATTAACATGTTTTGATCTAAAATATGGTTATGAAGTTGAGGAAAAGTTATTTTACTATAATAGCCAATATTTTTAATAATATTATAAGGCAAAGGTAAAATATACTAAATTCATATCTTAATATTACAAGGCAAAGGTAAAAATATTGACTTTATTTCATGAAGTTATAAAATATATGATCTTTATAAAAATAATTTTGTGGTTTCTTGTGGTTTTAAAAACGGAGATTCACAATTTGTGTGTGTGCGTGTGTATGCGTGTGTTTTGTGTATGTGTGTGTGTTTGGCATCGTAGCGCTTGATTTAATCGGAATGGTTCTTAGCCACGTTGAAATAAAAACTGTTCAGACGTTCAAAATCTACAGATATTTTTTGCACGCAACGTAGGTAAAGATTTTTATTAAAATTTTACAAATACGATATACAGTATGTTTTTTAACCAGCAAAAATCGGAGGAGGTTCTCGATTTGACACCTATATTAAGTAGGTTTTATTTTTGGTAAAAAGAACACCGAAACTCCCAGCTGTAAGCTGTAATAATATAATAATCTGCGTGGGATACCATACCTTAAGAACCTGCTGGTGATAGTCAATCTATATATTAAAGAGTTTAAAGGAAGTAGTAGAGCCACGCTATAGACAGTTTTGTTTACAGTATGAACCGATCGACTCGATACCACTTTTTTATTATTATTATTATCTCGATTGACGAAACTGCCCATAAACAGAAGCAACACCACACAGAACTTTGAATTACAACGCACTGCATGGCATTAGACTGCGCTCGTCACTCCGAGACATAAGATGTTAAGTCTCATAATGCCCATTAATTTCACTGGCTTCAAAGTCCTTCAAACTGGAACACAACGTGCTTACACACTGCTGCTTGGCGGCAGAAATAGAAAAAGCGGTGGTAGCATCCCAGACGGCCTCTCGCATCGAGGGACCTACCACCTTTTATATATCTCACAGAAAACAGGCGTATAATGGCAGCTTAATGTAACTTTTAGTTCTATTAGTAAGATTGCGTGATGTCCAAAAAACCCACCGTTTCACAACTATTAATTCCTTTCATTAATCTATTAACTTTGATATACAAAATACACGATTTATGTACATATCACTATTTTTTGAAGTACTAAAACACATTTTTATATTTCGCAGAGAAAACAATTTATCATTACCACTCCACGGTGAGGAGAGGTGCTATTTGCAAGTTTAAATTTATATATTTATGATTATTTATGATATTTACTGAAAAATCTGGCTCTTTTATGGTAAATAAAATATAAATGTGTATATATTTTTACATATAATTTTACACCACCGTACCTATGTATTTTGCAAGGGGCGTTTAATTTTTTATTAAAAAATTCTATATACGCGTAAAAATACGTGTGCACCAGACGAGCGATCTGCTCGTACCATAAGAAAAGAAAATCGGTTAGTGCAACGAAAACGTTGACAAGGGTTTTCTTATGATAGATAAAGCCTATTTCGATTTTTGTAACCAATTTCTACAACATACAAACACATTCACACCTGTACTCCCCGAAGGGATAGACAGAGGTGTTGTATAAGCACACTCACATTTCGCGAAGTTTATTTCCGTCCCATGATGTTATAGGAGGCGAGCCTATCGTCCTATCGGGCACAATTCCTGACTCCGGGTTGATCCTAAGCATTTCGTGATATAAAAACCCAATATCACTTTATCCGACCCGAGGATCGAAGCGGAGACCTCAGCAGAGCAGTCGTACCGTGTACGCATTATAACTGCGCCACCGAAGCAGTTTTTGCAACTACCTTTGAAAAATGAATAACAGCTTCTTTTGTTTTATTTAAATTATTTTAAACCGGTTTCTGAAGAAGATATATTGTTTTTTTTCGAAGCTGGTTAGAAAACTAGTTTTTTAAAACAGTTATCGCTTTCATTGTTAGTGAAAACGGGTACTATTATTCCATTAAAACCACGCGTACGTAAATGGAGCGTGGAACGTTTTTAAAAACAAACCCTGTTTAATGTTCCAAAATTGCTTCTATTGTAATAACACACATTTGATTCCGTTGAAAAGGAAACAGTATATCGTAGATGGAATATAAATGCTTTCAGAATATGAACTAAAACCAATAGTAGCAGCATTTTTTTGCAATTTCAGAACACTGGCATATTGTTCCGCACATGTGTGAGGAAATACACATACAAACGAAGCGATTCCGATATTGCAATAGGAAAATTGCGAAGAATATTGACTGCGTGCAGTCAGTTTTAATTGCTTTATGAGATGGAACGCTTATATAAACGAAAATGTGAGTTTAAGGACGCAGCCTCCGTGGCGCAGTTGACGGATAGCCTGCTAGAGGCCTTAGGTTCGACTACCGCACCGAGACGATTAGTTGTTTTGTGTTAGTTTTATTTTATTAAAAAAAAATACTTATTTTTATTAAATAATCATCAAAATCTGTGCATTAATGGCAAAGTTTATGTCTTTCACCCTCTTAGAGGATAGAGGATATTTTATTCAAATTTAAATAGGTCCGCCACCGAAGTAAAATCTATTCAATACAAAAATAATCATCCAAATTGTACACATTTCACGGAGTTAAGCGTGAACTTAAAAACAACCCTACTCTTGATCTCTTATTTTAATTATAACCTAAACTAGTTCTAACTTTTACTAAATCGATAATCATTATTCATAATACAATTCTGAAAGCAATACCGTTAGAATCACACAATAGTCTGATTATTGTTATATCTAAATGAATTAAAGTTAAAAAATATCTCTTTTTATATTTTCTTCAAATAACAAGTTGCTTTACTATAGTAAGTACTCAACTTAATTTACATAAACGTTTTATTTTGAAGATTTTCACAAAGACATTCTATAATTTACTTCTAAATAAGTGGCAACGTTCGTGTTATAAACACGCATCCTACACGATCAAGATTTATTATTTAATTTCACGGCAAATTACGCGTTCCCGTGTCACTATCCTGAAATAGATGATGGGAACTGGGCACAGAATTGAAACGTGTCCTTGCTATACATCTCCCAACTCGAGATTGAAGTGTTGATGTAAAACTTTTGCTCGAGATTCCAAATAAGACAGCTGGATACGTATTCTGATGTAGTATCGCCCAGACAAGTTTGTTAATTCACGTGTGGAAGGCGTTGTTCTTGTTGTTTCTTTGTAAACTCGAAGATCTGTTAGTTACGTGTGAACTTATTATGTCAGTTAACCATAACTAGCGGCAATTGTGGCATAACATCGATTCATGTCTCTGAGAATGCATTAAACTAACATAAATGTAACATAGAAAGAGTTGAGTGGTAGAGCCATGCTGTAGACAATTTTGTTTACACCTCGCAAATGGGTTGGCTCGACCGGATCGACACTATCTCACAGAAACGGACATAAAATAGCGGCTTGCTGCTGCGTTTCATACGGCGAGTAAGATATCCGGATGCCCAAATCCCCCTCTCCTTCCCAATCCCTTAATTATCCCTTTCCTTTAAGGTCGGCAACGCTATGATTCTTTAGAAGTTGTGGGCGAACATGGACGGTGGATATCACTTACCATCAGATGACCCAATTGCTGGTTTGCCGGCCTATGCTATAAAAATATAAATAAGACAAATTTACATAATAGTCTTATGAGCCCATGATAGTATCAGTATGAATTGCTTTATTAGCACAAGAGAAGAAATTTTGATCCAATTATACTTGTGCTACTCTAATCCCTTAACTTCTATTTCCAAGTTCCATTTCTTCCTCACAGATTTAAAATAAAAGGAATGAGATAAAAAGTTAAAACATGGATACATTTTCAAGACAATTTATTAACCCAAACCGTTACAAGTGTTCTAACAAGAAAAGATTCGGTACTATCCTTAGTAAGGTTCAAAATATAAATCTCCGTGAACGTGTCTTGTTATTCAAAAGATACATGTAAGCCGGTTTCTTTTGTGGCGGTTTTCAAATATTTACAATAAATCTTTTGCATTTCAATACATCTTTGAAAGAAGTTTCATAAATAACGTTGCTTAGTTATTGGTGACAACTGACATGTCAAGATTGACATATTACAACGAATTTTGTCGACGAGTGTACGTTTTTGAACTTTTATTCTGTTTCATCGCCCATACTTCAAGTTGCGGTTACAATACATGGTCTCACTTCATTTTCTTTTCAGCTGATATAGAAGAATGCTTTTTCTTTGCTCATATTTTAGGTAGCGAGTGTTTAAATAAACTTAGATTATTTGATCAATGCATTCGATACTGGAAAGCAAGTCCCTTGCTTGCGAGAGGCCGTTTGGTTAGGTAGCACAGTTTTTTCTATTTCTGCCGCCAATCAGCAGTATGTAAGCACTGGTGTCTTCCTCCTCGAAGCCAATGTGAGTGTGTGGTATTGAAATAAGTGAAATTACTACATGCACTACTTCATAGCCCGAAGTTCTGATTGGTGTCGCTTGTAGGTCACTTAGGTTTATAGAATAAAAGACTAACGGTGCCATAGACAAACACACACGCACATACACACACAATTTATTTTTAGTTAGAGTTTTCTGTTCAAAAAACTCACACATGAATTGCCCATGACTGGAATTTGTGCCCGGCATGGCGACAGGCTCGCTATCACATGATGGGACGGAAATAAGCTCGGCGAAGCGTGGGCGCTAGTTGCACCTCTGCATATCCCTTTTGGATTAAACGCGTGAGCTTATGTATGTATAAAAATATTTCAGAAACACCGAACACACTAGTAAGGTAACGTAGCAGCTACGCCGTAGCAAGACATTTGAATACATCTCGCTACATATTCCATTACTAACCAAATCTTCTACTGCAGATGAGTTTGAGGCCCGTATTCACAAACAACACTTAAGTAAGCTTTTTGCCAAGTGTCCAATTCTGTTTACATGATTGATCTGTTTTGATTTAAAATAGAACTAGTTTATACGGATATTATCGCGGTTTAATTTGGACCCTCCCATGACCACGAAGTCTGAAAAGCTTTCGAAACGTCGGGATTAAAATAAAAATTAAACCACGATTAAATGCGTATAAGTAGTTTTATTTCAATATGTAATATTCGCGTAAACATAAGAAATCATTATGTTTTGATTTAGCCAAAAACCAACCAATGACCTTTACAGAAGTCATCACTATGCGTTCGCGTTTACTATGAGGTCTCATAATAACGTTTATGAATACACGGGTGAGAGTAGGTTCAAGTTTGACATTTTCTCGTTAGGTTGTTGAAAGTGAAGCCCAATGAGATATTTAACAATAAACTAGAAGTGGTAGAGCCAGTAGTGACTGCAGCATGAATGGGCTGGCTCGATAGGGATTTTATCACTAACTCATAGAAAACCGATGTGAAGTAGCCGCTTGCTGTTACGTTTCGTACTGTGAGTGAGATATCCAGAGGCCTTTCCAATGCCTTAATGATCCCTTTCCTTAAAGGTCGACAACGCGCCTATGATTCTTCTGGTATTGTAGGCGTACATGAGCGGTGGAGATCACTTACTATCAGGTGACCCACTTACTTGTTGGCCGGCGGCATAAGCTATAGATAACAAAAAAAAATTACGACCGGCCGCCTGCCTGACACCAACCCCTCTGGGGAGAAAACACCCAGACCCGAAATAAATATTTGTGGATCACACAAACATTTTATCTCGGTGCGGGAATCAAACCCACAGTCTCTCGCTTCACAGCCGGCTACTCGAGTACATCCAATGGAGTTTCCCTCCATTAGATGTAAATTAATCTGGTGCCACATTGTTTGCTGTTGGTGAAAACAGCCAACTCTATTTTTGCGTTTTTGCTCTCATTTCAAAGGTCAGAGTGCAGATAGTACAGAGAGCATATAAATCTTCATATCCTTTGCGACCATTCACTTAGGCGTTGGGACCAAAGCTACCAAATTTTGTTTCTGAGTTAAATAAGGTATTTTAAGCAATCGCAATGTTTTAGTTTTTTCACTCATCGATGTATAATGGACTTGCCTTCGGTTCCGGCCGCATAACCCCCCCCCCCCCCCACCATTTTCTAAACCGTCTGTTACTTTAAAATAGCTGAACAGAGTTCAAACATAGCCAAGAATCATCTCGATGATAAATTTTCAAACAAATAAACCACTTTCAAATAGGTCCATTCGTTTAGTGCTACGATGGCACACACAGACACAATGTTGGTGTTATAAGTTTGAACACAAAGGTTTCAAACTTATAACACCGATCTTTTTTGCCGTTGGTTAAAAGCAGCGTAAAGTTCTCTAGATACCACTTCGCCTGCAGGTAGATAATATAAAAGTGTAGGCCGAATAGCTGTTTTCTATTGCTTGGCATAGACAACTCTCTGCATCTCTGACGTCTTGCCAAGGCTGACTTTATATTTTTTAAGCTAAATTTGGAGGCTGTTTCAATTAAGAAGGTTGTCTAGACAGACCGAAATGAAATCTGGACAGTTCTTGAATTATAAATAGGAAAAAATAAGCAACATTTTCATTGCCCTATCTTGAAATACTTTATTATACTAAAGTAAGTAAAGTACTAAAATGTCCTTGCCAGAATATCGCCTTACAATATGAAATAAGTTTAATTATTAAAAGTTAAGTAATTGTTTGTTAAAAATAAAAAAATAAGTTACACAAACTCAATGAACGAGGCAATGCAATCTCTTAATTATCCATTTCCTTTAATCAAGCAACGCGTCCATGATTCTTCCGGTATTTTGGGCGTACATGGGTGATGCTGATCACATACCATCACCATCCATATCATTATCACTCACGGTACGAAACGCGTAACGACCAGGTTGAGCCGGCCCATTCATGCTGTAGACAAAATTGTCTACAGCAAGCTTCTACCGCTCACAATATCAAAAAAATTATAATTAATAAAAATAAATCAATAATATATTAGAAAAGAAAAGGGTATCGCCTAAAATGTCACAAGAGAAAGCGTCCGCAAAAAAAATGAGCAGTCAATCTGTTTTGTTCAAACTTTTGATATACACGCAGAAAACAAAGGCATTGTTTTCCTAATGTTCCCATATATCGTGGCTCGCTTTTAACCTCTAACACAAAAGATACGTTAAATGAAAAAGCATTTATTTGGTATTCTTTTTCTATTCTACTATCACAGTTTGAGATGTTGCGGAATGTTTAAACGTGTGTGCTTGTAAATAAATCTAGGGAGCTTATATATAATTAGTTATATTAGTTTATTACATTATTATTTTAATATTTTGCAACATTTTTCTATACTTATAACATTCATTTTAGTTTTCCCAGCGCTTAAATTAATGATCAAATGCATCAAAAGAATTTGGATAGTAAACTTCTAAATGGGCCTTTATTGCAGTAACATTTAATAATTCAACTATAATTCAAAATTATCGCGGTTGGCGTTTCGCCAAATTCTTCGTGTTCCAGTTTGTTCCGGTTCGGTTCTTGATCTGTTCACTCATTTGTACTATTATCGCGTTTTTATCTTTTACTTGTATTATGTAAAACTGCGTAAAACAAACACAGTCAATAACATTCTGTATTGAATTTTACTGCAATTTATGCACTCGACAAATAACCGCATAATCGAAACAATTTTCGATCAGTTTAAAATTTTACTATATATTCTGAGTGCATATTCTAAACTTAGAAATTTCCCCTGAGACTCAAGCTTCGACACTTGATACATTAAACTATAGATCTTTCCACATTGGAACTACAAAAGTTGGACTTTGAGGTGAAGCTTACACCACCAAAGAAATAACTCAACAAAAAGGCGTCAGGTTTCACTGTGACGTTTTGACTAACTTCATGATATGACTGCAGTCGATATTTTGATAAAACTGCAATATCGTCATTGCATTCGAAGGTTTTATTTATGGTATACGAGTAAAAAAAAGTCTCGAAGATTTAATATGGTGACCGGTTATGAAAAGCGACATATTAAATAAAATATTTAGTCAATATATTTCAGGAAATACATATATATAATATAATATAATACTTTGTCGGAAAAGACAGCCTCCGTGGCGCAGCGGGCGAGTAGCCGGCTGCGAAGCGAGAGACCGTGGGTTCGATTCCCGCACCGAGACAAATGATTGTGTGTTCCACAAATATTTGTATCGGGTCTGGGTGTTGTGGGACCGCAAGTCCCTCGTATTTTCTGATTTCCACAATACAGGTTAACTTAGTGTGGGGTCAGAACTATATGTGTGACTGTTGGGTGTAAATACACTAATAATGCATTAATAATACATTAATGCTTTACAATTTGAAACCAAAATGTTTCCAGGCAAAATATATCCAATATATCCAAAGCGGAAACGTGAAACCGATTCAGCTTAACATATAATTTTGCCCCTCACAATAAGTACGTGGTAATGAATATTTACCGCCCACTGTCGTAAATTACATACATGAAGCGAAATTCATTACGATTAAGCGTCGACATCAGCCGCAGTTGAAAAACGACTAGGTGAAGAGCGATGAATATCAGTGTCATAAAATTTATTTTATCCAACGCCGATTCTCACAATGCATGATACAACGTAGTGTATTATTTTTCATTGGATATCGTACGCGCTAACGACGGTGCCTCGGTTTTAATATTAAAAATAGTTGACAGGTTTTGCTTTTAGCGGTAGCATCCGACTTAAAATGACGCTAAGAATAAAAGCGTTCTCCAGTTTAATAGACTGAGTTGCTTTTAATTTTCGCTTTTGAGTTCTGGTGTGAATTCATAACAAGATTCATTTATTTTAATTGAAGAATGTTGTGTGGCTGAAAGTGCAAAATAAATGCGATATAATGACGATTGAATATTTTGAGAAAATACCTTTGTATATTAATTGTGTGTTGTAAGTTGTAATTGTGTGTCGTAAGTTGTAATTGTGTGTTGTAAGTTGTAATTGTGTATTAAATGCAATTAATAAAACTAAAATAAAATAGACTCGTAGTATTTATACAGAAAACAGTTCAAACCACATTAATACGTTTCCGAAAAAATACACTTCTCATGCACCGAACACTACTAGACCCAATAACGTTAATGTCACGAACAAGGTGACTCGTCAAAAATAAAATGGTGTTTCATGATCTTTACAAAGTACTAGCAACGACAAAACTAAATCTTTGTGTGTCGAATACTATTAAATTAAATAATCTGAAATAAAACTAGTTTATACGGATTTTATCGCGGTTTAATTTTTATTTTAGTCCCGACATTTCGAAAGCTTTTCAGCCTTCGTGGTCACGGGAGAGACCGCGATAAAATCCGTATAAACTATTTTTATTTCAATGTGTAATATTCGCGTAAACCTAAGAAATCACTATATAAATAATCTGCTAACGAAGAAATATATTTCAGGGGAGACGTGTCACTCAGAGAAAACACATTGCACGAGAGCAATATATAGACATAGTGAGTTTGCGCTTTGCTGAGTTTTGTGCGGTAGGTGAAATTACTCAACAACATTAATAAGACCGCCAACGCACCCAATGACTGAGGAGTTGTGGATATTATTGGTCGACGGTGATTACCTACCCTTATGTCACACACTTGCTCGTTTCCTCACTCTTCTATAAAAAGCATATTCTAGAAAAGACTAAAAGAGTTTCGACTACAACAAAAGTTGTCTTTAAGAACACTTTTGTATATGATTATACTGTATGTGCAAAGTGTGTGGACCTTGTAGACGTGTAAAATCGACAGACCATGCATAGCGCTGTCCCGTAGGACAGCTTCGGTTTGCCATCGAACCATTTTTATTGCGACCTGATCCAGACCATTAGACTGAGTTTTATAAGATTTTCAAACTTTCTTAAGTTTGCAGTGTTACTATTATTGGATTTACAATATGTTTAGTCTGCATTTGAATAATTTAACTAAATAATAATAATACTAGCTGTATTACACACGTCCCACTATTACTGAATGAGAGGGGTTAGGCCTTAGTCCACCACGTTGGCCCAATGCGTGTTGGCAGACTTCACATACCTACAAAATTCTTATAGAGAACTTCTTAGGTATGCAGGTTTCCTCACGATGTTTCCTTCACCGTTAAAGCAAGCGATAATTAACAATTAATACACAAGTAACTTAGAAAATGTCAGAGGTGCATGCTCTTAGACCTGGTTTCGAACCTGCGACTTTCGTCTTGACAGTCCGTGTTACTCTCTGCTAAGCTATCGCTGCTTTTTAATTATTTAACTAATCAAATTAATCTGTAATTGTGGTGTATCATAACTATAATAGGACAATTATGTATTTGCGCTATAAAATAAAATATATTCAACATATTGCAAGATCTGAAGAAAATAAAATTCTACTTGAAGTAATTGTCGATCAGCAAATACGGGTCCATAAAACTACTACTCAGTCATCAAAATAGCAATGCTTTTAGATAATTAAGTGGATAAAATACTAATATAAAGTAAGTCGGCAAAAATATAATTCAACGAAAATGAGATGTGATCTAAGAAATATAGAATCTAATGAACTTTCATACATTTTTCTTAGTACATGTCAATATCGTGGCCCAAACTTGAAGTATCTTCGTATATTTGGGCGATCGAGAACATGTAATTGACCAATAATAAATAATATTGGACGACAGGCGAGAAAATCTGGTCTGGCCGATCGACACGAGTGCCAATGCCTGTCAACTGTTGTTAACTGGAACATTTCTTGTCGTTGGTTTCCTTCTATTGACAACTATCAACTAGTTCGTGGAAATGTGGCGCGGTCTCACCAAAAGCGAGTTGCCTGTGAACGATATTTAATTTAACACACAAGAACCGTGTAAATTTAAGAGTTGTTAATATCTGACAGTAAGTGTTTATGTTATTAAAATCTAGATATCCTAAAATATCACGCTAATTTTAATCATAATCGTCATCAACCATTGATAATATCGATTGCATCCCTATAAATTAAGTGAAATGTATGAATGGCAATAACAATGCTAGAGTGAGACAAAATATCGGCTGTTTATCATTAAGTGTTGTCCAACATCGACATGTAACTCATTTGATAAAAACAAAATGCTTTATTTATATCATAACAATGCAATCGCATTTGGTGCTACGGGGGGTAAAATAGTTATTTCATACACTATAAGTTGCTTAAATTTGACCACACCTTTCTGTAACACATTGTATATACATAAGGTCACGCCTATATCTCCAACTAGGTAGGTAGAGGTGACGGTTTGCAGAGTATATTTCCGTCTCATGATGTAATATATAGTGAGCCTCTTAACGGTTTGGACACAAATTCCAATTTCGGGTAAATGACTGATTTTCGACGCGTAACTTATAGACATGAATTGTTATTGCCTGTGATTAGAACCCAAAATCTCACCTATTTCTCGGCCTAAGTACGCAGTTACCACTAGGGCAATATTTTCATACTATAACAAGGAAAACATCATTAAGAGCAAGCAAAACCTTTATAATGAACCCTAAATTTAATATTGAATATCTATACACATTGGAGACTATTTAATTCAATACATGATAAATAATATTAGATAGCTAGCAAATAACAATATTCGATTATAATGGAATTATTGTTTTTTTTATTCCTTATTATAAAAAAGAAAGGCCATGTCAGGAGTACCCTAAACCGACGTACAAGTATGAAAAATTTTATGAGTGTGAAGCAGGCCAAAGAGGCATGCAAGGATCGTAGCAAGTGGAAATCCGTTGTCTTTGCCTACCCCTATGGGAAACAAGCATGAGTCTATGTATGTATGTATTATAAAACGGTAGGCAGCTGCCTGGCTGTGCTCTGGCATTGCTGAGGTGGGCGGCGGTAACCACTTACCATCAGATGGGCCGCCGGCTCGTCTGTCTATGGCAATAAAAAACAATATTGAGTATTGTTACCAGAAGAACGTTATCGTTACAAATCCTCGTAATTAAAAATAACATTCCGATCTAGTGTTAGTGTCAAGAAAGTTGCAAAAACCGTGCTGAACTTAAAGAGGAGCAAAATACCATTTTTTTGTCAAATCACAATCTATTCTCAGTTCGGTTAAAAATCAGTCGCAGCGTCATTTAAATATACGAGAAATGGTTTTCAGTAGTTGGACAAATCCTTTGAATGGTGTATTTAACTTATTGACGTTTTTCATACAGTCATATTTTATAAAGATTCCAAAACACATGTTAATGATTACGATCTTTATCTTCGTTGACAGTAGGACTTGGACCCTACAGAGGATTGCAGTTACACTGGACTATGTTCGGTGTTCATTAGTTGTTCAGAGTTTGGACATGGAAGCATTAGTTGATCAATTCTGTTTGTTTGGCTAACTTGAGCTGTGGGTCGTTCATCATCACTATTGTACTGAAGTTGATTTCGGGTGTAATTAACTCTCAAATGAATTTAGGTTTACATTTTACAAAGGATTTCTTCGTTTGAACAGAAGGAGGGAATTAATTTCATCTCGTAACGGTATATAATTTTGTCTAGTTATTTTAACCCAATTAAATGTTAGATTTTAAAAATAGAGAAATAATAGTTAATCTTAAAAAATGAAGTTCTTAATTAGAAGATTTTTTATGTATTGTACATCGATTTATCCGCCATTTGTAGACCGATTTTATTGGAAAAGAAATTGTTCGATAGAGCTTATCTGTTATGTGGTTCTATATAAATTTAGTTAAGATCTGACGACGGAGTACAGGGTGAAAAAAATTAACTTCTCTACAGATATCAGTATCTTCGTCGCGATTGTGGTATTGGAATTAAATGTTTTGTTAAAACTTATTTTATTCTAATGTAATTTTATTTGATTCGTCCGTGTTGACGTGGTGCAAGTCCTTTGTATTTCTTGATACCGATTCACTTTGTGTAGGGTCGGGACTATGTTTGTGACTGTTGGGTGTATTTATTTATTTAAATAAATTTATGAATGATAGTTTTATATACCACCAACACCAATTTACTAGGTCTTGGGTTCCTCGTGTACGAGAGGTTATCTGGGTTTATATCACGGCTTTGATGCCGCCAGGCAGCACTGTGTAAGCATTATTGTGTTTCGGTTTTAAGGACATTACAGCCATTGAAATTACTCGATAATGAGATGATTATGAGACTTAACATCTTATGTCTCGGGGTGACGAGCGCAGTCCAGACACATACAGTGGTTTGTAATTCAAAGTTGAGCAGGCGTGGCCATTTCCATCAAGTGAGTGACCTTTTCGATTATTCAATAAAAATAAAAAACTAAAACATTAAATAATTACGCCTTTTATTTAATAGCTTTTGTTCGGGGCTCCACACTCATGAATGTATTTTTTTCAGATGTACAGTAATTTTTATAGCCGAGTCTCGATTAATCTCGATTATAGTGAAACCGGCACCAAAATTCGTCCAGTACCTAGTTTTTAAATTATTCCCAAATAAGTCAACAGATACTCCATGGATTTAATATTATATAAATATATTGTATAGGTTGATCTATGAAATAAATAAATTTATGTTATGTACTTTGAAAGTTTTAATATGTAACTAAGCAGACACATTACTCTCAAGAATGCAAGCTTCTTGCGGTACTTGCTAAACACAATATTGCACTTAAGAGAAATTGTGAAAACAATATTTTCCTATAAAATGATGATAAATAAACGTTGATTTAGGACGGGTATATACAATCCATATTATTTAATATTTAAGAGTCGAAATAAGGTAGTTTGATGAAATATTTAATCATAAAGTATGTAGCAAAGTAGTTCACCAACATCTTAGGCCCAAAACCAGTATCCGTATCAGTCCCTGCTGAGCTATCGTTGCTAAAAATCATAAGACAGAAAGAAAATTTTAATAACATCTCCAAGATAAAGATTCGTTAAAGCGATCCCTCATTTAAAAACCAGAAAATATTTTGTTCTCATTGTACTGTCTCGGTTCGAGCGCAATCACTACTTGTCATTAACGATGGAAATAATACAATTTCATGAAATGAGATCTGACTTACACAATAGTGTATCCTAGAAAGACTTTTGTGCTTTTACTCATTATGTAATTTTACCATAAAAAAATATTTAAAACAATATAATAATACGGCAACATGCTCAGTCCTGAAGGACTGATGTGAGGTTTTCATTCGTATCTTTTAAAATATGTATGCAGCCCCTAGCCGATCGTTTTGGAAACGTATTTTCTGCATACATATTTTTCATATAATCTTGTATATGAAAAAAAAAATATGAATGACGTGACAGCTATCGAAACGACTTGTACTAAGGCTACTATCCTGTGACCCTAGTGCTAATTTTTCGTACCCTATCACGTTATCCCGAGTTATCCATTATTTGGATACAATATTGAATAATTGATACTTTATAATCTCTTTCACAGATATTATGCCGTTTTGCGCTGTCAGATTTTTGTTTCTGGCGATTAGCCGTTTGATCATCAAGTTCATTATACCGTTAAGCGGAATGAAGTCCGGAAACGTAAATTTAGTAAGAATGGAATGTAACATATAATAAAAGTTTTAAATATATATTATTAAGACTAAGATAAACTTACTCGCAAAAGCAAGTCTAAGACGGGAAAATTGTATTATTGGTATGTATTAATTTATATATACATTTAATATTGTTTCACTTTGACATAAACAATTTGAGATACCATAATTAAAACACAATTACTTAAATACGCATTTTACTTACTTCATAGTAGTAACTTACTTAACTTCTACATAAATATTATTTCTGTAATGCCTATTCTATATCTACTATAGACTATTACTACATTTCTCAACTTCGTTGTTTCGTTGCTATTTTCAGCATAGACAGGAAAGTATTTAGTTTTGTAAATGAATTAGTGCTATTCTCGTTTGTTAACATGGGTGTAGTTACAAAACCCATCTTATCGAGATATTTCAAAGTTTACCAATACTCACAATATTTCGTATGAATAGATATGCCTTAATCATTTCTATGATAAAAGACTTCGTCGAAGTTTGAGAACATAAAGGCTGATAATTTTAGGTTCTTGTAAATAATTTATTGGTAATAAAAGACTGGAGAATAGAATTTTAGGCAATTAAATTATGTTCATGAATGAAACTGTGGAGGACTTAAAATTTCTTTCATTATAAATATTTTACGTGAAGCTACCAGGCTTAAAAACATTACTTATCCTCATTTTATATAATTCAATGAACTATATTAAACGGTAATAAGAATATTTCATACATATAATTAAGCCTCGGTGGCGCAGTTGTAATGCGTACGCGTTACGACTGAGGCTGACGCTGAGGTCTCGGGTTCGATCCCAATGTCGGGTAAAAGTGATATTGGGTTTATCTATTTCGAAATGCTCAGTAACAGCCCGGAGTCTGGAATTGTGCCCGGTATGGCGATAGGCTCGCCTCCTATACCATCATGGGACGGATATATGCTCCACGAAATGTGGGTGTACTGGTTACAACTCTGCCTCTCTCTGGGACTACAGGCGTAAGTACATATGTATATAACCAGCTATGTTAAAATTACTATTAACGGTTTCAAAAAACCGGACTTAGATGAAAATTCACTAGCCACATTTTTAAAAATAGAAGCCGGCAAGCGAAGATGTGGGTGATCTGATGATAAGTTATCACTACCCATAAAGACCCACAATAACAAAGGTACCTGGAGGAATTGCTGCCTTTAAAGGAAATAAATCGGGATAGGGAAGGGAGTTTAAGTGGGCCACCAACAGCTTAGGCTCAAAGCCAACCTCACCTGCACGTGTTACACTCTGCTATTTTGACGAATCTTGATTCCTGTTGCGGGTTGTGGGGGGTGAGACGGCAGGTCGCGCTATATAATACCGGTTTAAATGAAGGTTACGCACCAGTAAAACTCACAAAAATTTCACTTAACCCAAAAATGTTGTTATCAAATCTCACCCAACCTACCGAACCAAAAGTACCCCACTAATTGCTAATTACGCAGTTTTCATTCCATCGCAAATCGTCAACGTTTCAAGTACAGTTGAACAGCAACATGAAAGTGTATTGCTGTGTTGCTCGATTCCGTGCCTTGTGAAAGATCCATCTGAAAAGTTAATTGCTCCGGCCCGCAATACCTGTTTGCAGCTTGGGAGGGTTGACACTTAGAAAATATTTTATGTATTACAAAGAGTGGAAACGTTTTGTGAAAACCGAGTAGCGTTTGGTTTAATTTATAATGTGTGGTTTATGTCCGATATGGGCGACTGTCAAGATTCTACTTTTTGCGAGATTAATGGCATAAAGCATAGCATTCAAATTAAGTGTAATGTGGCTGTAATTACGTGCTATGGTTTTTAAATTCATAATATAAGTTCACGCCTTTATTCCCGAAGGGGTAGGCAGAGGTGGAAGTAGTGCACCACATTTTGCCAAACTTATTGACGTGTCATGATGTGATAAGATGCGAGTCTTTCGCCATACCGGACATTGCATGTGTGATTTTTGTCATCGAAACAAACATAATTGTAATTGGGAATTGAACCCAGAATCTCAGAGTTTTCAGTTTTTGTACGTTGCCACTACATCAATGAGGCGTTTTATTGTTATCTATATCCAAATATATAGGAAGACACTTTCCCACACTAATATTAAACGTCCATATATACTGTACCGATTGCTCCTTGATGGTAACTCAAGAAATCTGTGATAGTAAATCGTGCCCGTTTGAATAGAAAAAAAAGATGAAGGTCTTTTCTAGGATAAAAAGCTTTATAATAAACCTGTTTATACAGGTAAGATAGGCTTATGCCTATCCCTTTGGACCTCTTTAGGTATAAAGTAATAAAATATTTTCTTAGTGGCTATGTATGTTATTATAGAATTGCGCTGTGAAACTTTTATGGTCGTGATAATTCAGTCAGTAAGCCTATCAAGAATTAAAAATAATTATGTTGTTCATACATACATACATACATACGCACTCACGCCTGTGATCCCCGAAGGGGTAGGCAGAAGTGTAACCAGTACGCCCACATTTCGCCGAGCGTATTTCCGTCCTACGATGTGATGGGGGCGAGCCTATCGCTATACCGGGCACAAATTCCAGACTCCGGGCTGATACTGAGCATTTCGTAATAGAAAATCCCAATACCACTTTACCCGACCCGGGGATCGAACCCGAGACCTCAGCGTTAGCCTCAATCGTAACGCGTACGCATTACAACTGCGCCACCGAGGCAGTCATCAGTTAGTTGTTCATCTTAATTAAAATGTAACAGAACCATAAATTGCCAACCCTACGTACGGGTTGGTACTCTGAGTATTCAACGTATGGAAATGTCGATGCAATGATATCGACAATTTTCTGCTTTCAATATTCTTCATCGTTTTGAACGAGATAACTGAACTGTTAAGTTTTGTATCGTGTGAGAAACTTTTACGCAAATAATACCCATGAGTATTTTACGACATTCTCTTTATATTTACATTTAATTTATTATGTACTAGCTGTTACCCGCGACTCTGCCCGCGTAATTGTCTTCTTCTGGGATAAAATACCATAGGCTCTATGTTCTAATTCATTTCTTGGTTTACCAAATTACCAAAAGGCGCCAAATTTTATCCAAATCTGTTCAGCCGTTAAGGCGTGATTGATCTACAAATTTAATAAGCCCCCTCCCTCCCCTTTCGCGAGTTGAATTTTACAAAACTGTGAAACACGTGTCTCATTATTTTTAATAAGCATTATTTGTGCTAAATTTCACAGTCGTATACTGTTCAATGAAAAAGTTTCATACAAAATGCAACCCCTCTTTAATAAACCCTCCTAAAATATAAATTACAAAAAATCCTTTCTCCTTAAAGTGGGTCACCTGATGGTAAGTGATCTCCACCACCCATGTACGCTCATAATACTAAGAGATTTATGGGCGCGTTGCCAACCTTAAAGGAAAGGGATAATTAAGGGCCTGGGAAGGGGAGGGGTATTTGGGCCTCCGGATATCTCACGCACCGTACAAAACACTACAGCAAGCTGCTACTTTACGCCGGTTTTCCGTGAGACAGTGGTAACGACCAAACGAGCCGGCCCATTCATGCTGCATACAAAAGTGTCCACAGCGTGGCTCTAGCACTCAGTTGGCTGGGATTGGACTTTGTACCCGATATGGCTTTACATTCGGTACCTTTCACATCATGAAGTGGAATGAAGTTGGGCGAATCGTGGGTGTACTATATGATGTGGTGTATGTACTAGGGGTCGCGTCATGATCGAAACTCGATCTATCTTTGAATTTTATTCTATTATGTCAGCTGCGTGATTTGACATTCAGTCATTGTCAGTAGGGATTGCAATCCGGCGTCATTTTCAGCCCGGCCGGATCCGAGCGGATTCTCATCAATCCGGCCGGATCCGGTCGGATCCGACCGGATTCTTGGGGTGGTACTGGCGAAGAGTAGTGAGGCGACTCGACGACGAACGACTCGCACGCAAGAACACCACGCGCAACGCATTTAAAGAGTACCTACTCATGCAACAGCTTTATTATTTTGCCACAAACTGCTAGCACCGGATCCGGTCTTCGGATCCGGTATATTGGTACCGTATCCGGTAACTGTTAAATGATGCCGGATCCGCCGGATTACCGGATCCGTTTTTCCGGATTACAATCCCTAATTGTCAGTGTGAGCTTAAGCAATGAATATTTTATTTTATTTAAATCAATTTATGAATGTTACAGATATTATATATAAATAGCTTTCTGCGCTGCTCCTCCATATGAACTTTAAGTATGTCAAATCTCACACTCCTCCGTGTGCGCATATTGCTTAAAAAGGGGTCCAAAATTTTCTCTGCGCGTATTAATATATAGATAATATAGACTACATTTTAAGTCCATATCGTCATCCCTCGGCGATTCTCGCTTACAAGACTCAGTGAAGTAAGACAAAAGCGAGATTGCGCCAATATTTACGCGTATAGGGCTTATGTAAATGGATTCAGCGATGTTTAAAACACCTCTTACGTATTCATAAAGTTTGTTTATTGCGTTTTTACTATCTTTGATAATGGGGCGAGTGAGCTGAAACTCCCATAAATGGTAAACCTTTATTTATGTGTTCACATAAATAAGGACTGACTTATGACATACCTATTTGTTATTTACAAAACTAGTTTTGTAGCAAAAATTTATATTATTCTCATGACCTTTACCCATAGGAACTTCTCTTTGATGTTGTCTACGGCAGACATTTTTTTAATTTCCGACATGATCGTTTGCAAACCACATTTTATCCGAGGTTAAGGCATATTGCTTCTAACACGACCTACTCGTATATTAAAAGAATAAAGTCACGTTTCGATTTCGCAGAGAATCAAGAAGCTTTTAGCGCTGGAAAAATTGTTTTATTATGGAAAAAAATGTGATCGTGAATCAAAGGGGCCTATTATTGACGCAAATTTTGGTGAAATATTTGGCACAAATCCAAAGGGGATGCTAAAACTTGGGGGAAAATTATTGATATTTTATAGGATACAAAATTTCATTTGCATTGCATTTCTGATATTACAAATGAACAGACATAGTAGGTATATATACAACGTGTTACAGAAAGGTGTGGTCATATTTTAGGGTAATTACATACACCTTACAATTCGTACTTATGTAACTGTACTAAATTTCACCTTAATTTTAATCACTCGTTTATTAAGATTGATAAGATTGATGACATCACTATTAATTATTATGAACGACACTCACTTTTTAATAAACTCGCATAAGATGTACGTAATTCTACAGACATACATATGTACGTAACTTGTAATTTAAACACAAATTAACACCTGAAAGAGATTGTGTGCTGAAGTCGATATAGGTACCATCCTCTAGAAGCATTTTAAAGACTTCATTCTCAGGTCTTCCATTTATGAATTTGGCTTAATACAGTCGAAGATCCTCTTAAAAGCTGTTATCAGTTACACCAACACCAAGTACCAATACATAATACTTGTTATTAGTCAAATACAACATATTTTTTGAACTCGTAATCATACTTCATAAAATCAGAAATTGCCGAACTGACTGCGTCAAATAAATATTGACATTAATTGACAACTGTTTAATGTTTTTTAATTATAAAATAATTAAATGAAAGGAGGTATATAGTATCATTGTTTATCATTTAGTGTTGTCCAAAGTTGAAAGTCGATATCGACATGTTACTCATTCGATAAAAAAGAAAATTCTATAATTATTGTCCTAGCAATACATGCAGAATTGGTACTATGGGAGATAAAATACTTATACCCTACACTATACATTGCTTAAATTTGCCCGCCCCTTTCTATAACACGTTGTATATTATCATTAGTGAAACGTATTTTCAAAATAATTGATATTTAATTTCAAATTAGTTTTGTTAATTTATGAAAAATGTGATATTACTTTATTGTATTTGTATTTATGACGGGGACGAGTTGCGAGTTGCACAGACGGGTGATCAGCACACTTAAGGGTAATACTAGAAAAATATAAAAGGTGAAAGCTAAAACATAATATTTAACAAATTCATTATGATTATTTTCTTGCTGATGGAATAGTGAAAACTGAACTAGAATGACTGATTTTATTCGCTAGTTTTTTTTTTGTTAAAACCGTAACCACTACACTGGACAAAATTGTTTCTAGCTTCTTTATATTCTGCCATATTACTTTACTAATTTTAAGCCTCGCACGCTACAGATTTTTTATTTTTTGTAATTTTCGCATGACCACAAAGAGTAGCGCGACGTGGAAACGTCAACTGCGCACAGCACTATATCAAACTTAAACCGCGCGCGCGCCTGTCGGTGCGGTACGGGGTTGCGGATACGACCAAATAGTTCCCGTACCGCAACAAAGGAAGATAATTACATTGCTGTGCGTTACGTAAAATTTATTCCCGTACATTTTTTCTTGTAAAATGAGACACACTTGAAGCAAGAGTTTCGAGAATATGAGTATCTCTTTTTTTGGGTGTACGAAAACTTAAACAATCCACCCCTGCATCTGGCGCAAATAAAGTGCCGCAGAGTCCAAGATTCAATTACGACTAAATAATTCCGATAACGAAGTAACATATTTGTTATATTCTTGCTATTTATGATGACAACTCTTTTTTAATTTTATTTATTGGTAAGATAATACGAGTTACGACACATACTGTATTTTAACATCGATATTCGAGTTTACGGTATAGCTTTTTTATTTTTTTATAGCATAGTCCACGTTAACCTCACGAAATAATTTTGAAAGATTTCTACAATATATTAGTAGTTGATACCTTTTTATCTTAATTTTGAGGGTATACTCGTATGAGTATAATAGGTCGGGTGTTTAGAAATATTTATCGTGCAAATAATTATGGTTGACAAACCAATTGTGTGTCTGGTGGGAGCAACACGTCCATTATAAAAGAGCACCTCTCTATGAGGAGCACAGTCAGTCTGTTCAATCAGCTGGATCAGTTCATAGTCGTTCTTCAGTCGCAAATCGCCAGGTCCGCAGCAGCAAACCGCTACTTTACTGCGTAGAAACGACCCGGTCGAGCCCGCCCTTTATGCTGTAGACAAAAGTATCTACAGCGTGGTTCTACCAATAAGCACGGCTAAACACATAATACATTCACCAAATTTCAAACATTTAACTATTGTTTACATATATATAAAGGTGCTAACTGCTATTACTGCTAATGACATTCAAGCACATCGCACATGCTGTTAATCAAAATGCAATTTCACGACCGTAATCCTGTTCACTACATTGCTTCGCCGAAATGATAATTTAATAATAGAGACTAGACAATTTGTGTGTATTCCCACAGTAATGGTCTACATATTTGTCCTGTTTAAACGTATTTCTGTTATATACTGGGTGGTAGGTCCCTCGTATGCGAGAGGCCGTCTGGGTAGGTACCACCGCTATGTCTATTTCTGCCGCCGAGCAGCAGTGTGTAAGCATTGTTGTGTTTCGGTTTGAAGGACATTGAAGCCAGAGCAATTACTGAGCTTTATGAGATGTAACATCGTATGTCTCGGGGGGAAAGCGCAGGCTAGTACCATACAGTGCTTTGTAACTCAAAGTTTTGTGTGGTGCAATTTGTGTTTAGGGTAGGCGTTACGATTACAAATAAGCGAGCGACTTGCTCGTTTCGTCTTGCAAGCTAATAAAAATAATAATATACATATAGGGAAATGTAAAAAAATATTAGAAAAGAAAATGAGGAATAATCCCAAAACACAAGTTAGCGTTTGTAAAAAACTCCCACTGGACACTAAGTAGCCTAAAAAATCTTTATTCATCAGTGGATGAGTAAAGATTTTTTGCCCCTTCTTGTGGTCTTGGACGATTATCTGCCACTTTGAAGAGAGATGGCTATTTTGTGTCTCCATCTCTGTCTAGGACGTCACTAGTAACCATCGGTTGGAGACAAATCCGTCACCTTCCTAGCACATCTGTACCGATTCATCAAATATACGTTGTCATGCTCGGCCTGTTTATGTCTGGCTGTTTTTATGCCGACGACAATGCCTACGTCTCTATAAGATCGTATGGGGCGCGTGTCGAAGTTTCTGACATGGTCTATAAATTTTTCTGCGATCCACTATTCTCTAACATACAACCAGATGGGGTCTTTGATTTAAGTATAGCGAATTTTAACATAAGCTCACACCTTTATCCCTGAAGCAATAGGCAGAGTAGCTAATAATGCTGCACACAAGATTCAGCCCATTCCTAGCTTATACCACTCGCAACGGGGTCGGGTCAACATGCTTTTTAACACATGTTACAGAAATATTTGGCTTGAAGTTTTTACGACCCGCCATCTGTCTGACATCAACCCCTCGGGGAAGAAAACAACCAGACCCGAAACATATTTGTGAATCACACAAACATTTTCGTCCAACATCACCGTCTTGTCTAAATTTTGAACATTATATTCACTCAGTCGTTGTTCCTTAGATGCAGCACTAAGCCCTTTAAATGCTATAGCGAACCGTCATCTTGAGATTAGGCGCAGGATGTATATGCAATGTATCTCGATCATTACAGTTCACCGCACTTAACAGAGCGATGTGACACAAACTGCATTGCGGCTTTCGAGTGCATATTTGCGTCAGGAGTACACCCCGACATGGCCATTAGCGTACGCGTCATTTCCCAGCCTCTGTTTGCTTTCATTGAATTACTGCTTATGGTCTGCTTAAATCCCTTTATACGACTGAGTGTTTTCCATATTTACTTTTAGTACGTTGCAGTAACTAATAACGAATACCTAATGTAAAATATACCTATATAAAAGGCAGTGATATCTCAGTGGCGAGTGGTACGGACTGTCGAGACTAAAGTCGCAGGTTCGAACCTCAAGCCTCATGAGCATACACCTCTGACTTTTCTAAGTTATGTGTGTATTAATTGTTAATTATCGCTTGCTTTAACGGTGAAGGTAACATCGTGAGTAAACCTGCATACCTAAGAAGTTCTTCATTAGAATTTCGAAGGGACGTGAAGTCTGCCAACCCGCATTAGGCCAGCGTGGTGGACTAATGTCTAACCCCTCTCATTCAGTAGAGGAGGCCCGTGCCCATCAGTAGGACGTGTATAATACAGGGCTAGTATTATTATTTTTATTATTTATTATTATATATACGCACTCACGCCTGTAATCCCCGAAGGGGTAGGCAGAGGTGTAACCAGTACACCCACATTTCGCCGAGCGTATCTTCGTCCCTTATGTGATAGGGGGCGAGCCTATCGCTATATACCAGGCACAAATTCCAGCCTCCGGGCTGATACTGAGCATTTCGTAATAGAAAAACCCAATACCACTTTACCCGACCCGGGGATCGAACCTGAGACCTCAGCGTTAGCTTCCATCGTATCGCGTACGCATTACAACTGCGCCACCGAGGCAGTCATTTATTTATTATTAATGTAAAATAATGTCTTATGTAAGTGAGGCATTGGGATATTATTATATTGGCATGAGCCATGCACAATATAATCAAGAAGCTATCGAACTGGCAAGGATCTGCGTTTTTTTCAGGATTTGTATCACCGACTTTTATCAAGGAGGAAAAAGACAATCGATTCGATGCGTATCTTTATATTTTTTTATCATGCACAATTCAGAGTGATCCGATTTTGATGATTTATTCGATAGAGCTATAGCTCATAGTTGGTCCCAATTTGACGCAAAAATTACCCCCCAAAGTGGGTAAAATTAGAGACGAACGGCTCGAATTTCGTTTTTCAGCACTGATTACTATATTATAATCATTTTTTTTAATTTTAAATGTTTTACGAACATTAGGGAAATAATCATCAAGATAGGCTTAATACCGAAATTTGAGGCGTTGAATTATTTCCTAATATTAATTTCAATTAAGTAAGTAGGCATATTATATGAATTGCGGTTATTATATGAAATCCGTGTCGGCGTTCGTCTTCTATTATTAGCTTAATAAAGCCGCTTATAAAATATTGTAAATGTTTCTACACTCTGTATTTAGCTCAGTAATTAACAACTGATACCGGTATTTACCAAAGTCATGAAGTTTTATTTTCATGTCTAGCTTTTAGTATTCAACTATGCTTTAACTATGTCTTCGCTTTGAAACATTCATTTGGGAAGTAAGGTTCCCAGTAACTTTCATTTGAAGTATTTAGTGGAAGATCACTTAGTAAACTATGATATTTTTAAATGTAAAATTCTTGAATGTTAAATTAGCTCGAAATATTTTAAGATAACATTTTAAAGAATTTAAATTGAGTGTAAACCGCAAATCGCTGGCTATGCATAACATAAATTGCTCACCCATATAATTATTATTTTCCGGATATAAATCATGTTATCTCCGTGTGGGTCACGACAGCCAATAAGCGTTTTACGTGAATTACCTCAAGATAAATTGCCTACTCCTGACATTAATGCGGAGTTTCTTACGAAAATAAATTACCTGTATCAGCCTTCGATGTTGAAGCGTCCTTCGTAACCGCAATAGATGTTTTTTTACGTGTTACAAAGTAACTTTTTCACTGTCTTACTCATAAGTGCGACGTTTTAGGAGATAAGATATTACCTCGCCTATTAGATGATATTGAATAAAATTCAAAATTGAAGATCAAATTTTTCATTATGAATAAAAGCCATGTAAAGTAAAATAGAAATAAGCTGGCGAACCCTTGCTACGTAAAGAAATATTATTTTTTAATAAACCGACTTTCAGCATTTATACAGTTTTTTTTAAATAAAAGCCTTTTTTTTTATTCTATTCGTTCAGCTAATAAGAATTTTAATCATCTGATGGTAAGTAATCTCCACCGCTCAACCCATAATGCCGAAGAATCATGTATGCCTTACTGACCTTGAACGGAATGGAGATTCGGATAGGGAGGGTGGATTAAGCTCTCGGATAAATCACTCACCGTACGAAACGCATCATGAGGTGCCACTTCAAGTCCATTTTACGTGAGACAGTGGTAATAACCCGGTCCAGCCGTTCCATTTATGTTGTAGGTAGACAACGTGTACTGTGACTACAGCGTCGATTTACCATATTCACGCGACTTAACTCCGAGTAGTATTGAAAAGCTAGTTTGTAAACTAAAATTAGACAGTGAAGTGTCTAGTATACTCTAACATTGATTCCACTTTAAACAAGTAACAAATTGTATCAAGTCAATTAATACAGCTTATTGAATCGATCTATTGGATTCTGATTCAGAAACTAAATTTAATAGTTTACAGTAGAACAATAATAATAATAATAATAATAACTCAACCTCATTCTCAAAACAAGTCTCAACTCAAAACATACTATTAAAGCTATAAATACATTTGCCATCCCCATATTGACATATTCTTTTGGGATCATAAACTGGTCCCAGACAGACCTTAAGAAACTACAAAGAATCATAAATACACACATGACTAAATACCGAAAGCACCACCCTAAATCCGCCATAGAGAGACTCATATTACCACGCCATGAGGGAGGAAGAGGATTGATAGACATACAAAATTTACATAACAATCAGATCGCAAAATTAAGAGGCTTCTTTCATACGAAATCTCATCATTCGACCCTCCACAAACATATATCATATACGGACAAAAAACTTACGCCACTTAACCTTCAAAACAAATACACCCAACCTAATGAAACACTAATAGACTCACAGCAAAAAATTTCAAAGTGGGCAGAAAAGTCTTTACATGGGAGACACCGAACCGACTTGACCCAAAATCACGTCGACAAACAAATGTCGAACGAGTGGCTCAAGAAAGGGGAACTGTTTCCGGAGACTGAAGGTTTTATGCTCGCCATACAGGACCAAACTATCTCTACCAGAAACTATAAAAAATTCATTCTGAAAGACCCCAACCAAACAACAGACTTGTGTAGGCACTGTGCTTCAGCATCTGAAACTATACAACATATAACAGGCGCGTGCAAAACTCTGGTGCAAACGGATTACAAACACCGCCACGATCAGGTAGCCGCTATTATACACCAACACATCACATATAAATACAAATTCATTGATAAAATGGTCCCGTATTACAAATACAAACCAGAAACTGTACACGAAAACCGGAACTGCAAAATCTATTGGGACAGAACAATTATCACTGACAAAACCATCCACTTTAATAGGCCAGATATAACCGTACATGACAAAAATAGCAACATTATACATCTTATTGACATAGCCATACCCAACACACACAACATACAGAGTACCATAGCAGACAAACTTACAAAATATCAAGATCTAGCAATAGAATTAAAAACCCAATGGAGAGCACACGCAGTCCACATAGTACCAATAGTTTTATCTTCCACCGGTGTAGTACCTAAAAGCCTTTCCCAAAATCTCGAAATACTAAACATGCCTACAAACATACTTCATCTTATACAGAAAGCCACTATTTTAAATACATGCCGTATTACTCGAAAATTTCTGTCATCTTCGTCTGTTTCGTCTATATACACAATATAACCTTTAGTACTTGGCCGTGGCCCGTACTACAGGTAATCTCACCCCTTAACAGGGAGATAAAAAAATTACCCATAATAATAATAATAATAATACACCTAACAGTCTCACACATAGTCATGACCCCACACTAGGTAAACCTGTATCGTGGGTATCAAGAGCTACGAGGGACTTGCGGTCCCAAAACACCCAGACCCCAGACAAATATTTGTGGATCAGACAAACATTTGTCAAGGTGCGGGAATCGAACCCACGGCCTCACGCTTCGCAACCGGCTACTCGCCCGCTGCGCAACGGAGGCTGTCGATCAATAGGTAGTTAACGATCGGCGAAACGTAGCAGTTACGGTTTCAGGTTCCTTTAAAAGTAGTAATCACAATTTGATTCGTATTCGTAATACAGCAAACATTTTACAACTTAGAGCGAGTTTCTTTGGTAAATATCTGCAGAATTTGAATGCTCTTAGCAAAACAGTTGTGGGCAGACATATCGCTCACAATTGCATTCGTCGTATTACAGCAATCATTTCTTAATTTTGCAACTCAGAGCGAGTTCATTTGGTAAATCTCCACAATGGTTAGTTGGATGCTCTTAGCAAAACAGTTGTGGTCAGTCGTATCGCTTAGCGGCACGCAATACAAAGTTTCGCCATTCATCTGCCCGCTCAACTTTGCCTCGTGTATTTATTTGTAGTGTTTCTTGGTCAATGCTCCAACTTAGTCCGTTAAACGCAGAAGCCCCATCTGCGCAGCCGAGTGCTTTGCTTGCAATTATTTTGTTTTAGAAATAAGATTAGCTTCTTTTTTTCTTCCTAGTGTTATCCCGGCTTAATTAACCAGGGACCGCCTTCTCATGCTATAGATTTGATTCTACGGAGCACCTGGTGGTGTGACCCACACAACCCAAAACGGGCGCTTATATAATAATATGTATGTAGAGTAAAATATTGCTAATACCGTTTGCGATTTAAATTAACCCAATTTGTAATAATTCTGCAAACATAGAATTCCCATTTATTATTATAACACTGTTAATAAAACAAGAAGGTTTATTATATTAAGAACACACGTTCCTTCTCGAGGTTGTTAAATAAATATCGTCTGAATAATATTGTCTTTCAATCATATTGTACAAATTTCAGTGCGGTAATACTAGGAGCATTATCGTATTGGTATTCCGAGCATGTATTGGAAGTGGTAAAAAGGCTAGTGTCAATCGAGGGTCATAATGGAGGTCGTTAGAAAGCACATCGCATTGGACTCGTCAATACATAAGGTCGTACTACGTAAACAACTCTTATTTTTGTCGATTGAATCGAGATCTTACAATGATTAATATAATTTTTCAACCCCTAACAAAAGAGGGGAGGTTTAAGTTTGCCACTTTGTCTGTCGGTCTATCTTTCTGATTGGCATGATTATGCCTAAACGAGTAGCCGATTTGAATGCCTTATTATTTGAAAGCTTGTTTATTCGAAATAGTTTTTAGAATTTAAAAAAAACAAGTAAATTCAATCACATTATCATCGACCTTATATTTTTCAATAAATTTAAAACTATATTTTTAATTAATCTAACAGATGTATTGGTTATTGTGCCAATTAAGCATTATAAATTAATAAATAAGCTGCTGCATTCATAACGTTATTCAATGTTTTTATGAGGCTATGTTTTAACAACATACGGCGTGTGTAATACATTAACATTTTCTAATCCACTCTAGATTTATAGAGTAAGGAATTACTTTTATGCCCACTCATTAATCCTCCACATTTCATTCATTAGTCTTATGATGTGGTTTATGTTCGTTTTCCTTATTCACAAGACGATAGTATCCATACATAATATATTGTATGTTGTTGGATTCGTATTACTGCAATTACATCTTATATATAAAATTCTCGTGTCACAATGTTAGTTACCATACTCCTCCAAAACGGCTGGACCGATTTTTAAGAACTTTTTTGTGCATATCGGGTTGGTCTGAGAATCGGTTACTATCTATTTTTCATACCCCTAAATGTTAAGGGTGGACCACCCTTAACCCCATTTTTTTATATAACATTTTTTGTTTTAATTTTTTTATAGAGCATTAAAAATACATACAACCCTAAATTTTCACACTTCTACCATCAACCCCTATTTTTAATAGTCAATTTAGTATTTTTGTCAAGCGCGTTTCTCACCGGGGGCGCCCACTAGGCTACTTTAATCCTGGAAATAGGCATTCGCGCGGGCGGAGCCGCGGGCAACAGCTAGTTTTCTTATAAAAGCAAATGCTTTATTATTCAGGCGTATCTTAATCATCGGTAAAGTTTGCTGCCAATATCATTGTTCAGTAGTTTTGCTTGTTCTTTTATATTCCTCTCCCATGTTACGCAAACCAACTCTGACTTTGGGTATCGATAGTGCTACACAGTAAGCACTTAAATCTCACATACATTCGATCAAATATAAAATGCACGTCGCAGATTAAAAAAAACACATAATTAGAATAAGAATTTTAAGTAATTTGTGTTTATTCAGTTGCGAATTGATTCATCATTTACACTTCTTTCTATATTATTTCTCAAAGGTGCCAAAACTTCCATAATTCTTCATCAAATTCAAACACCATTTTAAAGCTTAAGTTTGCCGCTATTGGCCAAAAATAGATAAATGTTTTAAAATAATAGGTTTTGCGAAAAAAGAGTTGCAATAAATTTCTACTTTATTATATTACGTAACTGAACACTATCGATGCGATGTATTCGTACGGGTCATCTAGTTAAATATATAGTTAGTAAGAACATTTTGTCACCATGCAGTAAACACGATAAGAAGATATCCTTATACACTATAAAGGATTTGTGAAACGTGAATGGGTTGTCTACTAAATTAATTGAATACTAATAATAATACCACTTTGTTTATGTAGTGTGTTAGTACTGTTATGTTTCAGTTTGGAGGGCATTGAAACCAGTAAAGTTACTACGCATTATGAGACTTAATAAATATATGTCTCGGGCTGCCGAACGCAGCCCAGAGACATGCAGCGCTTTGTAATTCTAAATTCCGTCTGGTGTTGCTTCTGTTTATGGGCAGGCGTAGCGCTTACCATCACGCGAGCAACCTGCCCGTTTCAACAAGCAAAATAGCAAAAAGTATAACTTAGTGAATTCTCATAGTAGTGCTTTGGGTGTCGTTTATTGCGACAGCGGCGTTTATCAGCCCCATGTAGCTGTTTCCTTTCTTGTATTGGATATAAACAGGAATTATTATCGATACCCTTCGAGACAATACTGAACGACTCTTTATGGCGGTGGCTCAAATGTTGCTGCGATCCAATTTCTTTAGATAAAAGCACTCTTTCTGAATTTAAGAGTTTAGAATGTTTTATTGTAGCTCGTTCTTTGTTTTAAGTCGTATTTCTAAAATTAATTTACGTAATGTTAGTTTTAAGAAATGATTTGGCACCAGAGTTACGTTATTCGATTCTGGTCTGTATTAGGCTCTAAAAATATGTGATATGAAGTGAATTACATTTCTATGTAGGAATGAGTAAATTGTTGAATATATAAACTCACGCCCTTATCCCTGAACGGGCAGGCAGATGCATCAAGTATTGAATAAAATGCTATAAAAATCAGAGTTTAAAATTTTTCCACGCCGTAGTTTAAAAGTTAGATGGACTCATTTTATCGACTTCAGGCACGCATAACTCACAAATTAATTGATTATATTGTAAAAACTCATTTACAACCTTAATATCATTTTTAAGAACTTATCCAATACTACTACACATTCCTATGTGTAATGGAAAGAAAATTGAGGCGCTCATAGCTAGTTGCACTCACTAATCTGTAAACGATAAGCGAGTTAAGCAATCCTTGGTTGCGGTCAGTCTATGGATGGGTGACCGCTTAGTGGTATTTCAACAGAGCGTCTCCGTGCTTCGGAGGGCACGTAAAATGTCGGTCCCGGCTGTTATCAACTGATAGCAGTCGCAGTCGTTAAGCCAAGTCGGAGGCCTTCGGGTGGCTTGAAAAACTCTGACACTAGGTTGGCCACTAACCATTCGATAAGAAGAAGAAGAAGAATGGAAAAAAACATATATATCTACGGAGTTCTTAATTTCACTACCTACCAATCCTACTACCATCCAATAGTGCTAATAGTCTCCGAGTAAAATGATATACGGACGGATAGACGGGCAGATGAACATGACCCAATTTTAAGGGTTCCTTTTTTTCCATTTGACTACGAAACACCAAAAATGTATATATTCTAAAATTTTATAAAATATATTCCTAAGAATTAATATTAAATCATGTGAAAGTTTCCACAACGACCTTGTCTCCACAATACAATTTCCAAATGTTTTAAATTTAACGAGTTTATTTTTTTCTAGGTCAAGCCTATTGTAATATGTAAGGCTGCGCTCGGCGGAGGCTACTCGTTATTTCCACGTCACTGCAGCAATGTTTCACTATAGTTGGGACCACTTAATTGAGTCACATTTTGGCGGCCTCGTAAACATCGGCGATAATTACAGTTTCCCTCATTTCCAAGTCATTATAGCCCATCGTTCAAGTTAGGCCGTGGTGGCGGCATTTAAATGCGTGTTCGTTTAAAAATATTACTTTGAGAGGAGGACGTAATTAAATCAATGAAATGGCTGTAGTACTTTTTTATTTGGTTTAATGACAAGACGAGCAGGTCGCTCGCCCGATGGTACGTGCCACGCCGTTCCATAAACAGAAGCAGTGTTGCTTACAGAATTTTGAATTTCAAAGCAGTGCATGACACTGGTCTGCGCTCGTCACGACTTATAAATGCCCAGTAAATTCACCGGCTTCAATGTCCTTTACAGAAACACAAAAGTGCCTGTACACTGATGCTTGGCGGCAAAAATAGACCTTCAATGAAATATATTTTTCATTGAATAAAGTATTAAATTAGAAACCGTGTTACAGTTAAACATAATATAATGTTTAGGATAGTGGTCATCGCAACGGTGAGGATTAAATTATAAATTTTACATAAGCTGTATGTACTTTGTATCCCCTCCACATATTCCTCACTATTACTCCTGACAGTGGCACGCATGATTTCTGGTATTTATCTTACTTTTCTTTTTAACACGCTGTTTTATACTGACTTGTCATAAGGGCCATTTCAATAATAAATACTCTACATAATAAACGCTTCCATTATCATTTATACGATATTTCTTACTTTGATGGAAAGAATACTTTAACGTTTATGGTACAGAACTTAATATAAAGCTGTAAGAATGGATCTTATTTTGTATACTATTACTACAACTACTATGATTAAAACATATTTTGCATACTATTATGTGCACAAGGAATAAAAAATATGAACATCTTATATTTAATTATGTAGGTAACGAAAATCAATTTTATGGCCCGTTTCATAATGTCCAAGTTAATATTTAAGAGATAAATTAAAAGACATAAAAAAAAATTGCCGTATCAATTAAACACAGATTGGCGCATATAATACTTCCTAACTTAGTTATTTTAATGCATTATCTGTCAGATAAAATTAAAACGGTCATTGTGAAACACTGCTTATGCATTTCGTGCTCAAAAAAATATTGTCTGCATACCGCGATTAAAGGTAACTGATTCATACTATAAATTAGATAGCTAACGTTTAAAATATTCAACATCAAACAGTTACAAAGTTTGGGGACAAACCAGAAATAATTTTACAAGGTCTTTTCTTTCTTTCTTCCTGGCATTATCCCCGGTTAATGCCAGGGTCCGTTTTCTCGTTCCATAGATTTGACGGTATTTAGTAACATATGGGGCGACCCGCTGACTCCCACAACCCGCAACGGCAACAAAGTTTCGCCATAGAAATGATTTAACAAGGTAACAAATTAAAATGGCATCAGGAAACTTCAGGTAGGAAAATTGGCAACACGTGTAGGCTTATCATTTCTTACTATTCGACAAGTTCCAAAGTGCTATAACTCAACAAGTTAACTTTACAAACTAGGTATTGGTAATCGGAAAGCGATTAATTTTCCACGGGTGAATCTTCTGTCGTTGAAAACTAATTTCGAATGGATTTATTGCAGTTTTCAACTTGTTACCTCGCTGTTGCTCAATTCAAACTTTTTTGGTGTTATTGTACATTTGATTTACAATTTGTTTCAATTCAAAGCGCTACTATTTTCATTACTTTTGTGTGGTATTTGACATGCATTTTAATTTTTCCCGGTAGAAGCGCACAACTTTTCTGAAATTCGCTGCATGTATCATAAATAACAAAATTTACTGTATACGCGTACGAAGTTTACGAGTTTTGCACTAAAAAAATAAATATACTGCACCACAATATTGTATTTTTGCAGCCACAAATAGCGCGTTTTCGTTCATTCATCAGTCGTTAAAATGTTGTCTTTATCGTGTAAATAGTCTATAAAATACACTAAAACAGTTTTTAAATAACAGTATATCATTGTTTATTATTTTAATTATGCATAAATTGCTGTAATAATAATATATAATCCTATTATAATCCTATCATACGGATGTGTCGGTTATACAATGAACTTTACGATAAAGATGGCACACTTGATATTATGAACAGCAAGGCAGGGCCATTTTTTCGTAGTACTAAATATATAATAAAGTAAGCAGTGTGTAAAACGTTCAGTTTTTTTTTTTTTTTTCTTGACTTTCTCTTCTCTTTGTTATAGATTAACAATATTAATTAATTTGTCTTAGTTTGTCATTTCCGCACTGTTTTTCTATTAGGGCATATGTTTAGGAAGACGATCTAGTACATAAAATTATAATATTTAAGTTATATTACTTGTATGATTGTATTCTGTGTTATGCCTTTTATTGCTAATAAAAAAAAAAAAAAAAATTGTTATTTGAAAAATACCTGCTTACGTGTACGTACCTATTTTTTTATTACCTTGAATGACGTTCGCAGGGTCGCAGCAGGTCACTCTCCTGAAGATATGCGCCACACCTGAAACAAGAGCAACACTATACTGAACCTTAATTTACAAAGCACTGCATGACATTGGCAAACGATCTAGAAAGCATTGACTCAATTTTAACGTTTCATTTTGACTGCTCTGTATTATAATATATTTGATTCGACTACCTCGGTGGCGCAGTTGTAATGGGTACGCGTTACGATTGAGGCTAACGCTGAGGTCTCGGGTTGGATCCCCGGGTCGGGTAAAGTGGTATTGGGTTTGTCTATTACGAAATGCTCAGTATGAGCCCGGAGTCTGGAATTTGTGCCCGGTATGGAGATAGGCTCTCCCCTATTACATCGTGGGACGGAGATACGCGCGGCGAAATGTGGGTGTACTGGTTACACCTCTGCCTACCCCTTCGGGGATTACAGGCGTGATTGCATAAATGCATAAATTGCTGTAATTGTAGCTTTTATTATTTGAAAAATACCTGCTTACGTACGTACATAACTATTTTTTTATTACCTTGAATGACGATCGCAGGGTCGCAGCAGGTCACTGATGATATGCGCTACACCTGAATCAGAAGCAACACCTTACTATACCTTAATTTACAAAGAACTGCATGCCATTGGCCAACGTTCTAAAAAGCATTGACTCCATTTTAATGTTTCATTTTGGCTACTCTGTATTATACATATAAAAACTGCTGGACACCCCTTTACTATAGAGTGATGTTAAGCCTTAGTCTACCACACTGGTGAAATACATATGCTTGGTAGACTCCTTTCATGGAGTATTCTCAAGTATATAGGTTTACTGATAATATTTTCCTTCAACGCTAAAACTTGTGTTTGGTGAGTACATTTAGGTTAAAAAAAAACTTCACCTGAAAAGATTGTTTATCAAATACATGTCTAAGATCACTATCATGCTTCATCATAGGACGCTGATTGGTTTTCTGTAAAATATATCATTTTATGACAACTCCAATATACAAAACTGCGAATTTTCCTTATTTCTACTCGATGATATAAAACAAGACGAATTTCAGAAACAGAAGACAAATGATCGATTTATTGCGACGCGGTTACATTGTGGTTGTTTCGCTTTGTAACAGAACTGTGTATCGGACTAAAACGAATGTGCAACTTTCTTATCTTGGTGTTTGTGTTTTCTTATCGGATCAATATTGTCTCTAAGCCTTGAGCGAGGTTTGATAAAACATTGCTTGTGATACCTAAAACATACGATTGAATAATGTATAAAATTGCTCTTCAAAACTAGCAACTTTAAGTAGATTAACAATTTAATCATATACTGTGCAATGATATAGTTAATTTTTAGTATATAGAAAGCTCCAAGACTCATCTATACAAATAAATAAAACTGAAGTGTCTGTTTGTAATATTAAAATAACCACTTTTTGCTACATACATATGAATGTATATACGTTACATATACCAAAATAACATTTTTTACAATTTTTGTCTGTCTGTCTGTTTGTTCCGGCTAATCTCTGGAACGGCTGGACCAATTTTGACGGGACTTTCACTTGCAGATAGCTGATGTAATAAGGAGTAACTTAGGCTACTTAGGTACATTTTTATCCCGGAAAATGACAATCACGCGGGCGGAGCCGCAAGCAAAAGCTAGTTTATATATATAGTTGAGATATATTTGTTTTTTCCTACGAAATTGCCGTTTTTTACTTAAAACTTAAAGTATTTTTCGCATTTTTTTATTTGTATTAATCAAAATAACAACCCTTTGTTTATTATCGCAACACAGTGGAAATTTATCTATGCCCTTCTTGAAGAAATCGACTGCAAGGGAGGCACTTACACACTCTTCAGAACAGGAGGGAACACAATCCTAAAGGATACTTTGTATTGCCACTCGTGTATTGATTTTTTAAATTCAATTCTAAAAATCGCAAACAGAATATGATAATTACTATTACCACGATAAACAATATCACGTCGAGTTAAATTGTTATTTTTTGTAACGAAAATGTACAAACAGGCGTAAAAACATTTATAGATTTTTATAACGAGTTAGATATATAGCGTCAAATGTACTGCAAACTTTGAAGCTGATTACTTAGCCCACGATACTTAATAATATTAATTGAACACTTTGTTATACGTAACAAATTTTATATTTTATACAATAATGGAGGAAAAAAATAGAAAATTTGCTTAATGGTATTATATTCGCGCTGACCGTTGTTGCCTGGCTATGTTTACACATGTTTCACGAAAGTTTTTGGTTTTTAATAGCGTTTTTATTAGCTTCATACGTATGTTAGTATGTATGTTAGTGTGTATGTTAGTATGTATGTTAGTATGTAACGGAATCTTGGACATGATTTTGACCCCCTTCAAAACGTCAGATTAACTCGAAATTTGGCATACTTATTAAGGACCGATGACAATTCAATATTTTAAATAGTTTGAAATAAAAAATACGCTTTTATAGAAAATCCAACTAAAATTTAGAAAACAAATTTTAACAAATTTGAATTAAAAATAATGTAAGAAAAAATGATATTTTGTAAACTATTATTTATTTATTAAGTAGCCGCTTGTCTAATATTGAAGCAACTTGTAATTACACTACGAATGCTGATGTCATCCACGCTTCAGTATACCTACAGTACTAAGTTTAGTTTAATAAGTTATGCGCTTCGGCAACGTTCATTTTTACGAATATACAATCAATATTCGGCTAACAGAGCGTTGGTGCACACAACAGAAAAATAACTACATCAGTAATGTTGTAACTTGTAACAGATATTAGGTAATAATCATCACAAGTTCGTGTATACGAAATAGACAAAGATTTCCGAAGCGTACATTTTGGTGTAGCCTTGCTATATCTTGCATGGTATGCACGATATGTATGGCATGCTTGTCCATAAAAAATACCAATACACCAATTTTTTTTTTGTTCTATGGCATACTTAGGTCGGCAAACGAGCAAATGGGTCACCTGGTGGTAAGTGATCTCCACCGCCCATGTACGCCAATGTAATACCAATAGAATTATGGGCGCGTTGCCGACCTTAAAGGAAAGGGATAATTAAGGGATTGGGAATGGGAGGGGGATTTGGGCCTCCGGATATCTCAGTCACCGTACGAAACGCAGCAGCAAGCTACTACATTACGCCGGTTTTCTGTGAGAAAGTGGTAATGACCCGGACGAGCCGGCCCATTCATTCTGTAGACAAAAGTGTCTACAGCGTGGCTCTACCACTTTAACACACAAAATACACTCAATAATGTCGACTTTTAGAACACGGAAATATTACGTAGCTATCTTGTTCTCTAGTCGAGAGCTGGACGTTTGTTAATTAATCTGTTATAAGTTTTTATATAAATGGATAGATCTTTTTACAAGTAATGGGAATAGCCTCAGGATTTACAGTATAAGTATAGTATGTACAGTATAAGTATAGTAAGTATATACAGTATAGTCATAAGTATTCGGCTGAAGGTGGAGATGTTTGTTGAATAGAATGTATTAGGTAGGTACATACACAATTAAAATCTTTTACCACGTAACAACATATCAACTGTTTATAGCCATGAGCTTAATAGGAACACAATGAAATTCGATTTATTCACAATTAACCGAATGTTGTTTGCAGCAGTTATTTCATTACTAGTCATTAAACAAATTGTACGCAAATTGCGATAGTGTAATAAAGGTGGGCGAATATTCGTACTAATGTAAACATAACGTTAAGCTAGTAAAGATACTTCAAATGTCACAACTGAATCGGGTAAACTGTATCCATTCAATGAGCACGTTATTTTTTCATTTTTCATTAGTTTTAATGATGAATGAATAATGATTGGAATAAATAAATACCTATATAAATAATAAAATCTCATTTCGGTTAAAATTCAGTCGCAGTGTCAGTTAAATACGAGAATTGCCCTTCACCAAGCGTGTAAATTTTTACTACATACTGATATCAGTGTCGAACGCGCTATTTATAAAAAAAAATGATGAGCCGAGTTTGTTCACCTGATGGTAAGCGTCACGCCTGCTCATAAACAGAAGCAACACCAATCAGAACTTCAAATCAGGTAGTACCTACTGCATGGCACTAAACTATGCTCGTCACCCCGAGACATAGGATACTAAGTCTCATAAATCCAGTAATTTCACTGGCTTTGGATGATGAGCGCAGTGCCATTGCCATTGCCAGTGCCAAAGTTGTGTGTGGTGTTGCTTCAGGCAGGCATTATACTTACCATCTGGCGAGCGACCTGCTCGTCTTGTCATTCAAATATATTGTTTGTTTATTTTTGTTTAAACACTATATAATTACGTTGAAGCCAGGGAAAATACTGAGCATTATGAGACTTAAAATCTTATGTCTCGGGGTGATGAACGCAGTCCAATGCCATGCAGTGCTTTGTAATTCAAAGTTTTGTGTTTTGGTGAGCGACCTGTTCGTCTCGTCATTCAAGCTAATAAAAAAACACTAATCAGTTTAAATACGAGAAACCATTCTACAGCTTCTACAAATTGTTATTCCACACGTTCAGTCTTGAGAAACATACATAAATTATTCGAGACGTGTCGACGTAGTGCTCCTACTAAGATATATATTTTACAAGCTAAAAAAAAACATGTGTAATCCCCGTGATAGCAGTGTATAATGGAAAAGCAGTTTAAAATAGGTAATGGTGTTTTGAAACGTGCATTCAAGTTATGATTGTTCTCATAATACCGCTATGGGAATAGGGTACTGGATGTGTAAAATATATACAAAAAAAATTGGCAGTTGTAGAGACTGCCGATAGAAGTGAAAACTTAGAACTTTTAGTATTAAAATTTGAAATTTCATAATGTTTGAATTAAAATTATCAACATCAATCTGGTTTTCACATCTATTGACACTCCGAGCAACAAGTATATGCATTTTTATATGGTTTTTTGGTACTCATTATTGTACTGCACAATGATTCTACAATTAAACGATTCAAATAATAATCAAACAAAACACGGTCGCTGCGCGTCATGAGCATGTCGGTGACGCGAACCCATAAGATCCCCTACCAAAAAGTGCCCATCGCGGCTAAAGAAGTTCTCACTTCAAAATTTTGATATAATAATAATAAGCTTCTCTCTCGGACAGCTCACAAGCTTAGACGCATCTAGGAGTCTATTTAATTTTATTTTAATTTAAAATAGTTATTCGTAAAAAATTTAATCGAAGTGAAATAATAGGAGCGCATAAAGAGTAATCAGTGTTTGTGCTTGTGTACGCCGCATTGTCGTTGAACACGCCCACTTAACCTGTTTTTGTTCGACGCTACGAGTCGACTTTCGCGTCACAGTGTGAGTAATCTATTCTTTCACAACTCATACTTGTGAGACACCTTCCAGCCACGAAAGAGCGAAATAAAAAAAAAAAAGACAGCTATACTGTGCAAGATTCGACCGGAACATCAACAGCGGTGGATCCAGTCATAGTGGACGGACAGCTAAACTGTATGAATTCATCGATCGAGGCCAGTATATACTGAACTATTTTAGAACCTTTTACTACGCATCATTTCTGCTGTTCCTGGTATATTAACTAATAGTAGAAATGCCGTTAAATCGCACACCGCCACCCGTATCACCCTCTATACCACAAATAGGAGACACAGATAATAATATAAATACAAGAGGAAGCGTGGGCACAAATATTTCTAGTGGTATTCAACACTATGATTCGGCACCTGATCTTAGACCAATTGTGGAAACAGCAATGGAAAGAAAAAAGCGAAAGTTCGAGGACAGTGGCATCTATGACAAAGACGCCATTAAGGAGATGTTTGAGACTTTTTCCAAAGACCAGGCGAGTCGTTTTGAGGAATTACAATTAACTATAAATAGTCTGAAGGAGCAAAATATTAAGCTTAACCAAAGCGTTGAACTCATGTCGAATAAGTACGACGAGTTCCTCTCTAAGATTTCAAAACTCGAATCTGAAAAACTAGAGGATAAAAAAATAATAGCAACTCTCGAAGATAAAATTGAGTATCTTGAACGAAAATGTAGATCTACGGGTATCGAAATTCGTAATGTCCCTAAAAAATCAGGTGAAACTAAAACGGATTTATGTAACCTGTTACAGAATGTTGGGAAAACTATAAATGTTGATATCAACCAAAACTGTATTAGAGATATTTATAGAATTAAGTCAAAAGATTCCTCAAATCCAATAATCGTGGAACTTACAACAGTACTCCTTAAGGAAAAATTTCTGGGGCATCTAAAAAACTTCAATAAATCAAGAAAATCGGGCGTTAAACTGAACTCGAGTCACCTAGCTTTACCTGGACCTGTAAAGCCAGTATATATAGCGGAAGCTCTCACTGCGAAATCTCAAAAACTATTCTACTTAGCGAGAACATTCCAGAAACAGTATAATTATGATTTCTGTTGGCCGTCACATGGTATCATATATCTGAGAAAAAAAGAAAAAGCCCCATTTATCAAAATAAACTCAGAAATGGATATTGAAACCCTACGAAAAACAGAATGACTAATATGTATAGTGGTAATCTTAACAAAATGTAATTATTGCTCCTTTATATTTTATAATTGTACACTTTACCTCAAAAGACTTTGCATGCATTGTAAAACATTATTATTATTTACACAATCTACATTTTACATAGTAATATACAAATTAGCTAAAGATTCTTATAATAACTTTATCGTAACAAATTTTTATCATATTCTTTTAAAAACAACATATTATTATAAACAAACTCACAACTATCGAACCTTCAAACTTCCATTTATCTCTATTCTACTTGTAGAAAATGGCATAAAAACCAAACAATTATTATTTCACTTATCCCTTTCACTAGAAAGTTATCAGACAGAAAAACAGTTTTTTTCTTGCACTAATGGCTAACATAAATGATTTATCTAAAGATTTGGACAGGTTTGTTATTTCTCAATCGGTCGAATGTGAGGTTGATGAATGCATTAATATATTTCCGAACCACGCTGCTTTGTCTATTCTTAGTCAAAATATTCGTAGTCTCAACCGTAATTTCTCAGGTTTTGAAGTGCTACTGACTCAATTGGGGGTTGAGTGTGACATACTTATCCTCACGGAATGTTGGCTATCATGTGTTTCGTCCATCCCGTCTATTAGCGGATATTGCTCCTTTGCAACAACTATAAATCCAATACAAAACGACGGTGTGGTTGTGTACGTGAAGGATAATCTTACGTTCTGCATTGAGGAACTTTGCATTAAAGATTGTAATTGTCTTGGTATCAAAATAGGAAAACAGGAAACAGCAATACTAGCTGTGTATAGGTCACCTTCTTATGCAAACATAGATCCATTTCTAACATCATTGAATGAATCTTTAAAGAATCTATCGGGATTTCAAAATGTTGCATTGGTGGGAGACCTAAACATAGACATAATTTCGGAAACATCTAAATCTTCAACTGACCAATACCTAGCTCTTACGGCTTACTATGGCTTATTGCCGGCACACTATTTTATAACTCGTGATGCTGGTGGGAGCTGTATTGATCATGTTTTCCTAAAAAGCAAGGTCCCCTCTAATACTATTATAGCACGTTCTACTCTCACAGATCACAAAACGGTGATGCTATGTCTTAAAAAAGGACAAATTCGTGAGTATGCATTCTCAACACACACTAAAATAAACCAAGTGGGTCTTAGTGATGATATGGGCAGGATCAGATTTGACCAAATCTATCAAATTAAAGATTGCAATATGGCCATGAGCTTTCTTATAAATCAAATAAAAACAGCAATCAATAAAAACTCCAACACTGTTATTCTATCACGCCGTAAAAAAATTATAAAGCCGTGGATAACTCAAGGACTGTTGCGCTGCATGCGCAACAGAGACAAACTACATAGAAAATCAAAGTTATTTCCAGATAATTCAATACTCAAAACGACATATATTAGATATAGAAATTTCTGCAATAAAATACTCAAAAAAGTCAAACGAAGTTATGAAAAAGAACTTATTCAAAAAGCTGGTAAAGATAGCAAAAAGTTGTGGGATACCATAAAAAATATAACTAATACGAGTAAAGATATTAATTCTCCTAAAGAACTAATTAAATTAGCACATTCTCCTCAGCAATCCGTTAATTACATCAATTCCTATTTCGTCAATGTAGGTAAATTACTTGCAGATAAAATTGTGCCATTAAATCAAAGTGTCTCAAGCGTAGATAACTCTAAAATTTCTAATCTTAATTCATTCGTACTTTCTGACACGGACGAAGTGGAAGTTCACAGACTAATAATGACGCTTAAAAATGACTGCTCGGTAGGTTGGGATAGCATATCAAATAGGCTACTGAAAGAATATAAAAATATTCTTGTGCCTTACCTAACTTACATCTTCAACAAGTGTCTGACAGAGGGAGTTTTTCCGAAGGACTTAAAGAGGTCCCAAATTAGACCGATTCATAAAGGTGGAGACAGAGACCGTATAGAAAATTACAGACCTATCTCGATTCTACCATCTATATCAAAAATTCTTGAAAAAATAATCAATGTCAGAATAGTTGATTATCTTGAAACCCAAAATATTCTATCAGACCATCAATATGGCTTTCGTCGAGGCAGGTCAACTGAGGATGCCGTGAGCAAGCTTACGGATTATATAACCACAAATTTGGATAAAGGTAATAAGTGTATAACGATATTTTTAGACTTATCCAAGGCCTTCGATACAGTCTCTGTCCCCAGACTACTCTATAAATTAGAAAGGATAGGTTTCAGAGGGACACAGTTATCTCTTTTGACTGATTACCTTACTGATAGAACTCAGTATGTAAAGGTAGGTACACACACAAGTGCTGAACAACCTGTCAATTATGGAGTTCCGCAGGGTAGTATTTTGGGACCGACCCTTTTCCTGGTTTATCTGAATGAACTGTTGCACTTAAAATCATTTAACGGAAAAATAATTTCATACGCAGATGATACTGCCTTGGTTTTTACAGCTAAAACTTGGAATGAGACTTATGAATTAGCGCAAACAGGGTTTAATACAGTAACCAAATGGCTCCATAATAATATACTCACGTTAAACACTGACAAAACTAAATATCTGGCATTTTCTATACGTGACTCCTCTCATATTAACCTTAAAGTGGTCGCCCATAATTATGATTGCTCTGAGTCGGTTGTGAACTTGCAATGCCAATGTAAGCCCTTAAAACGCTCTAATACTATTAAATATTTAGGAATTGTAATTGACGAAAATTTTAGATTTAAAGCACACATACAAACATTGAGTAAAAGGATTCGGAAACTAAGTTACGTTTTTAAAACACTGAGACACATAGTGGCACCTATAATTCTTAAGCAAATATATTATGCTCTCTGTCAATCACTGATCAAATACTGCATTACTTCTTGGGGAGGTGCATTTAAAACAACCCTTAAACAATTAGAGGTTTCGCAAAGGCTAATTCTTAAAATCTGTACTTTCAAACCATTCCAGTTTCCGACTACGCTCCTGTACGAATACTGTGAGGTTTTGACTGTACGTCAACTCTTTCTTCACAGTATTGTACTGAATCAACATATTATGATGGAATACAGGCATGATTTGCGACCCAGGCGGAGAGGTTTTGCAGTGTGTGAGAGATCAGTACATCCTAAAACTTCTTTTATCCGCAGGTTCTATCCCTTTTTAGGCCCATATATATATAACAAGATTATTAAAAGTATAAATATTTATCACATGAACAAAATGGCTGTAAAGAGAGCTGTTTTTAATTGGCTCTTGAAACTCACATATGAGGAGACTGAAAACTTATTGGTAATTTTAAAATGAGGTATATTAAGAATCTTAGTTTGCTATAATAATGATCACTACTCACCCTCTCGATCACAAACATACACAACACGCACACACACACTCATACACAAACACACATTGAGAGGCTCACCTTAAAATACATTATTTTCGTTTTATTTTTAATTACCTACTCTAACTGTAGGATGAACTACAACAGTTAATTTGTCACATTATATTCTCTAGCTTTGTAATAACTATATACACCTGAGGGAAGAGGCGCTGACTGCTGAAATACAGGCTATAAACCTAGTTCAGCAGCAGATGCTACAACACAGACACATTTATTAAAATAGTCACACAATTAGTGTATTTTAGCTAAGCTCAATGTAATGTAGCTCTTAAAATTTGTGTAATCATCCATGATTTTTGATAAATAAAAATTATTATTATTATTATTATTATTATTTATTTAATCAAGTTACAGAGACTCATTTGTGTTAGTATACAGACTTATATTTCTAATGTTAGTAAACAAAAAGGTTTTTAAATATATGTAACCACTACTGCGTTGTACATGACGGAGCATGCATCCTGCAGCAGTGGTTCACATAGGCACAGTGTAACCTATTTGCGATCATATTCAGGATGCTATTGGGGCTGGCCCGCACCCGGCTCACCAGTGACCCGCAACGTATACGCATCGTCGCGTAAAAACAGTTTACGCGCGCTTCTGCAAACATCCCTGATGCACTGCAGTATCGGGGCAACCTATATGCTTTCCTTCATTACATAATAATTTAATACTAGCCCAATAATAATACACGTGTATAAACACGTCCCACTGCTGACCACGGCCCTCCTCTACTGAATGAGAGGGGTTAGGCCTTAGTCCACCACGCTAGCCTAATTCGGGTTGGTAGACTTCATATACCTTCGAAATTCTTATAGACAACTTCTCAGGTATGCAGGTTTTCATTCACCGTTAAAGCAAGCGATAATTAACAAGTAATACACACGTAACTTATTAAAGTCAGGTGTATGCTCTTGGTGCTGGTTTCAAACCTACAACTTTCGTCTCGACGAGCTATCGCTGCTACTTTATAATAAGTCTTATTTAAACGCTAATAAAAAATAATAAGACACTGAAATATGGATTTCATTAAATACATGACCCATTCACATTTAAAGAAACTAAACTACAAAATCGTCTTACAAAATGTTACATCAAAATTCCTAACCAGTTTGACTAAATGCTACGCTTAGAGAATTTCGTGGATCTAAAGGTAAATCTCGCGCGCTAATCACAGACGTATCGGTCTTATTTTCCCGAATACCTACATTGTTAGTTAATTAGTTCAGAGACGTTACTCTTAGCTCAATTAACGTCATTCATTGAGGTAGTGGCACCGCAACCATTGTTTAAAGTAGGTAGTTGAATTACTTGAAACGTACACACACTGATTAATGTTGAACTGTGTAATCAAGCTTGCGTTGTTTGTTATTAATTTATTCAGTGCTTTATTTGTGAATGAGTGAGATTTAAGAAAGATTTATTCATGGTTTTCAAATAATGTATTAAGCGGAAATCAGTTGCCCTACCTACCCCATAACAGGCGTGAGTGTACATGTATGTGAACTAATGGTATACAATTTCAAAATTACGTAAATTTTATACTTTCTTTAGTATTTTTTATTTTTAAAAAATCGTGAAAAATATTTTTTATTTTTTAAGTGTTTAAATTGCAAAATATCTCTTTCCAGTCAACAAATAAAAAAGTATATAAAAAACAAAGTTTGCTCTTTAAAAACTTACTTGCTAATGATTGGATAGATATGGATTCAAATTCATAGACAGTTAACCGATAAGAAATATATTTATTGAGGTTTGTCACGGCCATTTATTGCAAGAAATCTAACATTTTTCCGTAAAAAATCGTTTATGACTAGGTTGCCTCAAATAGAATTTTGGATGTAGCACGATTTCCGCGACATTGAGCTCCACACATCAATGGAAACCGCTCTACCCGTGTGATAGTTTGCCATGCTTGAATAAACTAACTGCCGTGGACAGACAGAAATGCCGAATTTATTTACCATGCAAAAATGTCTCATCATTATTTAAACGTCACTTGTCACACACATCACTTTCCTTTTTTATTTTATATATCCGAAAAATGGACAACGTATTACACCGGAAATATTGTTAAAAATATATTTAATTAAGTGGTAGAGTCACACTGCTCGTTTGCCAGCTTCAGCTATGTAAAAAAATACTATAGTAAACTATTTTATTGTAATTCTACAACTGTGTCAATGGAACCCGATTTAGATATATGCATTATACTTATTTAGAATACAAAAGCCGGTATTAAATTAATGTAGTTAACAAATATCCTTTTGTCAAGCTTCCTGACAATAAACACGGAATAACAAAATAATTGTTGTGAACAAAATCCGCGTAATTACATAGAAACATGTCGCGGGCAAGCATTAATACGACTGTTTCATAATACAATCTGTAAAAATAACTGTATTAACATTTTACCACGAGCGTAACCGTACACAAATCTCGCAGGATAATAAAACCAGGACACGTTTTCGTACTAATTTAACTTGCTCTGGCATTGCTTTTAACAAAGATATAGCGGTATGTGGAATCGATAGTTGGATGTGTTTAATAATTGTTTGCGTGATAAAGTTGATCTGTTATCTTCTACTAAGTTGGGAATGTTTTGTCATAAGCATCCAGAATTTTGTAGTTGTAGATTAGTAGCAAAACTAGCGATGAAAAACTATTTTTAATCATAATATGATTATGTGACTGTATATAATTGATTACATTAGCACGTTGGAAATTAAAAGATAATAAAAAATAAGAGTGCATTTATTTAGTAATTTAGCATTGCTGTTAATTTCTTAGCCGTCTGGTATTAATTTCGTTATTTCCTCGTGCAATAATAGTTGATTAGCTTTACAATATTATTGCGCCTGCCATTCTGCTACCAAGTCAATGCTTTTTACTTTTTTAATCCTTGATCAGAGTTTAGATAATTCTGCCATGTAAAGTATCTGTTCATTAACAAATAATTTAACAGCCGGCATATTCTAATTTAAATTTTAATCACGAGTCATACTAAAATCAACTTTTTGACTGTAGCTAATAATCTAAATTGCTTTTAAGTTGAGGAAGTCATCTAGCTGTTATTAACCATAACTTTTATACTTAACTTATAAATAACAGTCTGCCCAGTAAGGTTGACGTGGCTGGTCATAAAAATTACATGCCAAATCTTTCTGTAACACAACAACACGTGTTAAAAAGCATGTTGCGCTGACCCTACTGCAAGTGGGATAAGGGCGGGTGGGAGAAGTATAAATAATAGTCTGAAATATTCTCTTCAATATGAATGTAGTACAGAGATAGACAAATACACGTTTCCTTGAAGAAACACGTTTCCCACAGAAGTTTTAAACTTCCTACAACTCGTGTCTGTCCTTCTATAGAATAACGAAAACAAAGTTATATTGTAGCAATGTTTTATACATTATAAATTGACTGTGAAATTGACACAGAACGTGTAAAGGCCTAATTAATACATACATACATACGCACTCACGCCTGTAATCCCTGAAGGGGTAGGCAGAGGTGTAACCAGTACATGCACATTTTGCCGAGCGTATCTCCGTCCCACGATGTGATAGGGGGCGAGCCTATCGCCATACCGGGCACAAATTCCAGACTCCAGCCTGATACTGAGCATTTCGTAATAGAAAAACCCAATACCACTTTACCCGACCCGGGGATCGAACCCGAGACCTCAACGTTAGCCTCAATCGTAACGCGTACGCATTACAACTGCGCCACCGAGGCCTAATTAATGTTTCTGAAGATAATTGCTAAATAATAGTGCATGCACTTTACAATATTAGTAAAGACCGGATCGGATCGGAGTACAATTTGCGAGTTGATGGTGGGAATTTTGGATGTTCTCATTTGCTCGGTTAATATTTTATTTTATATTATTATATTCGGGTGGCTCACAGCTATCAATAATAGAAAAACATATATATAACGAAGTGAATACAATAGATAAGCCAATTACGAGCCTCCGCAGATAGTTAAATAAAAGTAGATAGCATACCTACTAGTTAAATCTATCTTTACTAAATCTCTCTATTCTAAAAAAAAGTAACTGGCGCCGCCGCCGCCGCTGCCAAAAGCTTGTCACGCTATCTCCACCGAAACCACTGGGAGTATGGTGTCGAGACCGATACGAATCGATGCAGAATAATGTGGGGAAGAAAGTAAGATATGTCTCATATTCGTCGGACTTTAAGTTTGTTTTTATTTTATGTTTTGTGGAAAAACATGAGCAACGCCCTTAGTTATGAAAAAAATAGTTGTTATCAAGATAGTTTCGAAACCAAAGCCTTAATATAAGTTTTTTTTTAGATACTAAGCTAATTTTATAAATCCTATTCCGTTTTTGCTTTAATTTATCTTCTATAATCATTCGTTTCGCGGTTTCGCCACAGTCGGAGTTTAAAAATAGTATTTTTTTTACTTTGGGTGCGACGGCGCCTTAACAGTATTTTGATAGTATAGCAGACAGAGTATTCATAAACAGATCTGCAGAGATGGCGGCCTTACAGACCAGCCCACCGCCATACAAATTAAGGCTTGAGCTGATGATGTAATAAGCGCGCCTTTTAGCTGTTTTGCCTAAGGGGTTATTTCCTCAGACCATGATTGATCCTGTAAAAGGTTATTCGACATAAGGGAGACTATAAATCGATTCCAGTGTAAAAAACATCATTCACGTAACTGAAAAGATACCAAGTCTACGCTGATTTTTTAAGAAAATGGTTGTAACGTCATGTTTGCGTTATTTTAGTCAAACCTTGATAAAGTCTTGTATAAGTATCAGGAGTCCCTAAACTGACATACATGTATGAAAAATTTAATGAAAGTGAAGGAGGCCAAAGAGGTGTACAAGGATCGTAGCGAGTGGGAATCCGTTGTCTCTGCCTTACCCTATGGGAAACAGCAGTAAGTTTATCTATGTAATGATTACGGCAGAATATGACTCGCCGGAACGAGCTACTATGGTGGGATGCAACCATGTGCACGGTTGCTAGACAACTTAGTGACGTAGAACCGATTTATAACTATTGAAACCCTTTTAAACCTATACTTGTTATAGCATAAGCCAGAAAACGAGCAAGTGGCTCTCTTGTTACTAAGTGATCTCCACCGCCCATGAACGCCCACATTATTAGACGAATCATGGACGTGTTGCCAACCTTGAAGGACAGGGATAATTAAGGGATTGGGAAAAATAATAAACAGCCTACGGTTTTCTCAGAATGAGCATGTATATTAATATCAAAATGTTAACAAAGATAATAAAGGTATTTTTGCTTAGAATATTTATTTATAGCATAGACTAATGGTAAGTGATCTCCAGCGTCCATGAAAGTCAACAATACTGGAAGAATCATGAATGCGTTGCCGACGTTAAAGAAAAGGGATAATTGAGAGATTGGGAATTGGTGGGCGATTTAGGCCTCTGGATATCGCAATCACTGTACGAAACGCAAACAAAACGAAAGCCGCGACTTTATGTCAGTTTTCTGTGAGACAGTAGTAACAATACGGTCGAACTGGCCCATTTATGCTGTAGACACCGTCTACACCGTGGCTCTACTACTTAAGCGGTATAGCTTCATTGAACGTTGTTTAATCTTTTGAGTGAAATACCTTTATATTTCAACTGGCTTTTCTCCATACAAACTTAAAACCCATATTTTACCCCTCTAAGGTATGAATTTTCAAAAAATACTACTTAGTTCTCACTTACGTCATTAAAATGTCCTTTGTACAAAATTTCAAGTTTATAGCGCCCAGTGGCTCTGCGTTGATGAATTAGTCAGTCAAGGCAAATTATATATGTATAGATGAAAATAACTTGTTTGCGATATGCCACGATGCCATTTTGATTGTTATTGTAGGTCTTAACGTTCTATCATCTACGTTCCTCTCATTCCAGTGGCATTGTACGTAAGAGCTCTTTGCATTATTACTTGTGTACCTAGTGTATGCTAATGCCACCACTTTGAGCGCGCTAGATGATTAATAGATCGTATTAATACACATGTTTATTAATTTGCTCGCTGCTAACAGCGTGACGGTTGAGATGAATTGCTTGGGATTGTTTTAAGACAGGACGCAAAGGAAAATTGTTTAAATATATAGGTATTGATGTGAAATATCATTTCTTAATTACTAGTGGCCGCGTAGTACCTGAAACTGTTTTTTTAATTGTTCTATTACGTCAAGTGCGTGATTTGACATTAAATATTGTCAGTGTGAGCGTAAAAAATGAATGTTATATTTAATTATATGTACATATTTTTAGATATTATAGATAAACAGCATTCTGCACTCCTCCTTCATATAACTGACTATACCAAATCTCACACTCCTCCGTGCGAAGAAGTCCGAAGTTTTCTTTTCACGTATTAATTAATACCTATATGGTTTACTGAAACAATGTCCAGAAGTTGAATAATCTATGATGTCCTCTATACTTATTTACAGACTATGTTAGTTATTCTTTAAGTAATCCGATTCTCTTTAGAAATAGCCTCAACTTCGATAATCCTAGCTCAACGATTATTGATTCTGTGAGTTGTTCTCCATTTACCACAAAGGTATATCGGAATGTCTGCTTTTCGAACGAATGTTACGCTTTGTAATTCTATGTTATTTATTTGATTAAATAACTTGTCATAAATGAAGAATAAGAAACATTACTACTTTGGGAAAACTTTAAATCTAGCGATAGAAGTATTATGTTACGATAAAAAAATATTATTTCGCACAATCCAAAGCATACTCGTAATACATTTCAATAGCCGGTTTAGTAAAATCCCATATGCTCAATAAATTATTAAGTTTCGATATATTTAAATTCACAGTCAGTAAAAAGCGAATATGGTATTAGTGTTTTATCCGTCTATGACAGGCAGTGCTTGATTTATAGCCTATCATATTTTATAACCAGTTCAAAATATCACCGGAACTCATATCCAGCTATTGTTTAGAATTAAATTAAATGAAATTATAGGTTTACTGTCATTGGATAAACTTTTCTGCCTTGGTGGCGTAGTTGTGACGCGGTACGACTGCTGTGCTGAAGCTCGGGTTCTATCGCCGGGTCGGGTAAAGTTATATTGGGTTTTTCTATTATAAAATGCTTAGTATCAAGCCGGATTCTGGAATTGTGCCCGATATGGCGGTAGGCTCGTCCCCTATCACGTTATGGGTACAGAAATAAGCTCGGCGAAATGGGGATGTACTAGTTACATCTCTGCCTCCTCCTTCCTCCTAGACATGTTCTGTTTCTGAAAAAAAAGTGCTAAATGCATGAAAAATCCGTAGAAAAATACTTGTTTTTAATACATCTAGCTTCTACGAGTATTAGCATACACGCCTAGACCAGTATTTGGAACGTTTCCAAATCGTGGCTTGTAGTCAAATTTCCATTTCATAATACGTATTTGGAATTGTTTTCATCATAATTAATATCTTTAATATTACCTTTTTTTACTAGCGTGAATGACTAAACCATCGCTCGCATGATGGTAAGCGCTACGCCTTCCCAGAAACATCACAACACAGAACTTTGAATTACAAAGTACTGCATGGCATTGCTTGTCACCCCGAGACATAAGTTGTTAAGTCTCATTATGCCCAGTAATTTCCCTGGCTATAATGTCCTTCAAACCAAAACACAACAGTGCTTACACATTGCTGCTTGGCGACTGAAATAGACAAAGCGGTGGTCAACCCAGACGGCCTCACGCATACAAGCACTGTTGTGTTCCGGTTTTTTTTTTATAGCACAGGCCGGCAAACAAGCAAGTTGGCCACCTAATGGTAAATGATCTCCATCGCCCATGTACGCCCACAATACTAAAAGAATTATTGGGCGCGTTGGCGACCTTAAAGGAAAGGGATAATTAAGGGAATGGGAAGGGGAGGGGATTTGGGCCTCCGGATATCTCACTCACCATACGAAACGCAGCAGCCAGCTGCTACTTTACGTAGGTTTTCTGTGAGCCAGTGGTAACGACCCGGACGAGCCGGCCCATTCATGCTGTAGACAAAAGAGTCTACAGCGTGGCTCTACCACTCAAAACGGTTTGAAGGATATAGAAGCCAGTGAAATTACTGCGCATCGTGAGACTTAACAACTTATGTTTCGGGGTGACGAGCGCAGTCCAGTGTCATGCATTGCTTACTAATTCAAAGTTCTATATGGCGTTGCTTCTGTTTATGGACAGGCGCTCATCATTCAAGTTCATAATAAAAAAACATTATTTATTTAAATTTTGAAACATAAAATAATAAAGAAAAAATATTCCGCACTTGCTTTTAAAATACTATCCGTACTAAATAAGCCTAATGTAGGTAATATGGGTTCAAAAATAAACTATGGCTAAACGACATTTGGGAATACCTTTTTGGTGATCATTCTGAATACAAATTGTTTAAAGTACTCTAAGTGTTATTTCCACTTTGTATTCATTTTATAATTAATATAATTAATTCTAGTAGCAGCGTACTAAAGCTGGGAACCTTTAGTCTTGGGTTTATTTCCCATGTCGAGCGATCATAATTTATGTTTGAGTTTTCGTTTCGAATAACCACACATGAATTGCCTAGGACTGGAATGTGTATCCGGTATGGTGATATGCTGGCTGCCTATCACATCATGGGACAGAAATAAGCTCAGCGAAACGAGAGCGCAGCACTAGTTGCACCTCTGCCTACCCTTTGGGGATATGCAAGCTAATGAATGAATGTATGTATTATCTTTTTCCTTGGTTTCTGTCTGGCGTTATCCCAGCTTAATACACGGGTCCGCCTTCCTAAATGATTTGACGGTAATGAATATTATGTGGCGCGACCCGCTGTCCGCCCCCACAATTAGCAACGGGAACCAAGTTTCGCCATAGCCTCGTCCGTTAATCAGCAGGTTTATCCAAGTGAGGTTGGCTTTGGGCCTAAGATTTTGGTGACCCACTTACACTCCATGTATGTATTATAAAATTATCATTAACTGAATTGATAGGGTCTGTGGCTCAGTGGCCGGGTAGCCAGCTGTGAAGCGAGAAGCTGCGGGTTCGACTTTCGTACTGAGACAAAAATGTTTGTGTCATCCACAAATATTTGTTTCAGGTCTGGGTGATTTGAGGGGTATCATCGGGTAGGCAGCCGGTCGTAAAAACGACGAGCCAAATGTTATGTAACATTTGTCAAAAAGTATGTTGCGCCAATCCCACTGCGAGTGGGATAAGGGCAGATGGAAGAATCATAAACTCAATAATTCAGTTTTTTTTAGATTTACGTTAAATGTGAGTGCCCTACTATATTATATCAATGCTGGTACTGTAAAAAATTGGCGAAAGGCTTTCCTTTCAGGGTTAAATTCACATCTCCAAAGGTTTTTATATCACCCGTGAATAGGTGCAAAAAGGTTTATCTTGTCACCGGACGTAGAAATGCTCAAGCTGAGGCGACATCTCGTGATTAATGTGAGAGTCTTATAACAAAGGGACGGACCGACCGACGAACGCGACTAACTAAGGATTTATCTCACGTGACCAGTTGGCCCATTCTCGTAATTTTAAATGTTCAAAATATCATTCCGATCTAGTCTCAGCGTCAAGAAAGTTGTAAATGGCATTCTCTAAAACCAATAATCAACGTCAAATGTGAACATAGATCGTAATGAAATTGAATGTAGAATCAAAGTTGAATGGAGCCAAAACGGTATAATGCTACTGCTAATGCTAGGTGCTTTCTTGACGCTGAGACTAGATCGGAATGATATTTTGAACATTTAAAATTACGAGAATTGGCCTACAGAGCTCTGCGAATATTGCTCGCTCATGTACAATAAATAATAGTTGCAGAATTGATGCAATACAATACAAAAAATGTTAATTGGATAACCAATAACAATATAGAATAAAAAAGATGATACGTATAAATAAACAATAGATGAAACAAGGGCAAATTGCATGTGACTTGCTTATTGCAGGAGTAGGTCGATTCCATATTCATGACAAAGATTGTTAACGCTATGCCATTTAATCACATCACCAGTTTAAGAGGAAATACTGACAGATAAATGAATACCTCTATTCATTTGATTGAGGTGCGTATATAATTCTAAATTTGATCATTCTAGAATAGATTGTTTTGCAGTAAACTATATTATCTTATGTTTCCTTTTAATAGAAATAAAATTCAAATCGGTCGTCAATATATTAAACATTTTATTAATACATTTTAAAAATAAAGGTAGCCATTATTACAAAGGCGTTCTTTATAAATGCCTATATAATGTCAGGAAATTCTTTTTACATTGTAATCCAGATTTAGCTAATTATTTTTCTGAAGGGTTCAGTAATTCACCTTCTACTTGATAATATCGGACACGTCTCATTGCAGCTCGTCCAGAACACAAACTTAGTAATTCCAAAACCTATAAAACGGTGGGGAGCCAAACCAATTTATCTCACGTAGTATCACTGTAATTTATTACTGCTCTCGCTAAGAATATTACTTTTTAAGTCATGACTTTCAAAAATTCAGGAAACGAATAAAGCGTCCAGATTATCATAAGGATAATCACGATCAAAGACAAATTCTGTAGACATTGTGAAATATAAAAATGGCTGACTAAGGAAACACTATGGGTATAAGGGGATTTTATGTATAATTTTCGACTTGGTTAAGCAATTTCGTTTTCGTGTCCTTAATTTCGCAAGAGTAATGAACCTCGAAAGAGATTTGTACCAAATTATTTTCGACAGTGTTTAATTTAGTCTTATTACATTGTATTAAAATTTGTAAATGTATTCAGTTATTACAGAGCCACAGGCTCCGGTTATTTTAAAGTATCAAATGTGGTGATACAATATTATACGATTTGAATATAGTTTTGTAAGAAGCTAGTAAAGTATTTTAAAAACATCCATTCCTTTCCTAATATTGCTGAATCAGTGCTGCCTGACTCTGGGTCTCATTCTACTCTCCACTCCATTCCTCGGTCCATTCGAGTCCTTTCTCTACTTTACCGGTCAGCCCGTTTTGATGGATCCTAAGCTGATCGACATTACATAGTATAAAACAAAGTCACTTCCGCTATTTATATGCTTAGATGTTTTAAACTACGCAACGGATTTTAATGCAGTTATTATGTTCATCTTCTAAGGATAACCCACAATAACCATTTTGATCTTTTACATATTACAAAAAAAATGTGTTATTTACCAAGCTATTTTAAACATACAGTATTATTCCTTATGCAATTAAATCCATTAGATACATTATGCATTTCATGTAGATCAAAATTGCCCTTTACAGTATATCTTTAAAATGAATATCTTAGATGATATCAGAGATTAAAAAGGGGGGGCAGAGCGGCTGTACGTCGGTCCCGATTGGCAGCGGTCGGCGAGCGCGGGATGTGCTGAATAAGAAATCAAATGTAGGGGCCCCGTCAAGAAGGGATTTTTGGAAATTTATATTACAAGGGGCTAAAAGGGGGGTTGAACTTTGTATGAAACACGGCAGCGGAACAGTAATTTGCACGTGGGCGAAGCTGCGCGGGACAGCTAGTTCTAAGCTTGTTTCTAATTTATTATTCTACATTGCAAAGATATTATGATTTCACCTACTCTGATTTTTATTGTTTTCATTTATCGTAGATGTAACTAACATAATAATATTATTTATTATTCATTAGCCTACTTGACTAACAAAGATGTTTTGTGATAATATTCTATCAATTATATCTTCAGCTATCTTTTTCATAATTAGTTTTAAATGACGAAACGAGCGAGCATGGGCAGTGGAGATCACTTGCCATCAGGTGATCCAATAGCTCGTTTGTCGGTCTATGCTATAAAATATAAAAAAACGACCTCTCGCATACGATGGATCTACCACCTAGTAAACTTAATCATGCATGACGAGTAGAGTTTTATGTCATATAGAAAACTGACTCGTTCCACCGTCCTTCATCTATATATGAATGGATCAGTAATTATAGAGTAAAAAACCAAGCCACGACTGTCTTTGACAGGTGTTTTCCCTTCCATCGATCGAGTCTACTGTAATATAGGTCACAGTAAGTTAAATTTACATACATAGGCACTCACACCTGTAATCCTTGAAGGGACATTTCGCCGAGCTTATTTTTGTCTCATGATGTGATAGGGGCCTATCACCACGCCGGTCACAATTCCAGACTCCGGGATGATACTAAGCATTTCGTGATAGAAAAACCTAATATCACTTTTATCCGACCCGGTGATCGAACCCGAGACCTCAGCACAACAGTCGTAATGCGTACGCATTACAACTGCGCCACCAAGGCAGTCGTAACTTTAAATTTATTTATAATTTATTAATAAAGTCTCCGTAGCGCAGTGGGCGAGTAGTCGATTCTGAAACGGGACGCCGCCGCGCGGGTTCGATCCCCGCACCGAGACAAATATTTGTCTGATCCACAAATATTTGTTTCGGGTCTGAGTGTTCTGAGACCGTAAGTCTCTCGTAATTTCTGATACCCCACGACAAAAGACTCGTATCTTAATGTGGGGTCAGGAATATTTGTGTGACTGTTGGGTGTTATTTATTAATTTATTTAATATATTTATTACAGCGTGTGCGTAGGAAGTTTATCAATTGGAACAGTAGCTTGTTAGTCGAGCTTATATCCAATATACTATCCATAGTATTGTTTGTTGCAGATATTGGTCATGTCTACCGAAGAACAGATAACCATTGGCGTACATGTTTCCTAGAATATATATTCAATTTAAGGAACGGTACATTCAGTATAATGTCTTGTTTGGTCAGCTTGTACAAAAGCAGTACTAAAGTTCAAATTACCTTGGATTTGGAGGTATATTTATAAAGTTAGATATAAGTCTACTGGGAAAATATTAAAACCAAGTAAAAAGTTACTGGAAATTAAAATCTGCGAACTTATGCCTTTTTTTTAATGTTGGGAAACCCTTTACGGGTACTACTCGACTAATGTCCGACTCCCACGGACTAAAACCCAACGATGTTCCTCCGGGTGCGCTTGTTCGGTCAGGGCTGCGAGGACGCTTTTGTACTCTTCCGATAGATATCAACAAACTTGTAACAGAGTGCCCAGCAAAAACTAATCATATACTAATTCCAATAGCTGCCTACTTATTGATATTCATTAAAGGCATAAATAAATGGTACATTGCTCTTCGGAGTAAAAATTCAATCACGCAAAAAAGGCAAAGAATAAATTGAAATCACTAAACAACAATAAGCTTTCAAGACACGTCCACAATATCTCGGGAACCACTGAATAGACGGAGCTCAAGTTAAATGGCCAGAAAAAGTACCTGATTCGTCCCATTGGTCCCTTTTAAATTAAGGTCCAAATACGTATCTCTAATTAAGAGGTAAGTTGCCTTTTAATGATAGCTTCACCGTCCCTATTTGGCATGTTTTGGACAGTTTTCAATTAAACATTTTCTTTTCATTAAACATTCCAAATGTAATTCCTGGAATTAATAAACATTTGCAAATATGACTTGCTCTAATTTCCATTTTGATAACATAACGAAGTCAATTTTCAGCGGTAGTGTCTATAAAAGGGAGCGATTAGGTCGCAACTGAATTAAACAGGGGTTTACTCGCGCTCGTGCAATCTATTATTATAAAACGGCCTCACGTTGACCTCTGTAATGATAGCCACGAGGTCATCTTATTTCGATGGCCACGGAAAAACGTTTTTCATAAATAATATTCTTTGAAAGTTTAATTTAATTTAAGTACATAGCACGCTTTAGTATTATCTCGTCACATGACGTACGCACTTGAAAAGTTGCCACAAAATAAAGTTGTACCTCCTTTAAGAAATTGGGCTACTCAAAAATCGACCTATCAACATTAATTGAAGTATAAAGAACATAATATTAATATGGACACCGAATGATACCCAATTATGGGTCAAATAAGTTATTCAGGGCATTATGAGTAGAAATCAATAAATTTATATTTTATTTATATCATATAAGTATAATAAGCTGTCGCCCCAGAGGGGTTGACGTGAGGCAAGTGGCCGGTCGTAAAAACTACAAGCTAAATTTTTCTGTAACACGTGATATAAAAAGCATGTTACACCAATCCCATTGCGTCTGGGATAAGGGCAGGTGAAAGAAGATACTTCTTCTAATAAGCTAATAAGCATTCCAATATTAGACGTATTCTGAAAATGCACTATACACACTTAATTCACATTGCCATATTATAACGTATCCCTTAAAGTATCCGAAGTCAATTAGGAAATCGACTGTAACTTTTAAATGGCTGAACAGATTTTCCTCCAAACATAGCTAAGAACCATAGTGATTAAACCAAACAAAAAATCACATTGAAATCGGTCATTCGTTTACATACTACGATGCCACGATGACAGATCTTATAACACCCATCTTATTGTTGGAGGTTAAAAACACGGAATGGAAATGACATAAACGAACAAAGATATCACAATCCATTCTAAGATCCAGATAGCGTAAATCAATATCTATAGAATATAAGTACGGCAATGAGAAAGACATCAGCAGTTGGCATTATTTCTTGCCCTGTATCAAAGAGCATTCAAGGCATCTTGGGATCCCCGCTGACGGGACACTGCGCCAGATGTTCCAACGGTATCCATTCAAAGTGTTTTCCATTTGCGCTTTAATTCGTTTGAAGTCACCAGACGGGGAGCATTAATGCGTCTGAATTACTATTTTATTCGAATATAGGCATTTGTTGAATGATGATTATTTTAATGTTGCATAGCTTTTTTCGCTGCTATTCTTGTAGTTGTGCATAATGTAGTAAAACATAATTTATAACTTTTTTTATTTTAACAGAATGGTGAATTAGGACAAGAAGGAACTCGTGTAAGATATTTAATTTTAATATAAAGCCGATGGGTATTTGGCGAAGCGCGATAGATCTTTAAACTTTATTCAGGTATCATATATTAAGTAGGTATTTATAACTGACAATAATAAATTTATAATTTACGAACTTACGCCTTTATTGTGCCCGATAAGGCGATAGGTTCGTCCCCTATCACATCATGGGCCGGAAATAAGCTCGGCGAAATGTGGGTGTAGTACAGTAATAGTTTTTATATATAGCAATATATGTATAGCTTCTCATTACAAATTTCAGCGTATGCTGTATTTCTTTGTATTATTGATTGAGTTTTAATTCACCACTATAATTAAAAGTAAATGCAAGAAAAATAATCTCAGCTACATCGTTAATAATTGGAACCAAGCCCGAAGGCTGAAGGCATCGTCTTATCAAAGATAATGAAGAAGCTGTCTCAAGCCGATTCCTGTCTGTTATGAGAGCCAATACGATAGTGTTTGGGTTTGATTAACCTGTAGGCTTATTGGAGAAGCCTGTTTTCTATATAATTTTATGAAAAGGAAACTGCAAGCGCGTATATAAAATAATTGACAAGTTAGTCATTTAAATAATTGTAATTACGTAATTAAATACAATTTCATAAGCGCATTTTTTTGTTATGTTTTTTATGTTTATGTTAGTTATGCATTTTAAAAGTGGTTTTTCTAGCTGTATCTATATTTGTGTGCATTCAGCTTATAAGTTGCGTCTTCCTGTGCATTCATACTTTGACGCATGCATGCAGGATTTTTATTAACCTAAAAGACAAAACTGTCTACAGTGTGGCTCTACCGCTTTACTTCCTGTTTCTTTTATATGTGCGCTGCCATGATGCAGTATTCAACTTACTTCTCTTTACTTGTTTCATGACTTGTAGCAAGTACGGCAAATAAGCACCTGTGTGGCAATTCTCGCGCATTTCGAATTCGAGAAAAATCTCGGATTCGAACTTTTTTCGAATGAAATTCACGTTGAACTATTCTGGAAATCTCGGGCTCGAAATATCTCGTAATGGTAGAGAGCGTTCGAAACGTAAATGTCGAATACAGATGACAATGTCAACTGTCAAAAGAGTTAATTTAATTTATTTATAAATTACAATTTTCTTTTTACATTCGCTTTACGATCATACTATGTCTGAAAATTGATAAACAAAGTAAATATTACAAACAACTCGACCCCTATTACAAAATGGGACGGAAAGAATCCCGGCAAAATGTGGGTGTACTGGTTGCAACCAGTACAGTAGGTGGTATTCATGTGGGTGTCCAATTAATACAGGTACAGAGGTGTACTTCTGCCTACCCCTATGGGGAATACAGGCGTGAGTGCATATGTGTAGGTATTTCAAACAATAAATATGCTAAAGGAAGCTAGCTTGTTTGCGTTTGATATTGCTGATGATTGCAATTGCTTGTGACTAAGCTTGTGGTACGAGTGTGTCGAGAAAAGTGAATATGGCAATTTAAAATATAATGAAAGATGTATTTATAAACCTATTTATTTCCGAAGTGGTGGTAGTTTATTGAAATATATTAACTTTATGTTCTATGTTTTATTTCCTGTTTTACCTACTTATTTACTTGCTTAGAGTAGTTAAAATGTCGCAGTAAATTAGATGGTTACAAATGACTGATGGATTTTATAGCAGTGAAAGTACTTATTTAATATACTCTAAATCCTGACTCTACTTTTCTATATTATATAACTCTGTATATTTTTGTAAAAAATGCAACAAATTAAATAATATCTAATTAATGGGAATAATACTTAAAAAAACATATTTTTTATAGCATAGGCAGGCAAACGAGTTAGTGGGTCACCTGATAGTAAGTGTTTTCCACCGCTCATGTACATAATACCTAGGAATGGGATAATTGAGGGATTGGTAAGGGATCGGTATTTTGGGTTTCAAATAGTAATTTGGTCTGTATTTTATTTACTTTTCACCAATCCTCCCACTATTTGTTTGCGCCAGTAAGGGCATTTATTTTTTCTTAAATTTATCCACCTTTTTTCATCTTCACGCTTAGAAAATATTAGTGAAAATTTTACACTTCGCAGATGTAGATCCGCTTCCACCATTTGGAAGAAAATGCTTTTGCTGGGTACTTGGGTAGTTTTATTTTTTTGGATTGTATTCATTTTGAGTGCAAAACAAACACAACGAGAATAACATGAAATCTAAACTTAGATAGACTAGGTTTCCCGCTTAAACTTTGATTTCCATATTACGTTCCATTACTGCAAATTTTGGAAATTGGCAATGTAAAAACTTATTTCAAAATCTTCTCATAATGATTATCTCGTTATTTATGTTATAATAATAAAAAACACGTATACTACACTTGTTGTAATACGTTACACATCTATATATATTTATCAGTATCTTGTTCATGGTAAGTTATCGCATGCGATTAAAAATCGCATTACTTACGTTGAACGGAACGCCTCGCGCGCTGTTATTTTTTCGCTGATTCGAATCCGTAATTATTTCGAGGGAAGTGAGAATTGCCTCACTGACCTGAAAATAGGTTCTCTGTGTGGTAACTGTCACTGTCAGAAGACCAAAGGAAGATTAACATATCAATCGCCGTAGATCTTATCTGTAACTATAGACAGAACTACGATTTAAGTTACACACTTTGGCAATATTAGTTTATCTTGGAAAACGTGAAGGGCGATGATGATCGCTCATAGGACAGTTATAACATTAATTTATGTATTTATTTTCTGTGTGCCTCAGTGGCGCAGTTGTAATGCGTACGTGGTATGCTTACTGTACTGAGGGTTCGATCCCCGGGTCGGGTGAAAGTGATATTGGATTGTATATATTCCGGAGAAAGTATAAAGAAGTCGTTCTTAATGGCAAGTTTCATTTATTTCGCTTATTTTGTCACACCTACTTAATATTCTCATCTTTAAGGAAAAGCTCCTTAGTAACTTTAGCAAAAGTAAGCAAATTATCATATTTTTTTGCTTTATTATATTACCTTGAAAGTTCTAAGAAATATGATTGTACGCAATTCGGGCTTTGCTTCAAAATATATTATATTTACAGATCATATCATTATCGCCTTTTACGAGTACGTAATAAGAATTTATTGAAAGAGTTTTCTAAAAGTTACAGCTTCTTTTTAACATAAACATGTAAACTTGGTAAGTTCTTGAGAGTGAGTGTTCAAAGTGTAATTCATAATAATACGGCATACTGATGCGTAAATATAGTTAATGGGACTTTGGAATATTTTCCACCTATATGAATTATTAAGGCTGAATTAAAAATAATAGAAATTGAATGCCTGCCTCGGTAGCGCAGTTGTAATGCGTACGCGTTACAACTGAGGCTAACGCTGGGGTCTCGGGTTCGATCCCCGGGTCGAGTAAAGTGGTATTGGGTTTTTCTATTACGAAATGCTCAGTATCAGCCCGGATTCTGGAATTTGTGCCCGGTATGGCGATAGGCTCGCCCCCTGTCACATAAGGGACGGAGATACACTCGGCGAAATGTGGGTGTACTGGTTACACCTCTGCCTACCCCTTTGGGGAATACAGGCGTGAGTGCGTATGTATGTAAAGTAAGTCTAGTTAAAAGCTGTAATTTTTAAATAAGGATATCTCCATAATATAAGATGTGATTTATTGCCATCTCTTAGGAGGCCGGCGATAATATAGGCTATCTTAATTTTGGAATCTGCTGTACACAAAAATAATCTTGTGTCGTGTTAAACCATAGGCGCAAATTTCTAAGCTATTAAGTATACCTTACTGTGACAGCGCCTTCTCCTGACCTTTATTTTTCCTTTAATAATTAATTGAAGGAGTTCATACTTGTTATTTATCATTGTGACTAATTAATTGAAATATAAGTTAACTCTTATTTATCGATTTACAGACGAAGACAAAATTTAAATGTCTGCCCCATGTGACGATAGCCTCGCCTCGCCGTCTTTAATGGAACTAACTTTTAATATAAGCACTTTACTTATTTCAAGCTATTTTTAACTTCTTTATTTATTACCAAATTACAGCATTCGTAAATAATGTCAGAATCCTGAATGTTGCTGATTTTTTTACATTAATTCTCACAAGATGGGAATAAGCTTAGCGAGATGTGTATGTTCTACCTAGTTGCACTTTTACCTACCCCTTCAGAAATATAGGCGTGAGATTATGTTATGTTTTATGATAGTCAAACTTGCAAATAAGCTTTAGGTATATTATTATGATCTGAACGTAGAAAAGAATGTCAACTCAATGAATGTAAGCGAGAACTAACTCTAGGCGGTCGTGCAAACTTTTTCGTATGACACTTTGTACTGTAAGTAGGTACCATAGTACATGGTATGGTACATGGTACCAGTATATACCATGGGCCTTACTTATATAAGTTACTTAAGTATCGATTAGTTAAACACTATTTTGTCACTCTCTGTCATCTCGATTTATAAAGTAGATAAAAGAGACGAAAACAGTGTTTAACTAATCAATGCTTAAGAAATTTTATAAGTAAGACCCTACATGTACAATAATGTTCATTGAATTCATTCCATTTTGTTTATATTACTGATGAGCAGGATTACAAGATGAGTAGGAAATTCGCCAGATGGTAAATGCCGAATAAACAGTTGTAAACCACTAGGAACTTTGGATTACAAAATATTACTATACTGTACAGCACTACGCTCGTCATCCTGAGACATAAAATGTTACCTCTTTTAATATAATAAATATCTAGTTTACTCTTATATTTTAGTAAAATGTGTGTCGTGAAAATATATGTAATAATTTATTCTTATAATTTTGATTAATGAGCATTTGTTATTGTTATAAATGCTTTTTACAGTCTGAATGATGAGATGATAATGTCGGTTGCCTCAAGACAAACTCCATACTTGCCCATAAACCGTAGCAACATTACTCAAAACTTTAAATTTCTGCATGGTCGTCTGTGTCGTCACCCCGAATAGATGTTAAGTCTCATAATGGCCTGGTGTTTCCCTGGCTTCAATGTCTTACATCATAATGCTTGCATACTGCTGTTTGGCCGTAGTATAAACAAAGTGGCGGTCTAACCTACCCAGATGGTTATTCGCATACGAGATACCTACCATTATATTAACGTTTAGACTTTCGCCACGCTACAGTGATCAGCAACGATGAGTCCAAATATAACAGGCATATTAAAAAGATACTAAATAGCATAAATTTTCATCTCGTTTTCAAACATTTTAATTCAGGAGCATATATGAAGCTAAAATATGCTTGAAATTGTAAGCTCGTTGCATGGAAGAAGCGTAAATTGTTTAAATTAAATACTATCTAGCGCAGTTGGAGAGGCGTTCAGGTGCTACTTTTTGTATCTTTTGGTTACAGCAACGAATCCAATTTTATATGACGCTGACGGCTTGAAATATTTTATTTATTTAAAATTACAATCTAATGAGAAATTTATTATGGTGACGACTGAGAAATATTTTTTCATTACACACGATACGCAAGATTTTCTTAATATTAATAATATGTTTGTGTAAATGCCACAAAATTATGATTATGTTACAATAACAACAGACTCCTGACTCCACACTAAGTGAACCTATATTGTGGGTATCAGGCGAGCGACCTGCTCATCTCGTCATTTAAAGCTAATAAAAAAATAGGAACTACGAGGGGCTTGTCAACACCCAGACCTGAAACAAATATTTTTGGATTACATAAATATTGCCGTTGCGGGGATAATTATCGTTGCGGGGATCATTGTCGTTGCGGGGATCGATCTCGCGGCTTCTTGCTTGGTTGTCAATATTGTATCTGCATATTGCATTTGGATAATAACATTTTTATATCACTGAATGACGAGACGGGCCATGCGTGTCCATAAACAGTAGCTGCACCAGACAGAACTTCAAAAATGTAGTTTCACAACTACAAATATATTTTGATAAGTGTAAATAATATATTCGCACGTGATATGGATTTATAGATCGCGTTATGTTATGATAGGTCTTTACCTATCAAAATGCCGATCTGTACCAAAATAATGAAAGTATTTTTTCAACCTTTTTTATTGCTATTAATCGCCAAAAATATCTACAGCATATCTCTACCACTTATGGAATTGTTAAATTGTGTGATTTACTTCTGTGTGATGGAATCAATCTCAAATTCTGAGACCGAAAATGATCCATCTATTTTTCTGGCTATTACATTAAATTAAAACGTCGTATTATTCTTAAGTATTTTTTTATATGTAAAGTTTTTCCCAATACACCAGGTGGCTTTAAAAAGGATATTTTACTTTATAAAAAAAAATCTAAAAGTGTAATTTGTAATACCAACTATTCTATCGAGTTAATTAACCAACTAGACACCCAGTAGACACAAATTTAGATGTAACTTAAACAAATGATCCAATCACAGACCCAAACCAATTGAATCGCCGCTTTTAATCATTACGTGACGGTCGGTACAACATCTCGACAATTGCGAATAAATAACAAAAACCTTACAAAGACGACTCCATCCATTAATGTCGGAATCTACAATGGGGACTCGAATCGACCCCGGGGTTTTAATCACGAATATCCAATCAAAGAGACAATAGGTTTATACAGTTAAGTGCTGTTGGGAATGTCATTTCCTAGAGTATTGCTCTACGATGATCAAAAATAATTCTCATCACTAGCATATTACAAACAAAGTTAAGATAGCGTTAGAGGCTAGAGTGTAGCGCGATGCATACGATTTATCATTGAAATAAAACTAGTTTATACGGATTTTATCGCGATAAAATCCGTATAAACTAGTTTTATTTCAATGTGTAATATTCGCGTAAACCTAAGAAATCACTATACGATTTATCGTTATGTCGTGACACATACTTATTGTATGTTTTTGCTTATATTAATTAATAGCTTCCTTTGGTGATCGTATGTTTAGCAGGATAAGAGTTAAGGACCTTATACCTCTGCATGTTGTATGACTCCAAGAAAGAAAATGTATATATAAAAAAGAAATAAAAGTAAAAAATATAAATTACTACAATACGACGAAGTTTTTCGGATTGGAACCGTACTGCCTCAGAACACTTTGGGTGTATTATTATTACGAACCCAAAGTATGTATTGGCGGGTTTTATACTAAGACGTTTGCCTTTAATCATAATTATTGTCTTAAGTCATAAAATATTTAAAAAAATTAGCTTGAGTGATGAGACAAGCAGGTCGCTCGCCTGATGGTAAGTGCCACCACGCCTACCCATAAACAGAAGCAACGCCACACAGAACTTTAAATTACAAAACACTGCATGGCTCTGAACTGCGCTCTTCACGCCGAGAATAAGTTGTTTAGGCTCACAATGCCCAGTAATTTAACTGGCTTTAATGTCCTTCAAACTGGAACACAACAGTGCTTACACACTATTGCAGATTGAACATATAACTCAAGTGTAATTTGTTCAATGTGCAAGAATTCGTTTCGATTAGGAGATATAATTCTAACCTCACACCGACGGCATCGTGGTCTGTGCATTTATATATAAATAATATAGTATATGGTGCGTTTGTTACACGGACAAGCATTGTTTGAACGATACCATGTTTACAGACAAACAGTGCCGGCTCGCTTGTTTAGACGTTCCTCACAGAATCAATGCTATAGATAGTAATTCGAATGCGATACAAATGCCGACTTTCGTGGATTGACAATTGGTTGTTAAGATTGTTTGCGACTTACGTTCTTTTAGTATTTAAAGGGTTGTAATTGAAAATTTCGCTTATTTTGTGTTTTATGTTTATGATATTACTATAGCTTTTGTTACTCTTTCAGGAGGTTGACTGATAGATATCTCTTGAACAATATCACTGCTTGCCCTGCCTAGTATATATACCTACCAGGGTATTATAGTTACTTTCTAAGTATATATTTATTCCAACACTAGGTAGTAGATCCGACATACGCGAGAGCGCATTTTTTTTGTATTGGCGTACGTAGGCAGACTTGCTTATGGCCCATCTGATGGTTACCGTCGCAAATAGACATTAGCAACGCCAGGGGCACAGTCAAGCCGCCGCCTACTGTAGAAATACCTTTTTAAGCCTTATTTGAAGAAGGACATGTCATAACGCTGATGAAACACCACAGAGGTATTTGTGACTTGGAATGTTTCTTAATCAATCACGCCTTAATGATGGAAAGGATTTGGATATTTTTGGCAGACAATGGCCTAGATTAGGATATAGGCTACTTATTAACTCAGAAAAGATATGCATGCTAGCGGAGCCGCGAGAAAAATCTAGGTATAGGTAGTTATAGGTAATTGAAATTACTTCGTATGCTATATACATACAGACAAGGATGCGATATCTCCTCCAAATATTGAACGATTTTGATGTTTTTTTTTTATATCCATAGTATTTACCCGATGGTGTTCCCGTTTAAATTGTAAGAATAAAATTGCTCCTAAAGTGATGAAAGCTTCAAAATGTATGCTTTAATATACCTATTATGATGATTCTTTCACTTCTTTTTCCACTTGTCCTTATCCCACTCGTAATTGGGTGGGTGCAACATACTTTTTAATACATGTTACAAAAAGCTTTGGCATACAGTTTTTACAACCGGCCACCTGCCTGACGTCAACCCCTCTGGGGAGAAAACACACATACCCAAAACAAATATTTGTGGATCGCACAAATGGTTTTTGTCTCAATCCGGGAATCGAACCCGCGGCCTTTTGCTTCACAGTCAGCTACGCCACAGATACTGTCGATGATAATTCTTTCATTATTATTTTCATATAACTAAACTGTCCCAAAAAATATATTATATTTAAAACTAAAAATAAAACAAATTTTGAGTCCATATTCCAGTTTGATGGTCAATGATTGATTGATGGACTCAATCATTGATCATCAAACTGGAATAGCACATCTACTCAAAACTCAACATCGAAGCAGTTTTACCACATTTTTCCAAGATTATACGAGTATTTTTATTTCACAGTCTGAAAGTGAAGTAAAGTATCGATAAAGTTAAAACGTGTTATTGATATGCGCATTTTCAATTGACGTATGATTTATTTGTTTGCGACACGTTGTTTTGCAAAGAGCACGTTATATATGTCCTAGGTAATAATAGGTCCCTCATATGTGACAGGCCGTCTGGCTTGGTACCACCGCTTTGTCAATTTCTGCCACCAAGGAGGTAAAGCTTACATACTGATGTAAGCACTGTTGTGTTTCGGTTTAAAGAACATTGAAGCCCGTGACATTCCTGGGCATTATGATGCTTAACATCCATGTCCGCGGTGACAAGAGCAGTCCAATACCATGCAGTGTTTTGTAATTCAAGATCCTGTGTGATATAGTTTCTATTTATGGACAGGTGTGGTACGAACAGGCGATCGACCTGCTCATTTCGTCTTTCAAGCTAATAAAAAAAAACTTGAAGTGTGAATAATCATTTTTGTTGTGCTTGACGATATTTATGACAGCAACAAACCTGACGGTGAGTTCTGAGCAGTTTTCAAAGCGATGATTAGCTGAATCATTTCCTGTCTCCAACAGTAATTCACAAAAAAAAAACACTAAAATATATAAATAATAAATATATTCTTCCTAAGAACGGGGTCTTGATAGACATATAGACTGACTGATGGATGGATTACAAAGTGATGCTATATGGCTTCCGTTTTTTTTCCTTTTGGCATCCAGAGCGTTAACGACAGTAAATAATGTCAACAATAAAAATAATTAAATTCAACCGAAACTAAACAAGTGTTTCGCAATTATTTGAAATATTCAAGAAAACATTTAAGATGGTGAAGATTTCAATTAAGAAGGAGCAAAATGGTATTTAAGGTAAATGTAAATTTTCATTAGCTTTTCATTCCACTAATAGCTCGTTCAGAAATATTGTTAAAGACGCATGAGACAGAAGCGTTGACGGGCGCTAATTAAGAACTCTAGCTACATTTCGTTAAACGTTTCAAATTATTCGGACTTGATTTTCAACGCTTTGAATTTAATCCAAAACTTATTAGATCTTATTTAAAAACTAGAAAATGCGTTTGCCAGAGGAACCTCTGCTAATGGAACACGTATTTTTTCTACCATTATGTCTTAAGATCTTAATCCACATGGAAGAGATAACTGCAAATTGAGAAAGTTTTTAATAGAAAAGCATGTATTTATGGATATTATTTAAGTAGGTATTACTCATTAGTACATATAGGTATACATATACGCACTCACTCCTGTAACCTCCGAAGGGTTAAACAGAGGTGTAACCAGTACACCCATATTTCGCCGAGCGTATCACCGTCCTATGATGTGATAGGGGGCGAACCTATCACCATAACGGGCGCAATTCCCGACTCCAGGCTGATACTGGGGATTTCGTAATAGTAAAACCTAATATTTTTTACCCGACCCGGGGACCTGAGACCTCAGCATTAGCCTCAGTCGTAAGGCGTACGCATTACAACTGCGCCACCGAGGCAATCACTCATTAGTCTTATAAAGAATACGTTCACTGCGAACCATATATGATCAATACGATTCCCTTGTTAGGCAATATTTTTTTAGATTTACAGGGATCGGATTTGTCCTTGCTAAAGCGATAAACTGCTACCCCTATCACGTTTAGGGACGGAAATCCGAAATACCGTTGGGTAATACTCAACTTTTCACACACATCCGTACCCGCCGCTCCCTGGTAAGACCTTGTACTGTCGGACAAAAATACATTTTGTAGAAAACAGTGACTTACACATGATGTTCTGGACGTTAAAAAAGTTCCTAAAAACTCAGTATTAGATAAGCTTGTGGTAACGCTGAAAGTAGGCAACAAAATTATTTCTGCCTACTATCCAGAATCCCGACGAGATGATTTGATTGTCTTGTTTACGGTTTAAGTAATAACTCATAAAGTATCAACAATAAAGCAGAATGTTTAATAACAATCTCACAATCTGGTGAACATAGAAGTTTTAACAGAGTTAACCATAAATTCAGGAACAGTGCCTGGAGTGAAATAGTTATAAGAAAAATTGTATTAACTATAAGTAATTCTTCCAAGGAGAGCAGGTAAACTTTCGTGTTTATCTAAAGAATAATGATGAACTGCGTTGTCAGGATAATTGTATTGCTCGATTTCAAAGTGAAACTTGGTTAAATGACGGGTCGCCCCACATAATACCAGATCCACCGTCAAATTATGATGGGAAGGTGGACCCTGGTAATAATCCTTGATAAAAATCTTATTTTTTATTAAAAGATATTGTGGGTAGATAAATACTGTATGAAAGTATATTGTTAGCGTATTCTGTTAATATTGGTATATTGAGGGTATCTGAGAAAGCAACGTTGGGTACACTGTAATAATAATGGTGCGATATAGTTGTGGAAGGGTGGTTAAATGGTATAAAAGAGGTTGTCGCCATAACTGGAGGTATTTTGCCCGCGGCAGTCAGTTCAGTAAGATCAGTGCTCAGTCGATAGTCCAAGTGTTCATTACGCGGTTGCTATGCTGGTTTACTATTCGGTTCTAGTTGTTTGAGTTATAATTAGAGAACGGTCTATAGAGAATCCTGACATGGGGTTGTGATTTGTAAAGTAGTAATATTGTAAATGTAACCAATGAACTATGAGTTGAAGTGATTATTGTCGTTTGGTATTAGTGAAATAATACTCGTCTCGCGTAACTTAACGGAGGGTGATGAAGCTCTTTTATCTGTAGCGAGTGGACAGTGTAGTTTGTGGATTGTATACCTAGTACGGTAAGGTCGAGTTTAGCGGTAAGTGCTAGAACATAATCATGGTGACTATATAATGCAATATTTCTTTGTGCTTTATGATTCTTCTTATATTAGATATGGTTATCCTGTTGCGGCGGAAGTGTACTTCGGTACAGAATATCTACGAGTAATATGGTTATCCTGTTGCGGCAGAAGTGTACGTATGTACAGTATTGCTGGGACAGGGGTGACTATAAGGGGAGGTCACCGGGCGAGTGCCCATAATTTTATGGGCATACTGCGGTCACTGCCTGGCTCAAACTGCGGTCACTGAGCTTAAGTATTAAACATACACTACCGTATGTATGTTGGTACTTCCAAAGTATGTATAACGTAATATTTTAAATGTTTTGTGTGGATGTGTTGAAAAACTTCATTTCCCAAACTCAACATGTAAAAGGGGGTTTCGCGACAAAATTTGCATCATAGATATATGACGTCATATTTGATATCATAGATCCATAATGATGCTCTTCATATACAACGTGTTACAGAAAGGTGTGGTCATATTTTAGGGTCATTACATACGCCTTACAATTCGTACTTATGTACCAGAAGGCCAATTCTCGTAATTTTAAATGTTCAAAATATCATTCCAATCTAATTTCAGCGACAAGAAAGTTGCAAATGGTATTCTGATAAACCAATATTCAAGATCAAATGTGAACATAGATCGCAATGATATCGAAAGTAGAATACAAGTTGACTGAACCAAAACGGCATTCTGGTAACAATAAATTTGACACTTAAATAAATATAATGCATTTCGTCCATAGACAAACGTCAAAATATTAATTGAGAACGAAATGTGACTGAAGGTGAAGCTGTGTTGCCAAGTGTACTGTAATTACAGTAGATCTGCCATATTTTCACGCCATCTACTGGACACCGTATTTTTATAAATACAGTATATGGAGAAACAGTATTTTTTTACAGTCAAAATTTCGTATTACTATTGTATACTACTAGATAGGTTATTTAGAAGTAAAACTGCGTCACATAACGCGGGAGTTTGACAGTTCACAAACAGGGAGCGCAATAGGGGTTCTAGTTGAGAGTAAGCGAGATGGTAATATTTAGTTACGGTTAATTGACTGCAACTTAGTGGTACAATTCCTATGTACCGCGCAGCTTGTCTAGTAGTATACATAAAACTCTTTGATTAAACACATTAAAAAAACTAAACCGATGTCATCATCATCGTAGCCCTCATGTTAAGTTAGTTTAGGATATAAAGTTTAAAATAAATTTATATTTTACTTAATAATTTAATTATTTCCTTTTTTGTACGTCATTTTATTGCATTGTATATTTTCCCATCAAGCACTGTATTTTTGGCGCAAATACCCTAGTTTAATGTGGACAACACGGTATTTTCAAAAGTCTGACTTGGCAACACTGAGGTGAAGTGACTGTGAGTTAACTGCAGACAAATTCAGTTAACTTTATTCTCTTTTACTGCAAGCAACTAAAAGTAGTCAAAATTGTTCGACTTTGTGTGCTCGTTATTTCAGTAAAGTATTAGAAATGAGTTTACAGCCTATGTTACTCAGTGATAATGTAGCTTTCTAACGGCCAAATTATATTTGAAATCGGCCCAGTAGTTTTTAAGTTTATTTGTTACATACAAAAATACAAAAAAATCTTTCCTCTCTAGAATATTATTAGTGTAGATTAAATTATGAGAGCAATCGCACTGTCAAAATTCCCGCCAAAACTCTCGCACAATTTTTATTTAGTATAGATATGTCCTCAGCAGTGTTGCAAAATAAAAAAACCGCAATTCGGTAGAATTTCAAATTTCAATAAAATAATCGCGATTGTGGTTATTTCCGGAAAGGACTGCCGGAGTGGTGCTGTTGTGCCGTTTTCCTTCAGTTATGCCATGGAATAGATAAATTAATGAAATAAATAAAATACATGGAATTAGTCAAATCAATTAATTAAAAAATCATAACCTCCAGTTACGTAATTTTTTAATCACTGAAATTAGTCATATTGTGGGTATTTTATTGTGAGTTGGTAACATTGATTTTGTCGCTTGCCTGCCTCGGTAGCGCAGTTGTAATGCGTACGCGTTACAACTGAGGCTAACGCTGAGGTCTCGGGTTCGATCCCCGGGTCGAGTAAAGTGGTATTGGGTTTTTCTATTACGAAATGCTCAGTATCAGCCCGGATGCTGGAATTTGTGCCCGGTATGGCGATAGGCTCGCCCCCTATCACATAAGGGACGGAGATACACTCGGCGAAATGTGGGTGTACTGGTTACACCTCTGCCTACCCCTTTGGGGAATACAGGCGTGAGTGCGTATGTATGTATGTATGTATGTAAAGTAAGTCTAAGTTAAAAGCTGTAATTTTTTTATTAGGATATCTCCATAATATAAGATATGATTTATTCTTGGATGCCATCTCTTAGGAGGCCGGCGATAATATAGGCTATCTTAATTTTGGAATCTGCTGTACACAAAAATAATCTTGAGTCGTGTTAAACCATAGGCGTAAATTTCTAAGCTATTAAGTATATCTTATTGTGACGGCGCCTTCTCCTGACCTTTATTTTTCCTTTAATAATTAATTGGAGGAGTTCATACTTGTTATTTATGATTGTGACTAATTAAATGAAATATAAGTTAACTCTTATTTATCGATTTAAAGCATTCGTAAATAATGCCAGAATCCTGAATGTTGCTGATTTTTTTACATTAATTCTCACAAGATGGGAATAAGCTTAGCGAGCTGTGGATGTTCTACCTAGTTGCACTTTTACCTACCCCTTCAGAAATATAGGCGTGAGATTATGTTATGTTTTATGATAATCAAACGTGGAAATAAGCTTTAGGTATATTATGATCTGAACGTAGAAAAGAATGTCAACTCAATGAATGTAAGCGAGAACTAACTCTAGGCGGTCGTGCAAACTTTTTTCGTATGACACTTTGTACTGTAAGTAGGTACCATGGTACATGGTACCAGTATATACCATGGGCCTTACTTATAAAAGTTACTTAAGTATCGATTAGTTAAACACTATTTTGTCACTCTCTGACATCTCGATTTATAAAGTGGATAAAAAGAGACGAAAACAGTGTTTAACTAATCAATGCTTAAGAAATTTTATAAGTAAGACCCTACATGTACAATAATGTTCATTGAATTCATTCCATTTTGTTTATATTACTGATGAGCGGGATTACAAGATGAGCAGGATATTCGCCAGATGGTAAATGCCGAATAAACCAGTTGTAAGTTACCTCTTTTAATATAATAAATATCTAGTTTACTCATATGTTTTAGCAAAATGTGTGTCGTGAAAATATATGCTATAATTTATTCTTATAATTTTGATTAATGAGCATTTGTTATTGTTATAAATGCTTTTTACAGTCTGAATGATGAGACGATAATATCGGTTGCCTCAAGACAAACTCCATACTTGACCATAAACCGTAGCAAAATTACTCAAAACTTTAAATTTCTGCATGGTCGTCTGTGTCGTCACCCCGAATAGATGTTAAGTCTCATAATGGCCTGGTGTTTCCCTGGCTTCAATGTCTTACATCATAATGCTTGTATACTGCTGCTTGGCCGTAGTATAAACAAAGTGGCGGTCTAACCTACCCAGATGGTTATTCGCATACGAGATACCTACCATTATATTAACATTTAGACTTCCGCCACGCTAAAGTGATCAGCAACGATGGGTCAAAATATAACAGGTATATTAAAAAGTAGATACTAAATAGCATAAATTTTCATCTCGTTTTCAAGCATTTTAATTCAAGAGCATATATGAAGCTAAAATATGTTTGAAATTGTAAGCTCGTTGCATGGAAGAAGTGTAAATTGTTTAAATTAAATACTAACTACTGCAGTTGGAAAGGCGTTCAGGTGTTACTTTTTGTATCTTTTGGTTACAGCAACGAATCCAATTTTATATGATGCTGGTGCGGTGTTTTCTCTTTAATATGTTCTTTTTATTTAAAATTAAAATCTTATGAGAAATTTATTATGGTGACGACTGAGAAATATTTTTTCATTACACACGATACGCAAGAATTCTTTAATAATATGTTTAGGTGGATGCAACTAAATTCTGATTATGTTAGAATAACAACAGAGTCCTGAGTCCACACTAAGTGAACCTATATTGTGGGTATCAGGCGAGCGACCTGCTCATCTCGACATTTAAAGCTAATAAAAAAACTACGAGGGACTTGTCAACACCCAGACCTGAAACAAATATCTTGGACTGCATAAATATTGTCGTTGTGGGGATCATTATCGTTGCGGGGATCGATCTCGCGGCTTCTTGCTTGGTTCTCAATATTGTATCTGCATATTGCATTTAGATAATAATATTTTTATATCACTGAATGACGAGACGGGCCATGCGTGTCCATAAATAGTAGCTGCACCAGACAGAACTTCACAAAATGTAGTTTCACAACTACAAATATATTTTGATAAGTGTAAATAATATATTCGCACGTGATATGGATTTATAGATCGCGTTATGTTATGATAGGTCTTTACCTATCAAAATGCCGATCTGTACCAAAATAATGAAAGTATTTTTTCAACCTTTTTTATTGCTATTAATCGCTAAAAATATCTACAGCATATCTCTACCACTTATGGAATTGTTAAATTGTGTGATTTACTTCTGTGTGATGGAATCAATCTCAAATTCTGAGACCGAAAATGATCCATCTATTTTCTGGCTATTACATTCAATTAAAACGTCGTATTATTCTTAAGTATTTTTTTATATGTAAAGTTTTTCCCAATGCACCAGGTGGCTTTAAAAAGGATATTTTACTTTGTAAAAAAAAACTAAAAGTGTAATTTGTAATACCAACTATTCTATCGAGTTAATTAACCAACTAGACACCCAGTAGACACAAATTTAGATGTAACTTAAACAAATGATCCAATCACAGACCCAAACCAATTGAATCGCCGCTTTTAATCATTACGTGACGGTCGGTACAACATCTCGACAATTGCGAATAAATAACAAAAACCTTACAAAGACGACTCCATCCATTAATGTCGGAATCTACAATGGGGACTCGAATCGACCCCGGGGTTTTAATCACGAATATCCAATCAAAGAGACAATAGGTTTATACAGTTAAGTGCTGTCGGGAATGTCATTTCCTAGAGTATTGCTCTACGATGATCAAAAATAATTCTCATCACTAGCATATTACAAACAAAGTTAAGATAGGGTTAGAGGCTAGAGTGCAGCGCGATGCATACGATTTATCGTTATGTCGTGACACATACTTATTGTATGTTTTTGCTTATATTAATTAATAGCTTCCTTTGGTGATCGTATGTTTAGCAGGATAAGAGTTAAGGACCTTATACCTCTGCATGTTGTATGACTCCAAGAAAGAAAATGTATGTATAAAAAAGAAATAAAAGTAAAAAATATAAATTAATACAATACGACGAAGTTTTTCGGATTGGAACCGTACTGCCTCAGAACACTTTGGGTGTATTATTATTACGAACCCAAAGTATGTATTGGCGGGTTTTATACTAAGACGTTTGCCTTTAATCATAATTATTGTCTTAAGTCATAAAATATTTAAAAAAATTAGCTTGAGTGATGAGACAAGCAGGTCGCTCGCCTGATGGTAAGTGCCACCACGCCTACCCATAAACAGAAGCAACGCCACACAGAACTTTAAATTACAAAACACTGCATGGCTCTGAACTGCGCTCTTCACGCCGAGAATAAGTTGTTTAGGCTCACAATGCCCAGTAATTTAACTGGCTTTAATGTCCTTCAAACTGGAACACAACAGTGCTTACACACTATTGCAGATTGAACATATAACTCAAGTGTAATTTGTTCAATGTGCAATAATTCGTTTCGATTAGGAGATATAATTCTAACCTCACACCGACGGCATCGTGGTCTGTGCATTTATATATAAATAATATAGTATATGGTGCGTTTGTTACACGGACAAGCATTGTTTGAACGATACCATGTTTACAGACAAACAGTGCCGGCTCGCTTGTTTAGACGTTCCTCACAGAATCAATGCTATAGATAGTAATTCGAATGCGATACAAATGCCGACTTTCGTGGATTGACAATTGGTTGTTAAGATTGTTTGCGACTTACGTTCTTTTAGTATTTAAAGGGTTGTAATTGAAAATTTCGCTTATTTTGTGTTTTATGTTTATGATATTACTATAGCTTTTGTTACTCTTTCAGGAGGTTGACTGATAGATATCTCTTGAACAATATCACTGCTTGCCCTGCCTAGTATATATACCTACCAGGGTATTATAGTTACTTTCTAAGTATATATTTATTCCAACACTAGGTAGTAGATCCGACATACGCGAGAGCGCATTTTTTTTGTATTGGCGTACGTAGGCAGACTTGCTTATGGCCCATCTGATGGTTACCGTCGCAAATAGACATTAGCAACGCCAGGGGCACAGTCAAGCCGCCGCCTACTGTAGAAATACCTTTTTAAGCCTTATTTGAAGAAGGACATGTCATAACGCTGATGAAACACCACAGAGGTATTTGTGACTTGGAATGTTTCTTAATCAATCACGCCTTAATGATGGAAAGGATTTGGATATTTTTGGCAGACAATGGCCTAGATTAGGATATAGGCTACTTATTAACTCAGAAAAGATATGCATGCTAGCGGAGCCGCGAGAAAAATCTAGGTATAGGTAGTTATAGGTAATTGAAATTACTTCGTATGCTATATACATACAGACAAGGATGCGATATCTCCTCCAAATATTGAACGATTTTGATGTTTTTTTTTTATATCCATAGTATTTACCCGATGGTGTTCCCGTTTAAATTGTAAGAATAAAATTGCTCCTAAAGTGATGAAAGCTTCAAAATGTATGCTTTAATATACCTATTATGATGATTCTTTCACTTCTTTTTCCACTTGTCCTTATCCCACTCGTAATTGGGTGGGTGCAACATACTTTTTAATACATGTTACAAAAAGCTTTGGCATACAGTTTTTACAACCGGCCACCTGCCTGACGTCAACCCCTCTGGGGAGAAAACACACATACCCAAAACAAATATTTGTGGATCGCACAAATGGTTTTTGTCTCAATCCGGGAATCGAACCCGCGGCCTTTTGCTTCACAGTCAGCTACGCCACAGATACTGTCGATGATAATTCTTTCATTATTATTTTCATATAACTAAACTGTCCCAAAAAATATATTATATTTAAAACTAAAAATAAAACAAATTTTGAGTCCATATTCCAGTTTGATGGTCAATGATTGATTGATGGACTCAATCATTGATCATCAAACTGGAATAGCACATCTACTCAAAACTCAACATCGAAGCAGTTTTACCACATTTTTCCAAGATTATACGAGTATTTTTATTTCACAGTCTGAAAGTGAAGTAAAGTATCGATAAAGTTAAAACGTGTTATTGATATGCGCATTTTCAATTGACGTATGATTTATTTGTTTGCGACACGTTGTTTTGCAAAGAGCACGTTATATATGTCCTAGGTAATAATAGGTCCCTCATATGTGACAGGCCGTCTGGCTTGGTACCACCGCTTTGTCAATTTCTGCCACCAAGGAGGTAAAGCTTACATACTGATGTAAGCACTGTTGTGTTTCGGTTTAAAGAACATTGAAGCCCGTGACATTCCTGGGCATTATGATGCTTAACATCCATGTCCGCGGTGACAAGAGCAGTCCAATACCATGCAGTGTTTTGTAATTCAAGATCCTGTGTGATATAGTTTCTATTTATGGACAGGTGTGGTACGAACAGGCGATCGACCTGCTCATTTCGTCTTTCAAGCTAATAAAAAAAAACTTGAAGTGTGAATAATCATTTTTGTTGTGCTTGACGATATTTATGACAGCAACAAACCTGACGGTGAGTTCTGAGCAGTTTTCAAAGCGATGATTAGCTGAATCATTTCCTGTCTCCAACAGTAATTCACAAAAAAAAAACACTAAAATATATAAATAATAAATATATTCTTCCTAAGAACGGGGTCTTGATAGACATATAGACTGACTGATGGATGGATTACAAAGTGATGCTATATGGCTTCCGTTTTTTTTCCTTTTGGCATCCAGAGCGTTAACGACAGTAAATAATGTCAACAATAAAAATAATTAAATTCAACCGAAACTAAACAAGTGTTTCGCAATTATTTGAAATATTCAAGAAAACATTTAAGATGGTGAAGATTTCAATTAAGAAGGAGCAAAATGGTATTTAAGGTAAATGTAAATTTTCATTAGCTTTTCATTCCACTAATAGCTCGTTCAGAAATATTGTTAAAGACGCATGAGACAGAAGCGTTGACGGGCGCTAATTAAGAACTCTAGCTACATTTCGTTAAACGTTTCAAATTATTCGGACTTGATTTTCAACGCTTTGAATTTAATCCAAAACTTATTAGATCTTATTTAAAAACTAGAAAATGCGTTTGCCAGAGGAACCTCTGCTAATGGAACACGTATTTTTTCTACCATTATGTCTTAAGATCTTAATCCACATGGAAGAGATAACTGCAAATTGAGAAAGTTTTTAATAGAAAAGCATGTATTTATGGATATTATTTAAGTAGGTATTACTCATTAGTACATATAGGTATACATATACGCACTCACTCCTGTAACCTCCGAAGGGTTAAACAGAGGTGTAACCAGTACACCCATATTTCGCCGAGCGTATCACCGTCCTATGATGTGATAGGGGGCGAACCTATCACCATAACGGGCGCAATTCCCGACTCCAGGCTGATACTGGGGATTTCGTAATAGTAAAACCTAATATTTTTTACCCGACCCGGGGACCTGAGACCTCAGCATTAGCCTCAGTCGTAAGGCGTACGCATTACAACTGCGCCACCGAGGCAATCACTCATTAGTCTTATAAAGAATACGTTCACTGCGAACCATATATGATCAATACGATTCCCTTGTTAGGCAATATTTTTTTAGATTTACAGGGATCGGATTTGTCCTTGCTAAAGCGATAAACTGCTACCCCTATCACGTTTAGGGACGGAAATCCGAAATACCGTTGGGTAATACTCAACTTTTCACACACATCCGTACCCGCCGCTCCCTGGTAAGACCTTGTACTGTCGGACAAAAATACATTTTGTAGAAAACAGTGACTTACACATGATGTTCTGGACGTTAAAAAAGTTCCTAAAAACTCAGTATTAGATAAGCTTGTGGTAACGCTGAAAGTAGGCAACAAAATTATTTCTGCCTACTATCCAGAATCCCGACGAGATGATTTGATTGTCTTGTTTACGGTTTAAGTAATAACTCATAAAGTATCAACAATAAAGCAGAATGTTTAATAACAATCTCACAATCTGGTGAACATAGAAGTTTTAACAGAGTTAACCATAAATTCAGGAACAGTGCCTGGAGTGAAATAGTTATAAGAAAAATTGTATTAACTATAAGTAATTCTTCCAAGGAGAGCAGGTAAACTTTCGTTCCGTGGCTATCGCACCATATCCCATGCGGCGGCTTGCGCGTTGGCGGGGTCCCCTCCATGGGATCTGGAGGCCGGAGTCCATGCGTCGATGTACGAGTGGCGCATGGAACTTCGGCTCCGAAGAGATCGACCCCACCCGGGGGAGATGCGATTGCGGAGATTCCACACTCAACAGTCCTTGCTTCAGGAGTGGAGGCAGCTGCTGGCCAATTCCTCGGCCGGCGTAAGGACTGTCGAGGCTGTTGGCCCAGTTCTGAATGATTGGGTCGACAGGCGGCACGGGTCACTGACCTTCCGGCTGGTGCAGGTCCTCTCGGGGCACGGTTGCTTCGGGAGGTACCTGTGCCGGATAGCCGGAAGAGAGCCGACACACCAGTGTCACCACTGCAGCTGCGACGAGGACACCGCGGCGCACACTCTGGAGGAGTGCCCCGCGTGGGCAGAGCAGCGTCGCGAACTCGTCGCAGAATTGGGGGACGACCTCTCGCTACCAGCTGTGGTTAAGGCCATGGTCGAGAACGAGAGGTCGTGGATCGCGATGACCGCCTTCTGCGAAACAGTTATGTCGCGGAAGGAGGTGGCGGAGCGTGAGCGGGAAATAACATCCCAGCTCGCTATCCGCCGCCGAAGGGTCACGCGCAGGAGGATGCGGGAGGCACTCCTACCCCCCTGACAGAGGCCTGGGCGGCGGACTCGTGGAAGTCCGTCGTCCGACAGTTAAGGCCTCGAGGTGACGCGCGCGGCGTTCCCGCGCGAACCTCTCGAGCGGAGCAAAAAGGTGGGTGGATAACTCCCCCAAACACCCACCGACCGGAGAGGTCCTGTACAAGGGCCGGCGCCGTCGGGGCCGCGGAAGAGTACAATAGCGTTCCCGCAGCCCCGACCGAACAAGCGTACCCGGAGGAACACCGTTGAGTTTTAGTCCGTGGGAGTCGGACATAACCGCCCCGACTGACCACGCGGTGGGGCGGTACCCATAAAGGGTTTCCCAACGTTAAAAAAAAAAAAAAAAAAAAGGTAAACTTTCGTGTTTATCTAAAGAATAATGATGAACTGCGTTGTCAGGATAATTGTATTGCTCGATTTCAAAGTGAAACTTGGTTAAATGACGGGTCGCCCCACATAATACCAGATCCACCGTCAAATTATGATGGGAAGGTGGACCCTGGTAATAATCCTTGATAAAAATCTTATTTTTTATTAAAAGATATTGTGGGTAGATAAATACTGTATGAAAGTATATTGTTAGCGTATTCTGTTAATATTGGTATATTGAGGGTATCTGAGAAAGCAACGTTGGGTACACTGTAATAATAATGGTGCGATATAGTTGTGGAAGGGTGGTTAAATGGTATAAAAGAGGTTGTCGCCATAACTGGAGGTATTTTGCCCGCGGCAGTCAGTTCAGTAAGATCAGAGGGCCAATTCTGCTATTTTAACTGACACTGCGAATGAATTTTAACCGAACTGAGATTACATTTTGAATTAATTAAAAATATGGCATTCTGCTCCTTTAAAAATTCGATATCATCTCAGTTAAATTGCATATAAACTGTCAATTCGATCAACTTTCAATGTCTTTCTTTTGTTGAAAATATGGCTTCGCATTATTATGCATTTCGCCAATGACAAGTATTTTACCGAATTTTACGTATCAGCTGCCATAGACTAAATTCTAGAAATTAAAAATGACCTAAGCGATAAAATCAATGTTACCAACTCACAATAAAATACCCACAATATGACTAATTTCAGTGATTAAAAAATTACGTAACTGGAGGTTATGATTTTTTAATTAATTGATTTGACTAATTCCATGGATTTTATTTATTTCATTAATTTATCTATTCCATGGCATAACTGAAGGAAAACGGCACAACAGCACCACTCAGGCAGTCCTTTCCGGAAATAACCACAATCGCGATTATTTTATTGAAATTTGAAATTCTACCGAATTGCGGTTTTTTTATTTTGCAACACTGCTGAGGACATATCTATACTAAATAAAAATTGTGCGAGAGTTTTGGCGGGAATTTTGACAGTGCGATTGCTCTCATAATTTAATCTACACTAATATTCTAGAGAGGAAAGATTTTTTTGTATTTTTGTATGTAACAAATAAACTTAAAAACTACTGGGCCGATTTCAAAAATAATTTGGCCGTTAGAAAGCTACATTATCACTGAGTAACATAAACTGTAAACTCATTTCTAATACTTTACTGAAATAACGAGCACACAAAGTCGAACAATTTTGACTACTTTTAATTGCTTGCAGTAAAAGAGAATAAAGTTAACTGAATTTGTTTGCAGTTAGCTCACAGTCACTTCACCTCAGTGTTGCCAAGTCAGATTTTTGAAAATACCGTGTTGTCCACATTAAAATACGGCATTTGCGTCAAAAATACAGTGCTTGATGGGAAAAAATACAGTCTATTTTACAGTGCAATAAAATGTCATACAAAAAAGGAAATAATTAAATTATTAAATAAAATATAAATTTATTTTAAACTTTATATCCTAAACTAACTTAACATTTTATTTGTATGTATCGATCGCTGCAGAAATGGATGGCTGCGATGATGTTGATATCGGTTTAGTTTTTTTAATGTGTTTAATCAAAGAGTTTTATGTATATTACTAGACAAGCTGCGCGGTACATAGAAATTGTAGTATAATAAATTGTAGTATAGTAAATTAGTTGTATTACTAAGTTGCAGTCAATTGACCGTAACTCAATATTATCATCTCGCTTACTCTCAACAAGAACCCCTATTGCGCTCCCTGTTTGTGAACTGTCAAACTCCCGCGTTAAATTTTGACTGTAAAAAAATACTGTGTCTCCATATACGGTATTTATAACAATACCGTCCAGTAGATGGCATGAAAATACGGCAGATCTGCTGTAATTACAGTGCACTTGGCAACACTGCTTCACCTTCAGTCACATTTCGTTCTCAATATTTTGACGTTTGTCTGTAGACGAAATGCATTTTATATAGTTAAGTGTCTCACAATGGACACTGGCGAAATCACCAATCTACGGTGGAGCCAAACACAATTAAAAGAAGAAGAAGATAGTTAAGTGTCAAATTTATTGTTACCAGAATGCCGTTTTGGTTCAGTCAACTTGTATTCTACTTTCGATATCATTGCGTTCTAAGTTCTTGAATATTGGTTTAGCAGAATACCATTTGCAACTTTCTTGTCGCTGAGATTAGATCGGAATGATATTTTGAACAATTAAAATTACGAGAATTGGCCCTCTGTGCTCAGTCGATAGTCCAAGTGTTCATTACGCGGTTGCTATGCTGGTTTACTATTCGGTTCTAGTTGTTTGAGTTATAATTAGAGAACGGTCTATAGAGAATCCTGACATGGGGTTGTGATTTGTAAAGTAGTAATATTGTAAATGTAACCAATGAACTATGAGTTGAAGTGATTATTGTCGTTTGGTATTAGTGAAATAATACTCGTCTCGCGTAACTTAACGGAGGGTGATGAAGCTCTTTTATCTGTAGCGAGTGGACAGTGTAGTTTGTGGATTGTATACCTAGTACGGTAAGGTCGAGTTTAGCGGTAAGTGCTAGAACATAATCATGGTGACTATATAATGCAATATTTCTTTGTGCTTTATGATTCTTCTTATATTAGATATGGTTATCCTGTTGCGGCGGAAGTGTACTTCGGTACAGAATATCTACGAGTAATATGGTTATCCTGTTGCGGCAGAAGTGTACGTATGTACAGTATTGCTGGGACAGGGGTGACTATAAGGGGAGGTCACCGGGCGAGTGCCCATAATTTTATGGGCATACTGCGGTCACTGCCTGGCTCAAACTGCGGTCACTGAGCTTAAGTATTAAACATACACTACCGTATGTATGTTGGTACTTCCAAAGTATGTATAACGTAATATTTTAAATGTTTTGTGTGGATGTGTTGAAAAACTTCATTTCCCAAACTCAACATGTAAAAGGGGGTTTCGCGACAAAATTTGCATCATAGATATATGACGTCATATTTGATATCATAGATCCATAATGATGCTCTTCATATACAACGTGTTACAGAAAGGTGTGGTCATATTTTAGGGTCATTACATACGCCTTACAATTCGTACTTATGTACCAGAAGGCCAATTCTCGTAATTTTAAATGTTCAAAATATCATTCCAATCTAATTTCAGCGACAAGAAAGTTGCAAATGGTATTCTGATAAACCAATATTCAAGATCAAATGTGAACATAGATCGCAATGATATCGAAAGTAGAATACAAGTTGACTGAACCAAAACGGCATTCTGGTAACAATAAATTTGACACTTAAATAAATATAATGCATTTCGTCCATAGACAAACGTCAAAATATTAATTGAGAACGAAATGTGACTGAAGGTGAAGCTGTGTTGCCAAGTGTACTGTAATTACAGTAGATCTGCCATATTTTCACGCCATCTACTGGACACCGTATTTTTATAAATACAGTATATGGAGAAACAGTATTTTTTTACAGTCAAAATTTCGTATTACTATTGTATACTACTAGATAGGTTATTTAGAAGTAAAACTGCGTCACATAACGCGGGAGTTTGACAGTTCACAAACAGGGAGCGCAATAGGGGTTCTAGTTGAGAGTAAGCGAGATGGTAATATTTAGTTACGGTTAATTGACTGCAACTTAGTGGTACAATTCCTATGTACCGCGCAGCTTGTCTAGTAGTATACATAAAACTCTTTGATTAAACACATTAAAAAAACTAAACCGATGTCATCATCATCGTAGCCCTCATGTTAAGTTAGTTTAGGATATAAAGTTTAAAATAAATTTATATTTTACTTAATAATTTAATTATTTCCTTTTTTGTACGTCATTTTATTGCATTGTATATTTTCCCATCAAGCACTGTATTTTTGGCGCAAATACCCTAGTTTAATGTGGACAACACGGTATTTTCAAAAGTCTGACTTGGCAACACTGAGGTGAAGTGACTGTGAGTTAACTGCAGACAAATTCAGTTAACTTTATTCTCTTTTACTGCAAGCAACTAAAAGTAGTCAAAATTGTTCGACTTTGTGTGCTCGTTATTTCAGTAAAGTATTAGAAATGAGTTTACAGCCTATGTTACTCAGTGATAATGTAGCTTTCTAACGGCCAAATTATATTTGAAATCGGCCCAGTAGTTTTTAAGTTTATTTGTTACATACAAAAATACAAAAAAATCTTTCCTCTCTAGAATATTATTAGTGTAGATTAAATTATGAGAGCAATCGCACTGTCAAAATTCCCGCCAAAACTCTCGCACAATTTTTATTTAGTATAGATATGTCCTCAGCAGTGTTGCAAAATAAAAAAACCGCAATTCGGTAGAATTTCAAATTTCAATAAAATAATCGCGATTGTGGTTATTTCCGGAAAGGACTGCCGGAGTGGTGCTGTTGTGCCGTTTTCCTTCAGTTATGCCATGGAATAGATAAATTAATGAAATAAATAAAATACATGGAATTAGTCAAATCAATTAATTAAAAAATCATAACCTCCAGTTACGTAATTTTTTAATCACTGAAATTAGTCATATTGTGGGTATTTTATTGTGAGTTGGTAACATTGATTTTGTCGCTTGCCTGCCTCGGTAGCGCAGTTGTAATGCGTACGCGTTACAACTGAGGCTAACGCTGAGGTCTCGGGTTCGATCCCCGGGTCGAGTAAAGTGGTATTGGGTTTTTCTATTACGAAATGCTCAGTATCAGCCCGGATGCTGGAATTTGTGCCCGGTATGGCGATAGGCTCGCCCCCTATCACATAAGGGACGGAGATACACTCGGCGAAATGTGGGTGTACTGGTTACACCTCTGCCTACCCCTTTGGGGAATACAGGCGTGAGTGCGTATGTATGTATGTATGTATGTAAAGTAAGTCTAAGTTAAAAGCTGTAATTTTTTAATTAGGATATCTCCATAATATAAGATATGATTTATTCTTGGATGCCATCTCTTAGGAGGCCGGCGATAATATAGGCTATCTTAATTTTGGAATCTGCTGTACACAAAAATAATCTTGAGTCGTGTTAAACCATAGGCGTAAATTTCTAAGCTATTAAGTATATCTTATTGTGACGGCGCCTTCTCCTGACCTTTATTTTTCCTTTAATAATTAATTGGAGGAGTTCATACTTGTTATTTATGATTGTGACTAATTAAATGAAATATAAGTTAACTCTTATTTATCGATTTAAAGCATTCGTAAATAATGCCAGAATCCTGAATGTTGCTGATTTTTTTACATTAATTCTCACAAGATGGGAATAAGCTTAGCGAGCTGTGGATGTTCTACCTAGTTGCACTTTTACCTACCCCTTCAGAAATATAGGCGTGAGATTATGTTATGTTTTATGATAATCAAACGTGGAAATAAGCTTTAGGTATATTATGATCTGAACGTAGAAAAGAATGTCAACTCAATGAATGTAAGCGAGAACTAACTCTAGGCGGTCGTGCAAACTTTTTTCGTATGACACTTTGTACTGTAAGTAGGTACCATGGTACATGGTACCAGTATATACCATGGGCCTTACTTATAAAAGTTACTTAAGTATCGATTAGTTAAACACTATTTTGTCACTCTCTGACATCTCGATTTATAAAGTGGATAAAAAGAGACGAAAACAGTGTTTAACTAATCAATGCTTAAGAAATTTTATAAGTAAGACCCTACATGTACAATAATGTTCATTGAATTCATTCCATTTTGTTTATATTACTGATGAGCGGGATTACAAGATGAGCAGGATATTCGCCAGATGGTAAATGCCGAATAAACCAGTTGTAAGTTACCTCTTTTAATATAATAAATATCTAGTTTACTCATATGTTTTAGCAAAATGTGTGTCGTGAAAATATATGCTATAATTTATTCTTATAATTTTGATTAATGAGCATTTGTTATTGTTATAAATGCTTTTTACAGTCTGAATGATGAGACGATAATATCGGTTGCCTCAAGACAAACTCCATACTTGACCATAAACCGTAGCAAAATTACTCAAAACTTTAAATTTCTGCATGGTCGTCTGTGTCGTCACCCCGAATAGATGTTAAGTCTCATAATGGCCTGGTGTTTCCCTGGCTTCAATGTCTTACATCATAATGCTTGTATACTGCTGCTTGGCCGTAGTATAAACAAAGTGGCGGTCTAACCTACCCAGATGGTTATTCGCATACGAGATACCTACCATTATATTAACATTTAGACTTCCGCCACGCTAAAGTGATCAGCAACGATGGGTCAAAATATAACAGGTATATTAAAAAGTAGATACTAAATAGCATAAATTTTCATCTCGTTTTCAAGCATTTTAATTCAAGAGCATATATGAAGCTAAAATATGTTTGAAATTGTAAGCTCGTTGCATGGAAGAAGTGTAAATTGTTTAAATTAAATACTAACTACTGCAGTTGGAAAGGCGTTCAGGTGTTACTTTTTGTATCTTTTGGTTACAGCAACGAATCCAATTTTATATGATGCTGGTGCGGTGTTTTCTCTTTAATATGTTCTTTTTATTTAAAATTAAAATCTTATGAGAAATTTATTATGGTGACGACTGAGAAATATTTTTTCATTACACACGATACGCAAGAATTCTTTAATAATATGTTTAGGTGGATGCAACTAAATTCTGATTATGTTAGAATAACAACAGAGTCCTGAGTCCACACTAAGTGAACCTATATTGTGGGTATCAGGCGAGCGACCTGCTCATCTCGACATTTAAAGCTAATAAAAAAACTACGAGGGACTTGTCAACACCCAGACCTGAAACAAATATCTTGGACTGCATAAATATTGTCGTTGTGGGGATCATTATCGTTGCGGGGATCGATCTCGCGGCTTCTTGCTTGGTTCTCAATATTGTATCTGCATATTGCATTTAGATAATAATATTTTTATATCACTGAATGACGAGACGGGCCATGCGTGTCCATAAATAGTAGCTGCACCAGACAGAACTTCACAAAATGTAGTTTCACAACTACAAATATATTTTGATAAGTGTAAATAATATATTCGCACGTGATATGGATTTATAGATCGCGTTATGTTATGATAGGTCTTTACCTATCAAAATGCCGATCTGTACCAAAATAATGAAAGTATTTTTTCAACCTTTTTTATTGCTATTAATCGCTAAAAATATCTACAGCATATCTCTACCACTTATGGAATTGTTAAATTGTGTGATTTACTTCTGTGTGATGGAATCAATCTCAAATTCTGAGACCGAAAATGATCCATCTATTTTCTGGCTATTACATTCAATTAAAACGTCGTATTATTCTTAAGTATTTTTTTATATGTAAAGTTTTTCCCAATGCACCAGGTGGCTTTAAAAAGGATATTTTACTTTGTAAAAAAAAACTAAAAGTGTAATTTGTAATACCAACTATTCTATCGAGTTAATTAACCAACTAGACACCCAGTAGACACAAATTTAGATGTAACTTAAACAAATGATCCAATCACAGACCCAAACCAATTGAATCGCCGCTTTTAATCATTACGTGACGGTCGGTACAACATCTCGACAATTGCGAATAAATAACAAAAACCTTACAAAGACGACTCCATCCATTAATGTCGGAATCTACAATGGGGACTCGAATCGACCCCGGGGTTTTAATCACGAATATCCAATCAAAGAGACAATAGGTTTATACAGTTAAGTGCTGTCGGGAATGTCATTTCCTAGAGTATTGCTCTACGATGATCAAAAATAATTCTCATCACTAGCATATTACAAACAAAGTTAAGATAGGGTTAGAGGCTAGAGTGCAGCGCGATGCATACGATTTATCGTTATGTCGTGACACATACTTATTGTATGTTTTTGCTTATATTAATTAATAGCTTCCTTTGGTGATCGTATGTTTAGCAGGATAAGAGTTAAGGACCTTATACCTCTGCATGTTGTATGACTCCAAGAAAGAAAATGTATGTATAAAAAAGAAATAAAAGTAAAAAATATAAATTAATACAATACGACGAAGTTTTTCGGATTGGAACCGTACTGCCTCAGAACACTTTGGGTGTATTATTATTACGAACCCAAAGTATGTATTGGCGGGTTTTATACTAAGACGTTTGCCTTTAATCATAATTATTGTCTTAAGTCATAAAATATTTAAAAAAATTAGCTTGAGTGATGAGACAAGCAGGTCGCTCGCCTGATGGTAAGTGCCACCACGCCTACCCATAAACAGAAGCAACGCCACACAGAACTTTAAATTACAAAACACTGCATGGCTCTGAACTGCGCTCTTCACGCCGAGAATAAGTTGTTTAGGCTCACAATGCCCAGTAATTTAACTGGCTTTAATGTCCTTCAAACTGGAACACAACAGTGCTTACACACTATTGCAGATTGAACATATAACTCAAGTGTAATTTGTTCAATGTGCAATAATTCGTTTCGATTAGGAGATATAATTCTAACCTCACACCGACGGCATCGTGGTCTGTGCATTTATATATAAATAATATAGTATATGGTGCGTTTGTTACACGGACAAGCATTGTTTGAACGATACCATGTTTACAGACAAACAGTGCCGGCTCGCTTGTTTAGACGTTCCTCACAGAATCAATGCTATAGATAGTAATTCGAATGCGATACAAATGCCGACTTTCGTGGATTGACAATTGGTTGTTAAGATTTTTCTCTCTTTCAGGAGGTTGACTGATAGATATCTCTTGAACAATATGACTGCTTGCCCTGCCTAGTATATATACCTACTAGGGTATTATAGTTACTTTCTAAGTATATATTTATTCCAACACTAGGTGGTAGATCCGACATACGCGAGAGCGCATTTTTTTTTGTATTGGCATACGTAGGCAGACTTGCTTATGGCCCATCTGATGGTTACCGTCGCAAATAGACATTAGCAACGCCAGGGGTATAGTCAAGCCGCCGCCTACCGTAGAAATACCTTTTTAAGCCTTATTTGAAGAAGGACATGTCATAGCGCTGATGAAACACCACAGAGGTATTTGTGACTTGGAATGTTTCTTAATCAATCACGCCTTAATGATGGAAAGGATTTGGATATTTTTGGCAGACAATGGCCTAGATTAGGATATAGGCTACTTATTAACTCAGAAAAGATATGCATGCTAGCGGAGCCGCGAGAAAAATCTAGGTATAGGTAGTTATAGGTAATTGAAATTACTTCGTATGCTATATACATACAGACAAGGATGCGATATCTCCTCCAAATGTTGAACGATTTTTATGTTTTTTTTTTGAATTCCATAGTATTTACCCCATGGCTTTCCCGTTTAAATTGTAAGAATAAAATTGCTCCTAAAGTGATGAAAGCTTCAAAATGTATGCTTTAATATACCTATTATGATGATTCTTTCACTTCTTCTTCCACTTGTCCTTATCCCACTCGTAATTGGGTGGGTGCAACATACTTTTTAATACATGTTACAAAAAGCTTTAGCATACAGTTTTTACAACCGGCCGCCTGCCTGACGTCAACCCCTCTGGGGAGAAAACACACATACCCAAAACAAATATTTGTGGATCGCACAAATGGTTTTTGTCACAATCCGGGAATCGAACCCGCGGCCTTTTGCTTCACAGTCAGCTACTAGCCCCCTGCGCCACAGATACTGTCGATGATAATTCTTTCATTATTATTTTCATATAATTAAACTGTCCCATAAAATATATTATATTTAAAACTAAAAATAAAACAAATTTTGAGTCCATATTCCAGTTTGATGGTCAATAATTGATTGATGGACTCAATCATTGATCATCAAACTGGAATAGCACATCTACTCAAAACTCAACATCGAAGCAGTTTTAACACATTTTTCCAAGATTATACGAGTATTTTTATTTCACAGTCTGAAAGTGAAGTAAAGTATCGATAAAGTTAAAACGTGTTATTGATATGCGCATTTTCAATTGACGTATGATTTATTTGTTTGCGACACGTTGTTTTGCAAAGAGCACGTTATATATGTCCTAGGTAATAATAGGTCCCTCATATGTGACAGGCCGTCTGGCTTGGTACCACCGCTTTGTCAATTTCTGCCACCAAGGAGGTAAAGCTTACATACTGATGTAAGCACTGTTGTGTTTCGGTTTAAAGAACATTGAAGCCCGTGACATTCCTGGGCATTATGATACTTAACATCCATGTCCGCGGTGACAAGAGCAGTCCAATACCATGCAGTGTTTTGTAATTCAAGATCCTGTGTGATATAGTTTCTATTTATGGACAGGTGTGGTACGAACAGGCGATCGACCTGCTCATTTCGTCTTTCAAGCTAATAAAAAAAAGCTTGAAGTGTGAATAATCATTTTTGTTGTGCTTGACGATATTTATGACTGCAACAAACCTGACGGTGAACTCTGAGCAGTTTTCAAAGCGATGATTAGCTGAATCATTTCCTGTCTCCAACAGTAATTCACAAAAAAAACACTAAAATATATAAATAATAAATATATTCTTCCTAAGAACGGGGTCTTGATAGACATATAGACTGACTGATGGATGGATTACAAAGTGATGCTATATGGCTTCCGTTTTTTTTCCTTTTGGCATCCAGAGCGTTAACGACAGTAAATAATGTCAACAATAAAAATAATTAAATTCAACCGAAACTAAACAAGTGTTTCGCAATTATTTGAAATATTCAAGAAAACATTTAAGATGGTGAAGATTTCAATTAAGAAGGAGCAAAATGGTATTTAAGGTAAATGTAAATTTTCATTAGCTTTTCATTCCACTAATAGCTCGTTCAGAAATATTGTTAAAGACGCATGAGACAGAAGCGTTGACGGGCGCTAATTAAGAACTCTAGCTACATTTCGTTAAACGTTTCAAATTATTCGGACTTGATTTTCAACGCTTTGAATTTAATCCAAAACTTATTAGATCTTATTTAAAAACTAGAAAATGCGTTTGCCAGAGGAACCTCTGCTAATGGAACACGTATTTTTTCTACCATTATGTCTTAAGATCTTAATCCACATGGAAGAGATAACTGCAAATTGAGAAAGTTTTTAATAGAAAAGCATGTATTTATGGATATTATTTAAGTAGGTATTACTCATTAGTACATATAGGTATACATATACGCACTCACTCCTGTAACCTCCGAAGGGTTAAACAGAGGTGTAACCAGTACACCCATATTTCGCCGAGCGTATCACCGTCCTATGATGTGATAGGGGGCGAACCTATCACCATAACGGGCGCAATTCCCGACTCCAGGCTGATACTGGGGATTTCGTAATAGAAAAACCTAATATTAGTTTTACCCGACCCGGGGACTTGAGACCTCAGCATTAGCCTCAGTCGTAAGGCGTACGCATTACAACTGCGCCACCGAGGCAATCACTCATTAGTCTTATAAAGAATACGTTCACTGCGAACCATATATGATCAATACGATTCCCTTGTTAGGCAATATTTTTTTAGATTATTCAGGGATCGGATTTGTCCTTGCTAAAGCGATAAACTGCTACCCCTATCACGTTTAGGGACGGAAATCCGAAATACCGTTGGGTAATACTCAACTTTTCACACACATCCGTACCCGCCGCTCCCTGGTAAGACATTGTACTGTCGGACAAAAATACATTTTGTAGAAAACAGTGACTTACACATGATGTTCTGGACGTTAAAAAAGTTCCTAAAAACTTAGTATTAGATAAGCTTGTGGTAACGCTGAAAGTAGGCAACAAAATTATTTCTGCCTACTATCCAGAATCCCGACGAGATGATTTGATTGTCTTGTTTACGGTTTAAGTAATAACTCATAAAGTATCAACAACAAAGCAGAATGTTTAATAACAATCTCACAATCTGGTGAACATAGAAGTTTTAACAGAGTTAACCATAAATTCAGGAACAGTGCCTGGAGTGAAATAGTTATAAGCAAAATTGTATTAACTATAAGTAATTCTTCTAAGGAGAGCAGGTAAACTTTCGTGTTTATCTAAAGAATAATGATGAACTGCGTTGTCAGGATAATTGTATTGCTCGATTGCAAAGTGAAACTTGGTTAAATGACGGGTCGCCCCACATAATACCAGATCCACCGTCAAATTATGATGGGAAGGTGGACCCTGGTAATAATCCTTGATAAAAATCTTATTTTTTATTAAAAGATATTGTGGGTAGATAAATACTGTATGAAAGTATATTGTTAGCGTATTCTGTAAATATTGGTATATTGAGGGTATCTGAGAAAGCAACGTTGGGTACACTGTAATAATAATGGTGCGATATAGTTGTGGAAGGGTGGTTAAATGGTATAAAAGAGGTTGTCGCCATAACTGGAGGTATTTTGCCCGCGGCAGTGAGTTCAGTAAGATCAGTGCTCAGTCGATAGTCCAAGTGTTCATTACGCGGTTGCTATGCTGGTTTACTATTCGGTTCTAGTTGTTTGAGTTATAATTAGAGAACGGTCTATAGAGAATCCTGACATGGGGTTGTGATTTGTAAAGTAGTAATATTGTAAATGTACCCAATGAACTATGAGTTGAAGTGATTATTGTCGTTTGGTATTAGTGAAATAATACTCGTCTCGCGTAACTTAACGGAGGGTGATTAAGCTCTTTTATCTGTAGCGAGTGGACAGTGTAGTTTGTGGATTGTATACCTAGTACGGTAAGGTCGAGTTTAGCGGTAAGTGCTAGAACATAATCATGGTGACTGTATAATGCAATATTTCTTTGCGCTTTATGATTCTTCTTATATTAGATATGGTTATCCTGTTGCGGCGGAAGTGTACTTCGGTACAGAATATCTAGGAGTAATATGGTTATCCTGTTGCGGCAGAAGTGTACGTATGTACAGTATAGCTGGGACAGGGGTGACTAATAAGGGGAGGTTGGAGGTCACCGGGCGAGTGCCCATAATTTTATGGGCATACTGCGGTCACTGCCTGGCTCAAATTGCGGTCACTGAGCCTAAGTATTAAACATACACTACCGTATGTATGTTGGTACTTCAAAGTATGTATAACGTAATATTTTAAATGTTTTGTGTGGATGTGTTGAAAAACTTCATTTCGCAAACCCAACATGTAAAAGGGGGTTTCGCGACAAAATTTGCATCATAGATATATGACGTCATATTTGATATCATAGATCCATAATGATGCTCTTCATATACAACGTGTTACAGAAAGGTGTGGTCATATTTTAGGGTCATTACATACGCCTTACAATTCGTACTTATGTACCAGAAGGCCAATTCTCGTAATTTTAAATGTTCAAAATATCATTCCGATCTAATTTCAGTGACAAGAAAGTTGCAAATGGTATTCTGATAAACCAATATTCAAGATCAAATGTGAACATAGATCGCAATGATATCGAAAGTAGAATATAAGTTGACTGAACCAAAACGGCATTCTGGTAACAATAAATTTTACACTTAAATAAATATAATGCATTTCGTCCATAGACAAACGTCAAAGTATTAATTGAGAACGAAATGTGACTGAAGGTGAAGCAGTGTTGCCAAGTGTACTGTAATTACAACAGATCTGCCGTATTTTCACGCCATCTACTGGACACCGTATTTTTATAAATACAGTATATGGAGACACAGTATTTTTTTACAGTCAAAATTTCGTATTTTTATTGTATACTACTAGACAGGTTATTTAGAAGTAAAACTGTGTCACATAACGCGGGCGTTTGACAGTTCACAAACAGGGAGCGCAATAGGGGTTCTAGTTGAGAGTAAGCGAGATGGTAATATTTAGTTACGGTTAATTGACTGCAACTTAGTGGTACAATTTCTATGTACCGCGCAGCTTGTCTAGTAGTATACATAAAACTCTTTGATTAAACACATTAAATAAACTAAACCGATATCATCATCATCGCAGCCCTCATGTTAAGTTAGTTTAGGATATCGACGTTCCAAACGAATAAGGCCGTAAAATGTGTTACATGAGTTTTAATTTTATTGTATATTCAGATTCTACGAACTTGGTTACATTACCTCAATTTTTTTTACAAATTTTTAGCTCTTATTTTCAAAGTTATTAACAGAGACGTCTTTATACTTCCAAATTTTTATATAATAGTTATAGCTGAATAAAGTCACTGTTACTACTTACACTCATTATAATGCTCTCAGCGAAGTAGAATAACACAACTACATTATATTACGCCTTTATTCAACTAAAAATATTTAGTAAGTGTATTTGTATTGAAGTTTGACATCCTTATTCGCGGCATAAATTCAATATCTATTTAACGTTAATATTATTACAAAATGTAACAGCTTCTGTTTTGAAAGCATCACCTGCTTAGTTTTGGCACATACCATTTGTTAAAAATTATCTTATCGTTACATTATATAATGTTACTAAAACTAGGATGTGTCTACGACTATGATTTAGAATTAAAGTAAAGGAAGTATTTACTTCGATAAATTTCTTAGTAATTTCTGAACACTACTATCTATCCCCCCTCCGCGTGCCTCTTTAGTGTTAGCAACGACAATACACTAATTGTAATAAACGATTTAAAAAACGCATTATTGTCGACTCTGGACAACCTTACATGTGCATGAAATCGAAAAAAATCCAGGTGCAAGAATACCTGGTACCTGTGTCTGTAAAAATTCTATTTGGCAAAAATTGGAAATGAGGGAAGATGATGATGAGAGGTGTAAGAGAAAAGATTTTTAAATTATATCGGGGTTTAGATTATCATGAAAAATAACAATATATATAATAATATATATAATAAGATATATATTAACAAATAACATAAAGAAAATGAAATTGATCAGAAAAAGCAATAGATCTCAAACCATTACTTATGTCCTACCTTGTAATATTGATCTGACTGAAGAGACTATAATATACAACAAAATGATTTTAAACCCCTCGGATAACCGAAAAATAGGTTTATACTGAAAAAAGAAACACATCGATGTTCAATTTAAGAGGAACAGACTTGAATAGGCCCAAGCGTATGAGCGATGAAATTAAAAATAGCATAATAAACATAATAAGCCATATCAAAGTTCCCGATACTAGAGTCACATTATATATGGAAAGATAGTACCTAAAGAAAAGAGAAAATAAAAAACCTAAGCTTTGTCTAAATGAGATATTAAATAATTCAATGATGTACAGGATATTTATAGAAAGTTCTGAAGCATCAGACAATATGAAAATATAAAAATGCCAATATGAGTTCATTTTCAACACACATTTATAAAAGAGTCACCCTAAAAAGATTTATAACCATTTTAGTATTTACTACAATGCAGATGATGAAAAAAAATAACGATATTAGATAGGTACTTTCATCATTATATACAACAATAATAAAGAGATGGTATAAAATATACTTCATTTTATTTAGAATCTTGCACATGACAGAACCGTAACAAGATCGTTTTTGTATCTGTATGCAAATAAACAGATCTCTATAAATATTACACACACATTTTTGTCAAAGATCACAGCCGATCTGAGGGAGATATGAAGCATTCCTACATTGAAGGAGCCAAGAAACGCCACACTATATACACGCCAGACCAGATGTATTGCATCATTAGCAATGCTAAAGTATAAAGGGAAAAAACAGTTTAAAAGATATGCAACAATTAGATTTTTATGATTTTAAACGTTTCATATCAGATAAGTCAATAGAATTAGTTTTAGGATGATAACAGTGACAAAATATATTGGTCTAAAATCAGAAAAATCCTAATTGATTCTGCTACTCTCGATAAATTATTCTTCAAGTTTAGCCCAGATAAAGAATATAAATGTCTTAACATTAATCATTTTGATTCTCGTTGAAAAAAACACTCCTGAAGATGAAACATTACAGGCTGCTTACACAGCATTGTCATCAATATCAAGACATTTAATTCTATAAAGGTCTCGGTAGTGACAACAATTTAATATCTATATGCAACTCAGAGACTCTTCCAACCCAATATCTGGAGTTTTATAGGAAGCTAGTACCACATAATCAATCCTCAACTAATGAGAGCTCCGAGTTAGAGGAAGAAGAAGAAGAGGATGACGTCGACGAATAATTATTTTGGCCTATATTAAGCATATTTAAATGTATATAAACGGTTAGGATTCGGTTGCTAATCAATAATACGTAAATCTATTTTACTTATTACGATAATAATTACTGTGATTATTTACAATTAGTTCTACTCCTACTTAAGAGACTGAGAACATATTTCAATGTTTAAGACATCTTTTATTTTGAAATAATGTAATATTTTAGAAGTTTTTTTATTGAATTAGACTCAGATTGTTTCATCTAGTTCGTTTTAATTATTTTAATTACGATTATAGTGCCATATTTATTACTTTTTGATTTATACCAACATTTTGGGATGTCTGTTTATTTACACGCGCAACCATCGCGGTTATTTAATTAACGATGACTGTTATTATTTTTAATTTGTATTCGTGTTATAGGCACATGATCTAATTCCATAATTGGTGCATTTTTGATTCTGTGAAGGGCTTAAATAATAAATAATAAGCATTTTTTGCAACGGATAGTAAAATCTCACATCTACATTATTTTTCGTCTTGTATGTGAAAACATAGGTTCCATTTTTATTGGATTATTATCTAGTTGATTAATAAGTAATATTATTAAATTTTTGTCCCAATATTACTTATATTGTTATTTTTATCATAAATTAAATTAAACTTACATAAGGTTTTCCTATAATCACTATAATAACTTTTATTAGAGAAAAATGAATTATCACTGGCATACCGATATTGAAATATCCAATGCATTCCCGAAAAAAGACGTATTAACTAAAAGTAGTCAAAATTGTTCGACTTTGTGTGCTCGTTATTTCAGTAAAATATTAGAAATGAGTTTACAGCCTATGTTACTCAGTGATAATGTAGCTTTTTAACGGCCAAATTATTTTTCAATCGGCCCAGTAGTTTTTAAGTTTATTTGTTACATACAAAAATACAAAAAAATCTTTCTTCTCTAGAATATTAGTGTAGATTAAATTATGAGATCAATCGCACTGTCAAAATTCCCGCCAAAACTCTCGCACAATTCATAATTATAAATATGTCCTCAGCAGTGTTGCAAAATAAAAAACCTTAATTCGGTAGAATTTCAAATTTCAATAAAATAATCGCGATTGTGGTTATTTCCGGAAAGGACTGCCTCAGTGGTGCTGTTGTGCCATTTTCCTTCAGTTATGCCATATAACATCCCTATGAGCCAAATTACAATAGGTAGAAATTTACAGGACCGTTTCCATCGCCCAATAACGACCTCAATTCGTTCGTAAGAAAAAGGGTTTTGACAGATGGACAGACAACAAAGTGATCCTTTAATAAAGTATAATAACGATTATTTTTGTTCGTTTTGAGGTACAAAGTCCTTAAAACTAAGTACTGATTACTTTTTCAATTTTAACATTAGATCTACTATTTTAATATCAAGGTATTCCCCAAGGTATACCCAACAGGTATTGAAATCAATCAGCTTCAAAACAAAGGACAACAAAATGGCAGCCACTATTTGAAATTTTAATCAATGCATATTTTTCACTCATTATTGTCAGAACTCCATAGAGCGCAAAATACAAACTTCGCAAAATACATGGAAATAGATAAATAAATTAAATAAATAAAATACATGGAATTAGTCAAATCAATGACTTAAAAAATCATAATCTCCAAGTACGTAATTTTTTTATCACTGAAATTAGTCATATTGTGTGTATTATCTTATGAGTTGGTAACATTGGTTTTGTCGCTTAGGACATTTTATTTTAATTTCTAGAATTTAGTCTATGGCAGCTGATACGTAAAATTCGGTAAAATACTTTTCATTGGCGAAATGCATCATAATGCGAAGCCATAATTTCAACAAAAGAAAGACATTGAAAGTTGATCGAATTGACAGTCTAAATGCAATTTAACTGAGATGATATCGAATTTTTAAAGGAGCAGAATGCCATATTTTTAATTAATTCAAAATCTAATCTCAGTTCGGTTAAAATTCATTCGCAGTGTCAGTTAAAATAGGAGAATTGGCCCTTAGATCTTTTCAAAACCAAGACATCCAAAAATTTCACGTTAATTTTAATCACTCGTTTAATAATATCGATAAGATTGATGACATCACTATTAATTATTATGAACGACACTCACTTTTTTATAAACTTGAATAAGATGTACTATGTCTACGGACATACGTACGTAACTTGTAATTTAAACTCAAATTAACACCTGGATGAGATTGTGTGCTGAAGACGATATTGGTACCATCCTCTAGAAGCATTTTAAAGACTTCATTTTCGGGTCTTCCATCTATGAATTTGGCCTAATACAGTCGACGATCCTCTTAAAAGTTACACTAACACAAAGTACCAATACATAATACTTGTTTTTAATCAAATACAACATATTTTTTGAACTCGTAATCATACGTCTTCAAAAAATCAGATATTGCCGAACTGACTACGTCAAATAAATATTGACATTTGACAATTGTTTAATGTTTGTTTTAATTATATAATAATTAAATGAAAGGAGGTCTATAGTATCATTGTTTATCATTTAGTGTTGACCAAAGTTGAAAGTCGATATCGATAAAAAAGAAAATTCTATAATTATTGTCCTAGCAATGCAATCGGATTTGGTACTATGGGAGATAAAATACTTATACCCTACACTATACTTTGCTTAAATTTGCCCGCCCCTTTCTATAACACGTTGCATATAAATATAAATTACATTAAGATCATAGAGCCTTCATACGCGTTAGTTATCACTACGTTTTACTTTCATACATACCCTACTTACTACATGGAGAACGACATGTTTTTGTATTGTACTGCTAAAGCGGCAATGTTAAAAATTGTACTAACAAAAAAGAAAATCCATGCATTAAAACATAACTAGAAAAAAACGACGTGTTTACGTGGATTCTATATTCTAATCAAAGGTTTTACTTATAGAGGTCGAGCCCATTATTTCGTTTCGATATTTTTTTGACTTTGACTTTGAAGTTATATAAGATAATTATATATGATCCTATGTCACAGCATGCTATGAAATAGGACCATAGAAATATGATCATAGACAATATGAAGTCTATGTTGCCAGTGTAATAACACTGTCATACATTTATCATAGATATATGAGCTATAGAAGTAGGATCATTTTTATATGATAGTGGAATAGCGGCCTTACCAAATAAAATGTGACATGTTCAAATACAAATGTCACATTCTGACACATACCGCAAGAAAATATGACTACTAGCATCGAAATAAGATTACTACTAGGCACTTTCGAAAACAACTGTTTTCTGCGTTAATTGATATTTAAATCTTACTAGACTTGGCCCTAAGTCTTTATAGTTATAATAACTAACTTTTAATAATGCGGGTTGGCAGTCTCCACATACCTTCGAAATTCTTATGAAGAACATCTTGGGTATGCAGGTTTTCTCACGATGTTTTCTTCAATATTAATTAACAACTAATACACACGTAGCTTAGAAAAATGCATGTTCTTGGGGCTGTTTTCGAATCTGCAACTTTGTCATCGACAGTCCGTACCACTCTCCGCTGAGTTTTTTTTTTTTTATTAGTTTGAATGACGAGACGAGCAGGTCGCTCGCTTGATGGTAAGTGCCACGCCTGCTCATAAACAGTAGCAACGCCACACAGAACTTTAAATAACAAAGCACTTGATGACACAGGACTGCGTTCGTCACCCCAAGACATAAGGTGTTAAGTCTCATAATGCCCAGTAATTTCACTGGCTTCAATGTCCTTCAAACCGGAACACAACAGTGCTTACACACTGTTGCTTGGCGGCATAAATAGACAAAGCGGTGGTACCAACCCAGCCGGCCTCTCGCAAACGAGGGACCTACCACCTTGTAAAATGAAAGAGTTATCGCTGCTTTTGCTATTTTGTGTTAAGATAGTATTATTTAATATATTATTTGAATTACTATGTTCTATTTTACATGAAGGGCGTCACGACATTGGTAACATTTGTTTATTTTTTGTTCAAAATAATGTTTTAATCAATATTATGTAGACATTGTAGACAATTCTTAAATCTAACGTTTCGCAATGTTCTTTAGATTGAATAGTTTTGTTTATTTGCCTTTGTGTACAATTTGATTACCAACATCTTTGTGTGATAAATAGATAGATAGAATATATACATTGTCTGGGTATTCGTGTTGAAATGATACTACAACAAAATTCACGGTCTTAGTTTGAACGTAAACCCTTTGGCTCTCTCCACCCGCCTATCTGTAAAAAATCTCGAATACCATCTTACATAAAGCTCGTATAGGCCCTAATTTACAAAATTGAGATGCGTGCGTTTCACATGTTAACTTTTACTCTTTTATTTCACATAGAAGTATATTTATATTCTCGTATTTTAGATACAGTATCAGAATTCCAAAGTAAAAAGTGCCTCCGCTCGGGTAGTCGCCGTTTTATATCTTTTTGTGAAGCGGATGGCGCCACTGTAGCAACGGCACGCAGATAGTACTAGCGATGCCAATGTTGCCAACACGGCCATGCTGCACGGTGCCTGCCCCAGGCACCCCATGAGTCTGGATAGGACACTGAAATCAGAAACAAGTACATGTTAAAATACAGTTAACAGCATTCGTTTAGTACTTGCAGGTATATCGCACATTCATATATATGTATATATATTTTATGCACTGCAATTTCAAATCCCGCACCTAAAGGGACTTTGCCACACTTAGGAGACCAGGTTTGTCGCTGAATGATCACTTGCACTCGAAGAGCATTTCACTCACTCAAGCGTACCAGGTTGATCTCACCTCAAAACTGACAGTACATCTCAACACCTTGATATGTGCGATATTACTCTATGTTGATGGAGACAGTATCCTATCCCGGCTCGTTAACTACAAATGAAAGATTAGTTTTACCTTTAATATTTGCAGGGCCGCAATACTTAGGTACCTACTTAATTACCTAAGCATTGTGTATAGCCATAAATATAAATACAATCAAAATAATAAAGTTTCAAATAAAACACATAAATACCTTGCCAACACGGTTTAAGTTGATTTTGAGTTATATATTTATTCAATGCTCCAATCTTCAATATTTATCCATGGTTTCATATTTTCCACCACGGCTACCCCATTATACATCTTCGAAGTTCTTTGACTACCTCTTAAATCAGATATCTCATATCTATCATTATCCAATATTTTCTTAATTTGAAATGGACCTTTGAACACCGGTAATAATTTTCGGCTTTGACCATCATTACTCTGACTTTGTATTTTTACCAACACCAAGTCTCCTTCCTTGTACCGTGTGGCTTTGATTCGTGTTTTGTCGAATCTTCGTTTTTGATCCTCCGCACTGGCTTTAACATTTTCGTTGACTTTTTCGCGCAATTTTGACACGTCTATCAATGCTTCGCTATCAAGATCCGGAGCAAGACTATCGCTATCGGTACGTAATCTGTATCCGAACATTACCTCACTAGGGACCGCTTGAGTTGTTTTATGGATGGTGCTATTAAGTCCTTGCTGTAAGGATTTTATGCACTGATCCCACCTATCGTCGGAAGTATCGGCACCCATAGATTTCAAGGCTTCTAAGATTGTTTTATTAAACCGTTCCACCTGTCCGTTCGCACGAGGTACGCCTGTTGCTACGATATGTAACCTAATGTTTTTATTCGTGCAGTATTGAGTAAATTTACTTGAAGTGAAACAAGAACCTGCGTCGCTAATAATTCTCCTAGGGTTACCAAATGTTTTTGCAACGCATTCTAACTCTTTTATCACGCTGGCCGTATTATTTTTACGTGCTGCAGATATAAATACAAATTTTGTGAATGAGTCTACTATTACCAATAAATATTTGTTTTTATTTTTAGTGGTTACGAATGGTCCTAAATAGTCAAGATGCAGAGTGTGGAATGGTTGTGCATATTTCGGGAGAGGGTATAGATGTCCTTCTTTTGGTCCCCCCTTATTCTTAAAATATATGCAATTTAAGCAATTTCTTATATATTTTTTTACAGTGTTACGCATTCGCGGAAACCAATATCGTGTACGTATACGCTCAATACACTTGTCTACTGAAAAATGACCCAAATCATCGTGGTTAACTTTTATGATTTGCCAAATACATTTTCTTGGTACAACCCATCTACGTCCTTGACTAGTTCTCCTATAAACCTTACCACCTAGAAGTTCATAATTATGAAAAATATCTTTGTTTTCATCGGCCTGTCCTGATTCCAAAGCATTTTTAATTTTAACTATCACAGAGTCTTGTACCTGTACTGCCAGTAACCAATCTGCCTCCGTGATGGACATAATAATCTCAGATTCTAATCTTTCTCCGGATGGCAACGGATTGCGACTTAACGCATCCACATGTTGCATCCGGGAGCCTTCCCTATGAATAATATCAAATGAAAATTCTTGGGTTGATAGAACCCAACGGGCTATTCGCGGAATGATATCTTTTTTTGTTAACGCATACCTAACCGCACTACAATCTGTAATTATTTTGAATTCTACACCTAACAAGTATAAACGAAATTTTTGAAGAGAGCATACAATGGCTAATAGTTCTAATTCAAAAGAATGGTATTTCTTCTCATCTTCCCTGGTTTGTCTACTGTAGTAATGTACGACCTTTTCACCCTCATCGTCTATCTGGGTGAGTATACCGGCAATACCTTCCCTACTTGCATCTGTATACAAGATATTATCTTTGATCGGATCAAAAATAGCTAATTTATTTTTAGATGTTAATTTCTCCCTCAAAGTATGAAATGCATTCTTTTCTACATCATCCCATACCCAAGCGGCATCTTTCTTCAACAATTTTGTTAGGGGAGCCGACAAGGTTGCACAATTCTCTATGAATTTTCTGAAATAACTAATTAGACCTAAAAACTGTCGAAGTTGGTGAACCGTTTTGGGTGTTGGGAAACTTCTAACGGCTTCTACTTTTGAATTATTTGGCATAACGTAACCCGGTTTAATTTTATATCCCAAGAATTCGATTTCGTCTTTAAAAAAATGACATTTCTTTAGATTTAAAGTCAAACCATTTTTTCTAAATATCTGTAATACCTGTTCTAATAATTTTATATTTTCTTCTATATTTTCAGTTACTAAATATACATCATCTAAATAAACAATAACATTACCGAATCTCAAATTACCAAGTACTTTGTTCATCATCTGTTGGAAACAAGATGGAGCATTTGCCAAACCGAACGGCAATCTTAAAAACTCGTAATGCCCATCCTCTGTTATGAAAGCAGTTTTCTCTATAGAGTCTTTATGTACACAAATTTGGTAGTAACCACTTTTTAAATCTAAACTAGTAAAACATCTTTGCCCTTGAAGCCTATCTACCAAGTCTTCAATCCGTGGCATAGGGTATTTGTCTTTAATTGTTTTCTTATTCAATGCCCTGTAATCAATGCAGAGCCTCTTTTCGCCATTTTTTTTATTCACTAATAAGGCTGGACTGGCGTAGGGAGACTTACTATCACGCACAATGTTGTTTTCAAGTAATTCTTTTACCATTTCCCTAATTATCTGCCTGTCTAAATTAGAGGTTCTAAAAGGTCTAAATTGAACTGGCTGCGAACTTGATAAACTAATGGTCATTTCGTGGTTACTAACCTTACCGAGTTCTTTTATACTTAAAGCAACACAATCACTATAACGATTGAACAAAGCTAATAACTCGCTTTGATGTGTAGTTGTGTCTAGGTCGACTGCGGTTATATTCCTACAAAATTCTTTAAACTCACTCGCGTACTGGAATGTAAGTTTGTTACCTACACGAGAGTACACTAGATCGGATCGTTCAGTCACATTTCTGCCTATCAGGATATCACATCCAACCATATCATCCACAATGTACATATCTATATTACTCAAAACAATAGAATCCAAAGAAAGGCTGATCGTAACTTTTCTAGATACGTATTTATAATTATCTTTACAAAATCCTTGTAAAATTATGGGTGAGGGTAGTGTGATATATGGCAATGATATTTTATTTGCTAAAGAATCCGATATTAATGAGCAACTACTACCAGTGTCAATGAATGCTTCATAACAACTATTAAGTATGTAAACCTCTTTAATAAATTTATTTTGTGGATTTGTAGAAATAAATTTAGTCTCTTGTTGTTCAGGTTTCACTAAGGATTTTAATGAATTTTTCTTATGGTAACAAACCGATTCTATGTGCCCTCTTTTCCCACAATATTCACATTTATTATTATCACATTGGCTCCTTTTATGGTTACCTCCGCAATTATAACATTTAATTATTTTACGACTAACATCTTGGGTAACATTGGACGGAGTCGGTGCATTTATATAGGCTGAATTTGTAACTACCGGAGTTCGATTTACTGATATTGACTGACTATGTGTACTTGATTTAACCTGTATATCACGCGAAGTATTTTCTTGTTTTCCGCTTTTCTTATAAACACGGCTGTGTAAATAACTTGCTAAATCATCACTTGATTTAAAATTACTAGCCTCTATAGATGCACCGATATTATTGTCACCAATGTTGCCTACTATGATTGAAATTATATCTTGTTGAGAAAAATTTAAACATAAACGATCAATCTTGCATTTTTGTTCAAAATAAAACTCATACAAAGATTGGTTATCCACTGGTTTCTTTTCAATGATTTCTTTTAAAAGGTCAAACATATTTCTACGAATCTGAAAACTACCCGACAATTTTAACCTCCAATCGTCCCATCTCCATGTAGGTCACTGCTTTTCTGTACGTAATAGCGAATCATACCACATTTTAGCGGATCCTTTTAATTTATTCAAAGCTTGATAGCGAATCATTTTATCTGACCATGCAAAAGTATTTGCGTAAGACCGAATAATGCTAAGCCATGTATCAATATCATCTTTTAGAGGATCAAAGTCAGGTATAAAATTATTTAGAGCAATGGAATTTGAACTACTCACAGTTTCGGTATATTTACGTGATACCTTATCCTTCCGTCTTAACGGCGGTGATGGTGTCCTTGCACTACTGGAGCTTGAAGAAGAGGTGGAGCGAGCACGCTTTCGCTTCGAAGAACTACCACCTCGCTTACCCATGGCGTGAAAGTTGCTTGTCACTTCTGATGTTAACTTTTACTCTTTTATTTCGCATAGAAGTATATTTATATTCTCGTATTTTAGATACAGTATCAGAATTCCAAAGTAAAAAGTGCCTCCGCTCGGGTAGTCGCCGTTTTATATCTTTTTGTGAAGCGGATGGCGCCACTGTAGCAACGGCACGCAGATAGTACTAGCGATGCCAATGTTGCCAACACACAATTCAGAAGATGAGAGTTCACGACTTGTGTCTTGGTTTATGACAGGTATTATGATATGGGATCTGGGTTGTAATTCATATTGTATATTTATATAATAAAACCGGTCAAGTGTGTATCTACCACGCACAGTGAAAGGTTCCGTAGTGTAACCGAAAATATCCCATATGTATAATTTAAGTTTGAAGTACCTGCCTTTTAAGTTATCTATACTATGTTGACTTTTTTTCGATTCCGTAGTTTAAAAGTTAGAGGTGTAAAAACTACAAAGCCAAATCATTCTTTAACATGTAAAAAAAGCAAGTTGCGCCGACCGTATTGCGAGTGGGATAAGGGCAGGTAAAAGTGAAAAACCCAATGAAATGAAATAGTTTTATTCATCATGTAGGTAATTAAAATAGCGCTTATGACAAGTCAGTACAAAATAAAGAAACAAGTAAGTATAGAAATCATATCAACTATCTAATATATACATAACATATAGCATCGTCAAAATACACTGGGCAACTATAAATTTTACAATAAGTTTATTAGTCCAGAATTGTTAAGTATTATTATTATTGTTATTTTTTCTCTGTTTTAAAGGTCGATATGGACCATAGGCATTACCGAAACGGCACGTGTTTTAAAATTACCACCGGATCCAAAACGGCCCAACCTGAGAAGACCCGGCGAAACAAACTCAGTGGGCTTACTTTACCACTGGATTTTACGCGGCGAGACCCAGTCCTGAGAAGATCCAGCTAGTCAAACGCAGTGGGCTTGTATTTGGTCCGGTTTATCATACCAAAAAAAATTAGGGAAATAAAAAAAAAATATTTTAAGGGGATTGATACGGACCATGTGTACCTCTAAATTGTTGTTTTAAAACTGCCACCGGATCTAAACGCGACCCTGTCTGAGAAGACCCGGCGAAACAAACTCAGTGGGCTTGTTTTTGGTCCAATTTCTATAATCTGAACAATAATGACTTGTCAATTAAAAATTGCCTATTTTTATTTTTACGTGATCGGTCGTCTTTTTTATTTGGTATTGAAATTTTATTAATACATTTATTTAAAACATTGTTTCAATACAATACAACACAATATCACTTTAACCCGACCCCGGGTCGGCACTCGTTCAAACCTCAGCACAGCAATCGTACCGCATATATATTACAACTGCACCACCGAGACAGGCATTCAATGTTGTGTTTTAAAAGTAAATTACTTTCTTAATAGAAATTCTCATAAGAATTATTATGATTCAATATGATAGTGGAAATACAAGACAGATATTTATAGCATTCTTTGAAGAGTAAGATAAAATAAAGTCAAGTACATTGTTCAGAGATGGAAAATTGAATAGACTCGGAAAATACAAATATTTATAAAATTGCAACAGCTTATAAAACTTTACTTTTATTGGTTATTTTTAAGCTTCCTTGAAAATGTGGTTGTGTTTATATTATCAGCTCTAGGAATGGACAGTGGCCACGGACATCTTCATCTACTGAAAAGGGTTAGGCATTAGTTAGGTAAAGACCTTAGTTCATCACGTTGGTTTAATGCGTGTTGTTAGACTTTATTCAAGTCCTTTCTAGGTTTTGCCGCTTTATTAATAATTTTATCATTTAATTTTTATTTTCGTACTTTTTAAATAAAAATTGTCGGGTTAAACCACTATGTTACAAGTTCGAGGTGAGTCAACGTCAGGACAGCATCCTTGGCGCAGTGGGCGAGCAGCCTACTGTGAAGCAAAAGCCGCGGATTCGATTCTCACACAGAGGCAAATATAAATAATTTAAATTTATAATAACTTCAAAATTGATATATTTTCTATTCACCAGTTGTATTGACAGATTTAGTATCAATATTATATTATTATCATTTTCGAAATATTCACCGAAGATAGATAAATAAGTACAAAAGTTACATCCATACTCTGAATAGTACAGCTGGTATAGCTGAGAGTGCATCAAATGTATAATTTTTGCACCCGCCTCGATCGCAATTTCCTTACAAATATGGCGGAAAACCAGTCATAGTGAGCCGGTCTCGTTCAGGCGAACCGCGTTCCAAAGTCAGCAAGTGTAGATTCAGTAAATACAGGCTGACATAATTCTGCCCACCATCGAGAGACGTAATGTCTCTTGATTGTCGATATTATATTTGGATTGCAATGTAAATATTTTTTTATAGGATAGGCCGGTAAACGAGCAAGTGGGTCACCTGATGGTATATGATCTCCACCGCCCATGTACGCCTACAATACCAAAAGAATTATGGGCGCGTTGCCGAACTTAAAGGAAAGGGATAATTAAGGGAATGGGAAGGGGAGGGGATTTGGGCCTAACAATAACAGTGAATAATTACAGGACAGAATAACATCAGGTTCAGTGTAGTCACATTGCCAGTATAAAAAAACAAATTCTATATTAGTTTAGTTACATTAAAGAGATAACAAACACTTTATTCGGTTTCTGAAAGATCATTTTCAATATCCGTTTAAGCTTGTAATAGGCTTGGAAATGTTTCCAAAACCATTCTTAAACACAAAATAATATTAGAGGACACTACGCGTTTTGTTATTGTAATTTTATTCAACAATCTGGTGTAAGAGCATCAAAAGTTCTACCTAGGACAGTTCAATTACATTACAAATACAAATGGTATTAAGCTGGCGTTTTACTATTGAAATAAAAAATGTATATGATTTTAGAACAACATTACAATAAAATTAATGTTCGATCTACAATAAACAAAATATAAAAACTTAAATAAATTCAACAATTACAATGATTTAACCATGATACAAGATAACTATGTAAGGTAACCACTGAAAATCAGCGCTGTGTTGTGGTACGTACCATAGCACAGCAATACGCTGCAGCGCTGAGTGGTCACCGACTTGTCACATAATCCGCCAAAGAGCAGTGTGTTAGCATGGTTGTGTTTCAGTTTGAAGAACATTGAAGCCAGTGAAATTAATGGGCATTATGAGACTAACATCTTATGTTTCGGGGTGACGAGCGCAGTCCAATGCTATTCATTATGTAATTCAAAGTTTTCTCTTGTGTTACTTCTGTTTATGGACAGGCGTGGCGCTTGCCACCAGGTGAGCGACCTGTTCGTTTCGTCACACAAGCTAATAAAAAGAACAACCATAGTTAATTTTACTGTTACTTGTTTAGGTTCCAGTAGGTAGTATATGCGTGCCGCAGAATAGTACGAAAGCGTACTCGCAGCTCAGACCGAACTAGCGCAATCGGAGTAACATCGATGGGTTTTAATCCAATGGAGTCGGCCATAACCGCCCCGGCCGGCCATGTGGTGGAGTGGTACCCATGAAGGCTTTCCTAACGTAAAAAAGTAGTATATACATGTTATTGATTTATGACTCATAAATTGTCTTTTTTATATTGTGGCAAATAAATACATTTATTTTCTTTTTTTACCCAAAGATATCCCCATTTTAAACAGCTGCTAACAATGTGCCACGCACAATGTACAATGTGTTTAATACGTACAATGTACACACTTAAATTTAAACAATACATAATAAAAAGGGCAAGTTTACAGCGCCATTGTTTAACATGAAGCCGCCAAGAAAATTGATATTCTAAAAAAACAACTAAAAAAATGTTTTGTAAAATCAAGCCTCGTCAACAAAGACAAAGCTTTGTGAAAGTTACGGTTTCATCAGATTAGTGGCCGCCATTCAGTCGCACAATGGGACGATGTCAAGATGATAATTGGTTGTCAAAGGCATACAACAATCTGATAGCGTATGTATGCTCTACGTATTGCATTTATATCTAATTACTAGATAAATTACGTTCAATTAAAGAAATTGGGACAAGATCTGTTAGATTCGATGATCAAAGTAGTAGTTTTTTTTTATGAGAGAGGGCGCAAACGGGAAAGTGGTTCACCTGATGGTAAGTGATCACCACCGCCCATGAACACCGTCAATACCAGAGGAATTATCGGTGCGTTGCCGGGATAAACAGTTTTGTACAGATACGGCATGAATGGGTCGGTTCGACCGGCTTATTATCAGTGTCTCACAGAAAATGAGTTCAAGTAGCAGCTTGCTGTCGGGTTTCGTACGGTGAGTCCAGAGGTCCAAATCCCATTCTCCTTCCCAATCCCATAATCTTTTCTTTCCTTTAAGGTTGGCAATGGCATCCATGATTTTTCAGGTATTGTGGACGTTCCATAGGCGGTAGAGATCACTTATCAGAGTTGACCATCTTGCTCTTTTACAGTCTTTTGCTATAAAAATAAGATAATAATAAATATAGTGGTGTTTTGTGGTGATCAACGCTCAATACAATGAATAGATATCGTTGATAAAATGGAAATTAATGCTACATTATATCTTTGTTTTAAACTAGAAACAATAATGTATAATAAAAATATTAAATAGAGCCTCTTGAATTGATTCATCTCTAATAGTCTTTCAATATATTTCGTTCACCTTATCGATGCTTGTTTTCGACACGCCAGATATATAGATAGATGTTAATTACTTGTCAGACACAATGTCACTTGTGATACCTTTAACATTGCAAAGTAATAAACTACATACATATGCACTCACGCCTATAATCCCCGAAGGGGTAGGCAAAGGTGTAAACAGTACATCCACTTTTCGCCGAGCATAACTCCGTCCCGTGAGTGCGTATGTGCATACTAAGTAGAGGTGTCGCTGTCGCCTGTCTCGCGTCACGTATCGCAGTCTCCTGTCGTCCTGTCCTGTGTATTCGAACCAAAACACGTATTTTTTGCTTTTAAACGATATCAATCAGTCAAAACGATTGCATGCGATGAGTGGTATTCGGCCATTCATGAATTTATAGTAGTTATTATAAATATTCATTTTCGTAACAACCCTTTTCAGAATATTAAATATTGTTTGGATTGTAAGTCTTTATAATTTTAAATAACTTATTATATATTCTGTTTGTGGTATGTTCTCATATTCGCGTGGGACCTATTTTAAGTTCAAAATATCTACATAAAATAAACTCACGCCTATATGCTCGAAGGAGTAGGTAGAAGTGCAACTCGACGTGATGAATTCAATCCCATGATGTTTAGGGTAGTGAGCCGAGCCCATTACCAATCATATCGAACACTCTTTCCAATCACAGGCAACTTGTGTTTGATTTTTTTGAATTGAAAACTTAAATACAACAAGGCGGTAGGTCCCTCGTATGCGGGCCAATAGGTTTGTATATTTCTGCCACCAAGCAACTATGTGTAAGTACTGCTATGTTTCCGTTTGAAGGACATTGAAGCCAGTGGAGTTACTGGGCATTATGACACTTAACAACATATGTCTCGGGGTGACCAGCGCAGTCCAGTGCACTGTAGTACTTTATAATTCAAAGTTCTGTGTTGCGTAGCTTCTGTGTATGGGCAGGCATGGCTCTTACCATAAGGCGAGCGACCTGCTCGTCTCGTCCTTCAAAGTAATAAGAAGAAAATCTACGTTACCACTAAATCAATGCGACGATTTAAACTATTCATAACCCAATAATATATTGTACATCACCGAATTGTATCATTTTAACCTACACAGAAAAACAAAGGTTCTCAATTCATCTGTATATTTTCATTTTTATGTATGTTCGTACGTAACTCCGCCAAATGTACACCGATTTGCATGATTATTTTTGTATTCGATAGGGTTTACGGGTTTTGAAGGAATAATTCTACCCCTAAGGGAGCAAATCGGGGATGAAAAACTAAAACTTTGACATTGATTCGAATCGAATCCGATTTTGATGATTGTTTCATTACATAATAGTAAAATAAAAGCAGTAATATTTTTAACTTTTTATTTATGTGTCGGTTTTACAACTAGTTTTTATTATACGGTATTATAATTAAATAGTTTTTATTAGGTAATAAAAATATACGTTGCGTAGTTAATCAACGCACGAACAATGTATATTTAATATGTTTAAGATTTTTATCAAAATTAATATTTTACTATAAAAAAATAAATTTATTTATAAATCCATCTTTAAGTTTAATGGAGTGCATTGTTAGAATAACTGGAAAGAAAGTTACTAATAGATATGCCAAAAACAAATACCTTAATGTCAAACAACACAAACACAAAACGACATTTCAATCAACGGTACATTGAGAAAATTCTTTAACTCAAAGGTATAGTAGAAAACAATTGGGTTAAAGTGGATGCCATTACGCCTGAGATAAAGAAAATACCCATGGAAAATGAACACAATAACCATCCAAGAGAAGTTTATTCGATTACGTACTTTGGTAATGACATTATGACGACACTGTTTCTATTCCGCGGACTCGTTTCAGCCAAGAGCACTTTTGAAATAATAATACTAGCCTTGTATTACATACGTCCCTCTGCTCAGCATGGGCCTGCTCTATTGAATGAGAGGGGTTAGGCTTTAGTCTATTACGCTGGCTTAATGCGGGCTGGCAAACGTTATATATGTTCGAAATTCTTATGAAGAACTTCTCAGTTTTGCAGGTTTCCTCACGATGTTTCCTTCAACGTTAAAGTAAGCGATAATTTACAATTAATACACACGTAACTTAGAAACGAACCCGCGACTTTCGTCTAGACAGTCCGTACCACTTCCCGCTGAGCTATTGCCGCTTCTTTTTGCTAAGAAGAACACTTTTTAGTAAGTATACATTAAACATATAACATTCTTGACGAGTGAATATACTATTCACTCGTCAAGAATGTTATTTTATAAAGTGTAATTTTTCTACATAGTCTTGTAAGACGAAGTGTGTAATATACATCTAAATGTCTAGCCGGGTAAATAATAACTTCAAACACCTTTAATTGCATCTAATATAAAGACTTCAAGTGAGACTTTCCATGTCTATGACACAAGCATCAGTGACTAAGCGTTGGTACTACTAAATAAACCTATGGAAGAACATTCAACAGTAGCTTGAAGGTTCATGGCGTGAAGCACAGTTGTGTTTCAGTTTCAAAATTTAACAACTTATGTCTCGAGGTAATTAACGCAGCCTTTGCAGTGCTTTGTAATTCAAAATTCTGTGTGGTGATGCTACTGTTTATATGCACTTATTATCAAGCGAGCGACCTGCTCGTTTCGTCATTCAAGTTAACAAAGAAAAAGCTGAAATATAATATTGTGTTGACAAATTGCTACAATGCAAGATGCGACGCTTAAGGCAACGATATGAAGTCTACCATTATTATGCAGAACTAAAAAAAGTTAAGAAACGAAATTACTACAAATAAAAACAACAAATAAAGATCGGACATATACATTAATGCGGTAAGCTTCGAGATAAGTTCGAATGAGGGTAACTTCTCTGTCGCGTTAAAACTTCAAATCTAGATTGCAATGTACCAAGCACAAAGCAACCATGCTATTTGCATCGCAATGTGCTCGCACCGGATGTCTCCTTTACCACTGATTGCAATTCTTCTGAAAACTACATTCAACTGTTCGTTGTACCGTAAAATGTTGTGCTAATAACGTATTTAAAAAGCTATGATCATCGAAGCGTGTATTTGAAACTCGAAGTATAATGTTACGTGACCCATATTTTTTTTAACAGGTTTGACAGCAACGTCATTATTAACCGACTTCATAAAGGAGGAGGTTATCAATTCGGCGAGTTTATTTATATTTTTGTTTTTTATGTATGTGCGCCGATTTCTCCGTCAATGGTGGACCGATTTTGTTGGAAAATAGTCATTCGATTAAGTTTAGCTGCGATTTGGTCCCATATAAGGGTACCATTAAAGTCCTCAATCCGAGTTTTTAAGTTTTGTAAAAACTTATTTTATTTTGGTTTTACGTTCGTGCAATATAAAAATTATATCAAATTTACATACCAAAATCATCAATCACAACACAGTGAAAAGTCACGTGTGTATCCGTAGCTTATTAATCTCGTTTAGGTAATCAAATATGAATAGTAATAGACTTTTAGACTTGTAATGAATTATAATATATTCTAGATAATTTGATGATAAGAAATATAATAGATAGTAGTGGTATTAATTTAGATAATGCGAATTCACGTCAATACGTTATCGAAGAAACAATTTAAATCGTCGCATTGGTAGTAGGTACTTTTGTATCAAAGTGATGACGGCATCGATTTACCTTTTTGGGTAATGTCATTCAAGTTTTTAGAGGGCTTCCGTATACATGCTGATCCCTTTTTTACGATTATCCCTTGGGTAATTTTCTTTTCGCAATGAAAGATGTTTGATGGGTCTTAATGGAACATTTTACTTTTTCTATCTCCGGTATCGCTTTTAGTGAAGTTACTCCTATTATGTACATGATTTAGATGTTATTATTATGGCTATTCAGTTTAAATATATATCTTTATGAAACTGTCGTTTTAACTTTAATTTAAAAATATATTAAACACATTATGCGTCCCTATAAAATTTGAGGGTTTCTCTCGATTTTTCTGGGATCCCATCATCAGATCCTGACTTAGTGCCAATGGGACCACATGCGAAGTATACCCTTTTAAACAAAAATGAATTTTTTATATAATATGTATTTCAACCCAAACGCAACTCTCGTGTAAACGGGGGCAATACGAGTATGTAGATACTTATATACAAAGGTGTCGGAACGATAACAGTGTCGCGAGGAAAATGGTTTTTTCCCATCTTTAAAAATACAAACGCGCCTAAATAACTTTTCACTTAAAAAAATTACCTCTTTACTTAAAAAATTACAGTATTATAAAATAAGTGTTATGACGTTTTTGAGATATAAAAATAATTAATATAATTACCGTACTTATGTATAATGAATCATGCAATACTATCATTAAAAATTAAGGGTCGTGTAATTTTTTTACTCTTGAAACACGTATCCTCGATAAAAAATATTTCGACCGTTTTACGAGATTACTCACCGAGTGGATTATTTAATTTATTTCCGCATTAGGTGATATTTTGCAATCATTTTTCCCTAAATTAAGGAGGTAGAATTTTTATTCATCTGAATTTTATCCAATCATCGAATTCTGCTTCAGATTCGTCTTCTTTCTTTCTGCATGGCGTTATTCCGGCTTAATAACAGGGTCCACCTTTTCGTACTATAGATTTGACGGCGTTTGGTATTATATGTGGCGATAGGCGTGTCGTACGGCGACCGGCGGGTCGACTCACGCAACCCGCAACGAGAACGAAGTATCGCCATTGCATTGCCCGTTAATCAGCAGAGTGTACCATGTGCAGGTGAGATTGACTATGGACCTAAGGTCTTGGGTAGCTCATTTACTCAGGTCAGATTCGATCAAAAATTAATTTATTCATGATAATTAAGTAACACTAAAGTAATATTCAATTAACGGTACACATATGGTTTAAATTACTGCAGCACTAACTCTTCTTCTTCTTCCAGCTGCCCTTATCCCACTCGCAGTCGGGTAGGCGCAACATGTTTTTTAACACATGGTACAGAAAGATTTGGCTTGTCGTATTTACAACCGGCCGCTGACGTCAACTCCTGTGGAGAGAAAACAGCCAGACCGAAGCAAAAATTTGTGGATCACACATCTGTGGCATGTGTTAAACGCATGTTGCACCGACCCCACTCCCAGTGAGATAAAGGCTGGTGGAAGAAAATGACCAGTAGTAAACATATTGAAGACATAAAAGTTTTCTAAAAATCCAATATGATTTAAAGTAATACAATATAAATGTACAGCAACAAATACAACTCACGATAAGTAAATTAGTAAATATTCTTGTTTATATCCTTTTTATCTTACCAGCGGCCCATATAACAGTAAAGTGCTGCGTGTATTTGAGTTAAAACGATTATTTGTTCGGATACCGCAAAACGGCGCGCGATTTTATTTACGAGTCAATAAACCGGACGAAGGAAATTCGTACATTTTAGAATGAATGTTGGTATTTTTAAACAATTTCCACACGTAGTAATCTTATTGATTCGCCATAAAATCGTCGAATTCACAAAGTTGAAACGTAAACGTGTTGATACTAGTTTGGTTGCTTTTTAGTACGTGACGAGTATCATAGGAACTTTCCATGCTTCGGAGAGTACGTTTAATTGTCGATCAGTTTTTCAAAAGTGATACGATACTAATAAGTACAATACACGAATTTTAGTTCGTGGCACCGCTCGTGTGATTTTTACTCCCGTACTTAAATCTGTACTAGGTTAAAAACTATTCTAAATAATAATACCATACACATAATAGAAGCTTTTGACACTATTGGTAGATAAAAGGACAATTAAGAGACTTATGAATATAAACTAATAAGGGGCATGCAGTCAAACTCTTTGTTATGCTTGTAAGGTTATTATTGTTATATAATTTGTAATAAATTGATAAAAATAGCACTAACACTGTATTAAACTAAAATAAGGATACAATCTGAAATACTCACTGACTCACTCACTGATTAATCGCGATTAAACCTACGATCACCGATTTGGTCAGATTATAGTTTGTGCTTTGAACGGGCGAGAAAAAAAGATTTTTTGTAAATTTACATTTTAAAGGGGCAACGTTGGTTTTGAGCTTTGTATGAAACACGGAAGTGGAGCAGTAATATGCAAGCGGGTTATACCGCGCGAGACAGTAAGATATATAACAATAGATATTGTAGGAGACCGCCTCGGTGGCGCAGTTGTAATGCGTACGCGTTACTATTGAGGTTAACGCTGAGGTCTCGGGTTCGATCCCCGGATCGGGTAAAGTGGTATTGGATTTTTCTATTACGAAATGCTCAATATCAGTCCGGAGTCTGGATTTTGTGCCCGGTGTGGCGATAGGCTCGCCCCTTATCACATAGTGGGACGGAGATACGCTCGGCGATATGTGGATGTACTGGGTACAAATTCAAATTCAAATTCAAATCATTTATTCTGTAAATTGGATCATAAATATCACTTTTACATGTCAATCATTTTTTATGCTACATTACATTTAAGACGGCATTTCGGGGCTAGCCATGAGAAGAAATGCCGAAACAAACTCATGGGTTACGGCCTCTTTTAATGTCCAGACATTGTTTTACAGAATTATGCGAGTGTAATGTACAGAAATTCCTGGATTGGCCTTTTTAAGAAATGGCCAAGAGTATACCAGACATACTTGGCACTCGCACTCACAAAAAAAAAAAAAAAATGTTATAAAAATAAAAAAAATCAACATGTCAGTATTGCCTTAAATACTAATATTGCGCCAATAGAGCAGTCAATATTAAACAATATATTATATAAAAGAAGAGACCTAGGTACAGCCAATTTTGTAAGGAGTGAGCGGCTCAGTTCCAAGCTGTTTTGTCTTCCAAGTTATCGTTCACATTATAATAACCTTTTTGGCAAAGCCTAAGTTTAATACATAATTTAAATTTATTAAGGCTTAATAGTTGAATATGGCTTGGAATTTTGTTGTAGAAACGTATACTTTGACACTTGAAAGAGTTACTAATTTTTTGAAGTCTGGTCATGGGCAATATCAGTTTATTCTTATTTCTAGTATTTATCTTATGAATGTCGCTGTTTGTTGTAAAAGAATTAATATTCTTTTTTACATACATCAGGTTCTCATATATACACCTCTGCCTACCCCTTCCGGGATTACAGGCGTGAGTGCGTATGTATGTATGTATATGTATGAAAGTTATATAACAGACTAGCTTTTATTCGCGGCTCTGCCCGCGTAAATGTCTTTATCTGGAACAACCCCCGCCCTTTAAAAGCATTTCACTCCTTAAGGTGATGATTTTCAAGATATCGCGAAATACGTATTTGCTTATTTGTTTTTAGTGGTACTTCTACGAAGTTTCGAGTGAAAATATCTATTGTTAGAATTTACGTGAGAGGAGAACTAAACACAAAAAGAATGATATTAGTTCTACTCATGGTTTATTGGTCACTTTTATAATGTCACTACATTACGGACCATAACCTCATGTCATAATTCTTAGAGACCACTCTCTATTTAATTATAACTAAGGCCGAACTAGGACCGAATAGTAAACCGGCAGAGCTACCGCTTAATGAACTCTTGGACTATGTCTTATGGCCGTTCCCTATATTCTATCTATCGACAGATTTGCTTACTAACAACAGTGTTTTGACAGATCTTCCATACAAAATGTGTCAAAATATTACTGCTAGTAAGCAACTCTGTCGATAGACAATATATTGGGAACGGCCATTAGACTATCGATTGTAAACTGAACACTATGAACTGTTGACTAAGCCCTAGACACTGGTAACTGGCAAAAGGGCCATGACAACGACCTCTTTTATACGATTTATCCACCCGTCCACTACTATACTGAGTCACTATTATTTCAATATACCCAACTCTATTTTCTTAGACACCTTCAATTTACAAATAAAAAGCCAATACTCTAACACTATTTAATATTTTTTTACCACACAAACTTACATCCCCTATTTTACCTCTTTAGGGTGAAATTTCAAAAATCCCTTCTTAGTGCTCACTTGGGTCATTAAGAAACCTTTGTGCAAAATTTCATGCTTCTAGACCCAGCGGTTAGGCTCTGCGTTGATGAATCAATCAGTAAGTCAGGACATTATATATGTTTTATATATAAATAAATACACGCATTTATATTTACGGCAATCTCATAAAGTAAATAAATAAATAAATAAAATAAGTTAACACATTGCTAGAATGAATAAATGTTTTTAAATGCATTGGTTGAAGCTTGTAGCGTACCATTAATCTTGCAAAGAATGCATCTATATATATTAACCTCGGATACATCAGATTGAGATAGATTGATAGAACTCAGTGATTTATATATACAGAATAAATACCTATTCCTTCTAAATATTATAATATATTTAATACTACTTGTATTTGTATTTTTTGAGCATTTAAAAATGCATTTTATTGACTAACTAATTAATTTAACTTACTTTCAATTAGTTGAACGGTTTCGGAATACTGATACAATTTACCTACTAATTCTTAGGAACTTTTATTACATACATATCATCGCAACTCTAGCTGTTCATTGTAGGGTTACAAAGTAATCTAGTTGTTTAGGCGTCAACCATTATTTCGTAATTTATCTTGTATTTATTGTAATAGCGAATAATTAAATTGTTAGTATTATTTGTCTATGATTACCCCGAGCCATCTAGTGGCAACATTTAGAAATCTTGTAACGTGTCGATGTTTCCTTGTCGGCCATTTTGGAAGAACACTTGCTTCCTCGTACTGTTACCAATAACACGCATTTTTTTACAAAAAGGGTATTTTCATTCATTCCAACATACACAAATTCAAAGGTTAGCTCAAGCCCCAACATTGGTCCTTCGTTGCCGAATATTCATTTGGACCTTCGTCGGCGAATATTCATCGGAGCAGCGTCAGAAATCTGGAGATTCGTCACTGCATCGGCGTGGGAACTTCGCCCCGTATCAACACGGATCCACACACGCCTCAGAAGACGGTCAGATCCATCCTTTCTCTTCCCCTATTTCATCGCTTGTGCTAATATCGTGTTATTTCCTGGTTATAGGTTCAACCACCGTGAGTCGCTCTGGGTCATCACGTCTCGAGTGGTAACTGTAAGTACGTAACTTGCTTTATATCAGGCCATTGCGATGAGTGACGACGAAAATAAAATCGTGGGGAAGCATTTGTCAGTTCCCAAATCACCTTTAAGGGACCGTAGTCCAACGAGTGCGGGTGATTTGAGAAAAATGAGGGGTTCGTTAAAAAGTCGGTTAACTTCATTTGAAAAGTATATTAGTAAATCAGAAGATCTTTCATTAACTAATGTTCAAAAGGCAGAAATAAACTTACGAATACAATCTGCCAAGGTAATATTAGAAGATTATTATAATATTCAAAATAAATTAGACAAATTAACCGATGAGACTGAATTAAGTTTAAATTGTGAGTATAGAGAATCATTCGAAAATCAGTATTTTACAATAATGGCTTCTGCAACATGTTTAGTAAGTGATAACATTGGTGACGATTCTCAATGTTCGAAAACGGGAAAATCTAAAAATAAACGTTCAAAATTGCCAGACGTTAAGTTACCTGACTTCGACGGTAGTTATGACAAGTGGCTAGAATATAAAAACTCATTTATAACAATGATACACACACGCGATGACCTAGATGAAACTGATAAATTTCAGTACCTCAAATCTTCGCTTAGTGGTTCAGCCCTTCGAGTTATAAGTTCATTAGAGTTTACACCTTCTAACTACTCACACGCATGGGAACTACTTGTACAGAGATTTCATAACAGTCGCTTATTAGTACATAACCACGTAAAATCTTTGTTTACTGCACCATCGCTTACCAAAGAATGTTCTGAACAAATTAGAAATCTTATAGACACTGTATTAAGGAATTTGCGATCTCTAAAAACCTTGGAGGAGCCTACAGACATGTGGGATACCTTAATTATATATTTAATAAGGTCTAAGCTCGATCAAATTACCAAGCGCGAATGGGAAGACCATAAAAGGTCACTGAAACTTATTTCCAATACAGGTTCTAAGTGTAATAAAATTAAACTAGAAGACTTATTAGATTTTCTCAGAAGTAAGGCGGATACTCTCGAAACAATACATTACAATAATACAAAACCTCATCACACTAAATCCACTTCAGATCACAAAAAACATCAAACACATAGTTTCGTTTCTACACGCAACACTAAAACGAATAAGTTTGAGAAACCTAAACAAGTATGTGTGATTTGCAACAGCAATCATGCATTGTACGCTTGTATCAGTTTTCTTAATTTAACAGTCGAAGATAGGATTAAACTTGTAGAAGTTAAAAATCTTTGCCCAAACTGTTTACGTGCAGGTCATACAGTCGTTAACTGTTTATACGGACCTTGCAAGCAGTGCGGGGAAAAACATAACAGTTTAATTCATATTAAAGGCAATAGCGTAAACACATGTACAACTATAGATACCCGAGTGGCTAGCGCATCGCCGCCGCATGAGCGAAATAACAAACCGGTTCCTGCGAACGAGTCGGCGATGCGTTCTACGTCACAGTTATATACTAGTACATTTCATTCAAATAACGACACCGGAGTGTCTGCATTAAATCGAGTTATTTTGGCTACCGCTTTAGTGGATGTCGCGGATAATAACAACACGTATCATACAGTTCGCGCCCTGCTCGATAACGGGAGTCAACATTGTTTCATTTCTGAAAGTTTAACAAAACAGTTAAACGTTTCAGTTATACAGTCCGCTGTTCGAGTCTCGGGTGTGGGACATTCGGTCACACAGTCGAGTCAATCATGCGATATAAACATACGCTCTAAGTTAAACGATTATACCACGAATATTCGTTGTATTGTTTTGCCGGAAATTACGGGTAGTATTCCGACAAATAATATTAATTGCAATTCAATTAATATACCAAAAAACATACGTCTTGCAGATCCCTCTTTCCATATACCATCAAATATTGATATATTAATCGGAGCGGACAGGTTTTGGGATTTATTAGATGAAGGCCGTTTCAAATTACCGTGTGGGCCATATTTACAAAATTCCAAAATGGGTTGGTTACTGTCCGGTCCCATTGATGCGAAGAATTTACGAATTGATCAGGTTGTCTGTAATATTTCTCAAACATTAGACAATCAATTGAGGAAATTTTGGGAGCTGGAGGAAATACGTTTTGATAATGATACCTTCACTGCAGATGAGCGTCAGTGTGAGGATACATTTATACGTACCACTAAACGTGACGATAACGGTAGGTTTTCGGTTCGAATCCCGTTAAAGGAACCTCCTAGCACGCTTGGTGATTCTTACGAAATGGCTAAAAGTCGGTTCTTAGCCTTAGAACGTAAATTACATAAAATGCCTAATTTCAAAAATATGTATTGCGAATTCATGCGAGAATACATTGAATTGGGTCATATGAAACTTTTACATAGATATGATTCACCTAACTATTTCCTTCCACATCATGGAGTGTGGAGAAATAGTAGTACGACTACTAAATTACGCGTAGTGTTTGACGCCAGCGCCGTCACGACGTCAAACAAATCGTTGAATGACATACAGCTGGTCGGACCAGCATTGCAAAATGATATTTTTTCTATTCTGTTACGGTTTAGACAGTATAGGTACGTAGCATGTGCCGACGTAGAGAAAATGTTTAGGCAGATATTAATACATAATGATCACCGAAATTTACAACTTATATTGTGGAGAGAAAACTCATCCGATTCACTAGACATTTATCAACTTAATACAGTTACATATGGCACTGCATCCGCACCATATTTAAGCATGCGTTGTATCCGTCAATTAGCCGAAGATACAAGTGATGACGTCATAGCTACAGTGATAAGAGATGATTTCTATGTAGACGATTTAATCACAGGTCATGATAACTTCGAGTCATTGTTGAGTATTTGTGAAAAAACGTCCCAAGTATTAAAATCGGGTTGTTTCCCATTACGCAAGTGGACTTTCAATCATGACTCAACAACTCACATCCAAAAACGGTTATCAATAGACGAACATTGTCAAAGTAAAACCCTTGGTTTGGGTTGGTCAAATGTCAGTGACGAGTTTCATTTTACTACAGAGTTAGAAAATACCGTTACAGTCACTAAACGAATTATTCTCTCTATAATATCTCAGATATATGATCCGTTAGGCCTTTTATCCCCAACCATAATAATTGCAAAGATAATTCTGCAGCAATTATAGTTACAAAAAATCGATTGGGATGATCCTGTACCTAAGGATATTTTAATGAGGTGGAATCGTTTTATTATTACTATTTCAGAAGTTCTAAAACTATTACGAATTCCTCGTTACGTCATGAGTGAATGTTCACGGAGAATTGAACTTCATATTTTCGCAGACGCCTCACAGGACGCATACGGCGCCTGTGCTTATGTGAAAACGTATGGAGAATCAGCACAATTTACTGTTAAATTATTGTGTTCCAAAAGTAAAGTCGCCCCAGTAAAAACAATTACTATTCCGCGGCTCGAATTGTGTGCGGCACTTGTGGGTGCAAAATTATATAAAAAAATTGTAAAATCATTAAGATTGCAAATTAATGAAACATACTTTTGGACAGACTCGACCATAGTATTAGGTTGGATTAGGATGTCTCCCCGTATGTTAAAAACGTTTGTACAAAATCGTGTCATACAAATTAACGAATTAACAGGTGATGCTTTATGGTGTCACGTAAATGGCAAGGATAACCCGGCGGATTACGTTTCACGTGGTCTTTATTTAGACGAATTACATAAATGCGATACATGGTGGTACGGGCCAGAGTTTTTACGTAATATTGAGTTAAATTACATAACGGATATAAATTTAGATACTTCTTTATTGCCTGAAATAAAATCACAGTCTCATATTACAATAAATGATAATTCAAGTACTGAATTATTTTATTTCAATAGATTTTCTTCGTTCAATCGAATGAGACGCACTGGTGCTTATATATTGCGTTTTATATATAACATGCGGACGAGGAGTAAACAACTTCGTAAAACCGGTTTGTTATCTATAGATGAACTGAACCAATCAGAGCTAGTTCTAACGCGTCTCGCTCAGGTGCAGTCATTTGGAAATAATTATATTACATTAGTACAACGTCGTTCGGGCAAATTGACAGGACTTAATCTTTTTGTAGACGATAACGATATTCTGAGAGTTGGTGGTAGATTAAATAATTCAAGTTTCGATTATGATAAGAAGCATCCAGTGTTATTATGCAGTAAACATAGATTTACAGTGTTGTTATTTAGTTCGGAACATAAACGTTTATTACACGCGGGACCTCAGCTTCTTCTGTCGAATATTCGTGAGTGTTGGTGGCCATTGGGCGGTAGAAACCTAGCCAGGAAAACTGTCCATCAATGTGTTATGTGTACCCGGCTGAAAGGTGTTACTTTAAAGCCTATTATGGGAAATTTACCGGCTAAACGACTTGAAGCGAGTTTTCCATTTAAATATACGGGTGTGGATTATGCTGGCCCTGTCATGATTTTAACCCGAAAGGGCAGAGGAGCTAAACTAGTGAAAGGTTACATTTGTTTATTTATTTGCTTTTGTACCCGTGCGATGCATTTAGAACTCGTCACTAGTTTATCAACCAATGATTATTTGCTTGCATTAAAGAGATTTATATCTCGACGTGGTAAGCCAGCAGAGATAATTTCTGACAATGGTAGGAATTTCGTAGGTGCCGAAAGGCAATTTTTAACATTTCTAACTGAGAACTCTAAATACATATTTGAATACGCTACAGATAAAGGGATAAAATTTAGCTTCGCTCCCCCTTACTCTCCTCATTTCAATGGTTTGTGTGAAGCGGGCGTTAAATCCTGCAAGTACCACTTGAGACGTGTCATAGGAAACGCTAGTCTAACCTACGAGGAGTTCAGCACGGTATTGGCACAAGTCGAAGCCGTCCTGAATTCCCGTCCTATATCCGTTTTATCCACAGATCCTGACGACATGCTCCCTCTCACACCAGCTCACTTCCTGATCGGCCGTCCTCTGACTGCGCCCATGCAAGCAGATGTATCTGACACTCCGAGTCACACACTGCCCCGTTACGACCGCATCGAGCAGCTGAGACAGCATTTTTGGCAGCGATGGGCAAAAGAATATGTCTCAGAGCTCCAGAGTAGATCGAAGTGGAAATCCAACATAAGCGAGATTGAAGTCGGTACGGTGGTACTCGTTAAAGAAGACAACGTTCCCCCATTAACATGGAGACTAGCTTGCGTTTCAGAAGTATATCCCGGTAAGGACGGCGTGTCAAGAGTGGCAGATCTTCGCACAGCATCAGGCGTTATACGGCGTTCCTTCTCGAAGATATGTCCACTGCCTGTATCATCTGAGTGATGTCTACGCGTCGCGCAACTCAAGCATACAAGACTTCACGTTGGAGCCTGCGGCATCCAAGGCCGGGGCCATGTTTAGGCGTCAACCATTATTTCGTAATTTATCTTGTATTTATTGTAATAGCGAATAATTAAATTGTTAGTATTATTTGTCTATGATTACCCCGAGCCATCTAGTGGCAACATTTAGAAATCTTGTAACGTGTCGATGTTTCCTTGTCGGCCATTTTGGAAGAACACTTGCTTCCTCGTACTGTTACCAATAACACGCATTTTTTTACAAAAAGGGTATTTTCATTCATTCCAACATACACAAATTCAAAGGTTAGCTCAAGCCCCAACACTAGTCAATATGTGTATCTTAATATGAAATGATAATATAAAATCTTCGTATTAGTTTGGCAATATCTAATAAATCTGATCGACTAAAGGTACAAATTCTTCCTATTTTTCATTTCCGTGAAGCAATATCCCAAGCCACAGGATGTTTGGCTTAGATTTTCCAATTTCCTGCGGAATAGGCACTGAGAGTTTCAAATTTTTCACGCGGACCACTACCAAGTCTATATCCTAAAATTGAAATAGACGTTAGAATTATTCAAAATTTCAAACGTGTTTCTGAGATTTAAAAGAAGAAAACTTATACCGGCGAAAAATGAAAAGTTATATACTTACTTGAAATGCTGATTTAGGTATTTTATTCGTGCTGAATTTAAAACTCACATCAAGCATATTATTTTTATTTGTTACAATAACGAGACGAATAGATCGCCACGCTTGCCATAAGCAGAGACAACACCGCTTAGATCTTTGAATTCCAAAGTGCACTATGGCGATGCCATATTCTCAGGTCTCTCGTATAAGGTGGTCTGAGTTGCTTCCACCGCTTTGTCTATTTCCGCAGTGTGTATGCACTATGTGTCGGCACGATGAGACTTCACATCTTACGTCTCGGGGTGACGAGCGCAGTCCAATGTCATGCAGTGCTTTGTAATTCAAAGTAGTATGTGTTGTGTTGATTTTGTTTATGGGCAGGCGTGGCACTTACCATCAGGCGAGCGAGCTGCTCGTCTCTTCATTCAAGCTAATATAAAAACCCTGAGACATACGTCTTATAATGCTCAATAAATTCACTAGTTTCAATGTCCTTCAAACCGGAACACAACAGTTCTTATACACTGCTGCTTGTATAATGCTAATAATTATTATATTAATTTTGTAAAGACAAGCATATTAATCATAATGTCGTGAACCCTTGCTTCAGTTTATTACTTTTTCACTGCGTGTTTTCTTATATCTAGCAAGAATAGGGGTAAGCCATGTTTGTCTGTAGACTTTTACGGTAGTAGGAATTAACTTTTACCGTTTATTTACTTTCATAAAACGTATTTTATATTAAGCTTGGTTTTATGTTTGTTGGCATATGAACTAGCACAAGTTGGAATTTCTTTCATTTTGTGTACTATACTAGATGTTGCGTATGTTCATTTGTTTAGTTATTTCTACTGCCTCGGTGCCGCAGTTGTAATGCGTACGCATTACGATTGAGGCCAACGTTGAGGTCTCGGGCTCGATCCCCGGGTTGGGTAAAGTGGTACTGGGTTTTTCTATTACAAAAAGCTCAGTATCAGCCCGGAGTCTGAAATTTGTGCCCGGTATGGCGATAGGCTTGCCCCCCTATCACATCGTGGGACGGAGATACGCTCGGCGAAATGTGGGTGTACTGGTAACACCTCTGCCTACCCCTTCGGGGATTACAGGCGTGAGTGCGTATGTATGCATGTATGTATGTATGTAGTTATTTCTAAAAATCCCTTTCTATTGGACTGCATAGATTATTTATGCTAACAAGCAAGATGGTAAGTGAACACCACCGCCCACCGACATCTACACTACGAAAGAGTTCGTCTGAGCGTTGCCGGTCGTTGAGAAAATATTTTTTTTATTTACTTGAATGATGAGACGAGCAGGTCGCTCGCCTGATGGTAAGCATTACGCCTACGCCTGCCCATAAATAGAAGCAATATCACACAGAACTTTGAATAACAAAGCTCTGGATTGCGCTTGTTACCCCGAGAAAATAATGTGTTAAATCTCATAATGCCTAGTAATTTCACTGGCTTCGTTGTCCATAAAACCGAAACACAAAAGAGCGTGTATAAACACGTCGCTTGGCAGCCGGAATTGTCAAAGCGGTGGTACACAACGGTGGAAATCGAGGGACCTACCCAGACCTACCACTTAGTATATACTGATTGGTTCTCTTCTTAAAAGCCCTTAAGTTGTATCGGTCTGAAAATACCGCAGGCGCAAGCTGATAATGCATACTGAGTATTAATGAACGCGTTGCCGACCTTGAAAAAAAAATGATAATTTTGGTATTGGAAAGTGGAGGGGATTTGGATCTTGGGATATCTCACTCATCAACACAACAGTAAGCTGCTTCTTCACGTCGGGATTCTGTGAGACAGTGCCAGACAGTGACTGAACTGGGCGAGCCGGCCAATTCATGCTGTAGAAAAAAGTGTCTACAGTGTGGCCCTGCTACTTAAAAACTTAATACTTTACAACAACTACGCTTTACATTATATTTTTATAGGGTTCTTAAATGACAATCTGTTATTGCCTGTACAGTTTCAGGTTCTGTTTCGTAAATTATCACTGCGGTATAATTAAGTCAAATTAACTTGATTACTAATTAGTTATGGACTGATTTAATGCTTGGAATACATTCTAAATTACTAATTTGAAGTGGGGCAAGACTAATTCAACTAATTATATTAGGAGCATCCGCTGTGGAACTCACCGAAAAGCCTATAATTTAGAACGTAGTAAAATCCCGCGGTATTGGTCGAACGAATTCTCATTCAATAGAACGAAAAAATTAAAATTTTGCAAGCAAATAGAAGCTTATATACACAAAATATAACACGATAATTTTCTAAGAATTTCTGTCTGTTTTTTAAATTAAATTTAGTTGAAAAAGAACTGAATCTTGCTCGAATTAGCGTTTAACTTTCCTATAGCTAAAGAATGTCTGGATTGATATCACGTTTTTTTGTACCTGACGGTATCCCGGCTTCCGCTGTTACGTACCATAGATTTGACGGTAGTTCAATCCGCCGTCTGTCCCTCAGAACCCGCCACGGGAACAAAGTTTCGCCATTGCCCTGTCCGTTCATCAGCAGAGTGTACCATGTGCAGGTGAGGTTGGTTTTGGGTCTAGGATATCGGAGGCCCACATACACTTTTTTTCTGCCCCGAAACAGCAGTGTGTAAGCATTGTTGTGTTTCGGTTTGAAGGATGTTGAAGCCAGTAAACCTACTGGGCATTATGAGACTAAATATATCTCGGGCCTACTAACCCAGTCCAGTGTAATGTAATTCAGAGAAAAGTAGATGAATTAGTGCCCTTCATCAGGCGAGGCGCCTGCTCGTCTTTTCATTCAGGCTAATACACCGTTGAAAATTACCAGCAAATATTAAAACCAATATTATTAATCTCAAATTAAGTGGATCATTATAGAAATAGCCATATGAATTCTAGATCTAATAAAGATAACATAGTAAAATTACCGTTATATAAATATAATTTATAAATAGTCCGTTTAGAAAGTTTTTCCATTAAAAACCCATTTAGCGAGTTTACCTAATTAAATTAAGGGACTTAAATGCTCTTTAAGGCCCATTTACATACTCGATAATGTATTTATTTAAATTAAGTGTAAATTTATTGGTTTCTACGTTCTTATGCGATCTGATAAATTAAGAAGGGTCGAGGAATAGAGTATAGGACGCTGAAATCCTGGGAAATTAGGTTTTTTGAAATCTCCCTCAGCGTACTAAACGTAACAGCAAGTCGCCACTCCACGTCGGTTCTCTATGAGACAGTGGGAATAACCAGTTGAGCCGGCCAATTTATGCTGTAGACGAAAGTATCTACAGCGTGGCTCTACCATTTACTGGTACGTTCTCACGTTTGACATCCACGTATGCGGCTACTCGACCAATGAGATTTTATATAATAAAACAGTAAAAGCAGCATTGTTCATTAGTTAATTAGCAAAGAACGCTATTTCAAGTGTGTATAGGTATTACCTTCGTATCTAACAGAAATTAACCTAATAAGCTACATGCTTTGAGTGTCGTGCAAAATTTAATTACAGCGATCCCATTATTATCATCATATTAATAAACCCTCCCCCAATGATGAATTAAACGTGTGATTTTACCATCATTTTACAATTTTCATTACCCTTTGTGCTCGATTGAAATGAGCAATAAAGAATCAGTTAAATGTTTCGATTGGACATTTGACTGTTCTTTTAAAATAAAAAATTAAATATGACATCCATCTGTTTTTCTTTCATTACAGCTTGTCGATGAATTGTTCGATATTAATTGTTGAAATGTCAAAATTGAAAGTAGTCAGTCAGTGTTGTCAATTTAATTCCATTTGATATTCTTATATCTATGTATTTCATACTTTATGATGCGCATTGGTATTTAATATTGAACTTTTATAGTCGTAGATTAAAGCCTTACCTCTTCATTGTTAGAGGAGGCCTGTGCCGAGAAGTGGTAGTATATAAAACAGGGCTTTTTTATTATTCCATGTAATCGATTCCATGAGTCAGACGAACCAGATTGCTATCATTTATATGAATATAAGTATAATAACATCGTAAATAGATTGTGTTTATCTTTAAAATTCTCCACATTGGGTACTTTATTGTACGTATACATTGGCACTTAAAGGAATTGTAAATTATTCCTTCTTGTCATGAGTACTATCAGTATCAGTTTATTCTTATACGACTATCTAGTATTGATTATATGAATATCGCTATTTTTTGTAAAATCTGTAGTATCTCGGTGGCGCAGTTGTAATGCGTACGCGCTACGTCTGCTGTGCTGCGGTCTCGGGTTCCAACCCTGGGTCGGGTAAAGTGATATTGGGTTTTTCTATCATGAAATGCTTAGTATCAGCCCGGAGTCTGGAATTGTGCCCGGTATGTCGATAGGCTCGCCCCCTACCACATCATGGAACAGATATAAACTCGGCAAAATGTAGGTGTACTAGTTACACCTCTACCTACACCTGCGGGGGGAGTACAGGCGTGAGTGCGTATGTATGTGTTCTCTAGCATATTTTACATTCTTTATTTTCCACCTGCCCTTATCCCACTCGCAGTGGGGTCGGGGCAACATGCTTTTTAATACATGTTACAGAAAGATTTGGCTTGTAGTATTTACGACCGGCCGCCTGCCTGACGTCAACTCCTCTGGGGAATATTTTACATTAGTTTTTCATATATATTAAATATTGAGAAGCGACTGACAAACATTTATTTCTTTAAATAAATCTATAAGGATTTCGATATCTATCTATTAGATTGCTCGAATAGTTATTTTCTGTACAAAAAAACATTGAATATCTGCACTGATTTGATACAGTAAAATGCCGAACGACGATACACTATAAAATATTTGAAGTATATTATTGGGGATGTTTATTGCATCAGGCAACTGGAGACTTTTGTTCACGTAAGCTATAGAACTTTGTAGCAGTTACTTGTTAACGTAGAACTGCTGCCTTTTCCTCAAGGTCTAATTACTTTCAACCAGTTTAACGTTTGGTGTCAAAAAACTCTTTCTGCCTGGCGTTATCCCGGATTAATGTCAGGATGTGCTTTCTCGTACTATAGATTGAACGGTTTAACAATGGATTTGGTATTATTTGGGGTGCCACGCACATCCCGCAATTAGAGCCAATTTTCGCCATTGTCTCATCCATTAATCAATAATGTGTGCCAGGTGCAAGTGACATTGCCTTTGGACCTAAGATGTTGGTGACCCACTTACAATCCCAATTCATACTTTTGTGTCAATAAACTAATGCTTTTAATATTCATCTGATTCTTAGTAAGTTAATACCAAAAACCACATTAATTTAGTTCACTACTTTAAAAGAGAGTTATATTTGGCTATGGCAAAAATAGGTGGTAGGCCTCTCCTATGCGAGAGTCCGTTTGGGTTGTTACCACCGCTTTGTCTATTTCTGCCACCAAGCAGCTATGTGTAAGCACTGCTGTGTTTCGATTTGAAGGACATTGAAGCCAGTGAAATTACTGAGCATTATGATACTACTATGAACTTCTGTGAGACGTTGCTTCTTTTTATGGACTTACCATCAGACGAGCAATTTGCACGTTTCATCATTTAAGCTAATAAAAAAATATATACCTACCTATATTATTGTAGACAGACGTGAGAGTCAAAATTATTAAATTCATAGCAACATAAACTTATACAAATTGAAATTAACTGATTCAATGCCGGAAAATGGTTCAACAAACAGCGTAATTAATTTGTTAGGAAGATTAAAATGTTCACAAGTTGTGCCCAATTTTAGAAAGATCATTTAGATTAGAAGTTTATGTTGTCGAAATCAATTTAGTAGATTTTACATGGAAGATATTTATGTATTTTAATATATATTAATTGCAAATTTAAAAATAAATCCATTGAATTTAAATCACCATCCCAATCTCCTTCTCTTTTATTAAAAGTTGGGCAACGCACTCATGATTCCTTTTATATTATGGGTGTTCATGTGCTGTGTAAATTTAACAAAATCCTTACTTTTTATGAAAGAGGGGGCCGGATGCTTGGTTACTGATCACCGCCCATGCCCCCCCCCCCCAATCAATACAAGCAGAATTTTCTGTGCGTTGCCGGTCTTTGAGAAAATGGTTGAGAATGAGTTTTGAACATCTCATTGCCCTCCCCAGAATACGTCTTTGCTTGTTTGTCAGCTTCCGGCTATTAAAATGAGCCTATCCTATGTAAATCTCAGTCATCCTAACACTAACATAATACTATGCGCCATAAAACATGAAATAAAAGCACTACTACAAAAATGACATTTTATTGACTTTCATTCCTTGTGGCTACTTGAAAATGTAAGTATTTCAAGCTGTATTTACGCTAAAAGAGTATAAAGCAAATAACCCCTTGACCTTTCTTTTTATTCGCATGCCATATTTTTCGTCAAACGAACATGTTTAACATTTAAAATTATTATGTTTGTATAAGAGAAACAAATGAAATAACGCTTTTGTTTGTCAGTGGTTTACCCGTTTTTAGACATGTAACCCGCAACACTGAGCCTCTACATTATATACAGTGCCGACGGGATTTCAGCAAGATTTACCTTCCAAAGAATATATGTATGGTATTTACGCACATGTGTGCGTGAGCTTATAAATATATAGTTTTGATTTGTATGACAGAAGAATTAGGGTGAAGGTCCACTTATACGCACCACATAAACCGCATTCACCGAAGTAGTGTTGAGTAAGACATACAAAAGGCATTACATTTGTTTCATACAAGACGAAATAATGTAAGGACGGTTCGAATTATTTACATATACTACTTCAAATTTTATGTCGCGTTTCTCTGTTACTAGTCCCATGACGCGGGCGTGAAAGAGTGAAAAAGAGCGAGTAAATTTAAAGACTCCTCGCCTCATTTGAAGTGGGACCTTGCACTGGCTCAGTAAAAAAAAGAGGCTAGGTACTTTTACAAACTCATTTAAAAATCGTGTCCTACCCAACACTACACCGAAGTCATATTTGATGCAATTTCTACAGACGACACGGGCTTGTTCGTCGCGGATAAGTGTCATAATAATAGTGAATAGTATCTATACAATGTCATATTAATAATGTAATAATTAAATTATATTGACCCGTGTGAGTCATCGAGCCCTATGCGGTATGCCTACCTATTGACAGGCATTAATCGTTTACCGATCAGCGAGTGCAACTGGCTATGAGCGCCTTAACAGATAACAGATAAATCAATATTTATAACAAATTAGGTACTATTCTTTTCCCTGATTGTATCATTCATACTAATGATTTCAATTAGTTGCATATCATCTATATTCTTAAACATGGTTCTAGACTAAAGTTTCTATGATACGAAGAGATTTTTATGTTTTAAGAAAAAGGAAAGTTTCTGTTTTAAGTGGTAGAGCCATGCTGACTCTTTAGTATATATTATGAATGGGGCGGCTTGACCGGTTCCGGAACATCATCTTACAGAATATGGACGTCAAATGTCAATTTTCTGTTGCATTTCGTATAGTTAGTGAAATTCTCGGAGGCTGAAATCCCCCTTTCCTTCCACAATCCCCATTCCTTTTCTTAAAGGTCGCAATGCATCAATAATTTTATTGTTCTGGTATTGTGAATGTGTATGTTCAGTAGAGATCACTTACCAGCAGGTGACGCACTTGATCGTTTGCCTCAAAATCCTCGAAATTCATTGGAAGTTAGTTGTATCATCAACGCAAAACCCCAGAATATGGCAGCTACCATCTCAAACATATTGTACATATCTATGTATCTTATAGAGATTGCTACAGCGTAACACTTTCCGGGATCAAACAGAATTAGTCTACTATTCAAACTACAGAGTTTACAAAACTAAAAAGCGTTTGGCACTTATCACTAATGCAAGCTATTTACCGTCATCGAAATCCTTATAAATGTTTGCTTAGGACCGGTAGCGATTTTTTTACTGTAAAAGGTTTTCTCCCGATAATGGCATACGCAGAAGTTTGTTCGTATGACAATATTGATATTCTTATTTAAAAAGATTATTACATAACTTTTTCTTTGTCTGAAAAACGGTTAGACCTCAGTTATATATGTAAGTAAAACTTACAACTTAATAATTGAGGTACTTGCTGTGGATGGTTACCTAAAACATATTGACAGCTCTGTGGCGCAGCGGGCGAGTAGCCGACTGCGAAGCGAGAGGCCGTGGGTTCGATTCCCACACCGAGACAAATGTTTGTGTGATCCACAAATATTGGTATCGGGTCTGGGTGTTGTGGGACCGCAAGTCCCTCGTAGTTCCTGATACCCACGACACAGGTTTACCTTAGTGTGAGGTTAGGACTATGTGTGTGACTGTTGGGTGTATTTATTTCTTATTTTATTTATTTGTATCTGACTTTAAAAACACACTATATGGGCTTGTTCTGGCAAGTCGCGTTCTAGGGTCTGCCAGAGTATATACAGTAACTTCAGTCTAACATAATTCTGCCAACCGTCAGCGGCGTAATGTTCCTTGAAGGTCGACATTATATTTACGTTATATAGTCATGTCAGGCCAGGATAAATAAATAATAAATAAATAAATAAATACACCCAACAGTCACACACATAGTCCTGACCCCACACTAGGTAAACCTGTATCGTGGGTATCAGGAACTACGAGGGACTTGCGGTCCCACAACACCCAGACCCGAGACAAATATTTGTGAATCAGGCAAACATTTGTCTAGGTGCAGGAATCGAACCCACGACCTCACGCTTCGCAACCGGCTAGTCGCACGCTGCGTGGCGCAGCTGCAGGCTGTAAAAGCGGGTATATGTAAAGCTTTTGATGGAGAGGGGGCATACGAGCAAGAGGATCCCCTTATGGTACGTGATCACTGGTGCCCATGGACAATTATAATACCAGAGGGATCATTAGTGTGTTGCCGACCTTTGAGTAGTGTAGTAGGCTCTTTTCTTGCAGATCCCTTAGTCGTTTTGTGCTGGAAATACTGCTAACGTACTTGTAAATAACACAACAGCACTGTACAAGGAAGAAGCTTACGTAAGTGGTTTACATAATATAAGTTTATACCTCAAACTTCTAGATCAGACATAATAATATGTTGCCGAAATTACAGCTTACCTATTATAATAACATTTAAATAGTAAGCAACTTACAATGCCTTTAGTTTATAATTTCTTAGTTAGCCCATTTACGTAAAAATTACGTATGCAAGTAAAATTTACAAATGTAATCGATGAATCTTTAGAAATAGACATCTTCCAAGCCATACAAAAAATGTAAATCCTCTAACATCATAATTTCCAAAATAATTTAATCAGAATTTAAATATACGCATTCACGCCTGTAATCCCTGAAGGGGTAGGCAGAGGTGTAACTAGTACACCTACATTTCGCCGAGCGTATCTCCGTCCCACGATGTAATAGGGGGCGAGCCTATCGCCATAACGGGCACAAGTTTCAGACTCCGGGCTAATACGAGCATTTCGTAATAGAAAAACCCAATACTACTTTACCCGATCCGGGGATCGACCCCAAGACCTCAGTGTTAGCTTAATCGCAACGCGTACGTATTACAACTGCGCCACCGAGGCAGTAAAGTCAAGAATTTAAATATATTTCAGTAAAACATGAATATTAAATTATCGGCCCTCATACATGTAGCAGATATAAAGTGTGATGAAGCAATTTACGCCTGAGCTTCCTTATAGGCTACGATGAAAGAGTCTTACCTAAAACAATGTGTTAAAGTAGCAAACTAACTGAAACCATTTGCTCAAAGGGAATCTACTGCCTTCAACGCTCATTTCTTTTGAGCAAATGAAAGTGGATTGCATTGTTCCTGTAAATTCAATTTTATTGTGTGATGAACAAAGCGTTCCTATCCGTTTAAAAATTACGTTTTATTCTTCGACTACAACTTGGTACTTTGTATTCACACGGCTGGGTACTTTATCAATTTAGATATTTGCATATACCATCAGTACAGCATTATTATCTAATTTCTTTGCAGTATTTGATTTGTCTGGAATCTATTAGGTTTGCTATGGTTAGGTTTTCTTACATTAAAATATCAGATTAATTTATTTGACACAAATAGTTTATTCAACAATAGGTTTGATGTATGTATTTTTTATGTTCGTATTCAAAGTCATGCATTAAACCTATTTGTAATATAAAAATTGTTCTACATGCGTCATACCGGTCACGGGATAAGTTTTTCCGCACTTAGATGAAATTTATTCGTGCTATCTCAAAAGTTAAGAGATATAAGTTACAAAATCATCTTCAACGTTTACAAAGAGATTCTCATAACAACACAAGTATTTCATCTCAACATAATATTTTCATAAGATCTAATTTTTTGTCGTAAAAAGTACTTACTATATAACCAACGTCGCATAAAATGGTTGATGGTAAAATATTACTCAAAATTAAATTCTTTAGCGGGCACTCGCCAAATAAATACTTTTATATTTATAACTAGCTTAGGAAGTTACTTTTCTTCTCACATAAACACTCTGAGCTTGCAGTTGCTGCGAATGAAATTAAAGAAGCAGAACTAAAATGCTGAATGGTTTAGTACTAGACGTCGTTCGCGTTTAGTTATTCCTTTACAAAAGTCCGTTAGAGGAAATAATACTCAATTTTAATGGGAAATATTGAAATAGAAAAAAGTATGTTATAAGACTCGTAATAATGAATGGCTTTCTAGATATTTCTTGTGGGTTTCACATTATGTATTTTTGCAACGGTGTTAAAAGGCGTATGTGAATAACTAAGTAAAACAGATTTATCTTCAAAGCAATTTAAAAGACAATTCTCTCAATACCTATAGCGCAAAATTTTCCCGTTGTGTCCCGTGAGGTATATGCCGTGACATAATCTCGATTTCTTCCCTAATTTTATGAAAGGATATCTTGAATATACCTAATAGCCCACTACCCACTTTTATTATGCATCGAAAAGACAGTCAGCCTCGTCTCGAAGGAGATGAGAGACCGGTTGTGAAACTTGAGGGTCAGGATACGTTCCTCGCATGGGTGTATCTGCAAATATATGGTTTGAGCATAACACACAGGTACTGTGAGTCTAAAAATGCATTCTAATTCCTGATATCCACAAGAAACCAAACTATGCGTATGGATGTTATATTTATTAATTACTCCTTTAATGTTGCGGATCATTTGAAAGATTTATACAGTTTATTTGACTCCAGTGTTTAAATCTCATTTAATCATCACAATGCACGGTCTATTCTCAGCTTAAAAAATATACACAATTTCAAGGAAGGAAAATGGGAAAGAAAACAGAAAATGAAAGTTTGCTTACTCAGCTCGCCTGAAAGACACTTTGTGATCTGCAATAATATTTTTTTTGACGGCAACAGCGTTCCACTTTTATGTGAATATAAAAGCATAGTAAAAAGTAAATATAAAGCAAGAAAGAGCAGTGATCTATAAAAAGCGTCTACGTAGTAACGTTAAACGATGAGGTTTTCTTATTCTTAATACAGAAATACATAAACCGCCGCAGGAAAGCAGCCTGAATACGAGTAGATATAATCAATTGTTCCGCGCTGTTTAACTGCTAGTAGCTATTTAAGCTGTAAATAAGAACTATTTACTGCCAGTAATACGAGTGATGTGTGTGAATTTATTTCTCGATTATGATTTACATCAAAAATATATTAAAATTTTATTGTAAAATATAATCATAATAATAATATATTTATGAGTGTATAGGCTACCAACATCTTAGGCCCAAAGCCAACCAAAAGTGGTAACAGTAACCTGGTGGTACATTTTGCTGATTAATGGACGAGGCATTGGCGAAACTTGGTTTCCGTTACGAATTTTGGAGGTCAGACGACGGGTTACCAAATCCACAGTCAAATCATGATGGAAAGTCAGACCCTGGCATTAAGCCGGGATAACGCCAGACCGAAAGAAGAAATAATATTATATTCTTTATTATAGATAAACGGTCTAGTCATGTAATGTTGCACATCCATCGCGGCATCTTCATCTCTACGACGTGGATTTCCTAGACATGGCACCCAAAGGCAGGCCACATCTCACATCCATACAGGAGCACAGGCCGATTGATGGTCTTATATATGAGGCCTTTAAGTCTCATGGGCATCAAGTAATGCCTGTGACCTCACGCTACTTAGCCAAAGCGGTGCCAAGACGATCCCTTACATCGAGGTCGATGTCACCAGACTCATGCAGTACTGTAGAGTGTTTTATAATATAGTTATGCAATTATTTCCGGACATTCCATGCAATTACTAGTAACTGCCATCGCGTGTTTACATGTGGAATTAAATAATTCGTCTTTCAGCGTTCGAAGTTTGTATTAAATTAGTTCACATGACCAATAAAAGATGCCGCTTTATCCAAAAGCCTTACGTGTTTTAAAATTAGACAAGTTTACAAAATAGAAAAGAATATTCAGTAATATTAGAAGTTCTTCTTAACACTAAAGTTATTGTTCATATTTTATTTATTCTGTTATTAGTTTTTTTTGTTATAATGTAGTATATGTGTGTTAAAATATATGCGTTCCCCTCACTATTATTACACAGATGTCACTAACAACGAATCGTGTTTTTTATTTTATATTTAATATTTATATACATAACATGTATAAAGGCGGACTTACTGCCAAAGGTATTTGCAATTTTGTTTGCAGTATTAATGGGCCGGCTCGACTGGGTTGTTACCATTGTCTTATAGAAAACCGATGTGGAGTAGAGTAGCCTTTGGGAGTAGCAGCTTGATGTTACGTTTTGTGCGGTGAGTGAGATAGATGGAGGCCCAAATACCTCTTCCCCATTACAATTATCCCGTCCCTGTAGAGTCTGCACGGCGTCCATGATTCTTCTCATATTCATGGGTAGTGTAGGGTTACCATCAGGTAACCCACATGTTCGTTTGCCAGCTTATGGATTAAAAAAATATTGTACATAGTAATTATTCGAATTGGAAATATAAACAAGCCAATAATAATAATGCATTGAAAATAGTTATTTCTTTTCTCCTAGGCAATTGCTGCCGTTACAATACATTTTAATAGTAATCAACCACTGTCGACTCATAAAAAATACCATTGAGTTAATATATCATCTGCTACACATAATGTAACACTTTTTAATACGAGTAATAAAGTCTCAGAACCATAATAATAAATATGCTGGGGGGGTTGGCAGTATCCCAATAGCAGGGACCTGGATGGTTAATTATTATGGATATTTTTTTTTATCATACATACGATTTAAATAAAATTATCAGCAATATCTAGTGACTGTGGCTAATTTAGTATTTGATAAGGTTGCAAATAAAACTTGGTGATCATTTTTAAAATATGTGATGATCATATAAAATAAAAAGTAAGTGTGTAATTTAGCGCCCTCTTTCGCGGAACTCATTCAACTGAAGCCCGATGACGTGAAAGCGCTTGCCGGAGCTCGCGGACCGCCCGCCACCCCGTCTACAAACTACAATGTATCGAACATCCCGGCTTTTTTTATTGAAGGCATACAAAATATTGAAATAATCTAATGGTTATTTTAAAAAACGCGTCACCTACATACTGTATTTAAATATCATCAATGTCAACAACAGGGTCAGGAACGCAAGATTTAATCCTAATAAAAACGAGCTATCATGCGGCGTTAGGGCTGAAATTATTTCCTGACTGTAGTATTTAGGTTCAAACTCAAGTTAATAATGTCAAAGTTCCGCAGTAGTTCGCGAGATGGCACCACAAACGATATAAATATGTGTCTCTGGGGTGGTTTTCTTAAAGTTACTTGACTTTACATTTTTTTCTTATTTAAGACGTATTTTTATAGCAAATACTTGCAAACGATCAAGTAGGTGACCTGATGGTAATTGCGCTATTATATACCGCCCCTGAATATCTACAATACCTGAGGAATCATGGATGCGTTGGTGGACTTAAAGGAAAAGAATAATTAAGGGGTTGGGAAGGGGAAGCCGATTAGGGCCTTCCGATATCTCGCTCACTGTACCAATCTCAACAGCAAGCTGCTACTTCACGTCGGTTTTGTGTGAGTCAGTGGCAACAACCCGGTCAATTCATCCTGTAGACAAAACAGTCTACATCGTAGCTCTACCACATGGGTTGTACCAATTATGTTACCCATAATAACCAATTAATAATAACAATACCACCAATAATAATAACACATACAAGGTGGTAGGTCCCTCGTATGCGAAAGGCCGTCTGGGTTGGTACCTCCGCTTTGTCTATTTCTGACGCCAAGCAGCAGTGTGTTAGTACTGTTTTGTTCCGGTTTGAAGGACTTTGAAGCCAGTGAAATTAATGGTCAATATGAGAATTAACATCTTATGTCTCGGGGTGACGAGCACAGTCCAATTCCAGGCAGTGCTTTGTAATTCAAAGTTCTGTGTGGTATTGCTTCTGTTTATGAGCAGGCGTGGCGCTCAACTTCAGGCGAACTCAGACTAATAAAAAGAACCCAGTACCCACAAATTCATTGAATATTAAATATTTATTTATATAAGTTTTTGTGTAATCATTTGTATGTATTACCTCTGTTGTATTATTGGTGTATAATAAACAGTAAAAATAAACGTAATAAAGTTATTAGTTATTTTCTATATCACTAGAATAACTGTTTTAATAAAATTGACCATTGTATTTTACTTACGAACTACATTAAAACTGTTTTAAATACAGGATTAATTAATGTTTGAAATCTGAAGTTCATTTGTAAGCTAATGGCAATAATACTGTACAAATTAAGTTAGTTCAAGTTACTTATTTCAAATAATTACAATATTAGAATTTTAGACAGGTTAACAAGCTTATTCAGAAAGTGTATTGACAAAATAATGTATGAATACAGGCAGTCGATTGACTGCGATTGTGGCGCCACTAGTTTTCGGCCGAACTGTTTTGTAACATGTCCACCGTCCTTAATATACTTGTAATTCAGTTTGTCTCGAAGAAACACTGCTCCCAGAATTGTAATATACCCAAGTATTGTTAAAAGTATTAAAAGTGAGTGCTGATATTTACCTAGTATTATTTTACACATTTATCAGACGTTTTAACGACGAAAATAATTTAAGTTGATGAATAATTGCCTCGAACCACTAAGCAAATTACTATTTGGATTTGTTAATGAAAATAGATTAAAGACCAATGCGAACTAGCATTAAAATAAATTACTAAGGGTAATGTAAAACCTTGTAGGGTTATGGAATCCTAAACCAAAGGCTGAAATTGTCGGCGTTTCATCCACTTTTATCCGATGGTTTTTGTGTTTATTTGATGCGGGCGATATGAGATGTGACAGAGTGCGTAATGAATACGTGTGAGGTAGCTTTTTGAGTGGTAGAGCCACGCTGTAGACACTTTTGTCTACAGCATGAACGGGCCGGCTCGTCCGGGTCATTACCACTGTTTCACAGAAAACCGATGTAAAGTAGCAGCTTTCTGTTGCGTTTCGTACGGTGCGTAGTGCCCCCCATTCCCTTAATTATCCCTTTCCTTTAATGTTGGCAACGCACCCTTAATACTTTGGTATTGTGGGCGTACATAGGCGGTGGAGATCACTTACCATCAGGTGACCCACTTGCTCGTTTGCCGGCCTATATACTATAAAAAAAATAGCTCTAAAGAGCTCGGAGAATATGACCAAAATCCGCCTCAGACAGTACGAGTCCATAAAAACGTCTTTATGACCCGCCAGAGATATGACCGACAAATATACAGAGATACCTTAAGCAAGCCTAGTTGCCACAGCAGATAACAAGGCAAACTAATTTGGCAATAAGGGAGAAGACTCTAACCCAAATAATGGGAATAGGGATGGAAAAAAATGGCATAAGTATTTGTGTTTTTGACAGTCTTTAATGGTAACAAATTATTTTGTATTCCTGTTACTGACGGAAGATTTATACATTTCCTAAGAATCTATGAATTATAATGGTTCAACACCCTTGTTACCATTCTTTCAGCCCAAAACGGCGCTCAAGCCGCATACAAATTACACGGAATTTTCTTGTAACTCGAATTCACTTATCCCTTTCAAGTCCTTTGTACAACACCAGATTAAAAAGATATACACGTTAGTAAACAAAGGTTGTTGACATTAACATATCACATTTTGTTCTTTGTAAAAAATGAAAGTAATTTTGTTTATTACAATTCGCTGTTGAATATCAAATGGGATTTTACGAAAATCAAATAAATATGTCTTATCACCGCGATTATGGAGATCATTCGTATTTATGTAAAGTGAAAAACTTTTTTTTTTTTATAGTATAGGCCGGCAAACGAGCAAGTGTGTCAGCTGGTGGTAAGCGATCTCCACCGCCCATGTACGCCCACAATACAAAAGAATTATGGGCGCGTTGCCGACCTTAAAGGAAAGGGATAATAAGGGATTGGGAAGGTAAGGGGGATTTGGGCCTCCGGATATCTCACTCACCGTACGAAACGCAGCAGCAAGCTGCTACTTTACGCCGGTTTTCTATGAGACAGTGGTAACGACCCGGACGAGCCGGCCCATTCATGCTGTAGACAAAATTGTCTACAGCGTGGCTCTACCACTCGCACTCGCACAATCTCCTGGAAATAAGAATGAAATAAATTTAAATAATATATAATGTAGCAGCGATAGCTCAGAGTGAAGTGGTACGGACTGTCGAGACAAAAGTTCAGGTTCGAAACCAGTCCTAAGAGCACACACCTCTGACCTCAGCTATGTGTGTATTTAACGGTGAAATAAACATCGTGAAGAAATCTGCTTACCTGAGAAGTTCATAAGAATTAGGAAGGAATGTGAAGTCTGTTAACCCGCATTAGGCCAACGTGGTGGACTAAGGCCTGACCCCTCTCATTCAGTTGAGGAAGATGAACATGAATAATACAGGGCTAGTAAAAAAAAAAAAACGCTGTATAGGACAGTATTTACTTAACAAGTGGTGGACGTCTCGTAAGTGGTAAAACTAAGTTGTAGTCAATTTTCTCTACAGCATGAATGGACTAACTCGTCCGGTATGGTGCTTCTATTTCACAGAAAACCGTCGTGAATTGACAGCTTGCATTTGTGCGTTGACTGAGATTTTCCTAAATCCTCCTCCCATTCACAATCCCTTTGCTTCAAAGTCTGCCATGCATCTATGATTCTTCTAGGTCCATAGGTGTTCATGAGCGGTGGAGTTTACTTATCATTGTGTGACTCATTCTGGACTATTCCATAATAATAATATTGTAAAATTTATAGTTGCCTAGTGTATTTTGATGATGCTATGTATACATTCGTTGATATGATTTCTATACGTTTATAACTTTATTTTGTACTGACTTATCATAAGCGCTATTTTTATTGCCTACATGATTAATAAAACTATTCCATTTCATTTCACACATACTCAATTTAAATTATGGTTATGATTTTAGGCAATAAAACATACATACAAATTGCACAAAATATGTATTTATTATAATCTTTTTGTGTAATTCAACTGAAGATTTCCATTTAAAATACAAAACATTTTCGTATTCCGTGTCTATATTAATTGCCTTCTGAAATCATTCTTCGCGTTTAAGATAAATTAGGTTGTATTCCAGAGAGAGGACATTTAGAAAGAGCAGCTACGAAAAATACTTTCATCTAGAGAATTGCCAGCTGTATTCATCGAAGTGTTAAAATGGTAACGGCTCGTATACCATCGCATACGATTTTTTCTCTGTAATGGGAAAGAAATCACACAGTAATAAGATTTTTTATTTGCTTGAATGAAGAGACGAGCAGGTCGCTCGCCTGATGTTAAGCGTCACGCCTGCTCATTCACAGAAGCAACGTCACGCATAAATCTGGATTACAAAACACTGTATGGAACTGAACTGCCCCCGCCATCCCGAAACATAAGATGTTAAGTCTCATAATGCCCAGTAATTTCACTGATTTCAATGTCCTTCAAACAGAAACACAACAGTACCTATACACTGCTGCTTGGCGCGATACCAGAGATCCAAGTTCCGCACGTTTCCAATACTCATTCTTTTTTTCATGGTAGGTACACCACCCATAATTCTTCTGTTAGTTTATGGGCGGTGGAGAACACCACCAGGTGACCTAGTTGCCAGCCTCTGCTATAAAAATAGAACTTATGCGCCAGGTTTCATAGATTTATTGTATCCCTGATCTTGGCAAACAACTTTACTACGATTTCAATGACATATCGGTGAAATATGGAACACTTTTTCATGTTTAGTGCCAAAATATCCGGTAATTTTTTATTTTATGGTTGGAATAGATTTAAGCGACAGAAACTACAGAAAGTGTTCATCTTCAAGCATATGATAAATATTGAGTTTATATCACTTCTGACATACAGATCAAGGTCTTTGCACCAGAGACAATAAGAATTGTGTTCATCATCATCAGCCACAAGACGTCCACTGCTGAACATAGGCCTCCCCTAATGCCTTCCAGGCCGACCTGTTGGAAGCGGCCTGCATCCATCGGCTTCCTGCAACCCTTATCAGGTCGTCGGTGCATCTTGTAGGTGGACTTCCTCTGTTAGAATTGTTGTAAGAATTGTATTAGTCATAATAAATACAAACATACATACACATACGTACTCACGCCTGTAATCCCCGAAGCGGCAGGCATGAGGTATAACCAGTATTTCGCAGATCTTATTTCCGATTCATGATGTATAGGGGGCAAGCCTATCGGTATTCCAGACTCTGGGCTGATACTAGGTATTTTGAAATAGGGGCTTTGCCGATGTTTTTCCACAAAACATAAAATAAAATAAAAAATTAAAGTCCGACGAATATGAGACATATCTTACTTTCTTCCCCACATTATTCTGCATCGATTGGTATCGGTCTCGACCCCATAACCCCAGCGGTTTCGGAGGAGATAGCGTGACAAGCTTTTGGCAGCGGCGGCGGCGCCAGTTACTATTTATAAAATAGAGAGAAAAACCCAATATCATATTTATCCGACTCGTGGATCAAACCTGAGACATCAGCACAGCAGTCGTACCACGTACGCATTACAACTGCGCCACCGAGGCAGTCAGTAATGTTTGGAAATTGTTATGAAAAGCATCAATACACAATTTAAGGTGCCATTCAACTCCAATGGTACGCTCCTTTGATTCGTTTGATTACTTTTGTGGGAAATAAGCCGTTTTCTATCAAAAAATGTAATTTGGAAAGGCCAATTTTCATGCACGAGATATTCTTTTATTGAGTATTATTTTGAAAATCATCACCAGGCACTTTTATTAAGTTCATTATGATCAGTAATTTCACTGGCATACAAACGTTAGGTTTTACAAGGTGGTAGATCTCTCGTATCGTTTTGTCTATTTCGTAATAGAAAAACCCAATACCACTTTACCCGACCCGGGGATCGAACCCGAGACCTCAGCCTTGGCCTCAATCGTAACGCGTACGCATTACAACTGCGCCACCGAGGCATTCAAGCTAATAAATAAAAATAAAAATACAATCTACAGTGGGGGTCTACCACTTAAACTCATTCGCAGTAGTTTATCTTAAAGTGTGGAGACAATATAAGACTTAGATTATGACGGTTGTTTAAAAGTGGTGAGTTCGTGTAACAACATCGTTAACGACGCTGTATGGAAACATTTGTAAGTACACTAAAGTTGTTTCGTCTAGACACGTGGATTGTCCTTTTATTGCGCGATCCACTTGTAAAGATCCCGGGATTAGTTAAATGGAATGGAATAAATGTCTCTCTGTCAAGCTGTTCTAATGAGTTACATCCTTTAATTATTAAAAACACAGCTGTTTCAGTGATCTGAATTTTATCAGCTGTCTTTGGAAATTGTAAAAAATTGTATAATTTTCAAGATTTCAAATTGTCATTTTGTACTACTTTAACAGAATCTGCTCATTAATCTCAGTTAAATTTTAATTAATAAAAAAATTCTCAACGATATCACTCCTTAAGATTTATCAACTTGAAATAATGAAGTAACAAAAATATCCCTTATAAGTAAGTGGAGCCGTATTTTTTGGCAGAAAACAAAGTCTGCTCCACACACCTCCTGTGCGCTCCTTACAGGCAGAACTGCTTTATTATACGTGCGTGTAGAACGTTTAATGAAGTTTCTGATAGGGATTTGGACTTGTTACCAGTCAACTCAAAAATACGTTGACGAAGGAATATTTTTGTATGTAGTGTTATTTATATCTGTGGTGTTTCATTAGGTAATTATCTTTGGTAAATGCTAGCTGTAAGTTTTCCGAACAAATAAAAATAAAATAAAATGCCCAGTAATTTTATTGACTTCAATGTCCTTCAAACCGAAACACAACAGTAATTACACAATGCTGCTTGGCGACAGAAATATACAAAGTGGTGGTACCAACCCAAATGGCTTCTCGAATACGAGAAACATACCAGATAGTAATATTACGTTTAATTTTACCATCGTTTCTTCCCAAAAAACAAGTCGAGGACAATATTTTTCTCGAAGATAACAATTGGCTGATAAAACCAGGAAGTAATTATAACGGATAAACGGAAAATAGTTTTCCATAATGAGACCTTTGCACAGATACACGCTGAGTTTTGTCAACCTCATTAGTATTTCCTATTGAACTGTTAATGATCTATCTTTATGTATGTTGTACGGAATTCCGTTCAACATATACGCGTATGTATTACTAACTATATATTGTGAAAGGAATTATAGGTGCGCTGCCGACTTTTGTGGAAAGAGACGGTTGTCTGTGAGACAGATAAGTACTACTTCGATCATATCGGCCTATATGATGATATGAAGATTATGCCGATGATATTACGACGTAGAATTCATAATTAATTATCCGATGCCAATATTGAAAATAAGTGATTGATGGCCCAATAACATATTATGTGCCTACGTCGATTTCAGTTTCCTAATAGACAAAGACGAATGCAAGAAAGGCTTGATCGGTAGGCTTCGAAAAATTCAGGCTATTTAATTTATTAAACATGTAGGTATAACATAATACATTTTGTACCCCTTTAAGCATTATTTTTTAAGAGTTTATGATGTAAAAAATATGGTAAAAAGCAGATCATTTGTGAAATTATTTACACATTAATTCAATGAAATGTTATATGCATAAACTTTCACGATCTAAATAGTATAAAATAAAACTAAATAACGTAGCAGATTTTGATAACTTTACTCACAGTAAAGTTTATGACTATATTATTATACCTACTTATTTTATCATACTTATGAACTTGTGACGTGCACAGTAATTTTCAAGAAAACTTACCAAACTCGCGGCTTAAATAATTTTAACAATGTGCCAGATGGGCCACTTCAAAATGAATACATCCAACAGTCACTCATATACCTTTATTACCAAAAAGGATAGGGTTCAATAAACGCTATCCTTATTATATTTTTCCATGTGCTGCATTTTTCGAATTAATGGGATGTATTGTTTTATGCCACAAATTTATAATAGAGAAATTTTTTTCAAATTGCTACTTTTGTTTTGTTAATAAAGAAATATAAAAAAAACGCGAGAAAAAATTAGAAATGTGCTTAAAGACCTTTATTTAGATTAAGACCTTGACGTGTGTAATTAACATTTACTTGACTTAGGTAAACTTTATGTTATGCTCATAGGATTAATGAATATTTAGGTCTCTCATATCAAATACGTAAACAATATAGTCACGAAATGAATACATGAATATTAAGTCCTATGATATCATTGTTTGAAATTACAAATTTATTACAGATATTTCGGCTCATTTCTGCACGTCTTGTGCATATATTTTATTTTATTTAATTTAGACATAGTTACAGAGTAAAAACTACAATAATGCAAGAGATAATTATAAACAATAACAAGAATATTAAGAATATTTCAACTCTGATAATAACTACGCACAACTTTATATCTTAACTATATTTGACATCGTACTGTATGAAAAAATAGTTTTTATATCTGTATCTGCTACGTAGGATGTCTGTAGGTATGAATGTAGACGTGTATGTATGGAGATGTCACAGTCAACGCAAAAATAAAACTTATATATTAAGTAATACGAAAATCTCATCTCTCAAACGGAAAGATCTTTTTTAGTAAGAGAAGAAAAAAGCTTATCTCATTCCAAAGAATTCTCTCTGCACAAAATTAAGTGCTTATGTTGCTGTTACAGTATGTAAAATTAAGTAAATATAACATACATACATATGCTTTTTCGATACAAAATGCTTTGAACAATTAAATAAAAGGATTTTTGTCATCTTCATGGCTACATGAGCTATGTCCTGTGCCTTCTCTATATGATAGAATATTTTGTACAATAATGATAGGCAAACAAATAACTACAGCGTTATTTCTTAGTTGATTGGTGGAAATTCAGCCACTGGCGATACTAGTATTAATTATAAGCTTACCCAAATTATGTATATGTAAAACACGCACATATAAATTGCAGAAAATAAATTTGTTGCAAGGGAGTATGAAAAAAGAAGAATATCAGGGTGAATGATTCTTGTATAGAAAAAAATAAGTTTCGTCTTTCGATTGGTAATCGGAGTAAAACCGTGCTAAGTGTTCTTACGAACTTTAATAAGAATTTCATAGCAATCTGAGCTCAATAAAGTGCTATAATAATAAGCAACCTTCAAATATTAAAGAAAGTTTATAAAAATGTATGTTTGTACCGCGACACCCATTGACAAACGGGCAGACACGTTTCCCATGAAGCAAGTGATCGGTTGGTCTCGTCTATCAGACATTTAAAAAAAGTGTCTACATTTCTTATTCTCAGTAATATAACTAAATGGCCAACCGGGAATTGAGTCTGAATTCAATTTCAACGTGCTAAACTTCCGAGATTGTTTGACCAGGAAAAATTTCCCTTTGTCAACTTGGTTAAGATGGGATGGCTAAATTAGTTTTTGAAGTTCAACGTTGTATTTGATAGTATTATTGAAGTAGTAAGCAATAAGGCCTTTTAACTATTTTCTATGAACCGCGTCTTGGACTGGATGTTTTGTCTTTGGTGTTCACAAATAACATGTCTTTAACACAATTTTTTATTGACGAAAAAAATACGGACGACGTTCTCGATTCGACGCGTATATTTATTTTATTGTTTTGCCCGGAAAATAGTCTAAAATTGTTTCCATTTAAATTTTAAGATGGATATCCACCCTTAAAAGAGAATAATCGGGGTTGAAAGACTTAAACTTCCTCATTTATGCACCGATTTTCATGATTCTTTGACTAAAAATAGTAATATAAAAACATGACTACAAAAATAAAACCAATTCAAAAAGAACTAAAAAAACTTTTCTTAAGTAGTAGAGTCACGTTTTCGCCGGTTTTATTTTTATTCAGCATTAAGGGGTTTTTTAATACAACTGAATGATGAGACAAGCATGTTCCTCTCGTCACGTGCTGATGGTAAGCGCCACGACTGTTCATAAATAGAAGCACTAACATTTAGAACTTTGAATTACAAAGAATTGCAAGGCACTACAGTGGTTTCATCATCCCGAGACATAAGATTGTATGTCTCATAATGCCCAGTCATTTTAATATCATCATCATCATCATCAGCCTATATTGTCCACTGCTGGACATAGGCCTCTCCCAATGCACACCATTGATTGATCTTTGGTTCTTTGTATCCAGTTATTACCGCCGCTTTCCACAGGTAGTTTACATTTTAATATAATACAAACCAATACAAAAGTGTTTGCACACTACTGCTTAATACTAGACCTTAGACAAAACGGTGATACCTACCTCTCTTACGATTAACCAACTATTTATGGGGTGGTACTGTCTCTCGGCGTAAAGTGGCAGGTTCGCTGTTGTTTCGTATGGTCTGTAAAATTTTTGAACGCCCAAAAATTCCGCTGCTTCTAAACCTCCAATCCTTTCCTTTATGATCGCAACGACCCTTGATTCCCACAGCCGACTTCTCATATAAATATTTTAATTACTTATAAGTTATACCACACTTATTATTACGTCGACTTTTAACTATGACGTGAGAAACTGAATTTCAATGAATTTCAACTGTACTGCCTCAGTGGCGCAGTTGTAATGCGTAGGTATGCGTTACGACTGAGCCTGACGCTGAGGTCTCGGGTTCGTTCCCGGGTCGGATAACAGTGATATTAGATGTTTCTATTACTAAATGCTCAGTAACATCCCGGAGTCTGGTATTGTGCACGGTATGGCGATAGGCTCGCCACCTATCACATCATAGGATGGAGATACATTCGGCGATATTTGGGTTTACTGGTTACACCTCTGTCTACTCCTTCGGTGATTACATGCGTGAGTGCGTATGTGTGTCTTATTATTGAATTACCATGAAACTTGGAAATTATTGTGTGTACTTCTTATGACAATCTTATAATAATATTATTATGGTAAAATCGAGCTAGTCTGAAACAGAACAGAACATAGCAAAAGAACTGAAAGGTTGGTTATAAAACTCATAAATGTCTACAAGTCAGCAGTACTGTAACTGTCTACAGTCTAGATTAGGGGTACTAGTATTAGATTTGTCCTAAAATTTATTTTACCTGATAACGAGGACCTGGTGATGAATCTGGATGGCTATTGGAATCCTTGAATAGCTTCTATATAACTCATCGAGTTTGGGCTCATTAGCACTTTTAAAGCAGTACTTGTATAAGTGTTTTTAGATATTCCAATGATTTTTATAATCTTGTTCAATAACACCGAACTACATGGACTAACAAGTAAGTAATGTACAACAACCAATAATGGTGTATGATATTTTTAGGATCAAGATTATTTAAATATAGTGTTGCCACCCAACATTCGTAGTATTAAATCGTATTGCACGTGTTTGATAGTTGGCATTGGATTTGCGTAATGCTACTAATCTTGGGAGCTTAGTTTGAAGGGCGTTTGTTCAGTTTATAAACTGTTGTATATTGCCGGATAAACGTGCCGTATTTCAACAGGACTGTGGAAGTCCCACGGGTAAACGATTTATCAGCACTACCCACACTTAGGGTTACCAGATGAAATTTAAAAGTCCTCACCAAAAGCCTGGTTTTTATAAAAAAATCCTGAAGTTTTTCATAAGTAAGCGTAATTCTATTACATGTATTGTATTCATTGGGTTGATTAAAAATAAAGTCAAATCAAAGTTGTTATTTATATTTTTAATTATGAGTATTTTTTTCAAAACCACGAACATTTCCAAAATTCGGTCGTAATAGTGACAAATGTCTAAAAATCCTGACATGCCAGGACAAATTCTGACGTCTGGTAAGTTACAACGACGACAACAAAAATTTTCTCTTACAAAATATAGAAAATAGTAGTTATAAACATATTTCATATTGAAGACCATAGACAAAGTGTTTTTTATATCCATCTCAATATTAGCATATGAGGCTTAGCGTGTTGAGTCGTGACTAAAACTTGCCTAGCAACATTGTCTGTATAAATTCTAATCGATCGTATAGGTTATATAGGTACAAATACATAGTACTAAAGTAATTTGTGGTACAAACAACAAGAAGCGCGCCATGTTCCGAAAATGGGTTTGGAATATAGCTTAAACTCATAACTCTGTGTGCAAAATCTCACCCCGTTACAGTTCTCGACCTCAAATTCGCAGTAGCTTACGTGCTATAAATATTTTAATTCATTATTTTAAGGTCTTTTTAAACCCTGATTAAAAACTGTGCGTGCGTGCGTGTATGTTTTATCTGTAGCATCGTAACAATATACCGATTTTAATTCGACTATTTTGGTTTGAAAGTTGTTTTAATCGAAATGGGTCATAGCTATCATTGAAGATCTGACCAGCTGTTACAAATTAACATTATGTTTTTCTAATTAACGTCGGGGGTTTGTAATGGTTAGGTTATTTAAATCTTCTCTTCTTCTTCCACCTGCCCTTATCCCACTTGTAGTGAAGTCGACGCAACATGCTTTTTAACACACGTAACAGAAAGATTTGGCTTGTAGTTTTTACGACCGGCCGCCTGACGGACGTCTACCCCTCTGTCGTGAAAACACCCAGACCCGAAACGTATTTGTGGATCACACAAACATTTGTCTCGGTGCGGGAATCGAACCCGCCCACTGCGCCATCGAGGCGGCAAGGTTATTTAAATAATGAAAAATAACTCAATTTTACAATCAGAAATTATTACAAAAAGACAATATCTGCATAAATTGAGTAAATACCTTAATCAGTTCCTTCGTCGTCGTCCCAAATATGTTTGGGCAGATCCCAACGACTCCATCACAATCGCTATCGAAGCAGCACTTTCCTTGCCCAATCCGACTCACAATAATAATACGCGACCTCGTCATAGGGCACGACTGCGAGTCCGAAGAACTCCCACAACTGGCCCTCGCCACAATGATGTGCAGAGACGGCCCTAAACTATACTCCCCAGCGATTGCTCAAGCTGAGGTCTGAGCCATCTAAAAGGCGCCATCTAATCGCTACTAACGGCCATTCCCAATATTCTGTCTATCGACAGATTTCCTTACTGGCGATAAAATTTTGACATATTTTGTATGGAAGATCTGTTAAAAAAACTATTGTTAGTAAGCAAACCTATCTTTAAATAGAATATAGGGAACGGTCATAAGTATATTATACATATTTCTAGCTAGAGCGCCATAAGCGCCGGCTTTATTGCCATGTGAAGCTGTAAAAGCAATATAGGCTAACAGCACAAATCATTCGAAAAAAACCTTAATCAGTTGCAAGCACGTTAACAGAATTATTTATTCTTTTATTCTTCCCCATTTCAGAATATTTCATATCGAGCCTATTTATTCAATATTAATACCTGAATAAACAATATGGTCCGCAATTTCAGATAACGGCTGATTTCATACAAAATAAACATTTTTACATACCCATACAATAGACATTCATTTAAAAAGAGACTTGAATTGATTTACTTAAATAAACCTCTGTAAAATCAAAATAAATTTAACTTTAACAGAATTTTTAGAATAATATGTTATAATAATAATATGGTCTGCTGGACAGACCACTTCATTGAAAGCAAAATAATTGTGTATCGTAGGAGAAACATTATTTTCATAGTTCAATGTTCCATTTAACAAACTTGGATTTCAAACATCTTTAGTTTTATTTCAAAATGTATCTATCAAGCCGTACCCATTGTAGATTAGGTAAACCACGTTAAATGAAGTTCTAGTACTTAAGTGGTAGAGCAACGCAGTAAACAGTTTTATCAACGGATGGGCTGGCTCGATCAGGTTGTTACCAGTATCTCACAGAAAATCGACGTAAAGTAGCGGGTTGCTGGTGCATTTCGTACGGTGAGTGAGATATTCGAAGGCCCAAATCCCCCTTCCCTTCCTGTCCCATATTAATTATTATCTTTTATGGTCGGCAATGTGTCCTGTTCTTTTGGTATTGTAGACGTTTATGAGTAGTTTAGATCACTTACCTTCAGGTGATGACAACATTATCATCAGATGACACACTTTATTTATAGCATAGGACGAGCAAGTGGGTCTTCTGATGACATCCACAGTGATCTCCACCACCCATGTACGTACTGTAAGAATCATGAGCACGTTGTCGACCTTTAATAAAAGGGTTTTCAGGGATTGGGAGGGGAGAGGGATTTAAGCTTCCGGATATATCACTTACCGAATGAAACGCAGCAGTAAGCTCCTACTTTACGCGCGTTTTCTGTGAAACATTGGTGACGACCCGGTCTAGCCAGCCCATTCATACTGTAGACAACACTGTCTACAGCATGGCTCTACCACTCATAAACCCGCTTACTCGTTAGCCGACCTATGCTTTAAAGATAATTAAATGTGTCTGCCTATTTATATCATATAGGTAGTGGCAAACCAAGTGTCGGTTTTGTAATACGCCCCAAGACCTTTGACATGGCTTAACGACTGCTGTCAGTTGATAACAGCTGAACCGACTTTTTACGTGTCCTACGAAGCACGGAGACGCTCAATTAAAATACCATTTAGCGGTCACCTACTTATAGACTGACCGCACCCAGGGGTACTTACGTCGGTAATGGTTTACCGATTAATCAGTGGAACATAAATAAAATTTTAATAACGCTACTAATCTCTTTATTATTTCATTTTCAATTAATTTTACAAAACATTATTTTTATATACATAATTTTAAGATACACATAGGCTTGTGCACTTAACATAATACAAGATTAGATAGCTAATTATAAGGATAGTTTCGTTTGACTAGATTTGATGAACGCGAAGGTGTAGGTCTGTTAGCACTTTTATCTCATTGTTCTGATTGAAAGCTATTATTATGAATACAGTGTAAACATATCTCAATTGTGTTTTTTAACTGCTTAAGAAAGTGTTTAAGTTATTTTTTGAAAAAGTAGAAATTACTGCGCTATCGTCTAACAAATACAAAAATTCAAAGCGCTATATATTGGTAAACCGTTTTGAATATATCATTTTTCACAAAATTTTTGGTATTGGTTATTTTTATACATTCACGCCCGGTTTATGAAAGGCTTAACTTAATTGGGTTACGAGAAGCTTAGTCAACAACTTTGATTTAACACACATGTTAGTTATCCATAGTTTTAAAATCGTATTTCAAACGCTATTAGAGAGACATCAGATATTATTAAATTTGTCACTAAATAGCATTTCAGCAATTCGACTTGATTTGAGACCGGTGTCAAAATCATAGTTCTGTTACATGAATGTTGAATTGATCAGCATTTTAGAATTATAATTTGAAAATATTTAGAACCAATGTACCTAACACAACATTTTTGTGAACATTATTAGACAAATTATTGGTAATACGTTCTACTGTATTTTTTTTGCAAATTTCATATTTTACTATCCACCGACTTGTGATATTATATTCTTCCACCTGCCCTTATCCCACTCGCAGTGGGGTCGGTGCAACATGCTATTTTAACACATATTATAGAAAGATTTGGCTTGTAGATTTACGACCGGCCGCCTGCCTGACGTCAAGGCCTCTTAGGAGAAAATAACCTTACCGGACACAAATATTTGTGGTTCACACAAACATTTGTCTCGGTGCGGGAATCAAACCCGCGGCCTCAATTCGGTGCGGTTTGTCTTGCTTTTCTATGTATGTACATTAATTTCTCCGCCAATTGTAGACTGATTCTGTTGAAAAAAAATTGTTCGATAGAGTTTACCTGCTATGTAATCAAATATAAATTTGATTAATTACTGATCTGATGATGGAATACGGAGTAAAAAAAATACTCTCCCTATCGGATAACAGCACACTCGTCGCGATTATGTTATTGTATTTTAATTTACATTTTATAGCTTTACTTACTACTAAAGACTTAAAAATAAAATAACTAAACAAAACTTAAAAACTGATATAAATATATTTGAAGTCAGATTTTAAGTTTTATTTTATCCATGCACTGACCATCCGTTTCATTTATTTATTTAAAACCTAACACATTCGCAGCGTACAATATACAATTAACGATCACTAAATTTAATTCTATTAACTTAAGGTCCCAAAGGGATTATGATAGCTATAACAGTCACAATTTTAACCACTTTTATTCTAGCCATCATATAACTCACACTTAAACACGATAGTCATTGTAATTTAGCTTCCGTAGTCTTTGCCTCTCTAAACACATAGCACAGTCTGATCTCCCAGTGGTAGCATCACTATGAGCGAAGCTCTCTTCGCGTATAGTTCTGTCCACCTTGTTCCGCACTGGTTATAATAAGCTGATGTTATGCCCGTTGGAATATTTCGCTGACGATCTTAAAGAGCGGACAGTAGTCAGTCGAATTGAAGAGGTGTTGTTATCTCCACGCCGCAGTATGGATGCATGGTGACCGCCGGATTCTCTGAAAACAAACGTCTCTTTAAGAACGATAGTATCAACAGCGTTTATGCAGGTAGTTTATGTGGATCATTGTTGTCTGATGTCATTTGAGTAATGAAAATATTTTTTTATATTTGTGTGATTTAGAATTTCAGCTTCATTATTAAAATAACCTTCTCTATACATATTACTCACGCCTGTAATCCCTGAAGGGGTAGGTAGCGGTGTAACCAGTACACCCACATTTCGCCGAGCGTATCTCTGTCCCATGATGTGACAGGTGGCGAGCCTATCGCCATACCGGGCACAATTCCAGACTCCGAGCTGATACTGAGCATTTCATAATAGAAAAACCCAATCGTATGTCAAATTATATTAGAGATATTATTAAAAAAAACAAATATTATTAAAAAAACACTAAGTAACGTTTCAGCAACTCAAATTGATTTGACAGCGGTATCAAAATCAAAGTTCTCTTAGTTGAATGTTGATTTGATCAGCCTTTCAGAAAATGGTGTTAGAATAACTACTTAGAAAGTACATGTCAGACAACGCATACTCACATTCGTAAGCCGAAAATACGCTAAGTGTGCGTGACGTTTCAGGTAAAAGAAATGTCAGCTAAAATATATTTTCAAAAAATTTTGGTAATTTGTAGATTGTCAAAATGTGTTTCATACATAGATTTATATGTGACGATCTTAAACATATTATGATGAGTAGTTATAAGTATGGTGATCGTAATTTCGAGCCATTAAATAGCTTAAACTTAGTTTCTATAAGTAGTTATTCTAAGAAATCATTCATTGTTTACGCTCACTCTAACAGTGTCTGAATATCAAATCACGCAGCTAACGTAATATTTTTTTTCTTAACTTGAATGACGAAACGAGTAGGTTGCTCGCCTGATAGTAAGGGCAACATAAACAGAAGCAATACCACACAGAACCTTGAATTACAAAGTACTGCATAGCATTGGACTGCGCTCGTCACCCTGAGACATAAGATGCTAAGTCTCATAATGCCTAGTAATTTCACTGGCTTCAATGTCCCTCAAACCGAAACACAACAGTGCTTACACACTGCTGTTTGCCGGCAGAAATAGATAAAGCGCTGGTACCAACCCAGACGGCCTCTCGCTTACGAGGGATAATTAAAACATTGTATAGAACAAGATTAAAAAAATAGGTTGAGGTTCGACCACTACGCGACCACTACTCATTATTAGTGTATTAATTAGATACAGGTACGCGATACATACTTATCTTTGATACGACAGGATTTTTATTGCCTATTACTTTTTCGTGTTATAGCTCAGAAAGCTAGTCTTATGTATAGCTATTTCAAATTGGTCCTACAAACCCTAATTTGTTGGGCCGGAGAGACATTTTTTACATCGGTTCTTGACAGTACCTAACTTTGTCACAGAGTTAATTTTCTTTTTTGGAAACTTATGGAGAGTTCATATTGAATTAAGAATCAAATTTATTTAGTAGTTACTATGTTTTTTTATAGAAGAGACCGGTTAACGAGGAAGTGGAAGCAGAAATGTGCATTCCCACCACCATCCCACATCGTACAGGTATTATTAATTTATTAACATTTCTTTATGAAAGAGGGGGGCGAACGAACAAGTGTGTCACCAGATGGTAAGTGATCACCGTCGGCCCTGGACACCACCAATATCAAAGGAATCGTCGGTATGTTGCCTTTGAGGTAAGAATAAGCTCTTTTTTTTAAGTTTTCAAAGTCGTATCGGTCTTGAAATACCGCAAGTGAAAGCTGATTCCAAAAGAATGCCGTACGGGTAAGAAAACTTAACGTAAATTTTATATATTTTTTAAAACAAAAAGAAAAAATGTTTAAAATATTTTCTGGCTAAAGAAATAATGTAAAAGGCTTAGGTTACGCCTACGCCTGCGGTAGGTCACGCCTAAACAAAGAGTATAATAACCAGATGACATAAGCATTTCTTAATATAATTTGAATTTAGCCACATTAATTACAAAAATATCAAAGGTGGCATAATAATGCCGTGATAATTAATCATAGAGTATTACTGCAAAATGAATACAATGACTAATTATTTTTGGTTTAATAATATTTGCACTATTTTAAATGACGTAGGCTTGCCATGAAATCGTATAGAAAAGCTAGCTAGCTAGCTAACAGTGAAATTATATCGTGCTTTTACAGAGTTGGTTAAGTCAGTGAAAACCTATTTACGAATGAATCAAGATAAATGAAAAATCTGAAAGCAGAACGGTATTGAGTCCACTTGTACGACGATCCTTAGTCAAGTTTAGCCCATTAAAGTAACTAGTCTAAGAAACGTCAAATCGTATGAAAATTTAACATATTATGTAATAATTTAGTAATAATCTCGATTTAAGAACGTCGTGCAAGTGGGCCTAAACACGTTTAGTTATGTCAAATTTTCATATGATTTGACGTTACAAATCACACACATATTATACGTCCTCACCCCTATAATCCGTGAAGGGGTAGCCAGAGTGTAGCCAATACACCATCATATCTAAATTACTTATATCATAATTCTGTATGATCGGCAGATCTAGGAAAGTCGCTTAATGTGATTTGGTCACGTTCTCAGGAAACTGCAAGAGTACGTCCATCGCAAATGCCTGTACCACGTCGAACCGTGGGTAGGATTTTGCGGACAGTCCAAAAAGCGTTGGTTTGACCTACATATTAGAGGGAGATATGGGAGCCAATGGTCTCACTACGGGGGATGTTTTAGATCGGGCGAAGTGGAAGCATTTAAGCCGGGATAACGCCAGCCAGAATAAAAGATTTATTTTTGTCTTGGGTTACTTTCATTGAATATCATGTTATATTGCATTACTAGGCTTACTCACAGCATACATGGTGTAAATTAACAAGTCATGGACTTACTTATTTTTCAGGTAAGGCAACATTTAGCGAAAGTCTCTAATATTTTCTTATATGATATGCCCAGCATTCGATCCCATAGAAGAGGTTGACACAGTCAGCTTGCCACGCACATTTTCTTTAGATGTTATATACTTCGACGAGATAAATATGTTATTCTCAGCAAGAATAAACTCTTTTAAAGCAACAATAAACGATAATATGAAAATAGAAAAGTAGGTTAGTCTGAAAGGGTTGGCCTATTTAGTCTTTATTTTCATACCAGATAATAGAGTGCGCGCAATTGTAATGCGTACACGTTACTACTGTTAATAAACACAAACCATTTAAATACGAAACGAAGGCCTTTTGCGGTAGGTCGTGTTCTATTCTGGTACGTCAGTACCGCCGCATTATGTAAATTCCAGAATATACACTACGTTCAACTTATACTGGTGAGAGGCGCAGTTGTGCATACGAATGGTTGTGCTTCGTCCACGGCTCGGCTCGCGCTTTCGTGAGTCGTTTAACTGTACCGTTAATAGTTACGACGTCGATCATGTTACATTTTCATATTTTTTTTAAATTTCCCATTTTTTTTATGAAACATTGATGGCATTTAATTAATGGTGGTCTTAGTGTATACATGTCTTAAAGGTGGTAACATCTTTCAGTGTGTAAGCGCCACGCCTGCCCGTAAACAGAACCAACACCAACAGAACTTTCAATTATAAAGCTCTGCATGGCATTGGACTGCGCTCATCACCCCGAGACATAAGATGTTAAGTCTCATAATGCCCGGTAATTTCACTGGCTTCGATGTCCTTCAAACAGGAACACAACACTGCTTACATACTGCTGCTTGGCGGCGATGGTACCAACCCAAACGGACTCTCGAATACAAAGGACCTATCAACTTGTATGCCATTGCCCCGCCGCCCCTGGTCTTGCTGCTGACATGTTGCAGGAGGTGAGTAAGTTGCGCGTGGGTTATATCAGGATTTACTGAGTAAATGGCTAAGTTACAAAAGCCCTTTTTCATATAGTTACGAGAGGCAAAGAAGAAGGCCCTATGGACATTTGCAACGTACTATGTAATGGGAGTGCGCTTACAAACCCTTTTGACCCAGTTCTTGCGTATAGGCTTAAAGAGGTTTACCGCAGTATTGTACGATACTTTTCGATGGGGAAAACAAAATTGCGGTCCCCACTGACCTCAGAATATAGCGCATTATGCTTTTCTACACAAGTGCCATAACAAACATGGCTACGAAGCATGGCCCCATGGGGATTATGGTGTTTTTTCCTAACTCACTTCTTATACATAGCTATATATTTTATATCGAAATTATTTGAAGCAATAACACAAGTTTGAGCATTTAATGGTGACAAATGCTTCACATTCGACTATTTTGTTAAGAAATTGTAATAAATGGGTCAGTTGGGCCGCGCGTGCTTATACATATATTACCTATTTTTGTAGCATTTCATATTATTACATATAAAATTATTCTTTTTTCCTGGCGTTATCCCGGCTTAATTTCAGGGTCCGACTTCCCATCATGATTTCACGGTGTATTTGGTATTATGTGGGACGGCCCGTCGTTTGACCACAACTCGCAACGGGAACCAAATTATATTTCCACCATATTTTACAAAATTACCACATACTAACAAAAATTAACTTATCAAGTGTCAAGTCGAAATCGAGTTTCTAGGAGCGTGGTCAACACATATGAATATGATGACGGGCAAACGTTTTGATACCAAAGACTTTAATGTATACTACTAGACAAGCTGCGCGATACCCATAAATTATACTACTAAGTTGCGGTCAATTGACCGTAACTCAATATTACCATCTCGCTTACTCTCAACTAAAACCCCTATCGCGCTCCCTGTTTGTGAGCTGTCAAACTCCCGCGTTATGTGACACAATTTTACTTCTAAACAGCCCGTCTAGTAGTATACATTAAAGTCTTTGTTTGATACACATGTTATTAACATAACTTTCAAATTAATATGAAAAATCGTATGTATAAATGCTACTAAAGACATATTAAACATTATAAAAAAAAACCATAATTAACGTTTCAGCAACTCAAATTGATTTGACAGCGGTGTTAAAATAAAAGTTCGGTTAGTTGAATGTTGATTTGATCAGCTTTTCAGAAACCGGGTGTAAGAGTTAAGAAGTAAAACACTAAATTAGTTTCCGCCATACTGGATGTCCAAAGGAACATCCTTTGCGTAATTAGCACCCTGCGCAGCCTCGAAAATGACACATATATCATTTTGTTAAATAAATCACAATATACACGTCAATAATAATCATAGGATCGAGTAACAAACCTATGTTATGTACTATGTAAACTCGAGAAAATGTCCCACCTCAGTATAAGTCAGTAGAATGGTACAGCCACACTGTAGGCACGAATGGGCCGGTTCGACCGTTTCGATACCACTGTCTCACAGAAAACCCACACAAAGTAACAGCTTGCTGTTGCGTTTCATTTCGTGAGTAAGATTTCTGGAGACGCAAAACCCCTTTCCCTTCCCTTAAAGTTGGCAACGTACCGATGATTCATTGGGTATCGTAGGTGTTCATTGGCGTTCATGGAGACTTCTTGATATCAGGTGACCCACTTGCAAGTTTACAGCCTTTGATATAAAAAAAGGGCAATCCTTACACCCAGAAAAAGATATTCACGTGGCAGAGCTGCGAGTAAAAGCTAGTCCTTTATACGATCCTCAATTCTTGAATTTCATTAGTCCCTTTCATGATAAGCCGGTTGTTCTGCACTGGTATCTTATAGCCGATAGCGGGTTCAGACGGTTAGATTTTAATTAATCAACTGCTAAATATCATGCGATTCAAAGACCTGTCTAAACAGATTTTCACTTGAATAATCAACGAAAATCATACAGCTCTTGTTGGTTCAAGTCAGTTGATCAACGAAAATAGAACCGTGTGAACCCGCTGTTAGACCGTCACGTCGTCCAAGGTATAAAATTTATAAATAAGATGGGGGAGAGTACTATGGCAACATTATGATAAGAATATACTACGGACCAAGGTTTTACGAGTCGTAAGAGCTTACTATAAAACAGATATGAAAATCGAATGTTTTCAAATTACTATCATAAACACTTAAGGCCTGTTTCGAGGCGTACGACTGAGACAGGAGACAATGACGCGCGACACGTCCGCTTTGTATGCCATTGTATAGGTATGATTTAATGTATGCGACCGCGACAGGAGAGTGCGACACATTACCATTTCCATACAATTTCAAACTAATCAGACTTGTCGCTATCGCCTGACTTGCATTACGTTTCCCGATTTCCATATCTCGGTCACTTACCTCAAAACAGACCTTAGAATGTTATACATCTATCGCGTGTTTCACTACCTCTGAGTAAATGTAACTTACCAAATAAATGATGATACGTTCAAATATCTCACTCTGACATATAAATCGAAAGAAAGATCGAAAGAGAGAAGAGACTAACGCTTTTGATAGAGCCCCGCTGTGGACAGTTTTATCTACACTCTTAAACATGAATGGGCCAGTTTGACCATATTGTTACCACTACCTCAGAAGACCGACGTAAAGTAGCTTATTGCTGTGTTTTTTACGGTGAGTGATATATCCGGGGGTCCAAATCCCCATACCCTTCCCAATACCTTAATTATCCCTTTTTAATTAGGGTCAGCAATGCGTCCATGTTTCTTCTGACATGTGGGCGTTCATGGGCGGTGGTGATCACTTACCATCAGGTAACCCACTAGATCGATTACCGGCCTATGATATAAAAAAAGGTATCTATTAAGTACTTTAAAAATAGCTGTCTAACATGTTAATTAATAAAAAATAAATATTACTCGAACATTTTGAAATACACCCTTTAAGTAATAACTGGTGTAAATTATTTCTATTATATTGCTGGCTATCAATAAAAAGACCCCTATAATATTAAACGACAGAATTATTAAGGTCGTGCACAATTTATAAGGATAATGCCGGCGAGCTGCTGGCTAGTTTACAGCATTTATGATCAAAGTTGTGTCTTTCTTTTAGTCAGCATATGTATTTTATAATAGTTCAAAGGTAAAGAATGCCTTTGAAGAGTTTGTTGCCTCCCGTCTACCCGATTTCTTCAAGAAGGACATCGTTAAATTGCCATTGCGCTGGCAAAGATGCATCGATAGCATGGGTGGTTACATTGATTAATAGAAATAAAAATTAAAAAAAAAACTTTCAACGTTTTAGAGTGGTAGAGCCACGCTGTAGACACTTGTGTCTACAGCACGAATGGGCCGGCTCGTCCGGGTCGTTACCATTGTCTCACAGAAAACCGGCGTAAAGTAGCAGCTTGCTGCTGCGTTTCGTACGGTGAGTGAGATATCCGGAGGCCCAAATCTCCCACCCCTTTCAAATCCCTTAATTATCCCTTTCCTATAAGGTCGGCAACGTACCCACAATTCTTTTAGTATTGTGGGCGTACATGGGCGGTGGAGATCACTTACCCTAAGGTGACCCACTTGCACATTTACCGGCCTATACAATAAAAAAATAGACACCATGAATGGCCCATGTGTGATTTTTCGAATTGGAAACTCAAACGCAAATTGTAATTGCGCGAACTGGGAATTGAACCCAGGACCTTTAGGATGCGCTTAGCCTTAGTACGTTTCTACTATACCAATGAGGCGATTACCTATTATATTAAGTAAATTATTCAAATAGAATATTTTTCCGATCTTAAGAATGTTATTATGCGTTCATTCTAAAATACAAAATGGGAGATATTAGCAATTTTATCGACATATTAACCGAATATTCGCTTTATAGACGTCGTTTATTTGCCTATAAAATGAAGGGTGTTGCGGTTTCGGATATGAAATTCGGGTATATTATTAAATTCCTACTTCCAGTGTAATTTCTGTATAATTTAAGCGAGTCTTGTAGTTCATGGTTTTTGGACGTGACATGTTGCTTTTTCATTTCCTCTTATTCTATTATCTTATGTGAGGCTGACGCTGAGGTCTCAGGTTCGATCACCGGGTCGGGTAAAGACAAAGTAATATTGGGTTTTTCTATTACGAAATGCTCAGTCTGGAACGGTGCCCGGTATGGCGATATGCTCTATCACATCATGGGACGGAGATAACTCCGGCGAAATGTGGGTGTACTGGTTACACCTGGGTACTGTCTACCTCTTCGGGGATTACAGGCGTGAGTGCGTATGTATGTACATACTTTCATTTAATTAACACCGTGAAAATGTTAAGCAATGAAATAGAATACAGTAGTAACAGAGTTATAATAATCATATTATTTTATAAATTTAAAGTAATAGTTCGTACGGGATCTAATAAAGCTATTTAAAAGTAGCCTAGAAGTGCACTAAGTAGATAGAAATCTTTAATTAATAACATTTAAGGGTTTATATGGAGGGAAAATATCAAGCGCAGTCAAGTATACGGGGTTAGTAACCCGTTTAATTAAGTTTAATAAACACTCAGAAGCTTAAGTGAAATCGTGAAACAATAATTTGAGAAATAACAATTTCACGTAATGAGTGAAATACTACCTAAATTATTTATCTATTACTGAATCGTATCGTATAGGTTTTAATTAGGAAAGGGACAATTAAGGGATTGGGAAGAGGAGAGCGGATATGGACGTCCGGATATCTCACTGACCATACGAAACACATCAGCAGGGTGCTTTTTATTTTATAGACCGACAAACGAGCAAGTGGGTCACCTGATAGTAAGTGAACACTACCGCCCATGTACGCCCACAATACCAAAATAATCATGGGCGCGTTGCCGACCTTAAAGAAAAGGGATAATTAAGGAATTGGGAAGGGGAGGGGATTTAGGCCTCCGGATATCCCACTCACCGTACGAAACGCAGCAGCAAGCTGCTACTTTACGTCGGTTTTCTGTGAGACAGTGGTAACGACCCGGACGAGCCGTTCATATCAGTTTTCTGTGAGACAGTGCTATCAAATTAGTCGCGCCGGTCCATTTACCAAATAAATATCTTTTCTGGGATAAAAGGTACCTATGTCTTAATCCAAGTCATGGCCTACCCGTATGCAAAATTTCATCTATCCAATTTGTAACATCCCATTTACTACCTCACAAACTTTCACATTTAGAATCGTAGTAGGAATGATAAATTATTATTCAAAGATATCGAACAGGTTAGGTGACAACACTCTTTTGTCATAGTAGATAGGTAGATTAGTTTCAAGTGATAGCATTTTGTGCATTTCTCTAGTTGTATTTACCTGTCACTGTGTCTATGCGATCGTTTCTTCTTTGGCCACAAATGGAACGCCCCGTATATCACTGGGTTGACTAGACTGTTTGACATGCCGAAGAAGAATATCCCGGAGAGGAGTTCTTCACTTTGCTGAAAAAAAAGATTTGTCACAATAAAATAAATTGATAATTTCGGAGTTCGCGTATTTTCAGATTACTTTATGTAATTGAAAATCTTATTCCAGCAAACTTTGTCGCAAATACACCTGCGTTGAGTGTTTTGATACATAGCTGTTACAAATATATTTGAATCCCGGGCAATGATTTGAAAAATTTGGGACAGTTAAATCTGAAAAGCTGTAATCGCCTATATCGAAGGATTCGAAGGTAACACATAAGATGGGATAAATAACCATGCAAGCTTGAAATCCGTCATGGGCGGCTTTCTGCAACTACAACTTGTTTGCAGGATCTCCCAAATAGCTGCTAGGTCGACTTTACTTATAAAAGCAGGCGGTACGAATCGTCATTATCGTCGACGTCACGGACAATTTTGAAACTTTAGGACTGCGAATATACTTTCTGTGTTCTATAGTCTGTCCAATAGAGAGCGCTCTGAGGATTTGTTTAAGTTAGTGGCGGGCCGTATGCACGTCTGCCCACCTAGGCAATGAAAAGAAATGTGAAAACGCTGCGTCCAAAAAAACAAAACGCGGACAACATCGCGGAATAACCATATTTCCAAATATTTATAGTTGTATACACACTTATTTTTCATCGAGGTTAAAAACTTCGCCCAGAAGCTGTCATAAAAACAAAGCTAAGCAGGATTTGAGGCCTTGAGCACTATACCTTTTTCCTCCTTTACTCCTCTATAATTCGTAATTACGTAATTTGAGTACAGTAATTGCAAAGCCATGCTTCACCGCTTCACCTACTAAGTTGAGAGTTCCTCTTTCATCAATAATAGGTAGTATTATATAAATTCCCTCATCGTCATTCAAGTCACAATAAGCCGAGTAATAAGTTCGGCTTTAATTATCGATTAAACTTCCGGGTAGAGGAGGAATCAATATCCGGGAAACCCATATATGCACTTTAGTCTAGTAGATAACCTCTTTTAAATTCTGTATATTTATGGATTAGGGAGATTTGCAGCCTAAAGTCAATACCGACAAATCAGCATTATTTTCGGAGCCCTTTTTATTATACTTTAGCAGCTTAGAATCACACTATTACGGATTCTAAAAGTAATGAATTTGCAGTTGTGCGGTGTTCAAACCTTAACTGACTATTTATGAACGGTAGCTCGTGATTTGACCTTTTTCAAGTTTTTTTAACTTCATCTGTTAGTATGTGTGTGTCGATCTTGCAGAAGAATTTTAACCAGTTTCACCCTATTTCACCCAACCGATTTAACTTAAGTTTTTCACACACCGTGATAAATTGTTGCTGGTGGTAACACAATATATTATACTCAGTTATTTTGTGTATTTCTTTTCAAAATGGCCACCGCTCTAGCGTGGTGAATATGCTTTCTAAAATTTACAACCCCTTTCATGTGGATATCAAATGAGATTGATGAGTAGAAATTAGTCCAATATGACGCCGATAACAGTATATTTTCTTAATAAGACATTAAAATTTACTGCCTAGTTCATCGAAAGCCTCGGTTAAGTTAAGTTGTAAGGCATATGCATTACGACTGAGGCCTCGGGTTCGATCCCCGAAGTGATATTGGGCTTTCGGAGTCGGAGTCTGGAATTTAAAAAGTGGTAGGTTCCTCGTATGCGAGAGGCCGTCTGGGTTGGTACCACCGCTTTGTCTATTTCTTTGCCAAGCACCAGTGTGTAAGCACTGTTGTGTTCCGGTTTGAAGGACATTGAAGTCAGTGAAATTGCTGGGCATTATGAGACTTAATATCTTATGTGTCAGGGTGACGAGCGCAGTTCAGTGTCATGCAGTACTTTATACTTAGAAGTTCTGGTTGGTATTATTTCTGTTTATGGGCAGGCGTGACGATTACCATCAGGCGAACGACCTGCTCGTCTCGTCATCTAAGGCTTATTTTTTTTTTTTTTTTTTTGTGAATGATACCTACTAGAGTATATCATTAAAATTACAATCTAGCCTTATGACCAATGAGTAATTTAAATTTAACCTAAATTTCTAATGAGACTATGACTAAGAATATGTCCAATAACACTTTTCTTATTGTCTCTATTAAGGGGAAGACACAATGTTCGCGTGTTCTTTACGAATAGCACTCACTGCACTATATTACACTAACCATTCACTACACTAACTCAAAAGGTTTTGTCCTCTTTAGTCTTCTCACTAGGTCTGTGTTGTCAAGGAGCTGGATTGCCTCGATATTCACATGATGATGAAGTCTGTGTTCGTGAGCTTCGGAATATTTTTTTATGATGTTTTTCACGAAGTCCACTTTAAGGTCCCTATGAAGATCGCCATTTCTTATGTACCAAGGAGCATTTACTATACCCCTGAGCACTTTATTCTGAAAGCGTTGAATTGTTTCTATATGGCTTTGTTTGGTACAGCCCCACAACTGTATACCATAAGTCCATACTGGCATTAGGACTTGCTTGTACAAAAGAACTTTATTGTGTACTGACAACGAAGAGTGTTTACCAAGTAGCCAGTACATCTTCCTGTAGCGAAGTTCCAGCTCGTCACGTTTCTTTTTGACATGTGCCTTCCAGCGAAGCTTTGCGTCAAGTGTCATGCCCAAATATTTGGCCGTGTTTTCATATGGTATTATATTGCCATTTATGTATACCGGTTGGTAATTTGATTTTTTATTAGAAAAATCTAAATGTACTGATTTCGACTCATTTAATTTAAGACGCCATTTTTTAGTCCACTCAGAGATGGTATTAACGGCTGTTTGGACTTTATCCGCTGCTTCCTCGTGAGTAGTGCCAGTAGCTATGATAGCTGTGTCATCTGCGAAGGTAGCAATGGTATTGTTTTCTAGCGTAGGAATATCACATGTGTATAATAGGTACAGGACCGGCCCTAGTACACTTCCCTGTGGTACTCCAGCTTTAATATACTTAATATCTGAATATGAATCTTCATGTTTTACTCGAAACATTCTGTCAGATATATAAGATTCTAAGATATCTGAAAATTGCTTTGGCAGCATTTTCCTTAGTTTGTATATAAGGCCGTGGTGCCATACCTTATCAAATGCTTGTGCTACATCCAGAAAGATCGTAGTGCAAACTTTCCTCTCTTCTAATGCTCTTTCAATTAAATTAGTTATCCGATGCACTTGGTCTATTGTAGAGTGCTTTTCCCTAAAGCCAAATTGATAGTCCGGGATTAGATTCCGTTGTTGTATAATAGGTTTCAGCCGTTTCAAGAAAAGCTTTTCAAATAGTTTTGCCATTACTGGTAACAACGAGATAGGCCTGTAAGATGTTACTTCATGAGGCGGTTTACCAGGCTTAAGTATCATAATAACTTCAGCAAATTTCCACACGTCTGGTACATGTTTCAATCTGAGTGAAGCATTAATAAGAATCTAAGGCTTATAAAAAAAATAAAAAAATGTATGTTTTTCCGTATTTTTGTCAATTCATGAAAGATTTCCTATCACAAAATGTTACATCAATAGTATTTAGAGTAAATGCTATATTTTCTCTACGATCTGAAGAATATAATAATATCTGATATCTTTGAACGGAACTAAAATGAAGTAAATATTTAACGAATTTTGAAAGTATTATGATGTTAATATTAATCAAAAGATAACTTTAATTTACGATCTATGGGTGCACGCACACCTTTTTATCCACGAATAATATTATTGTTATAAAATTCTAGTACTTTCAATGTAGCGTAATAGTCTGGACATTGAACTTTGTGCCAGTTTATTATCAGATTATCCCTGGGAGCGTGTGGCGGCAAGTTCGTTATGTACGAGGTAAATTAAATACCAACAAATAGATTCAAAAGGAACTGAAAATGTTCATACTTTTCGGCAGATTTTGGCTTAGTAACTAAAAGTGCTAAGTTTCAAATAGAAGAAACTGAATTATATTCGTCCTCTACAAAATTGGAACCTGTAGTTCCCAACTCACAATATTCTTTTTTTTATCCTGGCAATAACAAACAATACAAACTCTTCTTACAAACTTAATAATCCCGATGTAGCTTTAGTGTTGAAGACAGGTTAATTCCATAAAATGGTTAATATCAACGTGCAGATCTTTTTTAAATAACAATAATTTGTGGCACATCACTTGATCTTGTGATAAAAACAAGCCCACTGAGTTTGTTTCGCCGGGTCTTCTCAGACAGGGTCGCGTTTGGATCCGGTGGCAGTTTTAAAACAACAATTTAGAGGTACACATGGTCCGTATCAATCCCCTTAAAATAATTTATTTTTTATGTTGGTATGATAAACCGGACCAAAAACAAGCCTACTGAGTTTGACTAGCTGGATCTTCTCAGGACTGGGTCGCGCCGCGTAAAATCCAGTGGTAAAGTAACCCCACTGAGTTTGTTTCGCCGGGTCTTCTCAGGTTGGGTCGTTTTGGATCCGGTGGTAGTTTTAAAACACGTGCCGTTTCGGTAATGCCTATGGTCCATATCGACCTTTAAAACAGAGAAAAAATAACAATAATAATATTACTTAACAATTCTGGACTACTATAAAAATATTGTAAAATTTATAGTTGCCCAGTGTATTTTGACGATGCTATATATGTTATGTATATATTAGCTGATATGATTTCAATACTTATTTATGTTTCTTTATTTTGTACTGACTTGTCATAAGCGCTATGTTAATTGCCTACATGATTAATAAAACTATTTCATTTCATATTTCATTTAATTAAAGGTATTATTGGAGTCGATACTGGTGACGCCGCCGGGAGTTTTGAAGGCAGGGTAAATCTATAAAACGGTTAATATCAAAGTGCAGAATATCTTTATAAAATAAATATTTGTAATTTAATTTATAATAATTGTAATTGGTAAGATCTCGTTAGAAATTATTATAAGACGAAGTGGAATAATAATGAAAAAGTCTTGCAAAAACTAACTATACTATAATATTATGTGTGTTGTAGTATTTTGTTGAAGCTTTTTTCGATAATGGATAAGTTTAGACATATTAAGTGAAACCACGACTCTAATGGCTGGTATGTTATTTTGTGCGAATAAAATCATATCGACATTTTCGAAATTCGTAAGTGTGAACAAATATTATGTTGGTTTTGCCGAGCGTACACGACGTTAAAGGAAAACGAAGGTATTTTATAACATTTACTCACGTAAGCTTATTACGTAGGTAGACCTATGTATTATTAATGTAAACAGCATTGTCAGTTACTTACAGTTCCTTATCAATAAATTGCATAAGCTGTAACATAATATCTGACCTAGAATTTCTTCTAGGTGCAAACATATTTGTGAGCGACTTAGGCAAGTCTTACGTAAGTCCAAAGTAAAAATGTATAAATGTTGGTGCTGCAATGTTCATTAATGAGTATTAATGAACATATAGCTTACATCTAGTGTTTTTATTTTCAGTACTCTCGTACAGAAAACTAACTGAAGTTAAAAAAATATGTATTTTATGTCTCCGATTAGCATTGTTATCTTATTTTACGTTAGCTGTATTTCAGGTCATATATTGCAAAACATCAGTCTTGGGGGATTCACATAATATGTAACACGACGATTTTGTCGACTCGATCTGTTGTGAAAAACCAGTATTATCTGGTTATCTATATAATATGCCTATCGAAGTTAACATGGTTGCCAGAATACTCGGCTCGTTATGTCAAAAGTAGACTTAAAGTAGAGAAAATAATACTTTCAACTTCGCTATGTTCTTTTGTCTACGGACTCTATTGACGACGAATATCTGGCATAAAAGTGCCAACATTCGATAAAATTACGTCATCATGTTAGGGTTCGTAGACAAAATATAAAAAAAGAGGTTGAATATTTTATCTACGTTATCTCTACATTTGACATAACGCGTTGCGTATTTTATTTAAGTAACCATGTTAGCTTTTATAGACATATAGAAAAAACTAGATAAAACTTTTTTCACGAGAAAACGAGTCTACAAAATTATCTCGTGGATAGCCCATATGGGAAATTAAACGGACCCGACGTCATGTTTTCATACCTAGGCGCCGCACCTGAAAATATTTTCCAACTTACATGATAAAATAATATGGCTACAATTTGCATTTTCGCAGAGGTTTTAATCATTGCCCTTCATTTATTTCCTGAGTAAACTATTTTTTTTTTCTGATCTTTATCTCTATTTCTCAACATATTATTTTCTATTCCAAGACGCGAGAGACTTGGATATAAATTACCGTGACATGGAACTTATACATATAAGTACTCGTAAATCAACTGCAATGGATATTTAACATGTATCGGATATTAAAAAAATATAGCAATAATAAACAATTCTAGAAGGAGACCCATAAAACTGAATAAAAATGATGCATGTAAAACAGCAGTTCAATTAATATATCGACATTTTGAAAATACATAATTATCATAAAACTTTATGCCTTGTAATTAATTAAACTATCGATATAAATAATAGATTATTGCTCTGCTGATTGCGTATTTTTATAACTTCATCCTCTTCACCTATTTTATCTTTTCAACATGGTCGACATTTGATCGACATTTTATTGAAATATTGCACTGAATTATTATGTTTCTTTGTTATGAATAGCAATAATCTATGGTAATCTGTTGTTATTAAACAAAGATTGCATGTAATATTTCTAATGTTGGTTCAAAGAGAGCTAAACAATATTTAAACGATACGATACGATCATTCGCCTTATGGTAAGCACCACGCCTGTACATAAACAATAACAACGCTACTCGGAATTCTGAATTACAAAGCAATGCATGGCAATATACTGCGCTCATTATTCCGTGAAATTACATGTTAAGTCTCATAGTTGTACTGGCTTCAATGCCCTTTAAACCAAAACACAACAATGTTTACACACTGCTGCTTGAAGTGTTGCAGAAAAAGAGAAAGCGGTAGTACCTACTGAAATTAAATGAAAATATTTATTGAATCCATAAAATGTTATACATAATTTAGATTCAGTCAAATTTAAACTCTATCGCCAGTTCGGAATGCTGTTTCGTTAAAGAAGAACGGACAAGAAACTCTAACGTTGGTCTTTTTTAAAATTCATTTACAATATTTGCACTACGATAATACAATTAATTTTGAATAGAGTTAGAGCAGCTCAACTTATGCCAATGAGGAAGGAACATTATAAAGTAAAATAATGAAATTATAAAACTCAGACGGCCTCTCGCTTAAGTGATACGAGAAGCCTATCACCTAGTGAATAAATTTTGGTGAATACATAATTATAAGTTGTGGATATTTAAAAAAATTAAGGTTGCCCTAAGTATGTACCGGATCTTATCAAAACCTAGACGTCTTGAAATTTTAAGATAATTATAAATCTCTCGTTTATAAGATCGATCACATAACTATTATTTATTTATGCCTTAGCAATGCAATCGGATTTAGTACTACGAGGATAGAAATACTAACCTTTAACGCACACTATATGTTACTTAAATTTTTGCGACGATGCGAGGAGTTTCGAGAAAGCCGGATTACCGTGTGAAATTGATCTCATTACGCGATATTACTGAAAAAATCCCGGACTTAGCCTAGCATCTTCGTAAACTTTGGATATTATTGTTTGGTAATTTTTTTACAGTTTCAACCTAGCCTTACTAAACCTGCTTAATTTATCCGATGGTGACATCGCTGATTGTACTTTTTTTTGGAGATTAAAAATACACCCTTTTTATCATCAAGCTAGATGATTACTAACGAAACGAGCAGGTCACTCGTCGACATAAGATGTTAAGTCCTAAAATGACCAGTAATTTCACCGGCTTCAATGTCCTTCACAGCGGAACACAACAGTGCTTACACACTGCTGTTTGGCGGCAGAAATAGACAAAGCGGTGGTAGCAACCCAAACGGCCCCGCCCTCTAGCAAACGAGGGACCTACCACCATGTAAAACCTAAATAGTCTACATTTGATTTTTTTTTAAGCTACATTATGTTTATTTATGTCTATACAATATGTGTGTCATTACAGATTTTACTGTACCCATTTTGATTCGGGTACGCGATTTTAGTGGGCGACTAGCCGACTGTAAACGTCAGGCCGCGGATTCTATCCCCGCAAGGTGCAAAATGTTTGTGTGATTTATGGGTCTGGGTGTTGTGACTGAAAGTTTCTTATAGTTCCTGATACCCATGACACATAATCGTATCTTATTCTGTAGTTAGGACTATGGTTGTAACCTAAATAAATAAACTCAACAGTCACACACAGTCCGACCCCACACTAGGTTAACCTGTATCGTGGGTATCAGGAACTACGAGGGACTTGCGGTCCCACAACACCCAGACACGAAACAAATATTTGTGTATCACACAAACATTTGTCTCAGTGTGGGAAACGAACCCACGGCCTCTCGCTTCACAGCCGACTACTCGCACACTGCTATTTATTATTATCGTACATACATACATTACGCACTCACGCCTGTAATCTCCGAAGGGGTAGGTAGAGGTGTAACCAGTACACCCACATTTCGCCGAGCATATCTCCGTCCCACGATGTAATAGGGGGCGAGCCTATCGCCATACCGGGCACAAATTCCAGACTCCGGGCTGATACTAAGCATTTCGTAATAGAAAAACTCAATACCACTTTACCCGACCCGGGGATCGAACCCGGGACCTCAGCGTTAGACTCAGTCGTAACGCGTATGCATTACAACTGCGCCACCGAGGCAGTCAGTCGTCCCGATCCTAAGTAACTTCTTAACGCAGAGACCCAGTAGCTTTTCGAGTAGTAAAGGGTAGCGAGTTCAGTTCTCGTTACGGTAAAAAATTCGTATGATACGCTATAGTTTAGTGTGGATAGTAAATATATTGATATCTGGGACACTTCTTTAGGTGTATTCATTGTTATTATTTATTCAGCGACATCTGGCCGTACGTGTTTGAACTATATATTTTTCGAAGCTCCCTACCCAAATATTAACAAACCGAATAGATGTGGTATTGTTAGTTTTAGGAACGCAATCGTGCGTAGAATTTCAGTTCAAGTCTCCACATATATGATTTTATATTTTTACGGTTATTAAAGTAAACAATAGCAGGAAAGTAATTCTGAGATTGTGTCCTTGTCAATAATAATAGTATACTTTTCGTCTGAATTTTAGATTCGAAAAATCACACAAATTGCCCGGTGTTGGAATTTGTACTTGGCGATAGGCTCGCCCCTATCATATCATGGGACGGAAATAAGTGGCGAGCCATGAGTGCACCTCTGCCTCCCATTCGGGGATAAAAGCGTGAGTTTATATTTGTATTTGTATACAAGTCTTTTTGATTTTAAGTATGTGGCACATATTTTTTTTTAATCACCGTAACAAAATTTCTCCTTTATACACATCAAAACGTATGCCGGTGCTTTGCTAATGTAAAAAAACTTTGGAACAAGTCTTTGAACTCATTATTTTTAAAACCTTTATTAAATCATTTTTGAGGTAGCTATAATAGTGATTTCTTAGGTTTACGCGAATATTACACATTGAAATAAAACTAGTGCCCACGAAGGCTGAAAAGCTTTCGAAACGTCGGGACTAAAATAAAAATTAAACCGCTATAAAATCCGTATAAACTAGTTTTATTTCAAGGTAGCTATAATTAAAATTTACGAAAAGATTCTGATTAACATATCTTCGAGGGGATCTGCGAAGGATTCTCTGCAAAGAGCTATGAAATAACCATTAAATATGAAGATGTTCGGAAGTTTTAATTGGTTTCGTTTAGTGAGACATAAGTTCTCGACAGACAACGGCTTCAGGCCATTAATTTGTACATAATAGTCAGTCTGCATAGTGTATTTAATGTATCGCACACGGAATGTTTACCCGTATATTACATGTACCCTTGAAAACATTATGGATTGACATATTGCTCAAATGATTAGGAAAATATAAGTTCATATTATGTGTTAATTTTTTTCATAAATTACGCCAGTCTGCTGCATTGTAGGCCCACTAGTAGCGCCCAAGTAAATGAGCCGATTTGAATGCGGTTCTTTTATTTGAAATCTGGTGTTTTTAAGATCGTTCTAAGCTTTTTATCTTAAATGTTGAAGAACAACTATTCCGCTTCTATTTAGGTATTATAGACATTTTTATATTTATGTTTTTTTTACATATATCAACTTTTGGGTCAAACTCTTATATTCAACTCTTAAAAATAGCCTCCGCGGTGCAGTAGGCGAGTAGCCGGCTGCGAAGCGAGAGGCCGTGGGTTCAATTCCCGCACTGAGACAAATGTTTGTGTGATCCACTAAAATTTGTTTCGGATCTGGGTGTTGTGGGACCGCAAGTCCTTCGTAGTTCCTGATACCCACCGTACAGGTTTATCTAGTGTGGGGTCAGGACTATGTGTGTGACTGCTGGGTGTATTTATTATTATTACGTCTACTACACTCAGAAGATGCACAAAGTAAGTAGACCGTAGATCTTTTGTATTTTTTATATATATGTATAGTGTAAATGGTCAACATCTTAGGCCCAAAGTTAACCTCACCTGCACGTGGTATACTTTGCTGATTAACGGACGAGCCTAGTCGAACTGGTTACACCTCCTCCTTCGGGGATTACAGGCGTATGTATGTATGTGCAAAGTCGAACATAGTTCACGTTGTGAGTTGTGGGGATCAGACGCCGGTCACCCCACATAATACCAAATCACTGTCAAATCATAATTAGAAGGCGGAACCTGACATCAACTCAAAAAACGCCAGACAGAAAGAATCAGTATACAGGCTCTACGACTACTACTCTTAGTGCACTTTTCTCGAACTAGAGAAAATGCCTGGCGATTAGCCAAAAAAAATAACGCCTCAAGGACATCTCTAAGCTACACCTTGACTTTGTTTGTTGCTGAGATGATAAACAGGAAATATGCCTCAAGATATATTAAGGATGTATGTAGCAATATTCTAACTAATATTATAAATCCGAAAGTGTTTGTGTTTTTTATTAGCTTGAATGACGAAACTAGCAGGTCGCTCGCCTGGTTTTAATTGCCACGCCTGCCCATAAACAGAAATAATACCACACAGAGTTTTGATTACAAAACACTGCGTGGCTCTGGAATGCGCTCGTTACACCGAGACAATATGTTAAGTTGCGTTATCATAATGCCCAGTAATTTCACTTCAAACCAAAACAACAATATTTACACACTACTGCTTGGCGGCAGAAATAGACAAACCGGTGGTATCAACCCACATGACCTCTCACATACGAGGGATATACCACTTTTTACTAAACGAATGGCCTGATTTAGATCCGTATTTTTTTTGTAAGCTGGTATAATTAAGGTGTTTGCTATGTTTGAAAAACATAGCAAACAGTCATTTAGAAATTACGACGCCAGGGGGTTGGGGATTCTAATACTGGTAACGTTATTAAGTTGCGGTTAGGTAGTAATTTTAATCAACTAGATTCTAGATTACTACTTTAATTACTCGTCTTTCTGGTAATGCCACTCGTCCCTATCTTGTGCCATCCTAAACCATTATGAACAGTCCACAAAGGAAATAATACAAATAATTTAAAAGACAGAGAAAGGTCTAGGCCAGCAGTGGGTCGACACGGTCGAAATGATAATTATGATGAGACATTTAAATATTTCATAATCAGCATTTGCTCGCGATTTCACCCCCGTTAATGTCTTTTTCCGATAAAAAAGTCCTAATAAATAATAAATACACCCAACAGTCATACATATGGACTATGGTCCTGACCCCACCCTAGTTTAACCTATATCGTGAGTATTAGGAACTACGAGGGACTTGCGGTCTCAACACCCAGGTCCTAGACTCAAAACAAATATTTGTGGATCCCACAAACATTTGTCCCGGTGTGGGAATCGAACCCAGGACCTCTCGCTTCGCAGCCGGCTACTCGCCCACTGCGCCATGGAAGTTGTAGGCCATGTTTTACTTGTGTTCGTTTTTTTTAAATCCAGTTAGCTGTTGAGTATAACAAATATCCCAATTTACAATCATAAAACATCCAAATCTTCATTTCCTTTCTTTCTGTTTGACGTTATACCAGCTTAATGCCAGCGCCAGCCTTCTCGTACCATATATTTGACGGTATTTGGTATTACATGTCTGACCCTCACAACTCGCAACACGATCCAAGTTTCGCCATTGCTGCGTTCTTTAATCAGCAGAAACATCCAAACCTTCACATTTATAATACATACATACGCACTCACGCCTGTAATTCCCGAAGGTGTAACTAGTACACCCACATTCCGCCGGGCTTATCTCAGTCCCACGACGTGATGGAGGCAAGCCTATCGCCATACTGGGCACAATTCCAGACTCCGGACTTATTCTGAGCATTTCGTAATAGAAAAACCCAATATCACTTTTTCCCGACCCGGACATCGAACCGGATACCTCAGCGTCAGGCTCAGTCGTAAATTTTATTTTTTAGAATTCTTTTTTTGGTTTATATGTTTTTATGATACAGCATTAAAAGATACAGACAACCGTAAAATTTTCAACCCTCTACGATCAACCCCTATTTTTATAGCGATATTAGTATTTTTTGTCAAGCGCGTTTCTCACCGGGGGCGCCCACTAGGCTACTTTAATCCTGGAAGTAGGCATTCACGCGGGCGGAGCCGCGGGCAACAACTAGTTATTTATAATAAAGAAGAAAATAAAATTGGTTACACACATAAAGTTTAATTAGTAATGATACTCACGTCTTTGTCAGGGTTGAGGAATGTGAAAATAATCATCATAACATAATAAGGTGTCCACCACACTAAAAACGCGGCAACTATAACCACCGACATTCTCAGGGACTTCATTTTAGCTCTGTCTATGAGCCGCCTTCTATTCATATCGGGCGTGAAATATTTTTCATGACGTCTTACTTCGGGCTTGAATACTTTCTCGCTACCTGAAAAGATGTTATTTTCATTATTTCCATGAAAAGGCTTAGGGAACAAACATTTCTTTGTAATTAACAAGCCAACAAAGATCCATTTTGAATTCCAATAGACATAAAGATTATAGACCATTGTATTGCAGTTTATTGAAACGCTAAAGGTGGTTTCTCGTTTATATTATTTATAATATATCGTATGTTCTATTCTTAAAGTTGAACCAGTTAAGGGAGCAGCTAATCAACTCTCAAACATTTTTACGAGTTAGTTAGCTTGGTGCCTGGCACGCGTAATTTCTATGTCAGAATCCTTCACGCAAATTCCTACTACAACTGTTCACAATTTAACTCAATCAGATAAAGGGCTCTATCATTTCCACTAAGATCAGTAACGGAAGCTCAAATCTTCTGTAGTTGTGGTTTTTTTTTTTTTTTTTTTTTTTTATCTTTATTTAATTTAGAGGCTTTTGGTTATTACTGTAACCATGTCAGCCCCATCGTAGCTCGTAGTTACACACTACGTACACAATAAATGTATGATTGATTTATACTAAGAAAAGCCACTTTGCTGACTAAGAGAACTGCATATGAACTTGTAAATTTTATTAGCACCTTCACTCTCTGGATTGGATAAGATGCTATGAAATGGACCTATTTCTAATTTATTGATTTTTAATTCAGTCAACAAAATGCCTCTTCCTCTTTTATTACGGACACATTCCTCCAACAAGTGGTGCACGTCCTCTACAGTCCCGCAGTATGCACAGTTTGGACTGCTCACTTTTTTCATTAAAAAGCCAAACTTGTTGAGTGGCATGTGTCCTGTTCTTAACCTATGTGCTATTATAATATTTTTGCGACTTATTTTCACATTGGCAAACCAGGGAATACGAGGAGGCTCAGATTGAACAGTTCTATACCATATACCTTTCTCTAGCGACTTCTTATCAAAATATTCTTTCCACATGTTATGACAATTTAGCCTATATTTGCTTAGTAACTCCGAGTAATGAGATTTAACTTCAATTAATGAACCTTCTAAAGTTGCTTTTTTTGCTAGTAAATCGACCTCCAAGTTTCCAGGCAAACCAATATGAGATGGAATCCATTGCAAACTCAGATCTCTATTACTACAATTAAGTTCATGAATTTGGTATAAAATTGCATAAGCTTTCGAAACACCTCTGCACCCAGAGGCGCATCGAGCTATATGCTGTAAGGCACTCTTGCTATCTGTGAGTATAACTATCTTATTGTAACCTATATTCTTAACATACATTAGAGCTTCTGAGATTGCAGTAAGTTCCAACGTCATTATAGATAAATCACTATTAACAATCTTAAAGCTACCACTATAATTACATCCAGGATCATAATAGGCTGCCCCTAGTCCTTCAGTGCTCTTTGAACCATCAGTGTAAATTCTATACCAACCATCATATTTGGTACGTAATTCATGTGAAATTTCATGCTTAAGAATAACACTATTGTAATTTTTTTTGCTATCCTTGACAGAATCCAAATCATACTTTATAATATTATGAATTTGTATATTAGTAATCCAAGTCTTTAACGAAAACATTTCTAGTGGATAGCTAGAACTTATAATTTCATCTTTGGTTTTCCTAAGTGTTGAAATCAATAGTGGTATTTTTTTGTTTTGCCAATACCTGTTGGTGCAAAGATCACTGAGCTCATTTAATAAATTAGTAGTGATATTGTTCGACCAGGACTGAGCTTTTAAGGTGTATTTAAATGCCAAAAAATGTCTTCGTATAAATAATGGAGGGATACATAATTCGCACTCCATTGTATGAATGGGTGTACTTTTTATAAAACCACCAACAATCCTTAAACTCTGATTCTGAACTTTATCTAATTTGTATGTGTGGGAATTGGCGCTATTGTCATACACAAAACTGCCGTAATCTAGTCTACTCCTTATTAGTGCTATATATAGCCTTCTTATATGCTTTGGGTGAATACCCCATGAAGAGCCTGATAGTGTTTTTAATAAGCTGAGATATTTTTGAGTTTTTTGACAAGTTTCATTAATATGCTTTCCCCATCGTAATGACTTGTCAAGCCACATGCCCAAGTATTTAATGCTTTCAGTTGATTTAATAATTTTCCCATTAATTTGTAAATTAACTTGTTGCATTTTAAATCCCCTGCTAAATAAACAATATTTTGATTTCGGGGTAGATAACTGAAGACCAATATCTTGTAGAATCAGTACAATCGTATTTAATGCCCTTTGCATATTGCTAATGCTATCACTTAATTGAGGTTGACTAGTGTATAGTATAAAGTCATCAGCGTATTGAGAAACTACTACGTTGCTGATGCTGTTGGCAATTTTAGATGTGACAATATTAAAAATTAATGGCGACAACGGATCACCTTGAGCAATACCTTTGTGTGTCCATCGGCTTAAACATTCAGTATTATTGATATCGTTTCTTTTAATTGAAAGTCTCCTGTCACTAAGAAACAGCCATATATATTTAGATAATTTTGAGCCTGCCTTTATCTCCTCTAGGGTGTAAACGACTTCATTAATATTAATATTATTATATGCATTATCTATATCGAGAAAGCATGCCAATGTCGGAACGTTGTTTGAAAAACTTATTTGAATATGACAAATTAGTCTTACTAACGAATCTAGACTTGATTGACACCGTCTAAAACCCGTAGTTTTAGGTGATAAGATTTTCTCTTTCTCAACAAACCACTCTAAACGCTTATTAATCATTGTGTGAAAAATTTTGCAAACACAAGACATGAGAGCAATTGGTCTTAATTTTGTTGTGGCGCTTGCAGTACTATTTGTCTTTGGGATTGGAATAATTATAATATGTCTCCATTGTAATGGAATGTAGCAATTTGTGAAAATTAAATTTAAAATATGTAATAAATAGTGTTTAGCTATTGTTGGTAAGTTGTAAATCATTGAATAAGTTATGAGATCGTCACCTGGCGCTGTATCTTTTTTTTTTAAACATTTATTCATTTCTTCAAGGTTAAAATCGGCCTCTAGAGATGCGTTCGTCGAATGAACGGTAGGCATTGAAGGGAGCTTGGTTCATCTTCTGTAGCATGCAGCATCTTCTGTAGTTGTGGTTGTTTTTTTATTAGCCTGAATGAAGAAACCAGCAGTTCGCTATGGTAAGTGCTAAGCCAGACCATAAATACAAGTAATACCAAGAAAACCTGGAATTACAAAGCACTGCATGCCATTCGACTGCGCTCGTCACTCTGAGACAAAATGGTAAGTCTCATAATGCCCAGTAATTTTACTTGCCTCAATATCTTTTAAACCGAAATACATCAGTGCTTATACATTGCAGCTGCATGGCAGCAGATATTGACCGAGCAGTGGTAACAACGCAGACGAATTCTAACATTCGAGGGCGGCTGCCCTAGTGAATGGGTAAAAGGTGTTTAAATGGACGACGGTGATCATTTATCACCGGGTGACCGATTCGTTCGATTGAATTCTATTGCAAAAAATATTTTATATTAAAATGCTTGTAAAATATACAATGATGAAGAAAGTTCCAAACAGTTGTTAAATGCTACGGTTATATGGACATAAAATGCTAGATAAAACATTTGTAATTAGACGAAACTCATTTACGTAATCGTGTGTCAAAACGACGTGTATTAAAAAGTAAACAAGTGTAATTTAAACCAAATTCAGTTTTTTATGTATATACTCTCCACATATACAGAGTGTAATAAAAATAGTATTTTCTTTCTATTCGAATGAGTATAGGTATCGATTTTCAACTTTGGACAACAACATAAATGATAAAGATTTTTGTCTCACTCCAGAATGTTTATTCTCGGTCACAGACTTTACTTAATTTATAAGGATGTGATCGATCGTAATAAACGAGTGATTATAATTAGTGTGAAAATTTTAGATGTCTAGATATTGATGAGATCCAGTACTTACATAAACACTCACTGTCAGATGTACGTAACTACCCTTACTTAAATATGACCACACCTTTCTGTAACACGTTGTACAGATTATAAGCAATGTTTACTTGGACATTGTGAAATAGAGGTTTATGTTCTTACTTAATGTAATGTGACGTTAACGAAGAGAGTATCTAATTAAAGGACTTATTAAAATGTTTATTAGTAAAGAGGTACATAGTAGTTTTATTAAAGAGTTAACAAACAACATTTAAGCAATGTCTTTAACTGAGGGAGACCTACTTGAAAGTTACTAGACTTTAAAATTTGACATTAAAATTCTGTTCTAGTTAGATAGCCGAAAGCGTTCATTCTGCGAAGGTGTCAAAGGCCTTAATAGCTTATTAGAAAGACCGTATAAGCATGAACATAAACATTCTAAATTAAGTAATTTTCATTTAAGTTTAAATAAACTATCTATACAGTAGTGGGCATTTCTAATTCAATAAAAACACCGTCTTGCAGTTACTTATTTACTTATTATCCTTACGAAATCAGTATCAGCCCGGATTCTTTGGGAGTAATTATAAAGTTTCAGATTTCGTTCTCTTTCTTAGTCTATAACTTTATCGTACTACTGTGTAAACCGTTTTTTTTAATAGATCTTAGGAATAACAATTCCGAAATATAAATATTACCGACTTTATTAAAAATCATGGATTTTTTTGTAACGTATCCTCATTCTTGTAAATCTGTGTCAATTGGAATTTTCCTCGTATTAGCGATTATTTTCCAAGATTACGAATAAATTGCGATACAACCTTCATAAGGTAAAAAATATAAATTTAATTCCTTAATTACAACCTGTCTGTCTACGCGGGGTGAGTTATTAGTCTGAATTTCATGCATTCAATATAATTTTAATACGCAGTCACGCCTGTAATCTCCGAAGGGGTAGGCAGAGGTGTAACCAGTATATCCACATTTCGCCAAGCGTATCTCCGTCCCATGATGTGATAGGGGGCGAGCCTATCGCCATACCGGGCACAAATTCCAGACTCCGGGCTGATACTGAGCTTATCGTAATAGAAAAACCCAATATCACTTTAAATGATCCCGAGACCTCAGCACAGCAATTGTAACGTGTACGCATTACAACTACGCCACCGAGGCAGTGGATATAGAATATAGAAAAAATTATAGAAATTAAAAAATGTAAGGGATCACATTATTATGTGAACCCTTATCACATTATTTTATATTTAAAATCATATTCCTGAGACCGAACAGGTAAAAGCTATCAATTTTCGTTATGCACAAACTTAATTGTACTTTCAGAGACTGCCGTCATGTGAACTTGTACCATCTATAAATAGACCCAGTTTACTGTAACAAGACATATGAAAAGGCATAATACGACTCATGAAAGTTGTTTTAAGAACTTGCATTTATCTTATTTAATAAATGTCTCGGTGGAAAACTTAATCTTGGCGACTTTTCCCTGACCTTTATATTTTTCCACGTTCAACAACAAATGTCATCGACATATCTCAACTTGAGTCGGTTTCGATCCTCAGGTCAGGTAAAGTGATATTGGGTTTTTCTATCATGAAATGCTTAATATCAACCTGGAGTCTGGTATTGTGCCCAATATGGCGATAGGCTTGCCCCTTATCACATCATAGGACGTAAATAAGCTGGGCGAAATGTGGGTGTACTAGTTACATCTCTGCCTTCCCTTTCGGGGAGTACAGGCGTGAGTGCGTATGTATGTATGTATATCTCAACTTATTTCAGTCACGTTTCTAAGACCTTTTTTACTCAAACACTATTACGTAATACGCTCCTGTTAAGTGTCTCCCATAGCGTTTATCCAAAATGGAAAGAATCACTAGCCGTAGCTCATTTTATAGATATACTGTATTATACCTAATGTTAGAATGCCTCGGTGGCGCAGTTGTAATGTGTACGCGGTAGTACTTCTGTGCTGTCTTGGGTTCGATCTTCAGGAAGCCAATTCTCGTATTTAACTGACACTGCGAATTAATTTTAACCGAACTGACAATGGATTTTTATTAGACAAAAAAATTGTATTCTGCTCCTCTTTAAGCTCAGTCCGGTGTCAATATACCTAATCTCATCTCGATGTCATTGTAATCTCAATTCAGTCACAATTTTGTCGTTTATATAAGGACATATTGTGTCATTTGAAAATGTTAGCAGAATACTGTTTTGGCTACAGTCACCTTTTATTCTACTTTTGATCTCATTACGATCTACGATCACATTTGACGTTGATTATTGGTTTAAGAGAATATCATTTGCAACTTTCTTGGTATTAAGACTAGATCGGAATGATATATTGAACATTTTAAATTACTATAATTGGCCTCCAGGTCGAGTAAAAGTGATATTGGGGTTTTCTATCACGAAATGCTTAGTATCAACCCAGAGTCAGTTTTGAAGATAAATGGCATGACAGCAGCATCGACTTCGATAAAGTTTTATGTGATAAGGTAAACAATCATCTAAAACTTTATAGTTTAATGCCAACCAGATTAACACGGCAAATTAACGTGAGCTTGTTTTTTATTCTCGTTTACGATTCTACAAAGTATTTGTGTAAGGTGAATATAAAAGTATATCAGTAAACTGATGTTCCTTATTCCTTGCAATTAATTTAATTAAGTGTACCACTTGGCACTGGAATTTTCTTCAGTGTGACACTAAGCCTTGTTTACGGTTCGCTTCACAAAGTTATTACCAGATGCTTTGAAGCTCTTGATTGTGTAAAATACCTCTTTTTGCTAGTAAGGTTATTTATCTTAATACTGTTGATATCTGAATACATTTAATTACCGGTTTTTGTGTAATTTATGTTTCATATTCTACTGTTCATGGACTCATTGGTCTAATTTCAGCGTACTTATTGGACTGTATTTATATCACCCACTAACAGGAAACTTAAAAACGAGATCCACGTGTGAGTATAATTTCCTAAAGGAACGTGATTTGTTTTATGGTATAGGCCAGCAAACGAGCATGTGGGTCACCTGATGGTAAGTGATCTCCACCGCCCATATACCCCCACAATACCAAAAGAATCATGGGTGCGTTGCCAACCTTAAAGGAAAGGGATAATTAAGGGATTGGAAAGGGGAGGGGGTTTGGGCCTCCGGATATCTCACTCACCGTACGAAACGCAGCAGCAAGCTGCTACTTTACGCCGGTTTTCTGTAAGACAGTGGTAATGACCCGGACGAGCAGGCTCATACATGCTGTAGACAAATGTCTACAGCGTGGCTCTACTACTCAAAAATATTGTTCATCCAATAGTGATAAATTTGATATCTGTTACGCATGACAAAATATGTTATTAAAGTTATCAAAAACGCATAATGCGTAACATTAATTAAAAGTGTTTCATCTCAGCCTGTTGTCGACTGATGGATGTGGGCCTCCCCAAGTAAACGCCAATAATCCCGGACTCGTGCAACCCGCATCCACTCCTTTTCGAGTCGTCGGTCCCTCATGTAGCAGGGTGTCCCATACTACGTTTGCCTAAGCGTGGTCTCCATTCCAGCACGTGTATGCTCCATCGACCATCCCTGCGTTTTCAGCCTTGAACTCCCTACTTCGACTTGAGTATGCTAATTCTGCAAGGAGTATTGATGACTATGGTTCTTTGGTGGATGATTACATTTTGAATTCCATTGACCAGAAATATTCCAAGTATTATACAAACTATAGACGCGGAGTGATTTTCAACTTATAGACTAGTCCGCTGGTCAGTGTCCACTCCGTAGGTTGTTATGAGTAAAACACATTGATTGAAAACTGAAGTCTATACGTACTGAGAGACTGCCAACTTGAAAACACCACATAGCTATTCAAGTGCCGCCTGAACAATGATAAATAGTTGATTTTAGTTTGTTTTTATCAGTTATCTCACTCGCAGTGCATATATATAGGTTTTACGACCGGCCGCCTGCCTGACGTCAACTCTGATATTTTTTCTGTGATATGTGGCGAAATGCAATAACGTGTTTTATCGTGTATTTAAATTATATTTTATGTAGTTTGTAGAATACAGAACAACATGTTAAATTTTCCTTTATGAGCTTATTTGAAAACCAGGGCAATTGGGTATTATGTAATCCTTCAATGTTAAATATTAAATAGCTATTATCTAAACGTTGCCGCATTAAGTCATAAGTCTTATATAAGGCCCCGCATTCAATGTAGGCTTCATATTAAAAGCTTTTCGCTAAACTTGCCTAAGTCCATTAGTCTACCTGTGAGGCACAATAATTCGAAATAAGTTTGTTGACTCATATATCTATATTAAGGTATCTACCGCCTTTTTTTTTTGTTGTCGCGGGGAAAAGCGTATTATTGCTACCGCCCCACCCCGGGGGACGGAGAAGCGGTTATTATTCATCGCCAAGCGATACGGCCGCCCCCACGGGTCGCTGTCGAGGGTCTTTAAGAATTCCTTTCTCGCCGCGACCTTTACCCTCTTAATGGCCACCTGCAGCGCTCTCTTCGCCTCTTTGTAGAGGCCGTAGAGCTGCCGCTCCTGGTGCTCGTGTTCCTCCGTCCTCAGACGGCGACGACGGTGCCTGGCATACTGGTGGGGTGCTGCAACACAAGCAATGCGAATCTGTGCCAGCTCCTCCGATCACCAGTACAACTGGTGTCGGGGCGGGAGGCGTCGGACCCGGGGCATTACGGCGTCGCATATATCCGACATTGCCAACCCGAACCACTCCTCCTGCTCGACCCATACCGGTCCGTCCGGCACGGGGAGCCACGACAGAGATATCTACCGCCTGGTCAAATTTTAATTACTAAAATAAGAAATAGCGATATCAGTTTACGTTACTGATCACATCTATTCTACACTAATATTATAAAGAGGAAATATTTGTATTTTTGTATGTAACGAATAAACTTATAAACTACTGGACTGATTTAAAAAAATCTTTGCTGTTAGAAAGCTAAATTATCACTGGGTAACATAGGCTTCTTTTTATCCCGGAAATGGCCGTTCACGCGGGCGGAGCCGCGAGCAAAAGCTAGTTACAAAAATATCTATTTTTTTAACGACCGGTAAGCATAACACCTGCCCATACCTAAACAGAAGCAACACCACAGAGAACCTTGAGTTACAAAGCAATGCATAGCACTGGTCTGTAATCATCACACCGAAACAATAGAATGTTAAGTCTTATAACGCCCAGTAATTTCACTAGCTTCAATGTCCTTCAAGCAGTACTTACACACTGCTGCTCAGTGGTGGCAGAAATAGACAAAGCGATGGTACCTTCCGATACAACCTGTCCCATACGAAGGACCTACCACCTAGTGATGAATAAGTAAACGAAGAGTAAATAAGAAATGTTATGTATGTAACAAGTATAAAAACCGACTTCAAACTGTGCAGCTGCCGGTCAAATGAAATTGCATCGATTTCAAAATTACCTATATAAATTGTTATTTATGTTGTGTTTTTTTGTCGGTTTTTAAGTTTTGTGTAAACTTATTTTATTTTTAATTTTTAGTAGTAAGTACAGCTATAGCATGTAAATTCTAATGCAACAACACAATCACGATGACTGTGCTGTTTTCCGTTGAAAAGTTTCATTTTTTACTCCATGCTTCGTTATCAGATCCTAACCAAATTTATATGGGCCACATCGCACCTAAACTCTATCGAATGAATCGGAGAAATCGATTGTACATACATACATTTAAAAAAAAATTTGCCGAATTGAGAACCTCCTACTTTTTTTTAAGTCGGTTATACAGTAAGGTTTGGGAAACCGAATGATATATAGAAACTCCGTTTAATTTATTTATTGAAGAAAAGACGCGCTACGTAAGTACCTAAATTAACTTTAACTCAAAGGAGCAAGCACTACGTATGTACGTAAGAATTGTAATTTTCGAATACCAACATCATTATGCGTGTCTAATGTAATTTCGTATTTGGGGAGCTCATCACGACCAAAAGCCATTGTATTTTCGTCACGTGTATTTCACTTTCATTCTAATGAATGTATGTATATAAAATGTTAAAATTTGTTGTTAAGCTCTGGATTATTTAATATTAGCGCGAACAAAATCGCGGCAACGCCCGTATGAACGGCCTTTTCAAGGATAAAAATAGCCTATGACCTAGTCCAAGTCATGGTATCTTCTTCTTAATCGGTCTCTTCATTACTGAAGGGCGTGTCTAGCTTGAAGTAGTGATCACCCCATGCACTATACTCTTCCATGTGGTCCTGTCTTCGGCGGTCTTAATTACCTGAGATATCGGCCGGCCAGTGATCGTCTTTATTATGTCTGACCAGCGGGTAGGTGAACGACCACGAGGTCTTTTTTCGTCGACCGGGCCGACTAACATCAGCTTTTCCGGATTGTCTGGGTTCCTACGAGCAACATGTCCGAAATAGTCAAGTCATGGTATACGTGTGGGTAAAATTTCAGCTGTTACGGCTTGTGTGACTAACAAACATCCAAATTCACAAAGTCACAAACTTTCACATTTACAGTAGTAGTAGGACTAAAGTATTTTCTTGAGAACGTCAATAGCTGGTGGGCTGGATTGTACATAGATTTCTCGGCCAATTGCGGACCGATTTCGTCGAAAAAAAATAGATGCGATGTAGTCCCATATACATTTGGTTAATATTTGATGATGAAGTACATAGTAAAAAATATTGAACCTCAACGGATAACAGCATAGTTATCGCGATTATCTCATTGTATTGGAATTTACATGACTTACCACATTTTTTTTAAATGATATAAGTTTTTTTTAAAACTATGAATACCACAAAAATTTCGTAGCACTTTTGTAGATAGTAAAATATCTATCCCTTTTGTCAATTAGGTTGGGGGATCCCTGCATCGAAACCTCGGGTTTATACTGAGCAACTAGACCTTTATAACATAAAAATCTCGGATTTAATGGAGAAATACGAGGCATTCGCATTTTACCAAAAGCAATATCGCGATTAATTAACATTGCAGTATACACAAAAGCAAACGTAGATGTGCCCGTTTTGTTTATCTTTATTAAAAAAAGACGAAACAGCGTGGCAGTGTTTTAATCCGATATTGCTCTTCTAATAATAGATTGCTTACCTATCAGGGGGCGAGCCCGAACACCTTACGAATAAGTATTCGAATCGAGAACGCTAGCATTTGTATGGTTGGTTATGGTAAGGTTCAAACAATTTTTTGACATTTCCATACCAATACGTTCTCGCAAGTTATTCGTGCTAGCTCCTCAGGTAGAAATTAATTATTCTATTTTTCCACAAATATGCAAATATATTGTTGAATAAATTGTCTGCTTAATAAGTTCATCCGAATATACACTCGTATATACATCAGCCTTTTTTATAGCGTACAAGCAATTGGTGCAAGCAATAATGATCTCCAGCGTCCATAAACACCACTAGAAGAGTTATGGACGTATAGCCGGCCTTAAAGGATTGGGATGGGTTGGGGGATTCGAGCTTTCGGATATTCCACTCCCCGTACGCAGCAGCAAGCTACTACTTCACGTTTTCCGTGAGATATTGGTCTGACTGCCTCGATGGCGCAGTTGTAATGCGTACGCGTTACGATTGAGTCCAACGCTGAGATCTCGGGCTCGATCCCCGGGTTGGTTAAAGTGGTATTGGGTTGTTCTATTACGAAATGCTCAGTATCAGCCCGGAGTCTGGAATTTGTGCCCAGTATGGCGATAGGCTGCCTCCTATCACATCATGTGATGGAAATAAGCTCGGTGATATGTGGGTGTATTGGTTACAGCTCTGCCTACCACTTCGGGGAGCACAGGCGTCAGTGAGTACGTACATATGCACGTTTTGTTTTCATACAAAGAAATCGCGATAAAACTAGATTTACTAGGACAATTAAGAGCTGTTGTGTTATCCAACTAAACTAAACTATGAATTACTAGCTTTTACTCGCGGCTCCGCCCGCGTGAATAAACTTTTCCGAAATAAAACGTAGCCTATAACCATCTCCAGGGTCCCATCTATCTCTACATCAAAATTCATCAAAATCGGTTCAGTCATTTAGGCGTAAAGCGTAACAAACAAATAGATTTTTTTTTCATAAAAAGCATCCTATTTACTTCTTATACCTCCAAGAATATGTGTACAAAGTTTCATGATGAACGGTTAAGTAGTTTTCGCGTGAAAGCGTAACAAACAAAGTTACATTCACATTTATAATATTAGTATGATGTAATGCTATCAAACTGTTGTGTAACGAACGAAGACAGCAACTTTTACTTTTGTTTTATGTTTTATGACAAACAATAATTAGGTTACTTAACCTAAATCACCTAAATACAAATTTATGTTCTAAACTTATTAAGGTTTAGAAGTAAATATTGAGTGCTTTCATATTAATATTCGTTTACCGACAATTACTTTATATTAATAATCGGGGAATTTAATTTTGATGCTGTTTTAGCTGTGACATAATTTAATTAATTGTTCGTCACGTAAACATGTTCACTTTTAATTAAAACCAGATTAAACTAAAATTAGTTAATTTAGTTTACTCGGGTGACAACAAAATATCTAACATTATTAATATGCATGACATATCATTCGTTGCATGAATTTTTTGTGCAGGCACGAACAAAACTAAGACGATTTTATTATTGAAATTAAACTAGTTTATACGGATTTTATCGCGGTTTAATTTTTATTTTAGTCCCGACGTTTCGAACCTTTTCAGCCTTCGTGGTCACGGGAGAGACTCGACGACGACGATCCGAATAAACTAATTTTATTTCAATGTGTAATATTCGCGTAAACCTAAGAAATCACGAATTTATTAATTCGAGTGTGGAGTCTCTTATAAAAACGGAGATAGCGTACATACATAAACACGCCTGATCCCCAAAGAGGAAGGCTGATGTGCAACGCTGTACCCACGTTTCACCGAGCTAATTTTCGTGATTTTTAACTGACTTCAAAAAGGAGAAGGTTCTCAATTCGGAGCGTATTTTTGCTTTTTTTATGTATGTACATCAATTTCTCCTCCAATTATGGACCGATTTTGTTGGAAAAATATTCATTTTTGATAGAGTTTAACTGCGATGTGGTCCCATATAATTTTGGTTAAGATCTGATGACAGGTTACGGAGTAAAAAAATAAAAATCCTCAACGGACAACAGTACACTCGTCGTGATTGTGTAATTGTATTGGAATTTATTGCTGTAAGTACCACTAAAAATTTAAGTCGGTTTCTAAGTTTTATTAAACGTTATGTTATCGTATTCAAACACAAACTATTATTGTTTAACCTTAGATTTAAACCAGAGACTTTAATTCTTTTGCCTAAGTTAGCTGCCACCAGACCAATGAGGCGAATATAACAAACATTATCATATATATAAAATTCTCGTGTCACAATGTTCGTTCCCATACTCCTCCGAAACGGTTGGACCGATTTGTATGAAATTTTGTGTGCATATCGGATAGGTCTGAGAATCGGCCAACATCTATTCTTCATCTCCCTAAATGTTAAGGGTGGTCCACCCCCAATTTTTTTATTTATATTTTTTAGACATTTTTTTTTATTTTTATTTTTTTATGATACAACATTAAAAAATACATACAACCCTAAATTTTCAACCCTCTAAGATCAACCCCTATTTTTTAATAGCTATATTAGTATTTCAGGCACGTTTCTCACACCGATCGCGTTTAATCCTGGAAATAGGCATTCACGCGGGCGGAGCCGCGGGAAACAGCTAGTTTGTATATACAATCATCAATCATTCTAAAAGGTGGTAGGTCCTTCGTATGCGAGAGGCCGTCTGAGTTGGTACCACCGCTTTGTATGTTTCTGCCGCCAAGTTTTTAAGCACTGTTGTGTTTCAGTTTGAAGGACATTAAAACCAGTGAAATTACTGGGCATTATGAGACTTAACGTCTTATGTCTCGGGGTGATGAGCGCAGCCCACCGCCATGCAGTGCTTTGTAATTCAAAGTTCGGTGTGGTTTTGCTTCTGTTCTTGGGCAGGCGTGACGCTTACCATCAGGAGAGCGACCTGCTCGTTTCGAAACTCTATCCAGTAAAAAAAATCGTCATCCTTATTCCCCTCCAATCTTATCTATCTGTCTTATCTTAATCTCAAAGTTGGGATCATCGTAAAATTCGTTAACACATTTTGCACAAAGGATTTGGTTCAGTTTTTACGACGGCCTTTCTGCTTGACCTCAATCCCTCTGGATTATCTAACTCCCTGCGAATCGTGATAGAAAAACTCATAGAAAGTACATGCTGACGTGGATTAGAAACCCAAGATTTTACGGCCCATAGTTAACTAAGCTGTCTAACTAAGTGATTATAATTGATCATTTATCAGTACAAAATAATAGAAAAATATACTTACGAGCTATCGTCCGCACGGTGGATACGTAAGTTGATATAAGTATACCCAGAGGCAAAACGAACATGAAGACTAATGACAGAGTTGTATAGGCTTGTTCTTGCCACCTCTCAGTATAAAATCCGTGTGTGACGCACTGGTAAAACTCTTCTACAAATGGGCCTTTTGCCACTCGGAACACTATTGTCTGAAACAAAAGAGAATTAATTATATTACTTACGAAACGAGGGTAATGAATTTAATAAAAAAAAATTAAACATACTACAAAAATAAAAATTTAAAGGTTCGTCCATATTGTGATATTTCAATGCCCGAGAGCTTGCGGCTGTCTCACGTACTTATTAAAGTTAATATGGGCGGAAAATTACATAACGATATGTTCGTTAGTTTTAACGAGGTATTAGAACAGATCAATTTGTGACATTCGTAATATTTGACAATCGTCCACACTTAAATCTTTGTTACGTTTATCTGACGCGGAAACGAAGTCTCGTCGCATTGAAATGCCACAAATGTAGACTCTTTAAAAGCCTAATATAACATAATTTATTTCATGAACCATAGTTCAGTTGACCAGCATCGGCAGCAGCATCGACTCCAAAATTACCTCTACTAACTGTTATAAAACAAATTGTTATTTTTCTAGAGTGTCTATTTATTTAATGTAGTGTAACCTATTTTTATATAGTGAATACATTTATGCTGATAAATGGTCTAAAAAATGTATTCACTTATTTTTTCTTATTTACAACTTCCATGACTTAGAAATAAACAAAGATCATTTGATTAGTGATTTCTTAGGTTTACGCGAATATTGATTGTTTATTTGATTGTTCGGTATAAATCTGAACATTATACAATTTATTTATTTATTTATACTTTATTTGGACAACAAAGCAGATTACAATCGAAAGTAACATAAAATAAATATTCTCTACATACATAGTACACAGTCTTATACTAGATTGTAATCCTAATTATGTTGACACATCACAATAATTAATAGTTATAAACAGCTATAAGCTACAGTTCTAAATTGTATGTATGTCGAGATTGGGATATTTTACAGATAACTCATTATAAAGGCGGCACATCCGTATAAGAGGATTATAATAGGATGTATTGTTCTTACATATTTGGAAGTTAAATTGTTCTCATTGATTTTCGAGTAGAAAGTACAACCACTTTCTTTAAATTAATCAAGCTTAGTAGGTACGATGAGTCAAGTTTGTCATGGAGCAATTTGTATAAATGTAAATTACTTACGGACCTATACTTAAAAAACATGCTTAGTAATAATTATTATCTATATTTAGCATAATAGCAATATATGAGCTAAACCTTTTACTAATATAAAAGGGAAACAATCTATGCACCACGTTGTAATGCGTACGCGGCATGACTCCTGTGCTGAGGTCTCGGGTTCGATCCCGGGTCGCGTAAGGTTATTCCCGGATTATTGATATAGCCCGGAGTCTGGAATTGTGCCCAGTATGGCTATAGGCTCGCCCCCTATCACATCATGGGACGAAGATACGCTCGGCGAAATGTTGGTGTACTACTTACACCTCTGCCTACACCTTTGGGGAGTACAGGCGTGAGTACGTATGTATTATCCAAGTGGTTTTCGTACTATGTACCTACGAAAATCCCTATGGAGCTACCACATTTCAGCGTTAGGTCACGTTACGTAAACTATAATCATGCCGTATACACACGATCAGTGGATTAATTACAGGGTTATTATGTAACTGTTACTTAATCTGTTAACTTCTAACAGATTTACAATATCACAAGTTTATACTGCTTCGATGGCGCAGTTGTAATGAGTCCGCGGCACGACTGCTGTGCTGCGGTGTCGGGTAAATGTGATTTTGGGTTTGTCTATTACGAAATGATTAGTATCATTCCGAAGTCTGGAATTGTGTACAGTATGGCGATAGGCTCGGCTCCTATAATACCCTCGGGACGGAAATAAGCTAAGCGAAATGTAGATGTACTGGTTGTAACCAGTGTAAGAGGTAAGTGTAAGTAGTAGGCAGAGACCTCTGCCTACCCCTTCGGGGATTACAGGCGTGAGTGTATATGTTTCCAAGTTTATAGTATGATAAAAATAATAGCAATTTATTTTCATATAAGTATATAGCATCGAAGGTATATAGACTAATATTAACTCAGATGTCTTTCTAAGTGGTAGAGCCATGCTATAGACAATTTTGTCTACAGCATGGATGGGCCGGGTCGACCGGGTCGATACCTCTGTCTCACAGAAAACCGAGGTGAAATAGCAGCTTGGTGCTGCGTTTCGTACGGTGAGTGAGATATCCGGAGGCCCAAAACTCCCTTCCCCTTACCAATCCCTATTCCCTTCCTTTAAGGTTGGCAATGCATCAATGATTCTATTGGTATTGTATTGGTGGGTATTTATGGGCTATGGAGATCACATACCATCAGGTGACTACTTGTGCGTTTGCCAGCCACTGCTTTAAAAATGTACAGTTAGATCCTTCAAGAAGGCCAATTTGATTTTGATTTCCGATCAAAGGATAGTTTACAATAATCTAAGAGATTTTTATTATATTCTGTTGTATAAATTTGTATAAATTTGTTAAAAGATTCAATTTCGGCTAATCATTTTCACAACCATTTTCTGATTTATTCAACTAATTTGCTAACTATTCCGTATCGTCAAATTCCTTTTGGTTTTGAACAAGAACAATTTTATTATGACCATTTTAATTATATTAAGTCAAATATCTACGGGTAGTGGTTAATAACTGCCGGAAGCCCCGTGGGCGGTTTAAAAACTCCAACAAGCTGACTTTTATAAATGAATCATCTACCTATCAACGCAAATGCTTCAACGTGGCATACCGCTTTGTCTATTTCTGCCGCCAAGCAACAGTGTGTAAGCACTGTTGTGTTCCGGTCTGAAGGACATTGAAGCCAGTGTAATTACTGGGCATTATGAGACTTAACACCTTATGTCTCGGGGTGACGAGCGCAGTCCAGTGTCATGCAGTGCTTTATTTAAAGTTCTGTGTGGCGCTGCTTCTGTTTATGAGCAAGCGTGGCGCTTACCATCAGGAGTCCAGTGTCATGTAGTGCTTAATTTAAAGTTCTGTGTGGCGTTGCTTCTGTTTATAAGCAAGCGTGCCGCTTACCATCAGGCGAGCGACCTGCTCGTCTCGTCATTCAATCTAAAAAAAAAACCATTCATAATGTTGAAGGAAAACAGTGCTATTCATGCTGTAGAGAAAATTTTCTCCAGAGCGGCTCTATTTTTTTTATCCTGGCACGGCAAATGTTAAGTACAGTGTCAAGAGACATTGCGACCTTCGACGTTCGGTAGAATTATGCCGGCCTGAAGTTACTAGATGTAAGAATCACTATGACGAGTTTTTCACCATATTCGCTATCCAGTCGGGTACAAAAATAATTGGTACCCTACTACCAGCAAGATTATCTCAAATACAAAATCTCATCGGTACAAAATTATCTCATAATATAGAATGTAACTTAAGTCGATAAGCTCATTTTACAAGTTAGCAAAGTTGGATATTTTTGGGACAAGCACCCGTCATTTTTTGTTTGGAGATTACTACAAGTAAGTTTGTAACTAGTTTAAGCCTAACAACTTTTGTAACGAGAGTGTTTTATTGCCTTACTTTTGGATATTATTATTCCGGTCATATCAAGCGGTTCGTTCTGTAAGCGTTTTTTTACCGACAGACCTCGTTATAGCGATATTGGGAATGATTTATTTTTCGTTGATTAAATTGAAATGAAAGTTTTTTTTATTTATTATTTTATTAAATTACTTAATTTTATTAATTACTAAAAGACTCTTTAATTAAAAGAAAACATAATACCATATTTTAAAAGTTATTGATGACAGCCTCCGTGGCGCAGCGGGCGAGTAGCCGGCTGTGAAGCGAGAGACTGTGGGTTCGATTCCCGCACTGAGACAAATGTTTGTGTGATACACAAAAATTTGTTTCGGGTCTGGGTATTGTGGGACCGCAAGTCCCTTGTAGTTCCTGATACCCATAATACAGGTTTACCTAGTGTGGGGTCAGGACTATGTGTGTGACTGTTGGGTGTATTTATTTATTTATATGTATAGTGGTACGGTGTGACTTCAGTCTACTTAACGGTATGCCCAGTACATTCTTAATATAATTTCCAAGAGTCATGTTGTATTTCTCGAAGGTAGAGTTGAAATGCTGGCTCATTTTAGGATTCGAAACTAGTAGTGTATGTCCAATCTTTATCTGATTCTAAAATATCGTTGATGGGCCTCTTTGTAATCGTGTAACTTTTGAATGACTTGACCGATTGAGTGCAAATGAATTGAATTTGATTTCCCGAGACGTTCTACTCGATCTAACATCATGTTACGACACACGGGAGTGGCGCAATAATACACGCTAGATTTTACAGAACTTTTACGTTTAGCAAGATTGCTCTCAATCATTAATGACAATACCTAATATAATATTAAAACCTCAATAATGTTAAAACCTTGCTAAGTTTTACAAGGTGGTAGGTCCCTCGTATGCGAGAAACCGTCTGGATTGGTACCACCGAAGTGAGTAAGCACAGCTGTTTCCAATTTGAAGGACATTGAATCCTACTGGATTTAATTGTGAAATTACTGGGCATTATAAGACTTAACATCTTATGTCTCGGGGTGATGAGCGCAGTCTAGCCCCGCCCGGTACTTTGTAATTCAATGTTCTGTATGGCGTTGCTTCTGTTTATAGGCAGGCGTGGCGATCACCATCAGGCGAGCGATCTGCTCGTCTCGTCATTCAAGCGATTAAAAATGGTAATTTTTAAAAAGGCCCATTAATTTTACTGCTCTAACTTTCACTTGGACTCTTGCTAATCTATGCCAACTAAATCTATAATATTCTCAATAAATAGCTAAAGAGTAGCCTAAATTTACTAGAATACATGAAGATATTCATGAAAGTAGATAATAAAAAAAACTGAAAATGGGCACGTCTGAAGTATAAATCCTTAATTCTGCATACCTATAGTTTTGTATGCATATTTAGTAATAATAATAATAAATAAATACACCCAACAGTCGCACACATAGTACTGACCCCACACTAGGTTAACTTGTGTCGTGAGTATCAGGAACTACGAGGGACTTAGGGTCCCACAACACCGACCCGACATTTGTGGATCACACTAATATTTGTTTCAGTGCGGGAATCTAACCCGCGGCCTCTCGTTTCACATAATTATGCGTACATATTGTAATATAAGTTTACTTGTGAGGCAAAATAAGAATCAACTTTTATAGATATAGTAATTAAAATACAAGATATATACCTAGTACCTAGATATATATAGGTCTTTAGAGTCATGCCTGTGTCGCTGCCGGTCAAATAAAATTGTAACGACTCCAAAGATACCTATAGAATTTGTCATTGTTTACTTTTCAGTGTTTTTATTTTAAAGTCGTTTCTAATTTTTGTTAAAAGTTATTTTATTTTTCAATTTACATCAATAGCACAATCGCGACGAGTGTACGGTTGTCCGTTGAAGAGATTTATTTTTTACTTCGTACTCCGTCATCAGATCTTAACCTTTATATGGGACTACATCGCAGCTAACCGCTATCGAGTGAAATTTTTTCCAACAAAATCGGTCCCCAATTGGCTGTGGCTGAGAAATCGATGTACATACATAAAAAAGTCTCCTCCTTTTTTGATGTCGGTTCAATACAAGAATCGCCAGTATTTATTCCATTCAAAATATTTTTTATTTCTAAATCTCTTCGTGACAGATAACACGCGAAGGAGATTAACGTGGGCGACGTATACATAGTAACATCTACCTATATACATACAGATTGTAGTTTAAGACTGCCTCGGTGGCGCAGTTGTACGCGTTACGACTGGGGCTGACGCTGAGGTCGTTGATATTGGGTTTTTCTATTACGAAATGCTCATTATCAGCCCGGAGTCTGGAATTTTGCCCGGTATGGTGATATGCTCGCCGCCTATCACATCATTGGACGGAGACCGAGTACGCTCGGCGAAATATGGGTGTACTGGTTACACCTCTGCCCACTTCACAGCGATTTTGAAGTCTTGTGTTGTTTACTTATTACTGTTCCAAACCATAATTGAGTAAACAATGGTACAAAGTTTTGTTAGCAGGTACATAAATCATATTAAATTGACATCGCTGGATTGTTCTAGTGACAGACTACTTATGCTGAAATTGTGAGGGCCTGTGTTAAAGTTTCTGGTAGGGTAATCAAAAATTGTGATTGAGTTTCGTTTCGAAAAGCCACTCATGAAGCGTCGAGGATTGGAATTTTTGCCCTGCATGGTGATAAGTTCGCTTCCTATCACAGCTTCTTCCTTCTTCTTCCACTTGGCTTTAGCCCACTCGGGGTCGGCGCAACATGTTTTTTAACCCATGTTACAGAAAGATTTGGCTTGTAGTTTTTAAGACCGGGCGCCTGACGTCAACCCCTCTGGGAAGAAAACACCCAGACCCGAAACAAATATTTATGAATCACATAAACAATTTGTCTAGGTGCGGGAATCGAACTCGCACTCGGCCTCTCACTTCACAGCCGGCTACTCACCCACTGCGCCACGGGGGCTATCACAGCATGGAACAGAAATAAGCTCAGCGAAATGAGGGTGTAGCATTAATTGCACATCTGACTACCCTTTCGGTGATACAGTTGTGGGCTTATGATGTGTTATAATTAGACATTATATTGTTAACCACTTATATAATTTAAGGTTAATTTCATAGAATTTCCTCTAGAATTTTTTGGCTTTTCATCGTTATTTTGTTGTAAGCAGTTATTATGTAAATTAGTAACTTTCTCGTCAAGTCATTTCCGTAATTAGGCTACGAGTGTAAAAGTTATTTTTATTACGACCTAACGATATGATTTTAGTACAGCGATTTAACATTTAAACGAGTAAATATAGCTGGTCTCTGTTATAAATGTTTTTCTTTATTTCTTTCTTTTATCTATTAGGGATTCGAATAAGTGATTCTAAAGTGATCATAATCTGTAACTAACCATTCCAACTTTAAACGACTATGTCGCCTTATTTTTACAAAACTATAAATGTATTATTTGATATCAGTCCAAGATTTTTATTGCTCTATGGACGTTTATTGTACTTTATTATCGTATTATGGTAGCAAATGTCAAAAGTAATAAAAAATAGCGAAGTTTTTTCATTAATTTAATACAAATGGGCCAGGAAGCTGCGTAATGTTAAAATTACATAATTGGATTTAAAAAAGGAAACAACAGCAAACTTTTTTTACATTTTAAGGCGTAAACACTGTTATCATACGGTACGTTGTATACAATAATGGTATATTAAAATGCGTGAAATTGACCAAGTTTTTTTTAAATACGTCTCTACGCATAGTCATACTAATATTATTTAATGTAAAGATGAGTAATTTATGTCTGTCACGCCTCGACAAAGCAATTTTCATGGAATTTGTCTGAGAGTGGACGTTGGATTGCTGTATTTATTTAAGCCGTGGGATCTATTCCCAGACCAAGAAAATGTTTGTGTGATCCACAAATATTGGTCTCGGGTCTGGGTGTTGTGGGACCGCAAGTCTCTCGTAGTCCCCGATACCCACGACATAATGTGTGTGACTGTAGTAACTATAATACACCAAGTATTTATTTATTATACATCGTATACAAATAGTACTATGATAAAAATGATGCTCTTCGGCAATCTCTGTTTATGATATAACACATACATCATACTAATATTATAAATGTTAATGTAAGTTAGTTTGTTACGCTTTCACGCGAAAACTTCTTAACCGATCATCATGAAACTTTGTACACATATTCTTGGAGGTATAAGAAGTAACATAGGATACTTTGTATGAAAAAAATATATCTATTTGTTTGTTACGCTTTCACGCCTAAATCACTGAACCGATTTTTATGAATTTTTATGTAGAGATAGATGAGCCTCTGGAGCCGGTTATCGGCTACGTTTTATTTTCACGTCGGCGGAGCCGCGGGCAACAGCTAGTATTATATTTATTATTACTACATCATATTTGGTACTAATGTGTATTAGTGAGGTTACCGAAATTTCATCACTCGTCAGGTGTACCTAACGACACCTTGGTAAGTAGAAGTATTAGGTAGAGATTTCATTCAGCCCACAACACAAACTTGACAAATTTTAATGCATCACTAAAAGGTTAAACGTTTCACCTTTCAGGCATCTTTACCCCGTACATTCAAACTTATAATTACTTCTTTAAACACATCGTGGGGTTCTTAATTACTTAATTTAAAACGTCTTGGTGGTAATGACTATCCTTTAAACATAATTAATAAAATGTAGAAACTCACCTGTGGAATGCTCAGCGCTACACTTAAAATCCAGGCAATCACGACGAGTCTTCCACTCCTCGTTGCTGTAGCCATACTTTTCATAGGGTATTTCACAGCGAGCCATCTATCTACCCCTATAAGCACCAATATGAATGTGCTTTGGTACAGCGCAAACATTTGCAGAAATTTGAATACTTTACACGCTATATTTCCCGCATACCACTGCACTGTGAACGACCATGCCGCCTCTCCCGCTATACAGAATATTGTCACAAGCAAATCTGCTATACTCAACTGGAATATCAAGCTGTATATCGCAGTCCATGACGGTCTGGCTCTCCCCCGTCCCCTTTTACCTCTTTGTATACTAATAATCGTGGCTAAATTACCTAAGAAGGACAAAATGGCCATCGCTGAGAGTACACTGGCTCTTATTACGGTACTTTTATTAAGAATCGGAGCATGTTCCATACACGAAATGAGCGTGCCATTGTGCGTATATATTTTGGATATATCAATATTAGAATCGTTGATAAGGTGTGCATCTATGCATTTCTCCATTGGCCACACGACATGGTGGTTAGTGTATATACTCCCTTCAGCAGAGAATTCTTGGTATAGGGTAAGCTCACTCGTAAAGAGTAGATCTTCATATAATGTGGTATTGTTGCCTACGTTGGCCATGTTTCGTCATGCGTGATTCAAGGATGGCAGATGAGTAATCTGTAATGAAAAAAACATTGAATTAGTTTTTTTGTAGTGATTTCTTAGGTTTACGCGAATATTACACATTGAAATAAAACTAGTTTATACGGATTTTATCGCGGTTTAATTTTTATTTTAGTCCCGACGTTTCGAAAGCTTTTCAGCCTTCGTGGTCACGGGAGAGACTGAGGTGTAGGTCGTCTCAGGTAACATTAACTTTTCGAGACGACCTACACCTCAGTCTCTCCCGTGACCACGAAGGCTGAAAAGCTTTCGAAACGTCGGGACTAAAATAAAAATTAAACCGCGATAAAATCCGTATAAACTAGTTTTATTTCAATTAGTTTTTTTGCTTATAATAGCAACGTTTCTAAATCGACGTAATGAAATAGATCACTTAAGGCTAAATTACAATATTTAAACACGGCTTAGTGCGTCGCTGTACCTAATTGAATCCAGATAAGTTTGATATTTTTTAACAACACAAATGTTATTTTTTATAAAAACAATCAGTGGAGAAATAAAATAATTTTGAAGTTAAAATGCTTTGTTTTAAGTTTACACAACGCACGTTTTGCGAGTTGGGAAGTGTTTAGTTTACTGTTTTTAATTATATACTTGATTTTAGAGACCGTAAATAGTTTAATCTTTTACAAATTGTAGCAACATCGTTAATGCAATTCAAGATATATAGAGATAGAAAGCGTGCGTGTGTGGGCGTACTACGATCTCTTTATCCGCCAAATAGACGAGTCATCTTCAATTCCCTAGCATTCGGGCGCATTTTTTATTGTTCATAAAGGTAGAAATTCTTTTTCCTCTATTCCACTGTATTTTGTTTGGCAATAGAGATTCGTAAAAAGAGAATTTGACAAACTTTATTTCGCATCTAACATATTTGTATAACCACATTATTCATTTGATGGCGTACTTTTCTGTGATAATTTCTCGGTTAGTTCCACAAAGTATGAACATTTCAATTCAAAAACGCAGGCAATTTTGCAGGTAAATAGAGGTATTTGATTTATTCCCGCTTGGTCTCTATCAAGCCATGGAATAAAAATACCGTCGGCCAAGCACTTGCACGCACGCACGCCAACTAGTCACGGTAATAATTTGTTTCGATTATCTTATTTATAGTGGACGTCTGTATATGTAACTATACAAAATATATATAAAGAATGCAGTGTGCATGCACACATAGTATAGGTCACCTAAGCAATGCCTTGTGTAGGGCCGTGAATTTAAACTTCAAGTTAGGCGTGTAAATAGCCCAACCATGAAATGAGCCCGTATTAATCAACGGAGCACGCAAACGAGGCCGGCGGCCAAAGAGGTGATACGCCCAGCTCTCGCCAAGCAGATTGGATAGAACAATTCCACCCAGACCATGCCCACGCCGATTGATCGTCCTAAGGGAACACCAGGCGGCTCAACCAATTTCCATGTGTCATCTTTTCTCTTAGTACATAATATTATGTAATAACTATTGTCAACTGTTGGCTTTGTTGACAAAAATACGCCAAAAATATCTATTGAATTCCGTGACTCCGAAACTGTATTTCAGAACCCAGAGTTTTACTCTAAATAATGTAAATAGTTGGAAAAGTTGCGAAAAATAAAGACGTCTATATTTATGTACGAGGTGTATCATACGACAGGATAGCCTATCACCATACCGGGCAGACCATTCCAGATTCCGGACTGATATTGAGCATTTTGTAATAGAAAAACCCAATATCACTTTTACCAGAACCGGGGACCGAACCCAAGACCTCAGCAGAACAGTCGTACCGCGTACCCACGAATTATGACTGTGCCACCAAGGCATAGCTAGCTAGTATATTTATATACTAACTATGATTGTCTCGCGACTCCGCGTCTTTGGCGTCATATATTTTAATATATGTATATATAATGTTATTATCAAGAATCTAATACGGACTCCGTAGCTTTCTATTCTCCACATTACATATAACTGTATCAATATATTCCAAACATGAAACGCTTTTAATAAAGCACTTTGTTGTTACATATTCATAAATGTAGCTTTACATCGTTATTCGGAACTGACGCAGGTACAGTATTGTTTGTTACTCTTTGAACTATCTGTTTGTGTTCTATACGCATACATATTTCATAACAGCGGAACAGTGTGTAAGTTAAAAGCCTCATTTTCATGGAGAGAGTTTCCCGTACGATATAGACAAGAATTACGTGTAACGTGCGAAGAATTTTATTTTAAAAATACACAAAAACAGTAATCAACTCGTGGTTTATTAGTCACTTTCATAATATGACTGCTTTACAGACGCCAACCCCATGTCAGAATGCAGTAGAGATTACTTTCTTATGAATTTTATCTAAAACTGAATTAAGACTGAATACGAGTAGTAAACCAGCAGAACTACCGCGTACTTAACTCTTAGACTGTCGAGTAAGCACTGAGATCTGTCAGTTAGTACTAGAAACTGACTGACTGACTGGGGAGCTCCTAATGGAGAAGCTCTTTTATAATGGGCCTATCTACCTTTTACCTTTATCTCTTTCCCCACCAATGGTTTATCCAGCCTACATGATTAATTGCACGGCTAATATCTCCATACACCCGCACTTTTCTTCCTGGAACCCCCTCAAGATTACCGATAAAATGGGAATAAATACACCCAACAGTCACACACATAGTCCTGACCCCGCACTAGGTAAACTTGTATCTTGGGTATCAGGAACTACGAGGGACTTGTATTCCTACAACACCCAGACCCGATTTTTTTTTGTGGATGACACAAACATTTGTCTCGGTGCGGTAATAGCACCCACGGCCTCTCGCTTCGCAGGCGGCGACTAATACAATACCATAAATATACCCAGGAATATAATAGATTTTTTTTAACTTCTCAGGTATGCAGATTTCCTCACCGTTAAAGCCAGCGATAATTAACAATGAATACACACGTAATATAGAAAAGTCAGAGGTGAATTTTCTTCGGGTTGGATTCGAACCTTGGACTTTCTCGACATTCCGTCCCCTCCCCACTGAGCTATCGCTGCAAATAATACTGTTGCTAAATTACTAGTTAGCGAGGCAAGCTGGCAACTCGGTTGATATTATGCGACATGCCTGGCCAGAAATATTAGCAACGCCACCCAGAACTTTGAATTGCAAAATACAACATGGTACTGCTCTGCGCTCATTACCCTGAGACATTAATTTCAAAGCCTCATAATTTCCAAAAAAAAAGTATTCTAAAACTAAATATAAAATTAAAATTAATTTATTTAAATCTAGAATCCAATAACGATCTGTAGGAACTAGTTTTTTTCAAATTGCGTTTCAGTTAACGCGCGTCGCGAGATAAGGATGTGTCTATTACCCTTACCCTGAAATAATATCCTAACCGCCCAATGTCAAAATTCAAGATGTCCGACAAACTGATCATACAACATCTCCAACAGTGTCATTGCAAACTTCGTTGTTGGCGGAATCATCATCGCTCTGATGGAAGCCAAATTTTTTTTGTAAAGAAGAGATAAGGATGACATATGACATACGTTTATCAACAAAATATTGAATTAAAAATGTGCATACTTTCGTCCTTCTACTGCGATAATGAGTGTCTACCACTTAATAATTTAATGCGACAATAATTTGGGTCTGTTAATCCTTTAGAAAACCTTCTAAATTGAGAACTCTAATCTACAAAATTGGAGCAGAAACGAAAGGCTGAATGATAAGTGTTTAAAGTACCTACATAATAATACTAACCTACCACAATAAAAAAGAAAATATACTAATATAACTTATCGATATAGGGCCTTACTTATAAACGCTACTTGAGCATTGATGAATTAAATACTTTGTTGTCCAAAGACTTTAATGTATACTGCTAGACAAGCTGCGCGGTACATAGAAATTGTACAACTAATTTACGGTCAATTGATCGTAAATCAATTTTACCATCTCGCTTACTCGTCAAACAACCGCGTTATGTGACGCAACTTTCCTTCTAAACAACCCGTCTAGTAGTATACATTAGTCTTTGCTCTTGTCTTTATATGTCAACATGATTTATAAAATGGCTAGAAATAGACGAAAACAATGTTTTAATAATTAATCAGTGCTTAAACAATTTTTAAGTAAGGGCCATGGATCACAGGACGAGTTAATTAGTACGTTTTGAGTTGAGGCGAGAGGCGCCATTTGTATATCAGTTTTTACGGAGTGAATCATTTTGTATGTAGTTAGTTGTGTAGTGTAGTTGTAGACTACCAACATCTTAGGCCCAAAGCCAAACCTCACCTGCACGTGTTACATTTTGCTGATTAACGGACGATGCAATTGGACAATGGACAATTGGCCGGATATATTTCCTGTCCAACTCCATTTCAGGTTCATGACTGTATTCCTGACTTCTCAGACCTTAGTTCTTCAGGATAACGCCAGGCAGAAAGAAAGAATAGATAGTATTCTTTACCTTTATCCACGTATGGGTGGGCAGATATGAAACTAGTGCAACTATAGTTTACTGAACTTATTTACGTGATATGATAGGTGGCAAAACTGTCACCATTTCCGTTCTGTCACATTTTCTGATCAATAAAAAATATTGTAGCCAAATCTGAGAAACAAACCATAAACCTCAAAGGTCAATGAGCCGATGTTCCGATTATAATTTTAATACCATAGTTCAAGTTTCTTTATCCGTACACTAGCAGATTGTTTTGCATATTAACCTTTATTATATGCATGTGTATAATCAAAGAATTAACATATAAATAACATACTACCTACTAATAGTCAACCATAAAAAATACAAAGGAAAACACGGTGTTCAACACTTTACATATAACGTCGAGTTTAACAGTGTTCTTGAAGTAATTCCAAACTGTGGTTCCAAACCAACATTACTTATTTTTCTTAATTTTTCTTTTATATTTATGTTTAACAATAACTTAAAAAAACGACATTATATCTGGTATCACGGCACTTTTGCTATTATTCGATAATCATTTTTTCGCGTATCGCGTATGTTGCAAGTGGAACTAAGACAGGTGGAAAGTAAAAAATCAGAATCTATAGTCATAAGAAGACATTGTAAACTATGGGACATAACTAATGGTTATAATAATATATATCAAATAAAAGTGACATTGGCTAGGTTTCGCGCCAATAAATGGTATATTTTACAAAAAGACACAGTTAAGCTGACTGACTCAAGCTGTAGACGACTGTATACACCATGGCTCTACCATCGTGTTGTTAAAACGAACTCATTGGTAAATGTATTGTAGGTAAAAAATGTACTGTAAAGGTTGTATTGTTTTATAAAGACTTATGTTTATTGTCAATGTGCCTAGTTACCTTTGACGTCGTTGATTGTAACCATGTTCCTTTAATATATAACTTGTTATTATATATATCATCATAGTGTATTATTTACCACGGCCTAACATCTTCTCGACATATCTCACCTTTTTAAACTTTTTTAAGTGAAATGTTTAAAAAAAATAAAGGGAACATCATCGGCGTCCAATACCTACGTCGCGTCCAAGCCAGATGCTAACCTAATTTTATTTATTGGAAATACTATAAATATAATTCTCTGGAAATGTTCCTCTATCCAGAGAGGTTAATATGTATATTGACAGCCTCCATGGCGCAGTGGGTGAGTAGCCGGCTACGTAGCGTGAGGCTGTGGGTTCGATTCCCATACCTAGACACATGTTTGTGATCCACGAATATTTGTTTCGGGTTCGAGTATTGTGGAACCGCAAGTCCCCTGTAGTTCCTGATACTCACAACACAGGTTAACCTAGTGTGGGATCAGGACTATGTGTGTGTAAGGTGTATTTATTTATATCTTTAATGAAATGAATGAATGAATCTAAATTAAATGGAGTTACATAAATAAACCACATTTTCTCAACTAAACAGGTTTTCCCAGTTTCATCAACATTTCAACCAAAAATAGGAAAATCCAATTCTTCGTTCATTTAATAACTGTGTACAAATGGATTAATTCAAAAAGGCTGTTCTTTAACCAAGGCTCAAACGATTTTAAACGAGGATCCCTTTCAACGATGTAGATAAAGCTTTAATGGTACATTTATATCGATATTATAATATAGGTAATTTCTTCAATAATAACTGCCAACACATTCTTGAATATCCGTATTTTATTGATCGACTATGATCAAATCTGGCCCTTAAATTGTATTCAATTAGTCTTTATCCCAGATTGGTATATCTTATGGTGTCTTGAATTCCCGTAAATATACAATTATGTTAATAGATGATGGTGTCGTTTTAACAAGCTTTCGAACAAAGAAACTGCATTTAAATCGGTATACACACACAAATACGTACATACATATAGACTGCCTCGGTGGCGCAGTTGTAATGCATACGCGTTACGATTGATCGATCCCCGGGTCGGGTAAAGTGGTATTGGGTTTTTCTATTACGAAATACTCAGTATCAGCCCGGAGTCTGGAATTTGTGCCCGGTATGGCGATAGGCTCGCCCCCTATCACATAAGGGACGGAGATACGCTCGGCGAAATGTGGGTGTACTGGTTACACCTCTGCCTACCCCTTCGGGGATTACAGGCGTGAGTGCGTATGTATGTACATATATACTCACGCAAACACACTACGTACGCGTACACATGTACACACACAAACATGACACTACAAATAAATACTAGGTATAAGAAACTGCAACCAGACAAGCGGCGAAACGATCGATATTATGAAGTTATGTTTTTTCGAAAGAATCCTTTACATCTTTAATATTTCTCTTCTCAAATATCGTGTTTGCATGGTCAGGCAATTACTTCACTTCGAAAAGAAATTCATTATTTGAATTGAAACAAAATGTTGTGATCCGTATGCATATTTATTGCCTGCGATGTTAAGGCGATAAGCCTAGGCACATATCTAGTGTAAACCAAAGGTCAACCCTTATTTTATGAGCGAGTCTGAATTTAACCATGCACATTTAATCTTGATTGGTTGACGAATCCAATTTTAATTTAATCGACCCTACCTTACTTCTCATCTCCGTTTTACTTGGTGGTAGATCCCTCGTATGCGAGAGCCTGTCTAGGTTGGTACCACCGCTTTGTCTATTTTTACAGCCTAAACATCAGTGTTTAAGCACGGTTGTGCTTTGGTTTGAAACGCATGTAAAATTACTGGGCATTATGATATTTAACATCTTATTTCTCGGGGTGACGAGCGCGATCCAATGCCATGCAGTGCTTTATAATTCAAAGTTCTGTATTGTGTAGCTTCTGTTTATGGGCTCGTCTAGTCATTCAAGCTTATAAAAAAAGAAGAATACTTACTCAGTCGTATGAGGTAACCATTTTAAATTGATTTCTCCATTATACTCTGTTTTTCATAAAAAAACACACACTTGACCCTAAAGCTCGATATCTTTATATATATAATTCTACTGTACGTGTGTATGTGACTGAACTCCTCCTAAACGGTTGGACCGATTTGAATGATTTTTTTGTATGCGTTTGGGTGGCGCCCTGGATGATTTAGACTCACAATTGGACCCGGTAGGTGGAGCTGCTGTAGTTGCGGGAGAAACCGCGTGGGACAGCTAGTTTAAATATATAAATGCAATATACGAGCAACTTACAAAAAAGACGAGTTGGGCGTAGAAAGAATTCCTGGTTGCGCAACATAAGAGAGTGGACGGGCATCGTGAGCTCTGCAGAACTCTTCCGTCTCAAGAGAGAAACAAAATAGAATATTCAACCTTCAGTAATTGGAGAGGCACACAAAGAAGAAGAATGAGGCAAGTCTGCTGTACTCTGTGTTTGTTTACAATTGCAATCGCCGCGGTTGACGCCACTATTGGTGCCGGAATACTCGCAAGTGAAAACAAATCGTGTCATAAGCACCGCTTCCTTAGAGGTCATGTCACGATTTTAACTTCAGTATTAATAGTCAGCATCGATCAATGCTGATGCTGATATTGTAAATTTTGCTGAAGCTCCGCGGATACTGATGCTGATATTCGCAACAACCCTGGTTTAGACATAATATGGATGAGAGACAACTTATGGAAGGGAATGAAGTGCAAGGGCGAGAAGAGAACTCCCAAGGAAAACGTATATCGACCAGATAGATGTTGAAGAGACGAAAAATTTATGTTAAAAATACTAATTTTATACGTGGAAAAGCAATAGGAATCAGCTTGTGCTGACCTGGACTATTATTTAATACTCTTTCTTTCTACCTAGCGTTATCTCAGCTAGTACCAGGATCCGCCTTCCCACTAAGACGCCTCCACTTGACCCGGTCTTAAGCATCCACTGTAGTAAGACCATTGGCTCTCATATGTCCCTTTAATACGTCAAGCCAGCGTTTTTAGGCCGTCCACGGATCGTACTCTTGGTACGTTCTGGCACAGGCAATTCCGAACGACGTACTCTTGTGGTTTCCTCAAAACGGGACCACACCATCTTAAGTGACTTTCCTGACGTTTATCTGTCACGTCACGGAAGCCAAAGCTGCCGTGGAAGTAATCGTTACGTATACGATCTAGTTGTGTAAGGTTGTATATCCACCGCAGCATCATCATTTCCGCCACGTGTATCTCCCTAACATGGTGCTTAACTGTAGGCCACGTCTCACACCCGTACAAGAGTACAGGCCGAATGATGGTCTTGTTTATTGAGACCTTTAAGTCTCATCGGCATCTTTCCGTCCCAAGTGACCCCTGTGACCTCCCGCTACTACATATAATACCTGCAAATCTAGAGTATATGACCACCGTCATGCTACATTAACGAAATATGTCATTACTTAAATGTAGGTTAGTTTCATATAGCACAATGTATTATCACTGGATGTATTACCTATGATCCATTTGGAATCCTTCCAAAAAGCTGTATCTCATACTATCTAAGCATGACTTCTGAACTTTTCACGGTACGATATCTCTTTTGTGGATATTAGAATCTATGGAATTTCGGTGTTTCAATTTAGATTCTAACAAATATGTGCAGATCTCATATGTTGTCTAAACCAAATCTGTAGAGGTCCATGAGACTAACAAAAACTTGAGTTTACTCATACTTGAGAGTATTCGTCATATATTACACCCGAATTCTAACAATTTTGTTGAGGCACAAAGATATTTCAGAACAATGTAATAACATCAAGGCAATACCGCGATTCCAAGTTATGCGACAAACACAAGTACAGTTAATATTCGTGTTTGCATACTTGTAGAATTTATTAGATCGTTGTTGCTTAATTTGATCTTTAGTATTTTAATAATGTTTTCGATTTGTAGATCGGTGTAATGAAATATGAATATTTGTTTTCTAATATCCAAAAAGAAATGTAAGAAACCCTAAGTTTGTAATGTCAAATTCTTGTAGAACCTTGGTGAAAAAAAAAACTATATAAAAATGAATGGCTAAATTTTTTGCTAAACGTCAAACTCGCGAACGGTTGGACCGATTTTGATGTTTTGTTTGTATGTGTTTAAGTAAGTTCCCTAAATGGTTTATATTTACAATTGGACCCGGTAGGTGGCGCAGCAATCGGGTTCTAACTATCAAGTATATGTTGCGGGGGAAACCGCCCGGGACACCTAGTTTCAACTATAAAAATAATCTTATAGAATGATTAAAACACGATAAATTGACAAATAACTATTTCTCATTCTCAAAGCGGAGACGAGACCGCGTCGTACGGGGCTTTTCAAACTATATTTCGTGATCCTAAGGCCATGTAAAGAAGAGATTTCGTTATTCCCATCTATATCACGCCATAAACTCGCCACCTAAATGTGGGTTTAGTTAACTAAATGTTCATACAAATAAATAAAAGAGGAAGTACAAAAAGGATCTTAAAGATATTACGACAACATTTGTGAATGCTAGAGAATCAAAGGAAAGTATAAGATAAAAGAGATGACTAACAAGATGAAAGGGCGCAATCGGTTGTATAGGACCTTTTTGATTCAACAAACAAACATAACATTTAGCCTTAAGTTGTCTCATTCATTAACTAGAGCTTATAATAATGTACGTACGTACTGTCTTTAGAGTAATAAATCCTAGCAGTAGATGTTATTATTTCATCAACGTATTCAACAACGTATATTCATTGAATTATGTTAAATGCATAAATTCTAAATAGCAATTAGGTACGCAGGCATCACTCTAGTGACTATCAAGATATTATGTAGAATGTGAATACATTATACAACGCTATTAACTTATAACCTGGAGGGGAATTTGGGCCTCCGGATATCTCACACAACGTACGAAACGCAGCAGCAAGCTGCTACTTAACCCGGACGAACCAGCCAATTAATGCTGTAGACAAATCTGTCTACATCGTGGCTTTATTATTCAAAAATATTTTATTTATGGTTACTTTGAAATAAATACATCAAGAAAATTGTGAGGGTACGTTCAGAATATAAAACATTTAATATAACCTTACGTCCAAAGCCTCTGTTACTTTTATGTGCCATTGTGTCTAATTTTTTTGTTACAGTTTGATATATTGGTGACTCTATTGGAATACAATATTATATTTTTAAAGTAATGTCCTGGAAATTCCCTTAGCCAGACATAATAAATCATACTTTTTTTATTATAGTTCACCGGTGACTTCATTCGTAAAATATTTAATATTGGAATTTGAAATTAGTTACAAACGATAATAGTCTAAAATGACAGCTATAAAATGTAATAGAATTCTTCATAACCATTACAGTAGTAATTATTTTTAGTTAATTTGAACGTATCTTAACTTCTGTATATTAATACGTGAAGAGAAAACTTCCCCCTTTTTAGGCATATTTTGCGCACGGAGGATTTTGAGATTTGGCAAAATTAAAGTTTGTATGGACGAGGAGTGCAGAGTGCTATTTATATATAAGTAATATCTGTAACAAATACGTACATTTAATTAAATAAATAAAACATTTATTGTTTACACTCACACTGACTATGTCAAATCTCGCAGCTGATGTAATAGAACAAAATTAAAAAAAATGGTCGTGTTTCGAACTCTACGCGACCAGTAGTTCATAGTTAATGCACTACCAGCAACGTCATACTTTTTTATTTATTCCTGCATATTTTATTTTTAAGAACACATCTGCTTGAATACTGGTTATATTATTTTTAGGCATCCTATTAGAACTATTTAATTTCATCTTTACGAAACAAAACAAAAAAAATCTTGCCAAACCTAATTAATTAATTTACAATGTAGAGTTTGTAATGTTTACAGAAAAAATATGTTTAGTTCCGTATCTAATTTATTGTGCGTTGATTGTCCATGGCTTAATTTCTTCGTATTAGATCATAGACAGCCAATACATATTATGTTTGGCACCAAGAATTGTTATATCTATTTCCATAAAAGTATGTTACCTTGGTACATATCACCACAAAATATAATATCAAAAGTTCGAAATGATGACGTGTCTCATAATATTATTATAATATTTTTATAAGGCGAAGAAGGCATTACTTTAGCGTATTTACATAAAACGAACATGTAGAATGATTTGTTATGATGTGTAGACAGCTATCCAATATCATCTTGTTTCGTATTACTTCATGTCTTATACCTACCTTTTTCCGAAACAAAAATATATCAAAATATAAAAATTATTACGTGCTGGTAGTCATATGCAAGTTGCCGTCTACTGTAGGTAACACTTTGTTTATTTATGCTGCCACGCAGCAGTGTGTAAGTCGTGTTGTGTTGCAGTTTAAAGAACATTGAAATTATTGGGCAATATGAGGCTCAACATCTTATATATGTCTTGGGATGATTGATTGATTTTTTCTTTCTTTTTTACCATCACACGAGCGACCTGTTCGTCTGGTCATTCAGGCAAAAATCAGGATGTTCTTCAATAACGTTACGGTTAGGTCCTTATTGTTGATACACAATTTACGTTAACTTCATTCGGCTTCTATTTTTTTTATTGCCATAGATAGACAGACTAGCGGGCGGCCCACCTGATGGTAAGTGGTTACCGTCGCCCATTGACCTCAGCAATGCCAGAGCACAGCCAGGCTGCTGCCTACCATTAAATGCCTCCTATCCATCTATCTAATGTACAAGGCATTAAGAAAAATCTCAATGTGTTCTAATTTTCCATAGGTAGTCCTCTATAATATCAACCCACGATTCTATTCGGATGGATAAAAAGAAAATTATTACTTTAAATATCTATCCTCGCGTGAGGATTAAGACCTAAACTCTCTAATTAGAGACTGCAATAGTTTGATGATACTAATTTGACATTTAATCATCTAAATCTCTTCGTTTTGTGTCTCATTAGTTTAAAAATTTACCTAATCTAATTTATGAGAAATTGCAGCTCGAATGTCTTCTATCTTTACCACCTAAAATAATTTATTTTATCAAAACGTCTTTGAAGTTAAGATTGCTACTTTAAATATTTAGAATGTTCAAATAAAAGGAATCTGGACGGTCCTTGTAATTGTTAATATGTTTAATGACACTTTTGGAACTAAAATTTTCCACAGAGGTATGAACTTTTTTAAAATACGTATATTTATTTGTATTAAATAGCCTCGCCGCGTGTCGTTGCGATTAACTAGGAACTAACTATATAATTAAGATTAGCTTAATGATGAAATAATGGTAAAGAGCCATTATTCAAGACATCTATTTGAATGAGTATAGATAAATCTGGAGAGCTTTTAATCAAATTGTCTGGAGTAAGTTTCGAGCTTTAGATAAATTACGAAAATGTCATATGGATTATTGTAATAAGCGACATTACTGCCAATGAACAGTTGCTACACAGCCCAGAACTTTGAATTACAAAGCACTTCGTGGCGCTGCACTACGTTCGTCATCTTGAGACACAAGATGTTAATTCTCATAATCCGCTGGGGATTACATTACTGAATTACATTGTCTCTAATGTCCTTCAAACCGAAAAAAACAGTTTTTGAACACTGCTGCTTGGCGGCAGAAATAGACAATGCGCTGGACTCTCGAATACAAGAGTTCTCTCACCTAGTGGTATTAATATTTGCTCCATTTATATTGGTTGACAAATATACATAGTTAATTTTAAATAGTGTTTCTAGCCAACCGACAACTAAACGCAGTCGAATCTGAGGGCAAAAGCTAGTTTTGATTATACTAATATCTATCACTATATTTTCTATTCTGACTTATTATACAAATATTACAAATATTTTGTGGACTTAGCGTATTGCAATGTTATTAGCAAATTAGTGTAATTATTGTAAAATATTTGTACAAGATAAAAATTAATACGCACTCACGCCTGCAATCCCCGAAGGGTTAGGCAGAGGTGTAACTAGTACGCCCACATTTCGCCGAGCGTATCTTTGTCCCATGATGTGATAGGGGGCGAGCCTATCGCCGTACTGGGCACAATTCCAGACTCCGGGCTGATACTGAGCAATTCGTAATAGAAAACCCCAATATTACTTTTACCTGACCTGGGAATCGAACCCGATACCTCAGCGTCAGCCTTAGTCGTAACGCGTACGCATTACAACTGCGCAATCGAGGCAGTCAAGATAAAAATTGTTTTAAATAATTCTGGTACTGCGCTTTTTTATTACTATAAATGATGAAACAAGCAGGGCACTCGCCTGATGATGAACGTCACGTATGCCTATAAACAGAAGCAATACATCCCACAGTTGTTTTAAAACACAAAATATTCCTGGCATTGGACTGCGGTCATCACCCCGAGACATACGATGTTAATTCCCACAAGAGTCTGCTTGACCTTTACTTTCATATGGAGTTTTTTAAATACAATCTTAATTAAAGTACATACGGTTTCGATGATTCTTTTATTGTTATTTTTATATAAAATGCACTGCGACGTTATCATAGTCTGGTTTTGAGTGTTTACAAACTCAATTCGCATTCAATATATGCGCATATATTGTGATTCTGATTGTGCGCGATTTCCTGGTATGATTAACTTTGTATTTTCTTCGGAAGTCAAATTACGGTATCTAAAAGAGTTTTTTACAATTTTAAAAACACAACAGATTCAATAATGATTCATTCCGTTTTTTCTAAATCTATTTGTTTTTTTTATAGCATAGGCTGGCAACAAGCAAATAGGTCATCTGTCACCTCCATCGCCCATGAACACCACAATACCAGAAGAATTATGGACGTCGCCGACCATTGCATGGCACTGGACTGCGCTCGTCACCTTGAGACATAATGTCTTATATTGCTCAGTAATTGCACTGGCTTCAATGTCCTTCAAACCGAAACATAACAATGCTTACACACTGCTGTTTAGATAGACATAGACAAATCGGTGGTATGTATACCCAAACGGTCTCTCAAATACAAGAGACTTACTATCTAGTGGCGTAATTTGTGCCCGATATGGCGATAAGCTCTCCGCCTACTACATCATAGGATGAATTATTTTCATGTACGGGGAATTGTGGATAGTGCTAGTAGCAACTTTGCCTACCCCTTCGGGAATACAGGCGTGAGTTTATGTTATACAGCATGTAACAAAAACCCTATTGACCCTTTTTGGGCCGTGAAGATAGACATATAGACAGCTTAATAAAAATAGACAGAAGCGAGATATTATCCTTAGACAGGTGCGAGTAGCTTAGAAAATATTAAAAAAATAATATTTTCATATGAAAAGTGATGAACAGCTGACTGATGCAGGGCGCGCACGCGGCGCGGCGCGTTTGGTATACGTAGACGCCGCAACTTGCTATCTCGCTCTGACTCCCAGTCATCGCTCTTGTGGAGGTAATCAATCGAAATACGGTTTAAGAGCAATAGATTAATTCAAGTTTAAAAAATAAATATATTTATTCGAGTTGCGAGTTATTTCATTACGTTTGCGAGTTATTTCATTACGTTTGCGAGTTATTTCATTACTTTTGAATATCGATTCTGATATCACAGTTAAAATGGCCAACAGGGTTTTTGTTAGATATTGTATAACATTGTACAACTCCATAACTAGTTGGCCAATCACAAACGATTTTTGTTGCCCTTTATAAAATGTTGTGTTGTATTTTATTTATTTATTCAACCCATCTAATATCGAATAGGTATAACACGAATTAACATTTTATTACATGCGAAAGAAAGAGCGGAGTTTCGTTTTATATATTCAAAATCACGGGTTAATACTCGCATATCTGAATCGCAAACTTTTTACATTCAGGGATGGTTGGATGTAATGTATCATACAACTTCAAGGCCTAAATCGACAATATATTATGAAACATATTTGTTTGGTTACAATAAATTGATGTTACAGAATAGAATTTCATAAAACGGAAGACTTTTTTTATTTTCTTTACTTATGACTGGTGACTTGCTCGTTTGCCAGCCTATGTTAGAAAAAAACATCTCGTTAATTGAAAAATGCCATATTCCCTCCGAAATAGGTTCCAAGTTGTATGTCCCATAGACGTAAATATTTAATTTTGATTAATACAGATGATACCGCATCTGTTACCGTGTGATATACATTACTGATACTGTCATTATATAATGTAGTTAAAGGTTACCACAGGTTCGCGGTAAGTGACTATCTCGGCTTGACATTGGAAGGTCGTAACTTCGCAACATGAAGGTGTGAAATATATATGACCGTCAACTTATTTTCCCTAAGTTATGGATACTTAGAAGCGTATCTTTGGACTGTAATATTAATGTTTTTTCTGGTACAGTATCTCTCTATACTCTAATGTATTTAATATACCAAGCTAGTATATAAAAAATCATATAATCAGACACTAAAATTGTTAGAGCGCCACAGATTTGACAGTAGTCTCATTTAATTTTGACTGCACGATTTTTTCTCTTGTGATATTTCAATATTTCTTTGGTCTTCACCTTTTCAAATGCTCTTAATATCAGTCTATTTATTTTCACACCAAGGCACATTGAGTTAAACCAGACCTGTAATCATTCTCCTAGTCTTATTCTACATCATGTGGGATCGACTCATCTTGCTTTTTTACATTTTAAGTAAATGATTTGGCATAAATCTTAAGGCTGGAAGCTTGTCTAACGATATTCTCCCATGGAAAACTAATTCTGGTGAAATAGTTTTTTTTTTATATTGATACGGCAAAGTGACTACACTGGGCATGTTGTTAAGTACAATGCAGTCCAAAGATAATGTCGAACGCCAAGAAACATTGCGTCCCTCGGCAGATTAATGCCAGCCTGAAATTACTGGATATGGACTAGCTGACCTCGGAACGCGACTCGCTTAAATGAGCCGTTGTGGCGGGTTTTTTAGTATGTGTACGGTGATCACTATCCAGTCAAACATTTAATGACTTACTAGATTCGCAATACGCGTCGACTAAGTTAGTAAATGAAGTCACGATCGCTGGCACAACTGTCGTCGCAAAGGTATTATAAAACTCTGATGAGGCAGCAGTAAAGTTTTGAATGGTACTCAAACTACGGCTACTGATAATGATAATTTCTCACACGTTTTAACTTTGCCGTTTTAACGACTGCCTCGGTGGCGCAGTTGTAATGCGTACGCGTTACGACTCCTCACGTCTCGGGTTCGATCCCCGGGTCGGGTAAAGTGGTATTGGATTTTTCTATTACGAAATACTCAGTATCAGCCCGGAGTCTGGAATTTGTGCCCGGTATGGCGATAGGCTCGCACCCTATCATATAAGGGACGGAGATACGCTCGGCGAAATGTGGGTGTACTGGTTACACCTCTGCCCACCACTTTGGAGATTACAGGCGTGAGTGCTTAGGTATATGTATTTTGTGTGAGTGCGTATGTATGTATTTATGTTTTAACTTTCGCAAAAATAAAATTATATAGAACAGATGAATTAAGTTGAGAAATAATAACACAAAAACGTAGGAATACATATGTCTTAAACAAATGTATCATCTGAAATTACTCAGACTTAAACACAAATATCCGCTGATAATATTGACTCAGCTGTCCTAATAACGATTCCAATATAAGCTTGACGCAGACAAGGGTTCGGGTCTATCCTTTTGAGTGTGAAACATTTGTTTCTAGGAGACATTTACCGGATATGACGATATTACATTTTCTAGGTTTTCGATCAAGAGGCCTAAAGGCTGTGCTTTATTTTAATTTTTTATATGTAAAACGCTAACAGAATTGTCAACTAAATCACTGAAGTTCTTAAAGACATCTGCACCCAATAAAAAAAGGACCCAGTACCTTTTTATTGCTAGGAAGATGTTAACAGAAACATTTATAGCGTTACCTAAACTTACCTAATTAGCCCGCGCTTCTTTTGTGGCTTGGATTGCGCTACGCTAAACTGCAGGATAAGATAGATAGATAAATAAATAGATAGATAGAATGAACTGAAAAACCCAATACCACTTTACCGACTGCCTCGGTGGCGCAGTTGTAATGCGTACGCGTTACGATTGATGCCAACGCTGAGGTCTCGGGTTCGATCCCGGGTCGGGTAAAGTGGTATTGGGTTTTTCTATAACGAAATACTCAGTATCAGCCCGGAGTCTGGAATTTGTGCCCAGTATGGCGATAGGCTCGCCCCCTATCACATCGTGGGACGGAGATACGCTCGGCGAAATGTGGGTGTACTGGTTACACCTCTTCCTACCCCTTCGGGGATTACAGGCGTGAGTGCGTATCTGAATCTACCATCATGTGGCATCATAGTGAAGAATTAAAAGAGAGTCTAGTGGTAGCATACATTGACATAATTAATTTCAGCGAACCGTGAGTGTAGTTGCTATTTACACTTCTGCCAACGGCGACACGGTTGAAATACGTACGCGCTACAACTGCTGAAGTCTTGGATTCGATCCCCGGGTCGAGTAAAAGTAATATTGGGTTTTTATCACGAAATGCTTAGTATCAGCCTGGATTCTAGAATTGTGCATATACTACCGAAGAGACTAAAGTTAAGTGGAATCTTTGTAATTGGAAACACCAGTATCGGTTTGATAAACTCCCGGGCCCGGTATAATAAAAAGAAGTATTTTTATTAATGTAGGTACGTATTACTCATGTAATGAAAAGTGATATAGTGAAAATATTCCATCAGTTATTGCGTGCGGGCAGATAAGCAGATATGGTGCATATAGGGGTTATTATGCATAATCCCATTATGAAAGTACCCACTGCGTATATTTTATGGACCTCTCATTAGAAGACTGTTTCATTCAGTGAGTAGACATTATTATTAATTTTAATCTTTGATATAAAACAGGGATGTTATAAGTTTGTCCCCTTTGTTGCCTATACGAAAGGACTCATTCTTTTATTTGTAAGTTTTTTTTATAACTGTGACCGGTGAACTAGCAAGTGGGTCACTTTATGGCATGTGATCACCACTGCCGATAAATATCCCCAATACCTAAAGAATCATGGACGCGTTGCCGAACTTAGGGAAATAAATGATTAAGGGATTGGAAATAAGGAGATTTGGGCCACCACATATCTCACTCACCGTACGAAACGCAGCAGCAAGCTGCTACTTCAGTCGGTTTTCAGTGAGACAGCGGTAACAACCCGATCGATCCGGCTCATCCATGCTGTCGACAAAACTATACAGCTTGGCTCTACCACTTATAGAAAAGTTATTGAATCAAGAATGTTTTTAGGTAGACAACCTTGACCTGGTGCTTACCAAGAAGTCGACAGTTTCCAATTTCTCAATAATTAAGCCGTGATTGGCCTAACAGTTAAATTTAATAGATTTCGGGGGTTTTAACGCTTAGGTTATTTCAAGGTTATTATCAAACAATAATGTTTGATCCTCGGGTCGGATAAAGTGATATTGGGTTTTTCTAATACGAAATGCTCAGTATCAGCCCGGAGACTGGAATTTGTGCCCGGTATGGCGATAGGCTCGCCCCCTATCACATAAGGGACGGAGATACGCTCGGCGAAATGTAGGTGTACTGGTTACACCTCTGCCTATCCCTTCAGGGATTACAGGCGTGAGTGCATATATATATAATATATATAGACTTATATACATAGACTGCCTCGGTGGCGTAGTTGTAATGCGTACGTGGTACGACTACTGTGCTGAGGTCTCGGGTTCGATCTCCGGGTCGGGTATAAGTAATATTGGGTTTTTCTATCAAGTGTTTTGTATCAGCCCAGAGTCTGGAACTGTGCCGGGTTTGGCAATATTATATCATGGGACGGAAATAAGCTCGACGAAATGTGGGTGTACTGCTTACACCTCTGCCTACCTCTTCGAGGATTACAGGCGTAAAGGCGTATGTTATAACATCTAGACATAAGCTCTCGCCTGTATCCTCGAAGGAGTAGGCAGTGTAACTAGTGTAGCTTTCACGATTCGCAGAGCTATCGTGCCTATCACCATACTGGGGACAAATTTCAATTCCAAGGGACTGGCATGTAATTTTTCGAATCGATAACTCAAACTCAAATTATGATTGCCTGACCTGAAATTTGAACTCAGTACCTCATGGTTTCTTAGCCTAAACCACCAATGAAGCAAAAAATAAAAAGAAATAATTGTTATATAAAATGTATTTAAATATTTTTTTCTCCATCGCTTCATTGGTGCCTAGTGGCAGCGTACTTAAGCTAAAAACCGTAAGGTCCTGGGTTCAATTCCCAGGTCGAGCAATCACAGTTTGAGATAGAATTTTCATTTCGAAAAATCAGACATGAGTTGCCGGGTATTGGAATTTGTTCCCGGTATGGGCGATACGTTCGCCCCCTGTCACATCATGGAACTGAAATAATCTCGGCGAAACGTGGGTGCAATCGTTACATCTCTATCTATCCTTTCCGTAAAGTTGTGAGCTTATATTTTTTTTTATCACTCTTTTAGGAAATATGGTATATTGCGATCTTTTATTTATTAGGAACTAGCCCAGTATTATTAACTTAATTATATAATTTAGTTAAAATGTTAATTGTTGGGTCACGACCTGCGAAATGAAAATATTATACTAAAACCTTGAAAATATCCTAACATTGCATATTCATCGACTTACGGTACACGTAACACGCCATACATTAATTTCAATGACGAGCAAATTTCTTCGTAACCCTTATATAATGGGTGGTTTACAAGCAAATACGCTGTTAAGTATGTTGTACGGGTATTAGCTACGACCTTCGATAGCAAAACGTTCTCGAGGCTATCTCACATATTATCAGGATTAGCAAGATTTATTCGTGGCTCCGTCCGTATGAGTTTCGCGGCCCGATACATCAATAACTACACATTTTCATGAGATAAAAATAATTGCAATTTTGTTTGACCGACGGTGACACAGGCACTGAATCAAAAAAAAAATGCTATTTTTGACTTTTCAGTGATATTTTTTTAAAGTCGGTTTCTAAGTTATTTTATTTTTAGTGGTTAGCTATGGCATGCACATTCTAATACAATAACACAATCCGACGAGTGTACTGTTGTCTGTTGAGGAGTTTGTTTTTCTCCTTACTCCGTCATCAAATCTTAACAAAATTTATATGGGAGTCCATAGCAGCTAAATTCTATCTAATGATTTTTTTTTTGAATAAATTCTTTCTAGAATTGGCGGAGAAATCGTACATACATAAAAAAATCGCCAAACTGAGAACCTCCTCCTTTTTTGAAGTCGATCAAAAATGTACTTTGGTACGAGGTACGTAATTCGACGGTAACAATGTCTATGTCTTTATTAGGGGCCAAGCTTTATTCGTATAAAATTTCATTAAAACCCGGTTCAGTGGTTTGGCCGTGAAAACGTAACAGACACATAGAGTTTCACATTTATAGAAAAAAAGGAAGACACTTTTTATAACATTATGTATGTTTTTTTTTTAAGACTAAGGTCTAACTCCCTCTCATTCAGTAGAGGAGGCCCGTGCCCAGCAGTGGGACGTGTATAATACAATGCTAGTATTATTATTATTTTAAGTATGGATTTTAAGAAGCACGACTCAGTTGTTATATGTGGCCATACAAAGTCGTGGCTGTCACATGTACCTACTTGCTAAACTAATTTGGACGGGTGTCGTATAATGTACTGTGTCATTTTGCCCTGACTTGAAATAAAGACCTTTTATGACAAGTTATGGTGGTTTAACCGACTTCAAAAAGAGAGGAGGTTCTCAATTCGGCGCGTTTTTTCTTTGCTTTTTTTATGTATGTACATCGATTTCTCCGCCAATTGTGGACCAATTTTGTAGGAAATAAATTCACTCGATAGAGTTTAGCTGCTATGTAGTCCCATAAAAATTTGGTTAAGATCTGATGACGGAGTACGGAGAACTAAAAACTCCTCAACGGACAACATTGCTGTACATTCAAGTCGGTTTCTAAGTTTTGTTAAACGTAATATTTTCTGTTTGCTTGAATGACGAGACGAGCAGGTTGCTGGCGTGATGTTAAGCGTCACGCCTGCGCACAAACAGAAGCAACGTCACACAGAACACTGGATTACAGAGCACTACATGGTACTGAACTGCGCTCCTCATCCCGAGACATAAGATGTTAAGTCTCATAATATCCTGTAATTTCACTGGCTTCAATGTTCTTCAAACCGAAATACAACAGCGGTTACCACTGCTGCTTAACGGCCGAAATATACAAAGCGGTGGTACCAACCCATACGGTTTCTTACATACGAGGGACCTAGATGTAGTATGTTACAGGCTGTCAGACCGGATTTCTTCGTGACATTAGATTAGATACTCAGTCGCATTAGATTTAGATCGTAACATTAGACAACTGTCAATACTTGAGTTTGTCACGCGTGTTTATGACAGTCACGTCGATGTGGTAAAGTCGAGACGCACTTTTAGAACGCTAGCGACTGTAGCTACGGATAATCAAGATTGACGCCCATCTTCAACAACACTTAAGTGAGCTCTAAAGGCATGTTTTGAGGTACGAGACAGGAAACCGAGACACATGAAGAAAGTACGTCCGGTACCTATGTATGCAATTGTATAGATATCCGGAGGCATCTCCTTCCCAATTCCTTAATTATTCCTTTCCTTTAAGGTCGGAAACGCGCCCATGAATATTTTGGTATTGTGAGCGTACATGGGCGGTGGAGATCACTTACCATCAGGTGGCCCACTTGCTCGTTTCCGACCTACGCCATAAAAAGATACGTTTTCAGTTATGCGACTTAGACAGGGCATCGCGACGGTCAACCATATTGGTATAAATTGAAAAATAACCCATAACTCAAAAACTATGCAACTTAGCTTATCGGAACTAATTTTCATTGGAAGTATCTTTTAAGTTATACTACTACCTTGTTTTTTTTTCAGTATTTTCCATCACAGGGTGGAATTTTTTTAAAAGTTTAAATTGCACAATTTAAAAGTGTCAACCCGGCACATTTTTCACGTCTTTGGACACGCATATCTCACAAACTAATGATTTTTATAAAAAAAAGTCATTAGCAGCATACAAAGCGGACTTGGCGGTATCGCCTGACTCGCGTCACGCCTCGCGACCTTCCTTTCTTTGTCGCGTACCTCAAAACATGCCTTAACACAGCACCCACGCTGGAAATAAATATTTTTCACATACGACTCACAGTTTGAATTTATTTCTCTACATGGGACTATAAAGCTGTTTTATATATATAAGGAATAAATCAACTAATCCCAGTTGAGCTAGTTTTTGTTTTTCAAACATTTTATGGAAAATGGAAGGCAACCGTCTGATTACGTCACTTAGGGACACATCTAACATTACTTCTAGCATACAAAATTGCCAATGTCAAAAAATATATTGTTTTTTTTGCAGAGGGCAGCAAATGAGCACGCGGATCACCTGATGTTAATTATGTTAACATAGAATTCTATATTTACAGCATTTTACACACCATAAGATGATAATAATAATAATATTAACTGATCTCCACCGCCCAAGAACACCTACAATATCATAATAATCATTTCTGTAATGCCAAATTTAAAGGACAGGAATATGGATTGGGAAGAGAGCGGAATTTGGGCCACCGGAAATCTCACTTACCGTACGAAACGTAACAGTAAAAACAAGCTGCCACTTCACTTCGATTTTCTGTGAAACAATGATAATAATAATCCGTTCGAGTCAGCTCAAGCTGTAGAGAAAAGTGGTTAAACTCTCCGACTCTCTCTCTATGTCTCTCTAACTCTCTCTCTCTATGTCTCTCTGACACTCTCTCTCTCTATGTCTCTCTGACTCTCTCTCTATGTCTTTCTGACTCTCACTGTATGACTCTACTGCTTATATCTCCCACACTTATCTACCACTCATTTTATAACATTAATGTAATTTATATTGTTAAAAATATGATGCACATTTAAGGAAACAATTGTTTTCAATTTCATTAAGATTTTTTTTAGAAAATCTTTGTCTATTTCTGCCGTCAAGCAGCAGTATGTAAGCACTGCTGTGTTTCAATTTGAAGAACAATGACGCTAGTAAAATTACTGGGCATTATGAGACTTACCATCTTATCAGTTCAGTGCCATGCAGTGTTCTGTAATCCAGAGTTCTGTGTGACGTTGCTCCTGTTTATGGATAAGCTTAACATCAGGCGAGCGATAGGCTCGTCTTGTCATTCAATTATTAAATCATTACATAAGTCATTAGCCTCAAATGACCTGTCCCCTTTTCCATCCCTTAATTATCCTTTCCCTTTAGCGTCGGCAACGCATCCATGATGGTTCATCTAGCATTGTGGATCTTCGTGGGCGGTGAAGATCGTTTACAATCAGGTGACCCGCTTGCTCGTTTGTTCACCTATGCCGTAAAAATGATTTTTTACTAGCCCTGTCCCACTGCTGGACACGAGTCTCCTCTACTGAATGAGAGGAGTCAGGCCTTAGTCCATCACGCTGGCCTAATGCGGGTTGGCAGACTTCACATACCTTCGAAATTCTTATTAAGAACTTCTCAAGTATGCAGATTTCCTCAGGATATTTCATATTTCCTTTACCGTTACCCATAACTTAGAAAAGTCAGAAGTGTGTGTTCTTGGGACAGGTTTAGAACCTGCGACTTCCGTCTCGACAGTCCGTACCATTCCACACTGAGCTATTGCTGTAAAATTAATGCTTAATTTATTTTAATGTGTTTAAGACCAGAAGTAGATGAACAACATTAATTATGATTTAGAACATGTTATTGCGTAGATGCACGACGTGTAATAGCCCAAGTTGAGCCGCAAACGAAGCGACCTACTGGTTTACAAGACTTTTAGATGCCAAGGCAGTTGTAGTAAGTATCTGCTAAATTAAGAAAGTTTCGAAGTAATGCCTTCCTCTGAGTCTTACTCTGTAAAAGTCTTCTTTATAAGAACGATAAGCGTAAAAATATACTCGCGAAACTTAGTTAATATCAATTAGATTATTATACTGGTAAAATTGTAACAATTCACAGCTCCGTGGCGCAGCGGGCGAGTAGTTGGCTGCGAAGCCAGAGGCCGTGGGTTCGATTCCCACACCGAGACAAATGTTTGTGTGATCCACAAATATTGGTTTCGGGTCTGGGTGTTGTGGGACCGCAAGTCCCTCGTAGTTCCTCATACCCACGACACAGGTTTACCTAGTGTGGGGTCAGGACTATGTGTGTGACTGTTGGGTGTATTATAATTATTATATAAAAATATTTCTATGTTCTGTCTATCTGTCCTATGGGAATCCATTTAAAATTAATTGAATCCATTTTAAATTACCCTCTGAATAATAAAGTACGCTATAAAACGGTTTTAAGGAAATATATTTATACCGTAACCGCAGCTAATTTCAAAGTCTTAATTGATTAAGATACCACTTTCACAATGAGGATACTCTAATTCGAACTGTTTTTTTTAATAGCATAGGCCGGCAAACGCGCAAGTGGGGTACTTGATGGTAAGTGATCTCCACCGCCCATGTACCACAATACCAAAAGAATTATATTTCGTTATTTCATTCGAAGATATATTGTTAACTTGGTAGTCCTTTAAACCTACAAGGCAGCTCGCACTATTTAAAGACTCTAATCGATTGCTTTGTCGATCGATTTCTTTTGATGTTTAATCTGTCATAGCGTTTCCCTAGCACTCCGCGTCACTATGCAGATCATTCTTTTTTCGTGCGAGGCAGCGATCGCACGCGCACATTTAAGTTTTCTCTTTCAGTATGCCAAAAAAAAAAAAAAAAAAAAAAAAAAAAAAAAAAAAAAAAAAAAAAAAAAAAAACTGATAATGCAACTGTTTCTGACTTCAGATCCAGAGCTACCCCCCATCGAGCCTAATTTTCCCTTGGAGGAAATAGCCCCCGAAAATCCGGGGGATATAGTCCTAATGCCTTCAGAACAAGTTCAACCCGAAGAAGATCGTGATGTATTATTGGACCCTGATATTTTTCACGACAATTTGGCACGTCTATGGACGCCGATATTAAGAAAAGGCCTGTCCAAAGAATCTAAGGATAAAGTAATGAAACAATTCTTGATCTCGGAAAATTGCTCCCTATTACAGGCGCCTAAACTCAATCCAGAGATTTTGGCTGCCTCTTCGGAAGTTTCTCGATCCAAGTCAAACGCGTTGAATCGGTCCAACAACAGCTGGGCATTGGAATTACAGCCGTGAACAGAGCACTAGTACTGCTCCTTGATGGCGACAACAAAAGATTAGAGGCAATTAAGCTGTTAAGTGATAGTTGCCGCATACTATGCGACCTCCATCACATTGAAACTGAGGCTAGGAAAAAGTTTATAACCCCCGGCCTAGACAAATGTTTCCTAAATGTAGTACAAGATGTAGATAGAGATGAATTGTTGTTCGGCAGTAAGCTCTCAGAAAAAATTAAAGCTTCCAGAGTAATAGAGAAACAAGGACTCCAAATTAAAAAACGAGTCGCCCACGATCCCAGGTAAACTGGACGGGCCATCCTCGCTATCTACCAACCAGGGGGGGGCGAGGGGGGTCCAGAAGGATCAACCCCGCTGGAGCCAGCCATCGCAAAGCAACCCCAGCAAACCATACGAAAACATCGAACAAAGCTCCACGCGCACCTCAGCAGCATTAAACGTACTTTTTAATCCCAATCGCTATAAATAGCCGCAGATATTTGTGTTTTAATTTTCAGGAAAATGAAAATAATAATTGTAACACTTATCATTTTAACGCTATGCCATATGGACTATCTGTCGCTCCCCGTGTTTTTACAAAAATAATGAAAGAGGTTATGAATTACCTAAGGTCCCAGGGTCATAAATCTGTAATATACCTGGATGACATTTTGTGCATTGGATATACCTACGACGAGTGTTATAAGAATGTTAAAGAAACCTTAAATTTACTGAAACGTCTGGGCTTCGTTATTAATTGGAACAAAAGTAATTTACAACCTCAACAAACATGTAAATTCCTGGGATTTATGTTCAATACGGTTGATATGTCATTAGGGTTGCCTCAAATTAAGAGATCTAATATTTTTAAATTGTTAAGTAATTTTTTATTATTACCTACATGTACCATTAGGGAGTTCTCACAACTTATTGGGATACTTATTGCAGCATGTCCAGCTATTAAATATGGCTGGCTATACACGAGAAGCCTCGAAAGAGCAAAATTCTTAGCTTTACAACAGAACAGTAGTTATTCAAGAAAAATTTGTCTCCCTAAGTACATTTTACCTGATTTGCAATGGTGGGCAAATAAAATATCATCCTCTAAAAACTCTTTAAGACCACAGGACGAATTTAGGCTAGAAATATTTACCGACGCTTCTAGAACCGGTTGGGGTTCCTTTTGTGACGGTAAACGCGTAAATGGGGGATGGAAAGAGATTGAACATTCTTTTCATATAAACCATTTGGAACTGTTAGCAGCATTTATGGGACTTAATTGTTTTGCTCGGGACCTCTCAGATTGTACAATTTTATTACGAGTGGATAATTATACTGCGATATGTTACATAAACCGAATGGGTGGGATTCGGTTCCCGCACCTGAATTATGTAGCCAAGTCTATTTGGCAGTGGTGCGAGAGGCGGAATATCTGGTTGTTTGCATCATATATAAATACTCTTGATAATGTTGAAGCGGATCAAGAGTCTAGAAAAGTTAACGTTGATATAGAATGGGAGCTTTCCAAGTGGGCCTTCGACAGCATAAAAAGGAACTTAGGTCAACCAGATATTGATTTGTTCGCCTCCCGTGTGAATACTAAATGTCAGCGATACATATCGTGGAAGAAAGATCCTGATGCAGAAACTATAGATGCTTTTACAGTAAACTGGCGTCAATATTTTTTTTATGCTTTCCCTCCGTTCGCATTAATATTAAAATGTTTAAATAAAATTATCAGAGAAAAAGCCACAGGCATATTAGTATTTCCTTACTGGCCAGGTCAACCATGGTTCCCCCTACTCAAAACCATGTTAGTCTCAGAAATAATATTTTTCAAACCTAATAGAGACCTTCTTCAATCTCGTTTCAGATCATTTTACCCATTACACAAGACTCTTACCCTGGGAGCCGCGAAGCTCTCCGGCTAGCATTTGGACACCGGAATGTCCCTGCGATAGCATTAGATCTAATGATTTCCTCTGTAGCAATCAACACATTGAAACAATATAGTGTAACATTTAAACTTTGGTGGTCATTTTGCCAGCAGAATAGCCTAGACGTATTTGATACTTCAGTGATACCTTTAATGACATTTCTTAGTAATGAGTTCCATAAGGGAAGTTCTTACGGAACTATTAACACACATCGTTCAGCACTATCGTTACTTTTAGGTAACGATGTAGGCTCGGACGAAAGGATAAAGAGACTGTTAAAAGGAATTTATAAAACAAAACCCTGTCGTCCTAAATACGCTACTACGTGGGATCCCCAGGTTGTATTAGATCACATATGTCAATGGTTCCCAAATAGAACCCTAAGCTTAGAAAAACTAACTAAAAAGTTGACTGTCCTCCTAGCATTGTGCACCGCACATAGAGTCCAAACTTTATCTCTAATTAGGATCGAAAACGTCAAAAGATGTACTGACGGAATAAAAATACATATCACTGATGTAATTAAAAGCCTGTTTTGTATTTGCCTTATTTCAAAGAAAACACAAATATTTGTCCAGCTACAGCTTTGATTGATTACCTTTACGTTACCCATAGCCTAAGACCTTGTGATAGTGCAAATCTCCTTATTACGTATAAAAAACCTTATAAAAAAGCTTCTTCCCAATCTATTAGTAGATGGATAAGACAGACTTTAGCGGAGAGTGGCGTGGATGTGGGTATGTTCAGCGCGCATAGCACGCGGCACGCAGCTACGTCGGCAGCGGCCTCCGCTGGGGTCAGTATTGACGTAATAAGAAGAACTGCTGGCTGGTCAAGTACATCAGAGACATTTGCCAAATTCTATAACCGTCCTGTGTCCGACCCTTTATCGGAAACAGGTAGGCTATTTGCTGAATCAGTGTGTCAAGTAGCTTCAAAATAGAAAGACTGATTATTATATTTAATCTTAAAACTAAGTTAAATTATATAAGTTGTTTGTAAGATGACCTTTAATTAAAAAAAAAAATTAAATAAACTTCTTTCTGATGAGACGGTTTTTTGTTTATAGTTCAAAACCTTATTGATGCTCTAAACATCTACCAAGTTAACAATATATCTTCGAATGAAATAACGAAATATAATATATGATCAAATGAACTTCGAGAAGCGAAGTTCGATCATTATTATGTGAGTTATTTCATTCGAAGATATACACACCCAACCCACCCTCACCCTTATAATATAAAGGTACACAAATAAGATTTATTTAATTTTCTACTCTCTAAAAAGAATGATCTGCATAGTGACGCGGAGTGCTAGGGAAACGCTATGACAGATTAAACATCAAAAGAAATCGATCGACAAAGCAATCGATTAGAGTCTTTAAATAGTGCGAGCTGCCTTGTAGGTTTAAAGGACTACCAAGTTAACAATATATCTTCGAATGAAATAACTCACATAATAATGATCGAACTTCGCTTCTCGAAGTTCATTTGATCATATATTATGGGCGCGTTGCCAGCCTTAAAGAAACGGTATAATTAAGGGTTTGGGAAGGGGACGGAGGTTTGGGCCTTCGGATATCACTCACCGTACGAAACACAGCAGCAAGCTCTTTTCGTCGGTTTTCTGTGAGACAGTGGTAACGACGCGGATGAGCCGGCCCATTCATGCTGTAGACAAAATTGCCTACAACATGGCTCTACCACTCAAAAAATATTATTTTATTGCACTTCATAATTATTTTCAAAACATACACTAATAAAACTGACTGTCTCGGTGGCGCATTTGTAATGCGTACGCGTTGCCACTGCTATGTTGAGGTCTCGCGTTCGATCCCAGGTCGGGTAAAAGTGAATAGGTAAACCAAGGAGGGTTTTTAAATTACGAAATGCCCAATATTAGCGAGGAGTTTGGAATTCTCTTTATTGCCTAGACAGGCAGACGAGCAGACGGTCCACCTGATGGTAAGTGGTTACCGCCGCTCATGAACCTCAGCAATGTCAGAGCACAACCAAGCCGCTGCCTATCACATCACGGGACGGAAATAAGCTCGGTGAAATGTGGGTGTACTGGTTACACCTCTGCGTGCGTATGTATGTACACTGATAAAAATATACTCAAATAATATTTTAACGTTTTACAGCTGAGTTAACAAAAGGTAGCCAATATTTTCTTAAGTGGTTATGTTTCCTCGGTACCCAAAGTGTATTAAAAAATATTTGGCCTTGGACCACACAGGCGCGCGAGAGATATAACTGCCGACGACAAATATCTCGGGTAAAAGTGTCAACATTCGATAAAATTACGTCGTCATATTAGGGTTCGTACTATTTTCTCTACTTTATGTTTATTTTTGACATAGCGAGTCCAGTATTCTACGTAACCATGTAAGCTAAGACATATAGATTTAACCAGATAAAACTGTTTTTTTACGACAAAACGACTCGACAAAATCATCGTATTCTTTATGCTAAGCCCCCAGGAAAGCTTTTTCTTTCTAAATTATTCATTCGCTCTCTTTATGATGTACACTTTTTTTCGTAAGCAATGCCGAGTTTTGGGTCAATTTGTTCAATTGAAACGTTGCCATTTGTAACAATAATTTCTACATAAATGTGCTCTGAATATTTGCATATATAATTTTGTCGTCACATTATGAATTCCGAGAATTTTATATCCAAGTTCCAAGCGTATTTAAGCGGTGCTCGTTGAAATTTAATCACAGCATCATGAACGTCAAAAATGTATTTTTTAAATGTAAGTGTTCAGTATATGGCGATACGGAGACTTAATTGTTATTATGGAGGTATAAAAGATTACCTACCTTGAGTTTTCAATTCCAAAAATCAGACGTGAATTGCCCGGAATTGGAATTTGTGCTCGTCATGGCGATAGGCTCGCCACCTATCCATCATAGGATGGAAATAAACTCGGCGAAACGTGGGTGCCGTACTAGTTGCACCTGTGCCTACCCGCCAGATTAAAGGTGTGAGCATATTAAGTTAAGTAATCCATGAAATAATTAGATTCTGCTTTTAATTCTAATCCAATTAATGACCAACATTCTCGGTTGGATTTCAATTTCAATGATCAGTTCTCGGTACATGTGACCGCTGTAAAGAATACTAGCTTACGGCTCCGCCCCTGCTGAATGTCCTTTTCTGGAATAAAAATATCCTATGTTCTAAACTAGTTCATGGTCTACCTGTAATAGTATAGTAGGATAGGAGATTCTAAGCTTGTTAATAAACGCGCATTTATTTTAGAATAATTTGCATTCATATCATCATTCATAACATAACATAATTATCATCATTGCAATGGTGATATGTTGTCATGTCATGTCTATAACATGTTTGATTCTCTTCTACCTGCCCTTATCCCGGTCGCAGTGGGGTCGGCGCAACATGCTTTTTAATTTATCACATGTTACAGAAAGATTTGGTTTGTAGTTTTTACGGCCGGCCACCTACCTGACGTCAACCTCTCTTAGGAAAACACATAGACGCGAAACCAATATTTGTGAATCACACCAACATTTTTCTCGGTACGGGAATCGAAACTGTGGCTTCTCGTTTCACAGCCGGCTACTCGCCCACTACGCCACGGAGGTTGTCTGAATAACATATACGAGTATCTATTGATAATAATATGGTCAGCTTAGATTGCTCGTTATTGCTCATACCAAAATTACTGCTCAATCCTTTGAACGGACACGTCAAATCAATTCTTTATTGTTTTTTTGTTTTCTTATGGAATTGAGTGGAATAGAGCAAAAAAATCACTAATGCCATAGAGTGTGGCACTGCTTAATGTGATAACGGTATTTTTTATTATACACTGAGAAGCTGCATCACCTTTTTTAAGTTACCTACCATATGATTATTCAGAAGACCAATTCTCGTAATATCAAATGTTCAAAATATCATTCCGATCTAGTCTCAGCGTCAAGAAAGTTGCAAATGGAATTCTCTTAAATGGTGGTGGTGGTCTCTTCTATGGTTTAAGAGAATGTCATTTGCAACTTTCTTGACGCTGAGACTAGATCGGAATGATATTTTGAACATTTAAAATTACGAGAATTGGCCTCCAGATTGCTTGCCAATTCATGGTCATTAAATAAATTATGCTAATCCAATGGTGTAAGATACAGTAACATTCATAATAATTAAACTTTAAAAAGATGAGTTCATTATAAAAAAAAACTTCTTTTGATTGTTTCGGATTACACCTATATTGGTATATTTTGATTATTGTTTTTAAACTTATTTTTTGTACTAGCATGTTTTACCCCTATATTATCTCTATGCCGATGAGCCCTTACTCCGTTGCTATAAAAAGTGTAAAGTTTTGCATTTATAATATTAGTATAGATTACGGTTTCACATACACTTTTTGTCCTACGTAAACCTTAAAAATATAAAGATGTAGATTGTAGGTACTTTGAGATTGCAAAGTGCCACCAAGAACAAATGTAATACTGCTAAGATAAGAAGACAGTCGCACGTTTTTTGAATAGAAAAGGATTAGAAGAAGACAAATCGTTGTGTCCACATTTTTTCAAAGGTACACAGAAATAGTAAAGATTTCTCATTTAAATGAATCTTACTTCAATGATAACTAAAACACAAATAATACATTCAGTTAGAAAAATGATGCTAATGAATTTCAATGTTGAATTAAAAACTGTATTATTAATTTCTATGTTAAAATTATACTTCAGAATTAAGCACTACGTAAACGAAACAAGTAGTTAAAAAGCCATTATTATACTAGAAGAATGCTTTTATACTAAAAGTGTCTAAAACCTTAAGGAGATGGGCTGCCATTTGTGTGCTTAGGTTTCGGACGATGACCGAGGAGGCCATTTCTAAATCTTGGAAATCTCCACAAATATTCAAGTTAATTTTTAATTTAATTAAAACACTATTAAAGTTTCAGTTAACCACCTAACTGCCGTTAACCGTCATTTAAAACTATACGCTGAAACCTTATTGTGTGTTATTTGATAATAGCTGAAAGGACAATCATCCATGGTGAAACAACATTTTCCTTTATGTATCTCATTTTCTGATATGGAATATCAAGTCTAGCGTGCGAGGCTCAGACAAACGTAACGACTGAGAGGTATTCTACTTCAGAGAATGCCACGTTATTATCTACTAAAATTCATTGAGCAATGAATAATAAACTGCTTCATTCATTTCATATAGTATAAAACTGTTTTTTTTTTGTAAAGTGACTACTTTGCACCTGTTGATATATATAGTAGAATTCAAATGCAGGTTGTTAGGGAAACTCTTTCGAAAATGAAGACAGTGTTGGTGTTTACAAACATGATACCACTAAAATAATCGCGATTTTTGTAAAAATATTTTTCACGCACGTTTGTTATTAAAATTATAATAGCACCAACACCAAATCGTATAAATTCTCCTTTATAGTTCACTAATTACTGGTCAAATTCTCCTTTATAAACTTTATCGTCACCCACTTGGACATTTTATATAATAAGCTTAGAAATAATACTCTCAAACAACTTGGTAATGAGATTGTTAGCATCAATAGCCTCATTGAAATGTATTAAAGAGAAACCATCGCACATCGTGCAGCAAGTTTCAATGAAGTTATAAAGTTTCTAACTTGGTCTACTTTATACTGAAAAATTATTTAAGCGCAAGTCACGTACACATGAATGATATTTCCGAACTTTTGGGAAATAGGAATTATATTATGAGAATATACTTTTAAAGTCGACGCTTCCTTAACAGAAAGAGACCTCTGTAGAATCCTTGATCTTATTTCAGAGTGTCCTTCGGAAGCCAAAGGCGTTTCTAGCTTATGATTCGATGAATTCGATGATTCGCATACAAGCGTGTGTAAAAAAGTATGTCGTATGTTATTCGCTTTCTTGAACACACTGAGGCAAATTTTTCTCCATTGTAAAAAAACACGAATATTTTCCTAATTATGGAAGAATATTTTTTTAAACTTGTTCTAAAATACTGTATGCTAGTAATATATCATAACGACCACAAATGCAATAGTAAAATATTTTTCCGACACTTCTAAATTCCTAAATCTTTGTATCTATGTATGAATCTAAATCTAGAATGTGTATTCTAAGTCAATAATTTAACTCAGCTAGCAGATTCATATAATCAGTCAAAACGTCGCGTCGCGTTCGTTTATTCGATCACAAGGATTATTTTGGTTAAGTATCCATTTGAATTGATATGTCGATTCACTAAACCTTTGTGTCCAAGATACAATAAATAAAGTACAATAGGTGTACTTAATCAAAACTTTGTTTACATAATTAGATCGCACTTATACAAATTTAAGTAGACTGATGTGACATATTGACGAAGCCGAGCGCGCACGCGGCGCGTCACGTTTGATGTACGTGGACCCCGCAACTTCCTATCTCGCCCTGGCTCAGAGTCATCGCTCTTGCAGAGGTAATCAATCGAAATACGGTTAACATACAATAAAATAATTATATTTAAAAAATAAATATGATTATTTTTATGGTCTCACTTTGGCGTGCGAGTTATTTCATTACGTTCCAATATCGATTCTGATATCACAGTTAAAATGTGCAACAAGGTTTTGTTACATATTGTTAAAAAAAAGTCGTAAGACTAATAGTTTTCGATAAAAATCGTCTATTCGAAAACGGTATACGATTTCTGAAGTAAAAAATATCACCAGTTCCGATCTATATATCTTGTATTTGGATCAAATTTGGATCGGACACTGCACGTAAACACTCCACTGCACAGTAGTAGCTATATTCTTACAAAGATAATGAATGATGGGCATGTCCTACGCGAAATGGCATATGTCACACCTGGTCTAAAAAATCTAAAAATTATATTTTTAGAGGAAAATTCTTCAATGGTAACCTAACTTAAGACCAATTGAGGCTATCAGCCGATACAAACTTTAAACGTCACCATCTTAAGATACCTCAACTTATCAGGTTTATATTGACCTGACATTTGCTTAGCAATAAGTTATTTGTTCTTTTTTTATACACGCCACAAACCCTCTTTTTATGGAGACAAAAAGTATTTCCATTGTGATTCAAAACAAAAATATAATCGATATGAATAACACACCGTGAACAGCTGTATAATCACCATTAAAACCGTTTGTGCACACATCATTAAAACACATTCATAAGTAATACGTATAACAATCAATTGAAGTCATAATACATATATTTTTACTGCATACATATAATACAATTATTAAAAAGCTATTATGAACTATTCATAAAACAATAAATATATGCCACCCTTTTGGGTTATCCTATTCCAGTTGTTGCTAGTTATTTAGTATGTGCCAGGTGTAATCCAACCTAACACAAATTAGCCTCTAGCTGAACTATATCGATCTCTTCAATTTGTAGTGCATGCGAAGCCTAATCTTCAGTTCACATCATCATAAAACCTTCTTTAAAAATTATTAAAGAGGTCGTTGCACTATCAACCGTACTGTACGTACGTATAGGTACGTAATATTCACGAAGAATACGACAATAATATACATTTTGTTAACATTCAAAACCCTTGTTTACCTCCGAAGCGATACAATAAAAACCACTGATGACATGAAATAAATCATCGGCAACAAAGGAACAAAGCGTAATATCTTGTCCTCAGAAGAGAACAAAAATAGCAATATTCATCAAATAAACAATAAGTTTTGTTATACAAAGAATATCTTGGCATACGTAATGAAGCAGGTAAGTTACTTTGATCTCGGAATATTATAATATGCGATGAATGCTTTGATATTTACATACCTAAAGAGTATATTTTGGAATCTTATTTAATTTATATAAATGCAGGATTAAAAAACGAACAATGTTAAAAACGGATTTACAAGATTGCTACAGCGGATGCTCTTGCAAGATTTTTTTCATTTAGAGTCTAGACGGTTCTTTGAGCATCTCCGATTGAATTTTTAATTGCAATTCAATGCGCCTCGACCTAAATAATTTTGGTAGTTTTCCGTGTTTTACATTGTGTTGTAGTGTCATCCTATCACAAAATATAAGAAAACAAAACATATTCGTTTAATCTTCTTATTGAGAATGTTTTTGGTAATTGATTCAACCCACCAAGTCATCTTTATATTGAATCAAAAAATGTTAACTATATATTGGAATAAATAAGCATTCCTTAGAGAAAACCTTAAGGTTGTAGGATTTGAATTGCTAGACAACGCGAAAATTAAATCAACTAAACTAAACTAAATTTAAACTAAATCAATATATTGAAATAAAACTAGTTTATACGGATTTTATCGCGGTTTAATTTTTATTTTAGTCCCGACGTTTCGAAAGCTTTTCAGTCTTCGTGGTCACGGGAGAGACTGAGGTGTAGGTCGTCTCGAAAAGTTAATGTTACAGCATGCTGTGTAATATTCGCGTAAACCTAAGAAATCACTATACATCAATATATTTTGATTGAGTGATAAAAATATTGTTTTGAAATAATGTGATCGATTTACGTTTATATTTTTAAAGTCGAATATCTACGCAGAAATAACTTAACAGTCATCTCGTATCTTAAATCGTACCTAATATTTTCTTTCACCAAACAATACGTCATAATGTTTCTACCAATATCCATAAACAAAGATTCCATCAAGAAAGGTTAACCGTTCAAAACAATAGTATACGTAGACCTAAGTAAATAACTTGACTTGCCATTAAAATGTCGCATAGTGGAGGCACAGTAGTCCCTTTGTTTGGAAATTATTTACGTAGTTTCACATTTTAGCGAGTAAATGTTATCAAACCATTGTTTGCGATAATAAAATTAATTGTTTGTTACACATTCTGAAGTGGCGTGACTATTAAATCCTTTAATTTGCAAATGTACGTAACAAATGTAACATGACTTATTACAAAATATGAATGCTGGACCCTTAGGCGTACAATCTAAATGGTAGTGGTGGGAAATATTCTAATAGCTTGTTATATACCAAAATATACTCGTGATATAATCATTCATAGTTTATATAAATTGTTGAGTCTCCGTCGCGCAGTGGCTGAGTAGCCGGCTGTGAAAATAGTGTTATTATGTGCTGTGTGCGATTCCCGCACCAAGACCAAATGTTTGTTTGATCCAAAAATATTTATTACGAGACTGGGTGTTTTATTCTCCGAGGGGTTGACGTCAGACAGGCGGATGGTCATAAAAACTACGAGTTAAATCTTTCTGTAACATGTGTTAAAAAGATTTTTTCCCAACCTCACTGCAAGTGTGATAAGACATACATACACACTCACGCCTGAAATCCCCGAAGGGGAAGGCACAGGTGTGACCAGTACACCCATATTTCACCAAGCGTATCTCCGTCCCATGATAGGGGGTGAGCCTATCGCCATACCAGGCACAATTCCAGACTCCGGGATGATACTGAGCATTTCGTAATAGAAAAACCCAATATCACTTTTACCCGACCCGGGGATTTACCCCAGGACATCAGTCGCAACCGAGGCAGTCAGTCTTATCACAGTGTGATAAGGGTAAGTGGAAAAACAGTTCATATAAACTGTTATTTAGATATTGTGAGGTTAAGTATGTAGTATTCCATCTCGGGAAATACTTATCTACAAATTAAATTCCTTGATAAATTAATTTTGGTGAGTTACAATAACAAATTTGAAGTATTAGTAAGGTTCACGTGTTTCATAATAAATTAACGCTCGTATTATAATTTGTGTGTGCTTTAAGGCCGTGGGGAATAAAAGTTTTGATAGAAAACTGAGGTCAGCAGCCAAATGAAACAAAATAGTTAACAGTTATAATCTACTGTACATCGGGTTATGGTACCGCATAACTTTTGGTGTTACAGGTATAAATTCTTGTATACGATGTTGTTTATTTAAATACCATCGCCTAATTACCTCATTGGCGTAGTAGCAGGCTAATTAGTCTGAAAAAGCGTGAGGTCCTAGGTTCGAATGCCAGGTTGGGCAATCATACTGTGTTTGAGTTTTCAATTCGAAAAATCAAACATTAGTTACCCGCGATTAAAATTTGTGTCCGGTATAGTGATAGGTTTGCCTCTTATCACATTATGAAACGGAAATAATCTCGGCGAACCGTAGATGCAACAGTAGTACCTCTTCCTACACCTTCGGGGATACAGCCGTGAGCTTATGTATGTATGTTGCATAGGTAAATAACTCATAGTAAATACAAATATAATAATAAATTATGTATGAATACGATTAAGTTTGTAACAACGGGATTATTACCTGATTCTAATAAAAAAGATAGAAAGTTAACTAAATATTTAGCTTGCACATCGATCATAATTATGTTCAATCTGCAGGAAAACGATAAACTGAGTGAAAAAGAAAAAAAAATATAGACGTGTTTGAATGAGTAAATTATCCACTTAATACGCGTCGGATCTACTTCGAGCCTTCATTTAATATCCAGTTTATGAGTTTTATAACAGAGTACCTCGGGTCCAAAGTTCTTGACCTTTATCATGAGACTTCGCTAGTGCCCTACCATATCTTATTCCCTGCAAAAATTGACGTTTACTATTAGCATGAAACGAGTGGGTAGCGTTTGGGTAGGGTTAAAGTGTGTGAGGACTATCGACTTTAAAGCGAACTCCGGACTCTTTTACAATACGCATTCATTACCATAATAGCAATGGAAATTCCCGCCTTTAAATAAACTTGTATAAAAATATAAATAAATAATATATTTTACTACATTATAAACAATATTAACCGTTATAATGCCTCGGTGGCGCAGTTGGAATGCGTACGCCCCGGCTTGGGTAGTGAGTAATATTGAGTTTTTCTATCATGAAATCTGGAACTGTGCCTGGTGAGGCGTTAGGATCGCCCCCTATCACATCATAGGAAATAAGCTCGGCGAAATGTGCGTGTACTGGTTACACCTCTGCCTATTCCTTCGATTACAGGCGTGAGTGCGTATGCATCCATACGCCCTCATACATACAGTTAATACATATAATAACCGTTATTAAAACCCGGATGTTAATTACAAAAACATTTGTAACATTTTTAAATGGCTGAAAATATTTTCGTTGAACGTGGCTAAGAAACATATTTTAAAACTAGCTTTCATACAAAAGACGTATTTAAATATTGTTGTATTAACATTTGCTATGTTCTACGAGGACACAGAAAGTTACCCATACATACAAACACATATACACAGACAGACAAAGGGGTCAATCTTATAGCATCCCTCTTTTTGCCAGGGTTAAAAAGAAAGGAAAGAAGAAGCGATGAGCCCAAAATATATATCTGCTATTAATTATCGAAGAGTTGGAAGCTGCGATCGGCTTAGTTGCAGCATCAGTTGTCTAGCTAAGAATACTTATACTTTACTTTACTCTACTTTATAAATATTAAAAAATCTAGTAAAATGTAGTGGTGTGTACAATAACCAATTGTAATACTTATTTAACTTGTAAGATGTATTGTAATTCTTTTTTCAAATGATAAAAAAATACTCACGACTAAATTACCCTTCAAAATCCATACATATCGGCCCATTCTTTTAGGCGCTACAATGCTACAGACAGATACACACACAGAGACAAACAAACGAGTCAAACTTATAACAACCCTCTTTTTGTCGGGGGCTAAATATTACTATAGTGAAACTAGTAATTCCTACTGTAGATAACGTGACCGTAAATAACCGTAAACCTCGACGTCAATAAGAAAATTATCCCTTTTAAATGGTAGTATAGATAAGTAGCCCCTTTAAACGGCTCAACAGCTGGTCTACTCTTTAAAGTAATATAAATCCCATTCCATGGCGATTTCAATCCTATTACGATTCAAATCTAAATAAAATCACAACTCTGGAAAATAAGATCGTCTTCGAATAGGATTTTGAGAAGATAGTTTACCATGGAGTTAGCCGTGTGTGGCGAGCAATGGAATGCCTTTCCATGACAAAAATCGATATAGAGTTTTTAAATACTCATATCCATCCTAAAACTAAATAAAAGTTTATTTATTAATTCCTTTTAACTCTGCTAGCTGACTGGCGCCACCATCGTATTACTAGAATACTCGAGAGTATGATAATGAAAGACATTGCTTTAAAATGTTTTCCATATTGAAATCGTAATTAAAGAGTAGACAGGCAGATTATCTTCAAATATAGATAAGAAACATCTCGCTAAAATTACCTTACGTGTGCACATGCGCACATGCACACACGCACATGCACACACGCACTCACTCACACACACACACGCCCGTGTACGCATGCACTTATACTACCCCCGGTTCTCAAAACAACAAATCGTTCGAAAACTAATTAGCATTCGACTAATATGAAATAAAAGTAATTTTAAACTAAAATTGGTAGCATGATTACCCATGCCAATTTTAGTTCGTCATATTTGTCGCTAGTGGCTACTGCTAGTCTAAGTATAGAGAGAAAACGTTAACTGACATAGTTTACGAAACTACCAAACCTTGTACTTAAAAGATTTATAGAACTAATGATCACCTCGATCCCATGGAGTACCTCAAACGACCACTCTTAAATTACTTAAATAGTAAGTTGGAAGTAAAAACATCCTTTGTTTTTGACTGCCTCGGTTGCGCAGTTGTAATGCGTATGCGTTACGAGTTTGATCCCCGGGTCGGGTAAAAGTGATATTGGGTTAATCTATTACAAATGCTCAGTATCAGTCCGGAGTCTGGAATTGTACCCGATATGGTGATAGGCTCACATCATGAGATGGAGATACGCTCGGTGAAATGTGGGTGTACTGGTTACACCTCTGCCTACCCCTTCAGGGATTACAGGCGTGAGTGCGTATCTATGTATGTATGTTTTTACTTCCAGGTACGGAAACTTAAAAAGAATATTGCCGAAGCGCATAATGATAATCGTAGTACTGTAGCCCGTAAACTTTTAAAATTGGAAAAGGATGAATACAAATTAGGTAGGAAAATATTATGAGACGTTAAGTACAGGTTAATGACAAAACTTGAGATACTTTTCTCGCACTTGGCGGGATATTTAATAAATATGGGTGCTCAAAAAGAAGTACTTTTGTGAAGATCGTTTTAATTTAATTATTTCAAGAAAAATATTAGGTAGTTCTGTGTTTATGCCCTGCAAGTGGGTTGCCCGGAATCGGTGAAAGAGGACTTCTGGATTTAATTTGATAACACCATTCGCAGTGTGCTGCGATCTGAGGGCGTTGTAGTGGGCGGGGATCGGGGAGTCGGGTATGTATGGACAGCTTTATGACGGTTACGGTTTTGGAGCGTGAAATGCTGAAGGGGGTTTAACTATCAGAGCCTGCGCCGCTTCAGACCTGGCCGCAGTGAACATGTTCTTCTATAAGAATACCGAGCACCTTATTACGTACCAAATTGGAGACTGCTCAACACAAATGACTATGACACAATCGGCTACTTGTTCTTGAGGAGATCCAAAATCAGTAAAGTACCAGAAAAAAAGAGGTTGAGCGACGACTACCGCGAATAAAGTGGTGGTTGTTGGATGGTCCCAGACGAATCAGCAGTTACATAACTTGCAAGTGTAAACGCTGACACCGTGGAGCAACAGTGGAAAGGGATACAGACAGCGATCATTGCTCTTGGAAGGTTGAAACTCGGGGTCCGAGTAATATACAGATAATTCTTCATCTTATGGGATTGCAGTTCTAATTAAGCTTTATGTGTTATTAATTCAAGTATATTAGCAATTCAACACATTTTTTTAATAGTATGAATGACGGAATGACCAAGTCGCCCGCCTGGTGGTAAGCGACACGCCTGCCCATAAACAGACACAGCATCACACAGAACTTTTAATTGTTTTTTTTATTTAAATGTTCATATACTAATGAATAAAGGCGGACTTAATGCCATTAGGCATTATCTTTCAGCCTACTTTTGAGTGATGCAGAGATTACAAAGTAATTACAAAGCATTTTAAATGTTTCATAAAGCACTTTATACATTCTCAAAATTATATGCAACCAGTATAAATTAAAACAAATATTTCATTCCTTATTCGTCATAAATTCTTCACTAACTATAAATTAAGCCACAATTTAAGCACTGGAGTAAAAAGAAAAAATAAATCAAAACCTAAGCGATTTATATTATAACCCAGGTCTTGTATATTTGAATAAAGCAATAAGGAGCAGAATTATTTAAATTTTACGAATCATTGAATATTTATCAGGTTAGACATGTCAATTTTCATCAAAAAAAATTTTCGAGGCCAGGTAATTAATGGTCTTAAGAGTGTAATAAATTAATCTAAGTATTTTCACGCTGTCAATTATTAGCATTGAATATTCATGAAATAAATTGGCTCACAGTTCGATAAAAAATTATTAAAACAAGGAGAATAATATTTTAAAGTTATTATCAGGCGAGGCAATGGCGAAACTTAGTTCCCGTTGCGGGGTTAGACGGCGGGTCGCCTTATATAATATCAAATACCGTAAAATATCTAGTACGGAATCTGGCGGGTATTAAGGCGGGATAATCCCAGGCAGAAGATTACACAACAATATCTGCTATGTTGTACAGCAAAAGAATGGGTGATATTTTTTTCGATATGAAGCCAATAGTTAGAGTTGAGATTCCCTAGAGACATATTTTAGAAAAGGGAAATGATTGTGTAAGATATTGAAACTATACAAAACTGGATTCTTATTATTACCTATATATACACACTTTGTGGCCAAAGCTATATCATATCAGTAATTATAATGTTCGTTTAAAGAACCACGGAATGTTTTTGTACCATAATTGAAAGCCTCCGTGGCGCAGCGGGCGAGTAGCCGGCTGTGTCACGAGTGACCGCGGGTTCGATTCCCGCACCAAGACAAATGTTTGTATGATCCACAAATATGTTTTTTTTAAACTGGGTGTTTTGGGACAGTAAGTCCCTCGTATTCCTGATACCCGCGATATGTGCGGTCTGGACTGTGTGTGACTGTTGGGTGTATTTATTTATCATATTTGATAGGTTTATGTTTGCAGCGTGTTTTTTTTATTACAAAACACTTTTATATATAAATTGTACATTTAATTTCTCCCTATCTTTACTATCTTTACTACTTTATTAATTTCGTTGCGGGATAAAAACAGCTCCGTATCCGCAGAGACTCGCCGAGCTTCATTATTAGAGGTCCAAAAATAAGTGCCATGTCAATCGTGTCTTTCAGGGGTTACAATGGCGGGTGTGTAGGCGGAATAGTCTCCAAAAATTGAAATTGTTTTTAAATATAAATTACATACATACGCGCTCACGCCTGTAATCCCCGAAGGGGTAGGCAGAGGTGTAACCAGTACACCCAAATTTCGCCGAGCGTATCTCCGTCCCTTATGTGATAGGGGGCGAGCCTATCGCCATACTGGGCACAAATTCCAGACTCCGGGCTGATACTGAGTATTTCGTATTAGAAAAACGCAATAACCACTTTACCCGACCTGGGGGTCAAACCCGAGACCTCAGCGTTAGCCTCAATCGTAACGCGTACGCATTACAACTGCGCCACCGAAGCAGTCGTAAATCTTCGTGCAAATATTTCGCTCACCCAGCATGTCGCTGACATTTCATAGACGGTGACTAGCAATTACGCGCGAACTATACGTTGCATAGGTACATATTTAGGTAATAATAGGTACATATGTATAAACTATACATATAAAATTACATGTCCTGACTCGTGACTGATGTTTGTATTTCTATAATGATATACATAAGTAAGGTTAAAGTACTTACATAGAAAGGGTTTTAGATTATCCATTCGTAAATAATTGAAAAAGGGTTACAAATATATGTATCTTTTTGGGCAAATATAATAACAAATTGGCATTAACGCTCTTCAACTCAATGAAGCACGAATTTCGGCGTTCTCCAAAATTCAACCACTATGAAGAGTAAGCTGGCCTTTTCAGAAAAGGTTATCATGCTGGCGAAGCCGCCAATAAAATATAGTACTTTAAATACATAAAGTTTTTACATCAAATGTATATTTATACGTAGAAATTATCTACGACAAACCGCACATTCAATGTAACCTACATATCTATAAAATTATATGTTTATGGAACTTTCAACTAAATTTGATACAGGTGTTGTCTGTATTTGGTGTGAGTTTCATAATTTTACACAAAACATGATGATGATGATGATCATCTCATTTACCGTACGAACGTAACGCAGCTGCACGCCGATACTTTACGTCAGTTTTCTGTGAAACAGTGGTAGCGAGCAGGTCGAGCCGGCCCATTCGTACTGTTAAAACTGTCTACAGCTTGGCTCTATCACTCATCTTTATAAATATAATCACATACATACGTACAGTAGAATCTTTATTTATATACTAGCTGTTGCCCGCGGCTCCGCCCGCGTGAATGCCTATTTACAGGATTAAAGTAGCCTAGTGGGCGCCCCCGGTGAGAAACGCGCTTGACAAAATACTAATGTCGCTATTAAAAAATAGGGGTTGATCGTAGAGGGTTGAAAATTTAGGGTTGTATGTACTTTTTAATGCTGTATCATGTAAAAAATAAAATTTAGGGGTGGACCACCCTAAACATTTAGGGGGATGAAAAATAGATGTTGGCCGATTCTCAGACCTACCCGATATGCACACAAAATTTCATACAAATCGGTCCAGCCGTTTCGGAGGAGTATGGGAACGAACATTGTGACACGAGAATTTTATATACAAGAAGATTCTATTGTACTTGTGTATGTGACTGAATTCCTCCTAAGCGGTTGGACCGATTTGAAAGATTTTTTTTGTATGCGTTTGGGTGGCGCCCTGGATGGTTTAGATTCACAATTGGACCCGGTAGGTGGCGCTGCTGTAGTTGCGGGTGAAATCGCGCGGGACAGCTAGTAAAATATAAATTGAATTGCTCTATTTAAAATGAATTGTACTCGTATTGTACTCAAAATTGGAATACCTTAAATGCATTTCATTTTCAACTTATTTTGAAAAGAGCAATGCTAGAGTTTCTTGCCCGTTCTTCTCTGGCGAAACTGCATTCCAATCTAGCGGTAGAGTAAAATTTTACTAAATTCAAATAATGTATATTTCATTTTATGGATTGAATAGATATTTGAATTTGAATTAGATGGTAACCGTAATGCAGATTCAGACTTACGTCTCTCGATGAAAAATATTTACTTCTTTATAATAAATTTACTCTCCTTCGTTAAACATACTTTTATCCCGTTATTTCTATGAAACGAAACTATTAATTTAAATTCTTCATTTTTGTATTTCTAAAAAGAACGAATGTACGAGAATCCTAACTAACATTATAAATGCGAAAGGGAGTTTGTTTGTTTGTTACGCTTTCACGCCTAAATCGCTGAACCGATTAATTAGAGATAGATATGTTAAAGAGATAGACGTGACCCTAGAGATGGTTATAGGCAAATTTTTATCCCGGAAAAGTCTGTTCACGTGAGTGGAGCTGCGAGCAAAGGCTAGTAAAATCATAAATCAACATATTATTACGAGTAATTGCCTATTTGATTTGTGTTGGGCAACATCAAGAAAATAGTCCCAACTCCGAAACCTTTAATGTCCAAAAACCGACAACAGAGGTACAACTCACTAGTTGTAGTACTATAAACCGTAGTTAATTCACCCACGGTTCGCAATCCTTATTTCCGTACCATGGTGTGATAAGGTACCATTTATTTGAATTACCTGATTACCTTAATTATCCCTTTCCTTTAAGATCGGCAACGTGTCTATAATTCCTCAATTATTGTGGACGCTCATGGGTGGCGAAGGTCACTTACCATCAGGTAACCCAGTTACTCATTTACCGGTCTCTGCTATGAAACAAATATTAATATCAAATTGGCTTTAAAGAGAACGGAGTAGTTTACGAATCGGTCATTGAATATGTTCGTGAATCTTCTGGGATTTGAAGCCACTTCAATGTAGCGGTGGTTTGTAAATTGTGTTATCGAATTCAATACGCCTCTGCAGAATATTCGTATAAATAATATTTAAAATAAGTTTCAACAAAACTTAGAAACCGATTTCAAAATGATAACACTGAAAAGTCAATAATAATTTCTATAGGTCTCTTTAGTGTTGATGCCTGTGTCGCAGCCGGTAAAATAAAATGGCAAGTAAATAACCAAAGATTTTTTTTCACCCTTTTCGTTAATACATACATATATATGCACTCACGCCTGTAATCCCCGAAGGGTTAGGCAGAGGTGTAACCAGCAAACCCTCATTTTGCCGAGCGTATTTCCGTCCCATGATATGATATGGGCCAAGCCTATCGCCATACCGGGCACAAATTCCAGACTCCGGGCTGATACTGAGCATTTCGTAATAGAAAAACCCAATATCACTTTTACCCGACCCGGGGATCGAACCCGAGACCTCAGTGTCAGCCTCAGTCGTAACGCATACGCATTACAACTGCGCCACCGAGGCCTTTTCGTTAAGCTCTGATATAACTCCACTCATTCATGTAACGTAACCTTATCTTCAAATCGACCTGTATTTACAGTATTAAAAGATAGTGCATGTTAAACAACGCAAATGGAATTTCGGCTAAAACAGATAAAGGTTGTGTTTACAGTACGTTAAACAAATACTTGACCTTTTTGCGTTTTCGAAGGTCGTTCTATTTCTAATGAATTTTGGATATTGCTGTAAACCAGATCAATGACTATTTATGATTTATCAACTTTGTATAGCTGTCGACTTCATTACGTAGTGGGGAAGTACCCAGTTGTTCATTAAATACGCCGACACGTGCAAAATTCTACAACTACGTAATTGTTCATTTACGTGGAGAAATAAATTTTTCAGCAGCCATAAATTTATCTCGGGTAAGAAATAAAACGAAGTTAAGATTCTGATTCAGTCAGGAAATTCTGATATGACACCTTTTTTGGACTAACAAGACGACTGGCGCGGTGGCGCAATTGTAATAAGTACGCGGTATGATTTCGGTGCTGAGGTCTCGGGTTCGATCCCCGAGTCGGGTAAAGTGTTATGGGTTTTTCTATTACGAAATGCTTAGTATCAATCCAGAGTCTGGAATTGTGCCCGATATGGCGATAGGCTCGCCCCCTGTCATATCACGGGATGGAAATAGCTCGGCGAAATATGGTTGTACTAGTTGCACCTCTGCCTACCCCTTCGGGGAGTACAGGCGTGAGAGGCATGTATGTATTTATAAGACTACTCAAATGTTAGTAAGTAAGCGGGTTCTTGTAAATGTAATCGCTTCTTATCAGGATTCGAATTCACTTATAACCAATAACCTTATCGACTAAACTACAAACTTCTCAACACCAGAATATACCGTATGACTTAAAACTTGCCTAGGGTTTATAACATAGAATAAAATAACGCCACCAAAAATCTGTGCAAGGGGGCGGGACTATAAAAGTCTGTGCAGCTCGTTCATTCATCAATTCATACAAATTTATTCATGATTTCTAATTGACACTTAAAATACGTCAAATTTTTCGCGCGTCTTATTTCGATGGTTAATAAGCAATTAGGCAGGCCGGAATAACTCTGGCCACTTACGATAGACGCATCGTCTATCTTTGTACGTCACTAGTCTTGGATACACTGCACTACGCTAACCATCAGGTGTAGAGTAGTCACTTTACCGAGCTAGATAACACTTGAAAGCTGCAGCGTGGATCAAACTCATTATTAGTAAGTACTCTAGCCAGCGATTTATCTCAAAGAGCGTCTAAAAATAATCCTTTTAAGACTTGCCATCAAATACTTCTTTGGAATGTTTTTCCAAGTATGTTTATTAGAAATAGAAAAGTGTATTTAAAGGATATTTCTTTGTTATAACCCTACCTTATTTTACTAATTTAATAGTAAACATTAGTTTACTATTAAATTAGTATAAACATTAACATTAGTTAATGTTATGTAGTTAGTCAACTTAAGAAAAAATATGCGTGATATTTTTTGTATTTTGTTATATAATATGTCGTATACAGAGTGTTACTGAACAGTGGTATCAATGTTAGCTGCATTCATGAGGAGAATGATAAGTAAATTATCGGTAGGAATTAAAAACGACTGCCTCGGTGGCGCAGTTGTACGAGTGCTGTGCTGAGGGTAGGCGATAGGCTCGCCCCCTATCAAGTCATGAGACGGAAATAAGCTCGGCGAAATCTGGGTGTACTAGTTGCACCTCTGCCTACCCCTTCGGAGAGTATAGGCGTGAATACGTTTGTATGTATGAATTAAAAACTCGTAACGCTCACAGTTTCTAACTAATTAGAATTTGAAATTTATATCGAATTTCTCGTTTGATGACCTCTGGATCAGCTGTTGTATGTTATCGAACCACCAATGCAGTAACTACGTATGTTTAATGAATACACGTTGAGGGATATATGTGTGAGCTTGTGTTATGTTATTTAATAAATATTATGTCATATGGTTGTAGGTATACGGGGCCGACACTTAAACGCTCACCCAACAAGGCAAACTGCAAGTCACCCAGAGAGACATGGAGCGAACGATGCTAGGTAAGATCCAAAATACGGAGATGAACCCGAGTTACCGAAATTGCCGTGATTGTGCTCGACTCAAATAGAAACGGGTAGGGCACATATGCCGCAGGTATGATGGCAGATGGGGCAAAGCGGTACTGGTGTTGACATCCAGAACTGGTCACAGAAACTGGGGCAGACTACCGATGAGATAGACCAACGATCTGGTGAAAGTGAAAAGTTTACAAGGTGGTATGTCCCTCGTATGCAAGAGGCCGTCTAGGTTGGTATCACCGCTTTGTTTATTTCTGCTGCCAAGCAGTAGTGTAAGCACTGTTGTGTTTCGGTTTGAAGGACATTGAAGCCAGTGAAATTATGAGACTTAACATCTTATGTCTCGGGATGACGAGCGCAGTTCAGTGCCATACAGTGTTCTGTAATTCAGAGTTCTGTGTGACGTTACTTCTGTCTATGGGTAGGCATGACGTTTAATATAAGCGAGCGAACTGCTCGTCTCGTCATTCAGGCAAATAAAAAAAAGTGGCGGGAAAAGATTAGATGAGGTCTGCCTTGGACAAAACAAAATGGTGTACAATACAAGAGGCCTACACTCAGAATTAGGTAGATACAGGCTAAAGAGAATAATAAATAATATTATGCCATAAATACTTAATAACATAATGCAGCTGACCATTTACGTTCGAAACAAAACCCAGGTGTAAAATATTTTTCGGCCACAAGGCTGCGACGTGCTCGGCTGTGCCAAAATGTTCGTTCTGCTCCGCGGCGAACAGGCCAGCTGAGCACCGGGTCGGGAGCAAGAGGTGCTCCCCGCCCAAGACTAAGAAGGGGCGGAAAGCAGCCGGAGGGACCCCGGCTGCTTCTGCCCCAACAGCCCAGGGCTGTACGCCTCCGAGTGAGGGGGCTATGGATACGGCCTAAAACACGCGCCGTTCCATCGCTTCCTCCAGGCGAACATCAACCACTGCGCTGCTTCGCAGAACTTGCTTCTTCAGAGCATGGCGCAGTGGGCGATAGACGTCGCGGTGGTTGCCGAGCCATACTTCGTCCCACCCAGAAATAACTGGGTAGGTGACGTTGATGGCTTGGTATCAATTATTGTTGGAACCGCGGGCGCCTCACTCCCTTGCATAATTTCGAGGGGTAGGGGCTACGCCGCGGTTCAGTGGAGGGAAACCGTTCTTATTGGGGTGTACTTCTCACCGAATCGAGCACTCGCCGAGTTTGAGACGTTCCTGGGCGGGCTGGGGGCCCTAATTGGCCAAACCCTGCCCCGCCCGGTGCTTCTTGTGGGGGACCTCAACGCCAAGTCAACGGCATGGGGTTGCCCCACGACTAATGCTTTCGGCCGGGCTCTCGAGGAGTGGGCGACTATGGCTGGTCTCTTGGTCTTGAACCAGGGATCGGTCAACACATGTGTGCGACGGAACGGGGGGTCCATTGTGGACGTTTCGTTCGCTTCCCCGTGCATCGCGCACCGCGTCTGTGGCTGGCGGGTGCTGGAGGGGGTGGAGACATTGTCGGATCACTTATATATTCGGTTCGACGTTTCTACCTCCGCAGTGCCAGATCACCTGGACTCTAGTCGTCCTCGTCCGTATGCCCCTACGTCCCCGAGGTGGGTTCTGAGGAAACTCGACGTAGAGTTGCTGATGGAGGCTTCCATCGTCGAGGCCTGGGCGGACTCCTCGACCGGGCCCCTGGAGGTTGATCAGGAGGCGGAGAGGCTCCGGGGTTGCATGCAACGCATCTGCGACGTGAGTATGCCCCGGGCCAAAGATCGACCTCCTCGGAGACGTCAGGTATACTGGTGGTCTCGCGTCATTGCTGATTTACGACAGCAATGCGTTGAGGCGAGACGCCAGTATACCAGGCACCGCAGACGGCGGCGTCGTAATCAGACGGTGGAGGACCAGTTGTATGCGGCGTATAGGGAGTGTACGAAGGCCTTACAACTGTCCATCAGCAATGCCAAGACCACTGCATGGAATGAGTTCCTGGAGACTCTGAACCGAGATCCGTGGGGACGCCCTTATAGAATGGTGAGGGCGAAGCTTCGTCCATGGGCGCCCCCGCTCACAGAGAGTCTCCAACCTCAGTTGCTGGAAGGTGTGGTGTCCGCTCTGTTTCCAAACCGATCGGACCACCCTCCCCCAGCGATGGCGTCCCTCCGACTAGCGGAGAGAGGCGTCATCGCTGAGGTGCCACAAATATCGCAGGCGGAACTTGACGCGGCCGTTCAGAAGCTTCGGGCTAAAAACAAGGCTCCGGGGCCAGATGGAATACACGGCCGCGTGTGGGTCTTGGCCTTTGGGACCCTAGGGGACAAACTCCTCAGGCTGTTCAATGCCTGCTTGGAGTCGGGACGGTTTCCCTCCCAGTGGAAGACGGGTAGGTTAGTCCTCATTAAGAAGGATGGGCGCCCCGCGGAGTCTCCGTCCGCCTACCGTCCTATTGTACTGCTCGACGAGATCGACAAGGTGTTTGAGCGCGTTATCGCGAGTCGACTCGTTGAGCATCTCGGAGAGGTGGGTCCGGAGTTATCGGACCGTCAGTTCGGCTTCCGAGCGGGCCGGTCAACGATTGACGCAATAAAATGCGTCCGAGCTCGCTCGGACGAGGCAGCTGCCAGGGGCGGAGTGGCGCTGGCGGTGTCGCTGGACATCGCCAACGCATTTAACACATTGCCCTGGGCATGCATTAGGGGGGCACTGCAACACCATAATGTGCCTCCCTACCTCGACCGAGTACTCGAGGATTACCTCTCCGAGAGGTACATAGTGTACCCTGGGAGGGACGGTAGGATCCATCGGACGGAGATGTCGTGCGGTGTCCCACAGGGATCAGTCCTCGGACCCCTCCTGTGGAACATTGGATACGACTGGGTTCTGCGGGGAGAGGTCCCCCCGGGCGTTGACGTGACATGCTACGCAGATGACACGCTGGTCACGGCCCTGGGGGACAACTATGCGGACGCTGCCCGTCTTGCCACGCAGGCGGTGGCGCAGGTTGTCGGCAGAATAGAGATGTTGGGGCTCAAGGTCGCGCTCGAGAAAACCGAGGCCATTTGTTTTCACGGTCCTCGGCGGGCGCCGCCGCATGGGTCCCACATACTCATCGGCGAGGCTCGAGTCGAGATCGAGCCACATATGAAGTACTTGGGGCTCGTACTCGACAGCCGCTGGAATTTCCGCGAGCATTTTAGACGTCTGGCTCCCCGGTTAATGGGCGCATCAGCCGCTTTAAAGCGGTTGCTGCCTAATATCGGGGGGCCGGGTGCAAGCAGCCGTCACCTGTATTTGGGTGTGGTGCGATCCATGGCCCTTTACGGGGCACCCGTATGGGTTGACGCCTTGACTGCATCCAACGTCGCCCTTCTGAGACGACCTCAGAGGGCGATGGCAGTTGGGGCGATCCGTGGCTATCGCACCATATCCCATGCGGCGGCTTGCGCGTTGGCGGGGTCCCCTCCATGGGATCTGGAGGCCGGAGTCCATGCGTCGATGTACGAGTGGCGCATGGAACTTCGGCTCCGAAGAGATCGACCCCACCCGGGGGAGATGCGATTGCGGAGATTCCACACTCGACAGTCCTTGCTTCAGGAGTGGAGGCAGCTGCTGGCCAATTCCTCGGCCGGCGTAAGGACTGTCGAGGCTGTTGGCCCAGTTCTGAATGATTGGGTCGACAGGCGGCACGGGTCACTGACCTTCCGGCTGGTGCAGGTCCTCTCGGGGCACGGTTGCTTCGGGAGGTACCTGTGCCGGATAGCCGGAAGAGAGCCGACACACCAGTGTCACCACTGCAGCTGCGACGAGGACACCGCGGCGCACACTCTGGAGGAGTGCCCCGCGTGGGCAGAGCAGCGTCGCGAACTCGTCGCAGAATTGGGGGACGACCTCTCGCTACCAGCTGTGGTTAAGGCCATGGTCGAGAACGAGAGGTCGTGGAACGCGATGACCGCCTTCTGCGAAACAGTTATGTCGCGGAAGGAGGTGGCGGAGCGTGAGCGGGAAATAACATCCCAGCTCGCTATCCGCCGCCGAAGGGTCACGCGCAGGAGGATGCGGGAGGCACTCCTACCCCCCTGACAGAGGCCTGGGCGGCGGACTCGTGGAAGTCCGTCGTCCGACAGTTAAGGCCTCGAGGTGACGCGCGCGGCGTTCCCGCGCGAACCTCTCGAGCGGAGCAAAAAGGTGGGTGGATAACTCCCCCAAACACCCACCGACCGGAGAGGTCCTGTACAAGGGCCGGCGCCGTCGGGGCCGCGGAAGAGTACAATAGCGTTCCCGCAGCCCCGACCGAACAAGCGTACCCGGAGGAACACCGTTGAGTTTTAGTCCGTGGGAGTCGGACATAACCGCCCTGACTGACCACGCGGTGGGGCGGTACCCATAAAGGGTTTCCCAACGTTTAAAAAAAAAAAAAAAAGGTGTAAAATATTTTGCATTAAACATTTCAGGTTTAATTTCATATATAATTACATTCCAGGCATATTAGACATGCCAGAAATAAACGCATTAACTTTATAAATTATGTTCCAATTATAATCGTGATTTTGTAAAAGAAACAATTACCTTATAATATGAACAATATTTTCCACGGTAATATGATTATTATAACATGAAACACAGTTAGCTGGTTGGCTGAAAATAATACCAATTGAGTAAAGAGTTAAAAAAAACCTTAGAAAAACTGCTGGTAATAAATGCATAAGCTCAAGAATAGTTTTAGATCCTAAGCAGAAATTAAAAGTCTTAATTAAATAATTAACTTCTCACACAAAAACTTTTGTATCTCGCTTATATATTTTTAACTTCTTAATCAAGCAAAGAACATAATATCATTAAGTATGTGGGAGTAACACATAAAATACTTGTAATCTTTTGAAAATGTAATATTTATGGATTCTGTATGCGTAATGCTCGCTAAAGTAGTAACTTTATATTAACTTTATCTTCTTGAAGAAGTAAGTAATGTGGTTAGTGTAAATAACGGTGAAATCTCGGACGTTATTTATATCCATCTATCTATCTATTACCTAATTTATCGTTATAATCGTCTTTTTAGTCACATCATGTTCAGAATCGATGAAATATATTAAAAGGCCTTATATTTATACCTTGTTTTTGCCTAAATATTTTTTCTCTACACGCAATGTGACTCCAATTTTAGCAACTAAGTATATACTTTACTCTCGTTAGTGAAACAAAATCGGATAACATAAATCTTGTTTGGAAGATTTCTAACCTCTATTATTAATCCCATGAGATACACATCTCGTGTATCCGACAAAATAATCAATGGGGTGTTCTGCTATATTACTATTTATGCTTGTATTTATGCTTGACTATTTTTGCTTGTATGATTATTATGGCTATTAATATTAACCTTAATTTCATAGTTTTTATTAATTAGATAGATAGATAGAATAATCTTTATTGGACATAAAATGAAGTAGGTAATATAAAAACATGGATCATACAATAAGGGTGATAGGTACCATGGGCGGTCTTATCGCAAATTCCAGACAACTATAATTATTATCGTACTCATGAGGTCATGGACAATAATCAATATTTTATGTTATGTTGTTATTTTTGGCGTAAAATGAGCTCCTCTAATTCAAAATAAATTGTGTGATTATCACACATGATTGCAAATATTGAAAATTCGTTTTGACAAGAGCAACGATAGAGTTTCTTGTCCGTTCTTTTCTGCCGAAACAGCATGGCGGTAGACTTAAAATTTGACTGAATCTAAATGATGAATAACATTTTATAAATTATTTTTTCGATTACAGAATTTTCTCTTGCATAAGGTTTTCCTAATCTATGTTGTATAATATATTGGAAAACAATGCGTACCTGATATTTGCCAGACGTGCTCCTTTGGGCTCACTGACTCGGATTGATAAGAGAAACATCTTTATGGCTAAATCGATCAATCCGAATCAATTCCGTCGATTTAAAAAATATTTTTACTAGAAATATTTTTATATTATGATGAAGTTTGAATAAATTTTAAGAGCTGCAAACACCACTCTTTGGTTGTTTGATATTGCATAAAAAATCAGTAGCCAGCAAGATCTAAACTTCGCGCAACAGATAGAAATAAGCATAGCATGAATCAACCAAAATATAACATGCTAAGTTTGTGCATACCAGTATTGATGGTACTATGTGGTAGGTTCCTCGTATGCGAGAGATAGTCTGAGTAGGTTTTGACAGCCTTCGCGGCGCAGTGGGCGAGTAGCCGGCTGCGAAGCGTGAGGCCGTGGGTTCGGTTCCCGTACAGAGATAAATTTTTGTGTGACCTACAAATATTTGTTTCGGATCTGGGTGTTGTAGGACCGCAAGTCCCTCATAGTTTCTGATACCCACGATACAGGGTAACTTTTTGGGGTCCGGACTATGTGTGTGACTGTTCGGTGAATTTATCTTTTATTATTATTACTGCTGTTTTTATTTCAGCCAAGCAACAGTGTGTAACGACTGTTTGTTTTAGTTTGAAAGGCATTAAAGACAGTGAAATGACTGTACCTTATGAGATAATTAATAATAGAAAGAAAGAAAAGAAAGAAAGAAAGAAATTCTTATTGGTGTTGCTTCTGTTTATGGACAGGCATGACGCTTGTTCTTAACAGGCGAATAAAAAAAAATGAAGTATCCTTTTTATAATTAGTAATTCCTTTTATTGATTAATTTGTATGGAAACTTTTCAATCTAATAATATTTCGCTATAGCAATATTTACTGTCATTCCCTTATTGCATGAAAAATTAAAATCTAATGCGTAATTTAATCGCCACAACCGCCCACCGACTATACCTATTTTAGTTTTTTCTTATGCGTTTATTATTAATAATTTCCCAGTGCAAAGCCAACTGCTTAACTAATCAAAGTAAATCAGTTAGCATTCAACCCTCTACTAATAAATATAAGGGGCGCTAAATTTATACTTCAATGAGTCACTTTGTCGACTGCCGACGTTTTATTCATCTGAATGTAGATTGCTGTTGTTTCTACAAATTTTTCTTTTCTTTGAATAAACAGTCATTGCTGCTTTAATTCTATCTTAAATAACATTTCGCAACTGTAAATTCCTTAGAAATTCACAGTAGAATATTGTTCACGTTCTGAATATCCAATCTAGTTGATTGGATACCGCTGCGCTTGGTTACCAGAAAACTATTATTATCTATCTTGAATTCAAAAGGTTAAATTCTACTGGTCAATACTCAACGAGGTAAGTATTTGAATTTGACTACCGTTTAAGGATTAACTAAATATTGGTTTTGTGTTTTATCAGCAAATGTATAGAATGTATAGAAATTGGAGGCATGTATGTGTTCAGCAAAAATAAAAGAACTTACATCAAATAAGTAATGTTAATCACATGATAATAAAATTAACTTGCATACTTAATTAAATACATTTACAAGGTAGTCCGATGCGAGAGACCGTCTGGGTAGGTAGCACTACTTTGCCTAATTCTGTCACCAAGCAGCAGTGTGGAAGTACTGATGAATCAAATCCTTTACTAATTAGTAATTAGGCCGCCGAGGGCACTTTTAGACATCAAGTTCAGAATATACCGTGTTCTGGTCTAAAAGATATTGAAGTCAGTGAAATTACTGGGCATTGTGAGACTTACCATCTTATGTCTCCGAGTGACGTAGTACCACTTAATATTTCGAGGTTCTCGTCGGTGTTGCTTCTGTTTATGGGCAGGCGTAACACACATCAGGCGAGCGACCTGCTTGTCTCATCATTAAGACTATTAACAAAATAACCATTTTAGTTACTTTAGTCATGAATTAATTCTTAATTTATATTATTTCTATCTTACCTATTTCGCTCGATCATTTGCACGTGCCGATTGAATACTTAAATACATAACAGAAATACCTATTTTGACTACAGAATTTTCCGTTTTAATATCTACAAGACACTTTGGTACTAACACCACGAAACTAAATCTTCGAATTAGTAAACATTAAACCTGCCGCAGTAAGCCGAGATCTTCTATTTATGAGGCAGATACTTGGCGGCTGCGAAATTCATGTCGTCTTTAACAAACTTATGAGTAAATCTTTTCAACAAAAATGAAAAAGACTTAAATAAGTAAAAACTAAAAATAGTTAAAGGACTGCCTCGGTCGCGCAGTTGTAATGCGTACGTGTTACGACAGGCTGACGCTGAGGTCTCGAGTTCGATCCCCGAGTCGGGTTAAAGTGATATTGGGTTTTTCTATTACAAAATACTCAGTATCAGCACAGAGTCTGGAATTGTGCCCGATGTGGCGATAGGCTCGCCCCTTATCATGCGACAAGGATAAGCTCGACGAAATGTAGGTGTACTGGTTATACCTCTGCCTATCACTTCGGGGATTTCTGGTGTGTGTGTGCGTGCAGAAACTCTCTTTGTGTATGTCTAATGGTGCTTAGTCGATAAAATTTAACGCTGAAAAAGCAAAGTAGAATACACTTTAACTATTTTAAAGTTAAAGTCGGTTTTATTTATGTTAAGTATAAAAGTTATTTATTTTTATTATTCTTAGACAAATAATAATCAAAATTGGTACATACATGACGAAGTTTTAGTCTTTGATCCCCGATTACAGGGCCTTAGGAATGGAATTTCTTTTTATAATTTAAATGGAACTAACTTTGAGCTATAATCTTTCTAATGCAAATAAAATAATCCAAATCGGTACACATTTGGCGAAGTTATGCGTGGATATACAAAAAAAGAAACGCGTCGAATTCTAAACCTCCTCCGTTTTTTCGTCGTTTAAGAAGAGCTCTGTTACCACTCAAAATCCGTCCTGTAATTTAGTTATAGAATATTGAGAATTTGATTTTACCAAATTGAATTACCAAATTTCAAGAGGAAATCTGAAAATATCTGGATTTTAATTCAAATCTGTCAATCGGTCCGTATTAGTACTATAAAAATTAAAAAACGCGGATAGTACTATAAAAATTGAATTGAAGCACACTTTTGCTAATATTTATAACTTTTTCTGTAAATGTGCCAATTTGCATATTTTTTATGGATTTTAATTTTTTCTGTATAATACATAATTATTTTAAACCGTAGACATAATACAAAGGAATGTATTTTAAATATATTAAACGTATTATGAAAATATGATGTGCTATTTTTATTACCATTTTCGTTTTAACTTTTTCCATCTCATTTAGGGGTTATCAAGCATTCCACGCACAGCTGCGATCGGTGATGGCGAGCTCAGGCCGAGATAAATTTTTCTAGTATATCTTATATAGGATAGCGCGCGATCTTACCACACACTGTCGCGATCTAGACGCCAGCGATCCCAATAAGACGACAAGCGATCCGTAGTCTGCGTTATTTGTTTCTGCCCGCGATTCCATAATTATTTGCTTAATTATTAAATTACTATTCTATACTATGGATTTAGAACAAGGGGCTATATCTTATGATATAGTATAAGGATTGATGTTTCAATTTGGTATGTTGCCTACTTAATAGAATAATATGAATTGCCTATGATATAATAATATACAGTATATCACTTTGCCGAGCCAGGATAAAAAAAAAGTAACAAAAACCCTGTTGGCCCTTTGTATGTCGTAAAGATAGGCATATTGACAGCTTAATAAAAATAGAGCTTAGAAAAATGAACATGTTATTTTCATCTGAAAATTGATGAGGTCTGGCTCCGAGTCATCGCTCTATGATTATTTTTATAGTCTCATTTTCGTATGCGAGTTATTTCATTACGGTTCAATATCGATTGTGATATCACAGTTAACACGCCCAACAGGGTTTTTGTTTCATATTGTATAATGCTAATATGAATTAACTAAGTGACCCGTGCGATTCATTATTATTCATTTCTCCACAGACGGGTTGACATCAGGCAGACGGCCGGTCGTAAAAACTACAAGCCAAATTATTCTGTAACATGTTAAAAAGCATGTTGCGCCGACCCCACTGCGAGTAGGATTAGGGCAGGTTTTTTTATATTTATTTTTTATTGCATAGGTCGACAAACGAGCAAGTGGGTCACCTGATGGTAAGTGATCACCACCGCCCATGTACGCCCACAATACCAAAAGAGTCATGGGTGCGTTGCCGACCTTAAAGGAAAGGGATAATTGAGGGATTGGGAAGGGGAGGGGATTTGGGCATCCGGATATCTCACTCACCCTACGAAACGCAACAGCAATCTACTACTTTACGTCGGTTTTCTGTGAGACAGTGGTAACGACCCAGATGAGCCGGCCCATTCATGCTGTAGACAAAATTATCTACAGCGTGGCTCTACCACTCGTAGGTGGTAGGTGGAAGGAAGGATTCATTATTATACATTCTGCTCCTACTTCCATCACCCCAAACTCTGGATACTAATGAAATGTCACAACCCACACAACTAAATGAGCATTTTGTTCTTGGCGACACATTAAAGTATCATATTTCAACGTTTTGATGCCCAGTTTTCAACGCCTATTCAAAACTGAATGGACGTTTCTGTGTCGACGGGCTTATTTAGATTGAAATGCATTGAAATGTTTCGACTTGTGTTATTTGTTAGGTATTTATGTAAATTTTAATAAGGGTAACTGTTCGGTGGAAACGGTTGTAATATTATTCAAGATGAGTTTCGGATGAGAAAAGAAAGTCTTTTGTTTTTGACAATCAAATACCAAAAATAATCCCTTTCTAAGTATCTACTAATCGGCTCTTTTATGACCGTTTCTAATATTATGTCTATCGACAGATTAGTTTACCTACTGGTAGTTAGATATTGATACATTTTATATGAGAGATCTGTCAAAATACAATCGAAAGTAAGCAAATCTAAAATCTAATCTTTAAATAGAATATAAGAAACGGCCATTAGTTAAGCAGTTAAGCAAATATTACATGACATTCATTTTTTCATAGTCGCTATCTACAGATGTCGTCATAATAAATATTTCCGATATCTACTAACTTTTATATAAAATAGGATATTAAAAAAATTGGTTTTCTGATATACCATCAAATCTCTCTTATGCGAGAGTTCGTTTGGGTAGGTAATAATAAATAAATAAACCACTTAGTCTAATTCTGCGGCCAGCTATTGTTTCGGTTTAAAGGACATTGGAGCTATTTAAGTTACTGGACATTATCTAACATAACATCTATCATTTAAGGATGATAGCGCTGTTTAATGCCACTTTTTTATTCAAAGTTCTGAATAACGTTCCAAGCTGGCGTGGCGCTTACCTTAACGTGAGCGACCTACAGGTCTAAGCAGGTAGTAAAAGCTTGATACTTTTCGAAAATGATGACAGTTTTCGCCTCCTCTACATATATCGACTAACATGAGTGGTAGACCCCCGCTGTAGACACTTTTGTATACAGCATGCATGGGGCCGGCTCGTCCGGGTCGTTACCACTGTCTCACAGAAAACAGACGTAAAGTAGCAGATTGCTGTTGCGTTTCGTAGGGTGAGTGAGATATCCGGATGCCCAAATCCCCTTCCCAATCCCTCAATTATCCCTTTCCTTTAAGGTCGGCAACGCACCCATGACTCTTTTGGTATTGTGGGTGTACATGGGCGGTGCAGATCACTTACCACCAGGTGACCCACTTGCTCGTTTGCCGGCCTATGCCATAAAAAAATAACAGTAGCCACTAGTGAAAAGTATGACAACTAATTGGTACTATAGATATTTTTATATCACATTAGTAAAATACGAAATGAGTTTTGGAACGATTCCTTGCTTTTTTAAAGTACGAATTATTAGTGTGAGACCTTGTGAGACTTCGTTAATAGTAATTTCATACTCGAATCGAAAAAAAACTGAACTCATTTTAAACTCTTAACAGACTAGATACTATTCGCTCGAGTCAATTGTCCCGTCATTCAATCTTATAAATAAAGATTGCAACAAAAAAAGGATTTTGTGAAGTTCGTCGCATTTTTATATTTGCAATATTAACACTTCATTACCCGTCTAGACACATCAAATCTTTGTTTTTATGAATACACTAAACAGTCACATACTGAGTCTAGATCAAACATATGGATACCAAATCGTGTGATAACACAATCTATGAGGTATTTTATAATACATAAGGGGGAGGAGTTTGAGTGGTTGAGCCACGATGTAGACAGTTTTGTCTTCAGCATGAACTGGCCGGCTCGACCGAAACCTTCGTAAAATAGCACCTTGATGCTGCGTTTCGTACGGTAATCCCTTCCAAGGGGAAGGGAAGGAACGGGGTAATTGAAGGATTGGGAAGGCCCCATCCTTCAATTACCCCGTTCCTTTAAGGATGGCACTTTGGGCGTATATGGGTGGTGGAGATCACTTACCATCAGGTGACCCGCTTGCTCATTTGCCGGTCGATACTATAAAAAACTATCGAGGACTTGGCAGTTTAGAGCAGTTTGGTTTCAGAATCAGGTCAAGGTTACCTAGTTAAGACCACCCTGAATGAAATAAATTTTTCAATAAAAAATCCTCATAGGTATAAATAATTATATTCAATTAGGCGCTGCGGTAGAGATAGATGGACATATAAAAGGATCAAACTAATAAATACAACTCTTTTTGACGAGAATTAAAATAAATCTAATGTTCGCGTTATGGGAAATAACGTGAACCTACAACAATCAGCTGATTTCCATTCTTTTTACCTGGCGTTATCCCGGGTAACTGTGGTATTTTACTGCCGCCTAGTCGTATTTTAATTAGCTTGATTGACGAGACGAGCAGGTCGCTCGCCTGATGGTAAGCGCCACGCCTGCTTATAAACAGAAGCAATGCCACACAGAACTTTAAATAACAAAGCACTGCATGACACTGGACTGCGCTCGTCACCCCAAGACATAAGGTGTTAAGTGTCGTAATGCCCAACAATTTCACTGGCTTCAATGTCTTTCAAACCGGAACACAACAGTGCTTACACATTGTTGCTTGGCGGCAGAAATAGACAAAGCAGTGGTACCAACGCAGCCGGCCTCTCGCATACGAGGGACCTACCACATTGTAAACATACTCGTTCCATAGATATGATGGTAATTTGTATTATGGGTGGTATTACTAGGTATTATTGACCCGCTGTCTGACCCCACAACTCGCAACCGGAACCAAGTTTTGCCATTGCGTCGTCCGTTAATCAGCAGAGTAAGACATACAGGTGAGGTTGGCTTTGGGCCTAAGATGTTGTTGGCCCACTTACAGTCGACTTGATAAACAATGGTAATTATCAAGTGCAGTTACGATTAAAGCATTCATTTTGATAAACTGGCTGATCATGGAACTGGTCTGGCATAAGTTAAACATTTATATTTACATGGACGCGGGTAAAAATACCACAGAGCAAATATTGAAATACTTTAAAATACTCGGAATACGAAAACCGCTATCCAACGGTATTTCTCAAATGTTATAATTATCCTCTGTTTTTAAATTAACAAACAGGCTAAGAAAATCGAAAATAAAATATTTATATTCGCAACGATGGCCGTTGGGATCGAAAGGTGCTAGAGTGGAGACCACGTCTATCCAAGCGTAGTGTAGGCCGACCTCGAGCCCGCTGGACCGACGACCTGATAGACGTAGCGGGAAGCGGCTGAGGATGCGGATGAGGAAGGCGGAGGACCGTCAAGGGTGGCGCCAACTTGGAAAGGCCTATATCCAGCAGTGGACGAATTCAGGCTGATGATGATGATGATGATGATGATGATGATAAAATATTTCGCTCTCAATGTTTATTATTTCCCGACCCTCTCTTATTCATTCTCTTATCTCTATCATATGGTTGCCTGTAAGAGATTTCACTAAAAATGTCTAATGTGGAATAAAGCATTATAAATAAATATTTAATGGGTGAAATTCATTACGACCAGATCAGAGAATCTATATAACGTAAATAATTCATTTTTTCTTTCTTTATGCCTGGCATTTTCCCGGCCTGGTGCCAGGGCGCGCCTTCTCGTACCATTTATACCATCACATTTTTACAGCATATTCCGGCAAACTTTCAAGTGGGTCACTTGATGATAAGTGATCTCCACCGGCCATGTACGCCTTCTATACGAGAAGAAAGGAGGATTTGACGGTATTCGGTATTATATAGAGCCACAAACCGGAATAGGAACCAAGTTTCGCCATTGCCTCGTCCGTTAATCAGCAGAGTATACCACGTGTATGTCAGTTAAGCTTTGGACCTATGATGTTAGCGGCTCACTTACACTCTACTTATCGTAATTAACTTCTTAATGAATTACAATAAAAAATCGAGTACCAGCGTTTGGTTGATTTCTGACAGCTAAAAATTTAAATCTAAAAAACGCTTTTGTTATTTTGTTAATACCATGTGCCTTGTACGAAAAACATGTTTTTACAGTAACGTCCTTTTCGCTAAATTAACCAAGGTTCAATTATTACATTCAGACTGTAAATAAGCAACGAAGCGTAAAGAAAATATTAAATCTGAATAATGTTAATTATATTTGCTGTTCAAAGAGAAAAAAATAAAATTACATTTAATGCAGCAATATAATAGGCGTTTGTTTTGTTCGGATTAAATGGTGTCTGTTTAATTAGTATTTTATCATTAAGGTAGTTGGCAAATTCTATTACTCATCACTATTGTATTGTATTGTATTTATCTAGTGGTACCGTGATTAGATGGAGAAAGCAGTGAGATCCTGAGGTCAAACCTTAGGTAGACCAATCACAATTTTTATTTATACAAATCGCACATTTTACTAGGTGGTATATCCTCGTATGCAAGAGGCCGTCTGGATTGGTTATTGGTTACTTTATCTATTTCTGCCGCCAAACAGCAGTCTGTAAGCACTGTTGTATTTTGGTTTGAAAGACATTGAAGCCAGTAAAATTACTGGTCATTATATAACTTAATAATATATGTGTTGGGGTGACGGATACAGTCCAATGCCATGAAGTGCTTTGAAGTTCTGTGTGGTGTTGCTTCTGTTTATGGTCAGGCGTTATTATCAGACGAGCGATCGCTCGTGTGGTCATTCAAGCTAATAAAAAAATTATTAATTGCCCGGGACTGGAATTTGTGCCCGGAATGGCGATAGGATAGCACCCTATTCCATCAAAAGTTCGGCAAACTGTGATTGTACTAGTTACACCTCTTCCTACCTCTTCGGAGATACAGGTGTAAAATTTGTTATGGCACCACCGTAACTACATATTCAAACGAACCGCATAGTAACAGCGTAGGTATGGCATAACTCCCGACTATATAACATTAGCTCTAGATTACGTTACAGGCTGGTTACATCATAAACACTAATGTATTAGTATCTAAGTGCCAATTCTCTAGGCACTAACTATCATTATGTATTATGTATAATAGTTTTGTTGAACTCAAAATACATACATTCATTAGGCTTGGGTTTGCTACTATTTCATATTTCATCCATACACAGTACCTAGTGAATCATGTCCACAACTCGCCTGCCTATCTAACAGCTAGGTAATTATTTTACAATGAACCAAATATATAAGATAACCTATTTTTTTAAAAGGACGGCTAACGAGTACTTCGATCCTCCAATAGTAAGTGATCCAAGTGTAAGTGGGACCTACAATACCAGGAGAAACATAGACGCGTTGCCAACCTCAAAGAAAAGGATAATTATGTGATTCGGTAGGGATAGGGGATTTAGGCCTCCAGTGCCTCAAACATGAGTTTGTCTCAGTAAAATCGCTACCGACGACATAAGATATTTATATGCAAAACTCAGTGGCGCCTAAATTTTGTCATACAAATATTTTACGTCGTCGCTAGCGTTTTTATTACGACAAACTCATGGTTGGCCTGCAGATATCTCAATCTCCATACGAAACGCAACATTAAGATGATATGTGAGACAGTGGTTACATCGCAGTCCATTCATGCTGTAGACACAACTGGCTACAGTACTTTACAACGTCAAACATTTAGGAAACGGTTGATTATTAAATGCTAATCAATTGTCTCTAATCAAATGCATGTTGCTACCAACAAGGTCGAGATTATTCATTAACATCTAATAATCACCCGAGTATATTTTACTATATATTCTTTGTTGTAATATTTTCTCTAACATAAACCTCACGTGCTTATACACGTTTGATCACATTGTAAAGACAAGATTGACAGTTTTATTAGCCTATTGATAAACACTAGTGACACACGTGACCTCTCCACTATCAATGACAAATTACAATGGTAGCAGATGTCTTTTTTCTACATCAATTCTATTTAAAGATCATTTATGAACTTCTATTCATGAGCGCATGTATAGTAAGTAATAACGTGTAATCCTTTGCTGTTCTCACGTGATATAATTATATGATTATATATACATTTGTATATCAACATAAATAAATAAAAAGTGCACGTGTATCGTTTGAAAAAGTGTTGGCAGATGATTTATGTTGTTGCATGAAATCCTGGTTGATTATGCGTGATCAAGAACCTCAAATCTAATAAAGAGTTATAGGAATACGGATGGAAGCCATCATGGAAGCTCTATAATTAGTGAGTATCTATTTTCACGACGACGAGGACAGAGCAAAGTGGAATAGAAGTATTAGGGGGAAAAAACTACTATGTGGCACGCATAGCTAGAAAGACAGAGGATGCTCTTTAATATAATATGATTATTCAAAACTTAAACGTTGTGATACTAAGGAGCGATTTTTCAATCTCCAAATATAGGCTAGATTAGATAAATATAAAAGAGCAAAATATAAAATTATTACGCTGGTAATATATCGAGAAGCGAATGTCGAATTGGTACTTGATACTTCTAAAATTTGCTGTCCAACGCGTTATTTATTAGAATAGAATATGTTTTATGTACGGACATAAAAAAATCAGCACAATTATTTAATTATTAGTGAATTCAAGTAATGTTAGCAAATAAGATCAAATTAGCACAATCGGCCCATCGCATGGTATAGCAATCGCATTAAATTCATATTTGTGATATGAAGTCGATTTTTTGTTTTCCTTTACGTAAATAAAGATTTGATTGCCCATCAGCAAAATGCAGCCTCCTATGAACTAGTATCAACTATTAAAACTATTTCTGCAATAACAGAAAATGTGGTGAATTTTCGGTACGCCCAAGAGTTTCTCTTCTAACTTTGGTCAGCACATGCAAGGGAAGTTAATTTCGTGTCAGTTGTTTATTATTTTGTTAGAGGAGTTGTGGCGACTCTTTCCAGAACTATGTTTCGTAGTAGATTTATGAGATTCCGAAATTGTAAACTAGCTATTGGTCGCGGCTGCGCCTGTTCGAAAAATAAACCTATGTCCTAAGCCAGCTTACTATCTATCTGTATGGCAAATTATAACCAAATACGTTGAGCTGACAAGGCGTGATAAGGTTCTTTTCTATTTTAAAATATTTGAAGACATGAATATACGCACTCACGCCTGTAATCCCCGAAGGGGTAGGCAGAGTTTGTAATCAGTACACCCACATTTCGCCGATCGTACCTCCGTCTCATGATGTAATAGGGGGCGAGCCCATGGCCATACCGGGTACAAATCCAGACTCCGGGCTGATACTGAGCATTTCGTAATAGAAAAACCCAATATCACTTGTCCCGACACGGGGATCGACCCCGGGAGCTCAGCATTACAATCGCGCCAACAAGGCAGTCAGTATTTAAAAATGCTTCGCTAAACCCTTTTAAGTAGTTGCTACTTGCTATATTGCCTTGTAAGTGTCGTTATTCAATATAATATTTATACAATATTCAATCTATAGACAGATTTGCTTACTGGCAGTAATTTTTTTACACATTTTGTATGGAAGATCTATCAAAACACTATTCAAATCTATCTTTAAATAAAATATAGGGAACGACCATTAGAAGCATAAAGTTGTAACAATGTAATTGGGCTGAGAACCGACGTTCCGGTTAATATTTTCTGACTGAATTTTGTTCATGGCTTCGTCCGCGTGAATTACGAATTAACCGACTGTCGTTTTCTCTCTAAACGCGTTGCATTCTAGCTTTATATCGTATTCACACATTGGTCTCTCAAGGAATCATAATCAAACGGCGCAAACGTTCGTGTCGTATTTCTTACGCGTCATTCTAACCCCGCTGGACGGCGCTCGTCACCCCGAGATAAAAAATGTTTAGTCACATAGTGCCTAGTAATTGAGTAGTAGTAGGGCCGGCTCGTCCGGGTCGTTACTACTGTCTTACAGAAAATTGACGAAAAGTAGCGGCTTGCTGCTGCGTTTCGTACAGTAAGTGAGATATCCGGAGCCCCAAATCCTCTCCCATTCCCTTAATTATTCCTTTCCTCTAAAGTGGGCGACGCGCCCATGATTCTTCTGGTATTGTGGGCGTACATAGGTGGTGTAGATCACTTATCAGGTAATCCACTCGCTCCTATTATTTTAATATACCTTATTATCACCCTGTCCGGTTATATAAACTTTCTAACAGTGCCATGTGCATATAACGTTAATTGCATTTACAAATATTACTAACATTGGTGTGGATAGTTTGTTAGCAAACTTGTTATATTTGATTGATTCGGCTACGCATTAATCACTTTTGTTTACTATTTCGCTACTATTGACCTTGGGTTTCCATGAAATGCCTGTGATACACCTGCTTGTTTATTTTATACGTAACGTACCAAAACAGTCATACATTTCCAGCGATGTAGCAGCTGTTTGAAAATAAACAATGGTATTTTTATACTAACAGATAAATATACAACGTGTTTCAGAAAGGTGTAGTAAAAATTTAGCAATATATAGTGTATGATATAAGTATTTAACCAACCCTTAGTACCAAATCTGAATGTATTGCTTGGACATAAAGCATTTTCTTTTCTATTTATCTTATCTATCTTTTATCTCATTCGATAAGAATGAGTAATAGAATGATCGACTTGGCTAACACTAAATTTATTTTGTTTTATTTTTCACACTTTATACATAATATATGTACAGGCGGACTTACCGCCAAAGGCATTCTCTACCAGTCAACCTTTGGGTGGTGCAGAGAATAAACAAGGCAGGTGTAAACAAGAAGAGAATGAAAACAGAAATATTGAACATAATAATATTATTATATAAACATACAAATCAGATATAATATCACATATGGTAATAAATAAATATTAAATAAAATGAACATACTATACACATATATCGACATACATACCAAACTAACGCGATGACTCCGCTACTCCATCCCACAACAGTTGCCGAACTCGGTCTTTGACGGCCAGGCGGGTAGTTGCCGACCTAATCTCGAGAGGAAGCGCATTCCAGAGACGGATCGATTGAATAGCGAAAGAAGAATGAAAGAGCTCAGAAGAGAGGTCAGAGCTATGTGGAGGAGAAGAGACTGCTTGAGGAGCGAAGTTTTCTGTCGTGGTTACTACCTAGATACTGAAACTGGGAAGATAAATAGGAAGGCGGGGCAGGAGACATCTTGTACTTCCGAAAGTCCCGGTCCCTACGCCTCATCGCCATCCGAACTCCTCGTGTCATCCATGGTGCCGGGGGACGCTTCAATTGAATTCTCTTAAGGGCGCATAAACATCATATAGTGCGATGATATTATTATTAAAAACGTTAACCATTTCACATATGGTAGTCGCTACAGAAAGATGGTCCTAATTAAGTTTTGCAGCGTCCTTGCAAAGTGTATCAGTATCCATACGTCCAAAACAACGCAAGTGCAATACCTTAGGTATAGGTTTAGGAAGTTTTAGTAAGATATGAAGATGAGGTCGTGGCTAAGTACTAAATGATAAGCAGCTGAGCGTTTGTCTCTCTCCAGAATTTATATTCTTACTCACGCATTTCACTTAATTTATAGGAATATGATCGATGAATGTGATGTATCCTATCGATCGTAATAAACAAATGATCAATGAGGCGTGAGTGCATATGTATGTAAAAATTCGTAACAAGTGAATGAGAAGCAAATGTGAGGATTTTAGAAAATGGCCTATTAAAACCGTGATACAGTAGGATTGCATTGCACGTGGTATTATTAATAAGTGTATTCTACTTCCCATTGCTTATATACATTCTCAGAAGATATCAAGGTGAGAAATTGAACGCATACTAGTTACTAATTGTGTTCAAACAATTATCGTAATCAACCTCTTTGCTAGGATTGTGAAACTATTACAAACAATCAGTGAGTTGTTTCATTTTTTTTTCATTTACTAAAGTAAATGTCATATTTCTGTAGCAAGGATGAGTTTATCCTGAAAAGGTATAACTACATAAAAATATGCAATTTAAATAATTCTGTAATCTGAGAAACCAATAAGGTCATCTTTCAAATCCTGGGATTAGTATTTGTGCCCAATGATTATGATCACCACCACACACAATCATATCATGGCACGGAACGGTGCCACGAACTGAAGTTCAGCGAACCGTGGGTGCACTAGTTGTACCTCTGCCTACCTCTTCAAGATATATGTGTCAGCTTATGTATGTATTTATATTAGGTAATAAACTACAGAAATATACAGTTAGTAATATGATTTAGGTTAACGTCTCGGCAATCTTCGTTTGGGAAACGTCTCTAGTAAGTATATAAATAATAATCTGAGAAATATGAAGAGTAAGTATGCGTCATCTGACTAATAGAGCAGTTATAAATTATATTATGTAAGTAGGTACCTATTTTTATCATGTGCCTGAGAAGCGCGATAGGCCAGACATTGTTGTATTCAGAATAAATGGTACAAAACCAAAATTGCAGGTGCGCAGAACTTTTTCTTGCTGTTTATTATTTATTAGTTTTAATAACGAGACGAGCGGGTCGTTTGCTAGATAGTTAGCGTCGCTATGCCCATAAACTGAAGCCACACCAATCATTACTTTGAATTATGAAGCACTGCTTGGCACGGGACTGTCCTCGTCACATAAGATGTTAAATCTCATATTGCCAAGTAGTTTTACTGGCTTTATTGTAGTTTAAACCATAATACAACATTGCTTAGGTGCTTAAGTACTGAAATATTGCAATAATGTCTGTATGAACTGTAATATTTAGTAGTTGACTGTAGTAAACCTAAGATCGATGATGTAAATAGTGGATTTTAAGTATAATTTAAAATTCCATAAATTATTAAATAAGCCGTGTTAAATCTACTGGTATTTAATTTTAAGAGTAAATAAGGAAAATGTCTGTCATAAAATACAGCCTAAAAACTTTTAACATGACGTAAGATTTCTGATTTTCTTGGTGAGAAAATACCGCTCCTTTTAAGCGTGTCCTCGAGATAGCTACCAACACTTTTCCACTGGAAAAATGCTAAATGCTCTCTCATCTATGTGATGAAGCAGTAAAGACCTACATAATAAAAAAGTGGGAAATCTTTCGCTCTGAACCTAGGTATTTTCCAACATCATTTGTGTAACAACTAAAGTTTCATATTAGTAAGTTTAACTAAAACTTAAAACCTACTTATATGCAATTGGCGTTATTTGTTGAGGTTATTACAATTTTTCCCTTATCCTCTATCCTTATATCTCGATCTAATTTAATTGGGACTACTTTGGTAATGAACCCTATCGACTGGCAAAAGAATCCTCAAAATCATCAACATTTGGCGAAGGAAAAAAATGGTGTCGAATTGAGCAACTAATTATTTTGAACTCGATAATTACGTTATTGAGTCATCATCTTCACTTTCTTATTCTCTGTAACGCGGGGTCTGCGCATTATACTTATTACCCCAAAAGGATTTCAGTTAGTTTTTTCAAACAGTCTGGTATCAACTTCCTTAGCAATCCAAGTCCAAGCAAATCAACTTACATATAAAACCTGACCTACACATCGAATACAGGACTTTACAGCTCATATATTATGTTACTAAGGACGTAAACATCAATGAATACAACGCGCTGTAAATATTACCTACGCAGCTGATTACGTAGTTCCAGTCGTCTAGAGATTTTTGACGTAAACAACGACATTGTAATAATATTGCACCTTCTACTACCGATACTATTCGTATCCATGAATGCAGTATGACCATTGGTCACAAAAGAGAATAAAAATAAAAATACGTTTTGACAACCAGTACGTACGTAACATCAGCGACCGAGAGTAGAGTGACCTTTTTCATCCAATTTCATACGATGCGGATATGCCCCTAAAACGTACCTTAACTCTTTACTTACGCATAACATTACACGTTAACTTATTCTCAACTTATATTCGGCGGTGTCAGCAACAAGTGCACCTTGATGAGTCATAATCGAATAGGCGCAACATCGACTTTGTCGTTCTCAAGGAGATATTCTTTCTCCTTTATTGTTTTCTATATTTATAAAACATGTCGCTCCGAAATTTTCATAAGCGTATAATTTTTATGCCGATAACTTGCAAACTATATTCCTAGGTAAGTGTCGACTGTGTCTGCAGCGATAAATAGACTGAATTTGGATCTAACACACCTAAAAAGTTGGTCTGACAGCTTTGGCTTAGCAGTGAACCTAACCAAATGTCAAGCTATATTTGCAGACAGCCTAAGAATTATAAGCAAACTAGACACCTCAACTATTCCATCTGTCGTATTTAATGGCTCAGGCATGCTTGGTATTCTGATAAAGACATTGGATTGTATTTTGAATGCATTATGTATATTTTTATAGTCTTTTTGTTTTAGGGATTCTTGGTGATTGATTTGTTTCCTGTCACTGGAAAGTTTTCTAGATTAATACCGAAAATATAAACAGCCTCTGATTTCTATTAATAAATAAATAAAAGTTTGACACAACATTAACCTGGCGAGTCCAGGTGATGTACATTTAGTAAAGGGTTACGTTTGCGATCTTGATCTCCTAAAGAACTTTCTCCCATCCAATAAGTGCTTGTGCAAACCCTATTACCTCTATCATCGACTATGGTAATGGTGTGTTATTTTCACTTGAATACTCTAAGATAAATAACTTTGACTTGAATATTAAATTTAAGAAGATCTCTTCTGAAAAAATTAGACCGTCTTCTCAATTACTGCATTGGATTAATTTTCAATCGTCGCAAATATGATCATGTAACGACCCTTCATTCCCGTCTCAATCGGTTATCAATTTGCGAGCGCCGCAATCTGCGCAAACTACTGCTCTTTTCTCTAGTATTATGTCCACAACCACACTTTTATAATTTCAATACCTAAACGCTAATCACGACAAAAATACCCGTTCAGCTAATAATCTTCTACTACTTTGTCTTTCTCCCAGATCTGATTCTGATCTATAGAATGCGCTCCCTCGCGAAATTAGGATGTCAGCAAACATTGTGCGTTTAAAGTGAAGATTTGGAAACTATTCGTATATAACTATTTCGTTATTACAGGCGTAAGTGTGTATGAATGTATGTATGTAAATAAATAAACAATTAATGTTACCGCTGAGCATGTCTACTTAAACACTTTGCCATTAGGCAAAGACATGCTCTAGACTTTTGTCTATAGCATAAATGAACCGGCTCGACTGGTTTATTACTACTGCCTCACAAAATACCAACGTGAATTGGCATCTTGCTGTTGCGTTTTGTACGGTGGTCGGTGAGTCACCTTCCCCCCTTCCTAATCCTGCTTCCTCAGGTCAGTAATGAATATATCATTCGTCTGGTATTGTAGGTGTTTATGGACGGTGGAGATCACTTAACATCCCACCCATTTGCTCGTTTGCGGCCTCTGCAATAAAAAATGCCTTAAGAAGTATTTATGTTATATAACTACAAATTGTACTAAAATTGTCTCTAATGTTTTTCTTATGTTGTGATGAATCTACTAATTGAGGCTTCGTGATGGTTATGGCTATAATTCCGAATATTATAAACAGATAACCGTTTTCTTTTCGGAAAAAGTATAATTTAGAACGGCGAAAACTTTTTGTACTAAAATATAGACATGATTCACAACTACTTCACTCTAAAAGTTATGAGATCTCATTTATATTCAAGGATTTGTAAGTTTATCTATAGCCTTAGAAGTTATGTTTTAGTATTTTTACGAAAATTGTAACAATTTAGGACATATATTTATGCATATACAGTATGTAACTAAAGCCCTGTTGGCCATTTTTGGGTCGTGAAGATAGACAATAAAAATAGTTAAACTAATTAAATTATAAACAGAAGCGATATTATATCCTTACACGGGAAAATTAACATATTTCAAAAATGGTATTTACATCTGAGTTTCTGTGTGTATTGACGAAGCCGGGGGCGCGGCACGTTTGATGTACGTGGACGCCGCAACATACTTACTCGTTTTGGCTTGAAGTCATTATTCTTGCAGAGGTAATCAGTCGAAATACGGTTCACAAACAATACATTAATTCAAGTTTATAATATATATATATATGATTATTTTAATAGTCCAATTTGCGTATGCGAGTTATTTCAATATCTATTCTGATATCACAGTTAAAAAGCCCAACAGAGTTTTTGTTACATATTGCATATATATATATTTTAAACACTCCAATCAGTAGATATACTTCAAATATTGTATTTTATACTACATATTTTAACTTTCAACTCCTTGATCCACCATTAGTGGAAATCCTTGGTCGATCCGTTATTGATCCTTCCTTCTTGGCCAGGTGTCTTGCCCATCTCCACTTTAGCTTGGCGATTAACATTCGCACATATTCAAGCTTCGTTCGTAATTTAATGTAAATGTTTGGGACACAATCCACAAGCCGGATGCCTAACATGGTACGCGCCAAAGTTCTTTGAGTCATCGGGGTCTTTTAATAATTCTTTAATAGCAGTAGATAAATAGATAGTGCCTCTTTATTGTATATACATACAAAAGAAAACCGACAACAGTAAACAGCTTACTAATAGACGCGCCACATGTGGCGGCCTTATTTCCAAAAGCGATTTCTCTCAGGCAACCATTAAATTATTAAATAATTGGTAAATAAATCCTACTACTATTATAAATGTGAAAGTTTGGATGTTTGTGAATTCGGATGTTTGTTAATCCATCGCGCCGTAACGGTTGAATGGTTTTGGATGACATTTGGCACACAGGTAGACCATAATTTGAATTAGGACGTAGGTTACCTTTTATCCCGGAAAAGTCCGTTCACGCAGGCAGTGCCGCGAGCTAAAGTTAGTAAAAACTAAAACAATGGGTACTTTAAATTACTTTTGTAAATTAATATTATTTTAGAATGATTTTGAGTGCATTTAGTGGAAAAATCTAGAAGCATCTAAACTAAAACACTTATTGTAGTTGTTACTATAAGTATATAATTATATGTACCTACGGGGACTCTAGTGAGATTTTTGTTGACGGTTGACATTATTTTGACATATAATATGAGTTTTTACCAAGACTAGTTTTTTGTATGTATTCCATAAAAAACAATTAACAACTGCTTACATTTTTTCAGAATTGTATGATGTGTATTTAACTAAATTTATTAATTTTATAATTGATAAATCTAAGAAAAACCTCTTAAATTCCCATCAACATGCTACGCTATGCAATTATGAACCTTATTATATTGTGTTTCAAATCGTAGCCGGACCCAGTCGGTATTTTTTCAACAAGCGCAGCAATTGGGATAACTGAATACAAATTCTTTAATTGTGTTCGTTTCTTGACTGATCTACACGTTTTGTATTATTTAATAGAGTTATTGAAGCCAAAAAAAAAATATAATCGAGAAGGCCCTTTCTTTCTTTGTGAAACAACATAAAAAACATGATTCCGAGAAAATCGATCAATGTGTTGACATCACTATTGTGAATCGTCACGTTATCTGTGTTGAAATACGTTTGAAAGATTTGTTCACAATACAAAACGTTCTCAGGCTGTTTGTATGGCCATAAAAATTAAGCGTGATATTATGAACGTTAGATTCTAATGCGCTCGTGAGTCGTGAGGAACTCCCACTAGCATAATTGGGTACAAACAGCAACACTTAAATAAACCTGCCAAGTAAATGATGACTCTTATTACATTTTCATGCTTCATAAAACCGTAATCGTCGCCAGCATGTTATCATATGCCCAGAATCTGTGACAGAATCCTTGTAGATACACGGGTATTTTCATCGTTCAATGGAGTAAACGGACTGTATTTTTATCCATCTTTCGGTGTCAACGTTTAAAGTGTTTATTACACTTTATACTTTCATAGGGCTAAAGTCAACCTCACCTGTACGTGGTACATTCTGCTGATTAACGGACGAGGCAATTGCGAAACTTGGTTCCCGTTTTGAATTGTGGAGGTCAGATGTCGAGTCGACCCACATAATGCCGGATCAACCCTTAAATCATGATGGGATGACAGATCTTTGTATTAAGGCGGGATAACGCAAGTAAAACCCAATGGTCATTAGTGTGATGCAGTACATTTTTATAGGATGTGTACTGTGTCGTTGACCGATAAAAAACAATTCTGGAATTGACAATTCTGGAAGTTTCCGTAATAAAAGTGTTGTAAAACTAAATAGATTTAATGTAAATGCCTAGTATATTTAATGATGCTATGTACGTTATGTATACATTAGTTGACATGATTTCTATACGTAAGTTTCTTTAACTTGTACTGACTTGTCATAAGCGTTATTTTAATTGCCTACATGATTAAATAACTATTTAATTTCATTTCATATAAAGCATTTTTAGGGCTGATTGCCATATAATATAGATCTATTTATCAGTTGGCGATCATTGTATAATCAATTCCAATCACGTACATTTAATTTGTATGTTTGTATTATGACATATTTTAGGTAAAAGTGATAAAATGCCTGCTGAGAGCTACATGCATACTAGTCTACTTTGTTTTCTTTCGATGTTTTACCTGTCACTTGAAAAGTGCAAATTGCGAGGAAAATTCTTTACCGTACATAATATTTTTACATTGAATATAAGATTGGCAAAGGAGCAAATCTCCGGGTCACCTGATGGTAAGTGATCTGCACCGCCCACAAGCACCCACAATACCAGCAGAATCATGTGTGCATTGGCAACTTTGAAGGAAGATAGTAGGTATTAAAAGGAGGGGAATAGTGCCTCCGGAAAAGTCACTCAAAGTATGAAACGAAGAGCAAACTCACTTCACGTTGGTTTTCTGCGAGATGATGGTACTACTCCGAGCCGGTCCATTTATGCTATAGATATAACTGTATACATCATGGCTATACCACTAGCAAAAGTATGTTATTTTTTTTTGTAACACAAAATCTCTTGCAGTTAGGACATCGTAAGCTAATTCAGCAGTTAGTAAGCCAAGACGTCACAATATGGCGGAAAGACGTTCCTATTATATTTGGATCGCATTGTAGATACCATTGTGATTCAGCGTTCAATTGCTGTCAATAATACTCAACATTAATCTATTATTAAATCAGGGGTCCAACAATAGTCACATATCTCGATAGGCATACATGACAGCTTTATTTGAAGAAGGTGTGTACCCTATAACACCCTATACAGTATGTAACAAAAACCCTGTTGGCCCTTTCTAGGTCGTGAAGATAGACTTAAAGACACCTTAATGAAAATAATTAAATTAAAAAAGTAATAAACAGAAGCGAAATATTATCCCTACACAAGTAGCTTAGAAAAATTAAGATATTTAAAAAAACATATTTTCATCTGAATACTGATGATCAGCTGACTCATGTTACGTATTGATGAAACTGAAAATGCACCCTGCACACGCGGCGCGGCGCGTTTGATGCACGTAGACGCCGCAATTTGCTATATCGCTCTGGCTCCTAGACATCGCTCTTGCAGAGGTAATCAATCGAAATACGGTTTACAAACAATACATTAATTAAAGTATAAAAAATAACACTGGTTATTTTTATAATCTTATTTTCGTATGCGAGTTATTTCATTACGTTTGAATATTGATTGTGATATCGCGGTTAAAAGGCACAACAGGATTTTTGTTATATATTGCATAAATCAAATTTAAATAAAGGCTTTAACATAACCGTGCACATATTGCGTAATTAAAACATAATTAAGACACCCACAGTGACATAAACTCTCAGCCCAAAAAGAAAATACAAGCAATAAACTTAATTAACGCGATTGTTTTGAAGACTGCAATATCCGTCACAGTTAATTGTCATTTATATTGTATTAAAAAAGATATATTTCCATAAACATGTCGTTTAATCAGCGAGCGTATACAATTTAATCAACTCGAACGACCATATAGAATCGAAAATAATCTCGGCCTTCGCTTTTTTGGCGGCATAGCGGCACGTTTACAACAAGTTTTCGGTTATTATAAATCATCTCAAGAAACGAACGGCAAAATAACAATCACAAAAGACATTTACGACAAAGATATTATTTGAAAGCTCAAGGTACCATAATGTCGATATCTTAAATGGATGGAATGAAATGAACTACGAGCGATGTACTTAAGCTCACTATCACTTTTAAAATAAGGATAAATAACTTCGTCACGATGTTCAATAAGTTTATTAGTATTTACTCATTAAATGCAAAATTATATTACTGTTCACAATTTATTACACTTTGTATGATTAATCATAATTATAACAGGACTTGGAGAGCGTTTCCACGAAAGAGTTCTAAGCACGACTAAGTCCTCTCAATGAATAACGCACCCTGTTATATACTTCAGCAAACCACCTCCTCCATGTCTCAACCTTATTATCTACCCGCTTTACCTAATTACCTGAATACGTAGAAAACCAATAAACGGTGCTTATAATATGAGGGTAACATGCGGTGAAATCCATCATTTGATACGTATCGAATAAGATAGCCCACTAGTAGTCCATGAGACTAAATAAGTAGGTAATTGGATTTTGGACTATGGATTTGGACTTTGGATTTTTTACTATACAAATACTAAAAGAATCATAGCTGTAAAATAAAGTCTATCTAGGAATGCCTACGGTGAAGGTAACATGGTGAGGAAACCTGCATATCTGAGAAGTTCTCTATAAGAATTTTGAAGGTATGTGAAGTCTGCCACCCCGCATTAAGCCAGCGTGGTGGACTAATGCCTAACCCCTCTCATTCAGTTGAGAAGGCCACCGTACCCGTTTCCACCTATACATCGAATATTATATGTACGAGTACGTACGTACATGGTGATCCCTAAATGTGATTCGCTGAAACTCATTAATCATTACATTTCAATTATAGACAAAAGCCGGCTTCATTATTAATTTAAATGTGTAATTGGTAATAAATCAAACAATTGAACCAATAAATTGTTTCATATGTAAGAATGTGACACGTGTTGCTAATAAAACAATAGTTATAAAACTATAAAAGGGCTATTACGCGACAAGTAACCCGATATTTGCAGAACAAATGCGAACCGAATTACGATCTGAGGCAAAATATAAAGAAAAATCTACATTTTATTATACCTACTAGCTTTTGTTAGTGGTATCGCCCGCGTGCATGTCTTTGCTACTGCCGCTACTGTGTCATAGACAGATAGACTCAAATATAGACAGACAATGGGATAAAATTTATAACAACACATTTTTATCGTGACAGTAAAAAATAAATATTTTATCCTAAATACAATTAAAATGGTTTCAAAACATTATCCAGTTTGATCACTTTGTTCATTGAAACGGTGACTGAAATGTAAGTCAGTTAATGTTGTAATGTTTATTTAAGTCCGCCTTTACATGAGTTGTATGAAGTGTAAATAAATAAATAAATAGCCAATATAAACTCGGACAGGACCGCTTTGTCGAAAATAAGATTTGATAAAATATTGCCGTTTAACATGTGTTGTACAGAATACCATCAGATTAATAATAACTGAAATAAAAAGTAGTCAATTATCTATCATCATATTTTATTGGATGGAACCAAATATTTTACAGGTGTTGGACAGTCTACATTGTGGACTGCTTGGAAAAATATTTAAGCTAGTAGAACGCAATACCGTAAAACTTATATAATATTTCAATTAACTAAACGTAAATAGTTGAACATTTTCCACTTCATAAACATAGTTCTAATGTTACACAATACTACAATATACAATAATTAATCAGAATGTTCGATCAAACAAAATAATGAGCTATCGTTTCACACGTGTCGGTTGACTGGGATTTATTTTAGCGTCCGTATTTTCCAACTTACTCGGGCCTTAAATTACTTTATCCATTCCGATTGTCCGGTGACAATTTAGCTAAGACCCTTTTTGTTTGAAATCTGTACGAACTGACCCAGATTAGAGCAACCCTGGTATTGACATTTATTGAAGTTAAGATGTTGGGCGTAGTTTAAAAACTCTACTTCCTTTATTACTTAGTCGAAGTTACGTCAAACAACAGCGCTGGCAGTCTTTTTAAACAGTTACATGAATTTAGAAACTTTTATTGCAGAATTAGTCTAGTTAATTATAGTTTAATACAGCAAAGGCCAGCAAATGAGCAAGTGGAACTTGAACATCCACAATACCAGAAGTATAATGGATGTGTTGCTGACCTTAAAAAAGGGAATTATCCCTTTAATTATAAGGTACTGGGAAGAGGAGAGGGGATCTGGGTTTCTGGATATCTCTGACCGTATGCAATAGCAATATGTTACTTCACGTCGTTTCGGTTTTCGGTGAGATAATGGTAACAACCCGGTAGAGCCAACAAAATCTCTCTACCATACCAGCTAATGACTTAAAAGATAAAAATAAGCATCTTAAATGTTCTCGTAACATTAAAAACTGACTAGTACATACCATTTCATTTCTGGTATGTGATATTTTTTCGTAAGAGGTTTTCTTTTAAACAAGAATAAAAAAGAGCCACCAATATTTGTCGGTTGCACTGATGCATATCTATATTCTAAAGAGAATCTTGTCTTAACATAGTATATTTAATATGATGTGAGTGTCACATTTATAAAAATTGTCTTATATATGTATTTTTTTTTTTTTTTTTGTTTTTGATCCTAATAAATAAAAAAAGGATAATTCTATTCTCATAAGGTAGCTGATAAGTTTGCGATAAAAAATGGATACAATTTCTAACCCTACTCTATTTCCCTATAACAAGTAAAGAGTGTGTGGTTCGAGATATTGGATTTTTTCATAGATGTCGGTCTCGCGATTATCGGCCGTTGACCGTTTCCTGCTCATTCATATAATACCAAGGGTGAATATATAAATATGAATGTTGTTGATAGATGATGCTCAACTGTTGAAAGGAATCTTCACATATCTTGTTGAAAAAATCGCATTATCATAGCCCCAATATGGATACGCAAATCGTTTATGTCAGCCAACTCAGCAAAAATGTTTTTAGTCTAGTTAGGCTAGCGTCAGACTTTACGCATCAATAATGCTTTTTGTCAATTGTTTGTCAAACATATTATCTTTATCAAAAACCAATGAACTATAAAGACTTTATTTATTATAAAGACTTTATGTACTCTTACAATCTCTCGAGTCCAATTCATTGGGAGTTCAGTTTTATATATAGTGCACGTATTTATTGAATTAAATCAACAAACAGCGCAATGTATTGTAAATTATGGGTACTGCCAATCATCTGGTTCACTTGAGGGTGGTTTACATTGTTTTACAGTGGTTGACCCCACTCTCGGAATTGGGGAAACGCTCACTCTGGTACTGCACTGTGCTGATTACTCCGAGAATGCCCTGTAATATCACTGATTTTAATATCCTTCAAACCATAATAAAACAGTGCTTACGCACTGCTACTTAGTGACATAAATAGACAAAGCCGTGGTACTTATCCGCAACCGTGGCGTAGTCGGCGATTAGCCGGCTGCGAAGCAAGAAGCCGTGGGTTTCTATTCCCACACCGCGACCAATTGTTGTGTGATATACAAATATTTGTTTTGGCTCTGGGTGTTGTGGGACCGCAAGTCCCTCGTAGTTCCCGATACCCACGATACAGGTTAACCTAGTGTAGGGTCAGGACTATGTGTGTGACTGTTGAGTGTATTTATCCAACGGTCTCTCGCATATAAGGGGCGTACCATCTATCATACAACTTTGATATTGTAATATATATATGATATATGATATTTTTATTTTGATATCATAATATTATTTAGAAATATAATTTTAAAACGTCTATTTTGTTATTTATAAAAAAAGAGAATTTTATCTTGGAAATGATAAAATTATATTATATTATTATTATTATATTTTCTTTTATCTTTTTTTTTCTTTTTTATTTTATCTTCTGTTATCTTTTTTTTATTTTATTTTGTTAATTGATCCACAAATTTGGTAACCAAACTCCAATTATTTTTGAAAAGAATAACGTAATGACTGCGAAAGCTTCTCAAGTTATTTTTCTACTCATTATCAAACATTATTTTGGTTGAAGAATTTACCTAATTTAATTTAAATTATAAATTATGTGAATCATCCAGATTTACAAAGTATCATGATATATTTAAAGGATGCCTCGGTGGTGCAGTTGTGATGCGTACGCGTTACGACTGCTGTGCTGAGGTCTTGATTTCAATTCCCGGGTCGAGAAAAAGTCATTGGTTGTTAAAAACCCCACAAGTGCCTAATTTTGAAAATAAGTGGATTGTATTTTTTACTGTTCGATATACCGGTTTAACTCTGGTTGTTATTGTTCGCGAAACTCGTGACCGAAATAAAAATAAGCTGGCGCAGTTGTAATGCGTACGCGTTACGGTTGAGGCTGACACTGATTTCTCGGGTTCGATCCCCGGGTCGGGTACAAGCGGTATTGGGTTTTCCTATTACGAAATACTCAGTATCAGCCCGGTGTCTGGAATTTGTACCCGGTATGGCGATAGGCTCGCCCCCTATCACATCGTGGGACGGAGATACGCTCGGCAAAATGTGGGTGTATTTGTTACACCTGTGCCTACCCCCTTCGGGGATTACAGGCGTGAGTGCGTATGAAATAAAAATAAGTTGAAGACTCACATGGCTGCCTTCTGGAAGCTTCTTCCCCAGGCCTGGGGATTCGACGAGGTGGTATTCTGGTGCGGTGAAAAAAACCGAAAAAGAAAAGCACTAAACTACTTGTCTCTTGACAACTTCACGTCAAACACACGGTCGGATCACGTTTCATTTCGTACAGTATAATATGCATGTTAAACAAAACGAACAATATCCTACAGTTATATTGGGTTTTTCTATTACGAAATCTCAGTTCAGAGTCTGGAATTGTGCCCGGGTTGGAATTGTGAATTTATTCGATCATTGAAACTTTTGGTATATTTTCATGTTCTATAAGTTAAAAGAAACTTGCTAAAGTGAAGGAAAATAAAACTATGAATAAAAAGTTTGAAAAGTAAATAAATCCCCAATGAATATAGCAAAAAGTATTAAACCTGGAAAATTCGGATAGTTTTTAAAGTTACATCAAAATTGATAAATAAAGAAACCCACATCACGATCCAAACACGTAAACGATTGAAACCATAGTATAAGAAGAAAGAAACTATACGAAGATTCGTCTTGTTTTTCGACAATTTGTTTACAAACTCACGCCTATACTCTTAACCTTAATGAATAAGTAGCAACAAAGTTGAAGTAATCTCTTCGAAAACAAAGTTTCTTCGGAAGACGAGGTCTTAAAATAACCATCAAAATCCATTTAGCGAAATTTTACCAAATTAAGAGAAAGTAAAGTACATTAATTATGTATTATAAACGAAATAAATCAATATTATTAAAGCATTACGTTACGTAGATAAACAAATTTTAATAGTGATTCATATTTCATAAACACCGTTTCATTTTAATAATTACCATTAAACATGTATTCTAGAATTAAGCTACAGAAACAGTAAGGTTAATCGGTATGGCAAATGCAATTTCTTATATCATTTTTTTTTTCAATCAAATACCTCTGGTTCAACGTCCGTACTCCACGCTGCTACTAGACCATAGAGGTGATATAAAATAGCTTTAATCAATAAGTATATACAATACAAACTGGCAAACCGAAATACTTCCCTCAAGATGTTATGGATTGCACGTTATTGTAGTTCCGTAAATATTGACAACTACGTTTGAAAGAACAATATTGCCGTACGTTATTGTGTAATAAGTTATCACATTTGAAAATTAATGTTATAATTATTTTAAAGACGTGTAGAGTAACCTCGGCAAGAATGGCGCACGTGCCTACCCGATTCTAAAAAATCCACCTAAGGTAGTTATTTTTTTGTTATATAACCGTCCTAGCCATCAAAGGTGTGAAACACCTGCGTTTCTAATTTTCAAAATAAAAAAATCTGAATAAACCACTAGGGTTAATAAAGTAGTTCGAAGGTTAATGACAAAGATTGATACTAAAAATAATTGTTTTTGTACATGAATAGCAGAAACTTTCGGAGCTTCAACAAGAGAAAGAATATTAAACAAGTGCGTGTCGGACCACGCACACTAAAGAGTTCCGTAGTGTAACCGAAAATATCCCCTATCTTAAAACTATACAACCTGCTTCTTGAAACAAATTTTCGTTGGAATTATTTTAAGTTACTAGTTTTAAATGATACTAGTTGAATTTTTCAGAATTTAAAAAAGTTACAGGAGGAACACATTTTTCACGGCTTTGGACACGCAATCACAATAATTACTTGTACAAAAGTCATTCAGCAACCTCTATATTGATTTTAAGGACCTATCCATGATATGG